>OV656866.1:86407538-87607538 GCA_927399465.1 Sarcophaga caerulescens
TTTATAAAAACAAACGTATCCATGAGATACTACAAGTGAATTACAGTTGTTTTTATAAAACGTATCCATCAGATACAATTAATAACAATCTGGTTGCGGTTAAAACGCTTTCTTTCGCCAACGACCATACCACGCTGAATACATCGGTTCTCGTCCGATCACCGAAATTAAGCAGCGTCGGGCGCGGTTAGTACTTAGATGGGGGACCGCTTGGGAACACCGCGTGTTGTTGGCATCCCAACAACTTTTTGCTATTTTCGATAATTTTTCCATATAAAACATTAAAAAGTGAAAAAAGTGCAAAAAAGCAATAATAATAATTACAATTGAATGGAAAATGATATGTGTTAGTGTGTTAGTGAAAATTTAAACGCGTATGCACAAAAAGATACTTTTCTATGCAAAATCTCAAAATCTAACGGTCGTGTATGAAATTCTAATACTGCTGCTATTGATTTACTTTGTTATGTATGTTAGCTAGCAAAAGCTTAGCTTGACATTACATTATTTAAGTATATTCTGTAGATACAAATGAATTACATACAATACACTACACTTACTATTTATAAAAACAAAAACAAACGTATCCATGAGATACTACAAGTGAATTACAGTTGTTTTTATAAAACGTATCCATCAGATACAATTAATAACAATCTGGTTGCGGTTAAAACGCTTTCTTTCGCCAACGACCATACCACGCTGAATACATCGGTTCTCGTCCGATCACCGAAATTAAGCAGCGTCGGGCGCGGTTAGTACTTAGATGGGGGACCGCTTGGGAACACCGCGTGTTGTTGGCATCCCAACAACTTTTTGCTATTTTCGATAATTTTTCCATATAAAACATTAAAAAGTGAAAAAAGTGCAAAAAAGCAATAATAATAATTACAATTGAATGGAAAATGATATGTGTTAGTGTGTTAGTGAAAATTTAAACGCGTATGCACAAAAAGATACTTTTCTATGCAAAATCTCAAAATCTAACGGTCGTGTATGAAATTCTAATACTGCTGCTATTGATTTACTTTGTTATGTATGTTAGCTAGCAAAAGCTTAGCTTGACATTACATTATTTAAGTATATTCTGTAGATACAAATGAATTACATACAATACACTACACTTACTATTTATAAAAACAAACGTATCCATGAGATACTACAAGTGAATTACAGTTGTTTTTATAAAACGTATCCATCAGATACAATTAATAACAATCTGGTTGCGGTTAAAACGCTTTCTTTCGCCAACGACCATACCACGCTGAATACATCGGTTCTCGTCCGATCACCGAAATTAAGCAGCGTCGGGCGCGGTTAGTACTTAGATGGTGGACCGCTTGGGAACACCGCGTGTTGTTGGCATCCCAACAACTTTTTGCTATTTTCGATAATTTTTCCATATAAAACATTAAAAAGTGAAAAAAGTGCAAAAAAGCAATAATAATAATTACAATTGAATGGAAAATGATATGTGTTAGTGTGTTAGTGAAAATTTAAACGCGTATGCACAAAAAGATACTTTTCTATGCAAAATCTCAAAATCTAACGGTCGTGTATGAAATTCTAATACTGCTGCTATTGATTTACTTTGTTATGTATGTTAGCTAGCAAAAGCTTAGCTTGACATTACATTATTTAAGTATATTCTGTAGATACAAATGAATTACATACAATACACTACACTTACTATTTATAAAAACAAAAACAAACGTATCCATGAGATACTACAAGTGAATTACAGTTGTTTTTATAAAACGTATCCATCAGATACAATTAATAACAATCTGGTTGCGGTTAAAACGCTTTCTTTCGCCAACGACCATACCACGCTGAATACATCGGTTCTCGTCCGATCACCGAAATTAAGCAGCGTCGGGCGCGGTTAGTACTTAGATGGGTTGGACCGCTTGGGAACACCGCGTGTTGTTGGCATCCCAACAACTTTTTGCTATTTTCGATAATTTTTCCATATAAAACATTAAAAAGTGAAAAAAGTGCAAAAAAGCAATAATAATAATTACAATTGAATGGAAAATGATATGTGTTAGTGTGTTAGTGAAAATTTAAACGCGTATGCACAAAAAGATACTTTTCTATGCAAAATCTCAAAATCTAACGGTCGTGTATGAAATTCTAATACTGCTGCTATTGATTTACTTTGTTATGTATGTTAGCTAGCAAAAGCTTAGCTTGACATTACATTATTTAAGTATATTCTGTAGATACAAATGAATTACATACAATACACTACACTTACTATTTATAAAAACAAAAACAAACGTATCCATGAGATACTACAAGTGAATTACAGTTGTTTTTATAAAACGTATCCATCAGATACAATTAATAACAATCTGGTTGCGGTTAAAACGCTTTCTTTCGCCAACGACCATACCACGCTGAATACATCGGTTCTCGTCCGATCACCGAAATTAAGCAGCGTCGGGCGCGGTTAGTACTTAGATGGGTTGGACCGCTTGGGAACACCGCGTGTTGTTGGCATCCCAACAACTTTTTGCTATTTTCGATAATTTTTCCATATAAAACATTAAAAAGTGAAAAAAGTGCAAAAAAGCAATAATAATAATTACAATTGAATGGAAAATGATATGTGTTAGTGTGTTAGTGAAAATTTAAACGCGTATGCACAAAAAGATACTTTTCTATGCAAAATCTCAAAATCTAACGGTCGTGTATGAAATTCTAATACTGCTGCTATTGATTTACTTTGTTATGTATGTTAGCTAGCAAAAGCTTAGCTTGACATTACATTATTTAAGTATATTCTGTAGATACAAATGAATTACATACAATACACTACACTTACTATTTATAAAAACAAAAACAAACGTATCCATGAGATACTACAAGTGAATTACAGTTGTTTTTATAAAACGTATCCATCAGATACAATTAATAACAATCTGGTTGCGGTTAAAACGCTTTCTTTCGCCAACGACCATACCACGCTGAATACATCGGTTCTCGTCCGATCACCGAAATTAAGCAGCGTCGGGCGCGGTTAGTACTTAGATGGGGGACCGCTTGGGAACACCGCGTGTTGTTGGCATCCCAACAACTTTTTGCTATTTTCGATAATTTTTCCATATAAAACATTAAAAAGTGAAAAAAGTGCAAAAAAGCAATAATAATAATTACAATTGAATGGAAAATGATATGTGTTAGTGTGTTAGTGAAAATTTAAACGCGTATGCACAAAAAGATACTTTTCTATGCAAAATCTCAAAATCTAACGGTCGTGTATGAAATTCTAATACTGCTGCTATTGATTTACTTTGTTATGTATGTTAGCTAGCAAAAGCTTAGCTTGACATTACATTATTTAAGTATATTCTGTAGATACAAATGAATTACATACAATACACTACACTTACTATTTATAAAAACAAACGTATCCATGAGATACTACAAGTGAATTACAGTTGTTTTTATAAAACGTATCCATCAGATACAATTAATAACAATCTGGTTGCGGTTAAAACGCTTTCTTTCGCCAACGACCATACCACGCTGAATACATCGGTTCTCGTCCGATCACCGAAATTAAGCAGCGTCGGGCGCGGTTAGTACTTAGATGGTGGACCGCTTGGGAACACCGCGTGTTGTTGGCATCCCAACAACTTTTTGCTATTTTCGATAATTTTTCCATATAAAACATTAAAAAGTGAAAAAAGTGCAAAAAAGCAATAATAATAATTACAATTGAATGGAAAATGATATGTGTTAGTGTGTTAGTGAAAATTTAAACGCGTATGCACAAAAAGATACTTTTCTATGCAAAATCTCAAAATCTAACGGTCGTGTATGAAATTCTAATACTGCTGCTATTGATTTACTTTGTTATGTATGTTAGCTAGCAAAAGCTTAGCTTGACATTACATTATTTAAGTATATTCTGTAGATACAAATGAATTACATACAATACACTACACTTACTATTTATAAAAACAAAAACAAACGTATCCATGAGATACTACAAGTGAATTACAGTTGTTTTTATAAAACGTATCCATCAGATACAATTAATAACAATCTGGTTGCGGTTAAAACGCTTTCTTTCGCCAACGACCATACCACGCTGAATACATCGGTTCTCGTCCGATCACCGAAATTAAGCAGCGTCGGGCGCGGTTAGTACTTAGATGGGTTGGACCGCTTGGGAACACCGCGTGTTGTTGGCATCCCAACAACTTTTTGCTATTTTCGATAATTTTTCCATATAAAACATTAAAAAAGTGAAAAAAGTGCAAAAAAGCAATAATAATAATTACAATTGAATGGAAAATGATATGTGTTAGTGTGTTAGTGAAAATTTAAACGCGTATGCACAAAAAGATACTTTTCTATGCAAAATCTCAAAATCTAACGGTCGTGTATGAAATTCTAATACTGCTGCTATTGATTTACTTTGTTATGTATGTTAGCTAGCAAAAGCTTAGCTTGACATTACATTATTTAAGTATATTCTGTAGATACAAATGAATTACATACAATACACTACACTTACTATTTATAAAAACAAAAACAAACGTATCCATGAGATACTACAAGTGAATTACAGTTGTTTTTATAAAACGTATCCATCAGATACAATTAATAACAATCTGGTTGCGGTTAAAACGCTTTCTTTCGCCAACGACCATACCACGCTGAATACATCGGTTCTCGTCCGATCACCGAAATTAAGCAGCGTCGGGCGCGGTTAGTACTTAGATGGGGGACCGCTTGGGAACACCGCGTGTTGTTGGCATCCCAACAACTTTTTGCTATTTTCGATAATTTTTCCATATAAAACATTAAAAAGTGAAAAAAGTGCAAAAAAGCAATAATAATAATTACAATTGAATGGAAAATGATATGTGTTAGTGTGTTAGTGAAAATTTAAACGCGTATGCACAAAAAGATACTTTTCTATGCAAAATCTCAAAATCTAACGGTCGTGTATGAAATTCTAATACTGCTGCTATTGATTTACTTTGTTATGTATGTTAGCTAGCAAAAGCTTAGCTTGACATTACATTATTTAAGTATATTCTGTAGATACAAATGAATTACATACAATACACTACACTTACTATTTATAAAAACAAAAACAAACGTATCCATGAGATACTACAAGTGAATTACAGTTGTTTTTATAAAACGTATCCATCAGATACAATTAATAACAATCTGGTTGCGGTTAAAACGCTTTCTTTCGCCAACGACCATACCACGCTGAATACATCGGTTCTCGTCCGATCACCGAAATTAAGCAGCGTCGGGCGCGGTTAGTACTTAGATGGTGGACCGCTTGGGAACACCGCGTGTTGTTGGCATCCCAACAACTTTTTGCTATTTTCGATAATTTTTCCATATAAAACATTAAAAAGTGAAAAAAGTGCAAAAAAGCGATAATAATAATTACAATTGAATGGAAAATGATATGTGTTAGTGTGTTAGTGAAAATTTAAACGCGTATGCACAAAAAGATACTTTTCTATGCAAAATCTCAAAATCTAACGGTCGTGTATGAAATTCTAATACTGCTGCTATTGATTTACTTTGTTATGTATGTTAGCTAGCAAAAGCTTAGCTTGACATTACATTATTTAAGTATATTCTGTAGATACAAATGAATTACATACAATACACTACACTTACTATTTATAAAAACAAACGTATCCATGAGATACTACAAGTGAATTACAGTTGTTTTTATAAAACGTATCCATCAGATACAATTAATAACAATCTGGTTGCGGTTAAAACGCTTTCTTTCGCCAACGACCATACCACGCTGAATACATCGGTTCTCGTCCGATCACCGAAATTAAGCAGCGTCGGGCGCGGTTAGTACTTAGATGGGTTGGACCGCTTGGGAACACCGCGTGTTGTTGGCATCCCAACAACTTTTTGCTATTTTCGATAATTTTTCCATATAAAACATTAAAAAGTGAAAAAAGTGCAAAAAAGCAATAATAATAATTACAATTGAATGGAAAATGATATGTGTTAGTGTGTTAGTGAAAATTTAAACGCGTATGCACAAAAAGATACTTTTCTATGCAAAATCTCAAAATCTAACGGTCGTGTATGAAATTCTAATACTGCTGCTATTGATTTACTTTGTTATGTATGTTAGCTAGCAAAAGCTTAGCTTGACATTACATTATTTAAGTATATTCTGTAGATACAAATGAATTACATACAATACACTACACTTACTATTTATAAAAACAAACGTATCCATGAGATACTACAAGTGAATTACAGTTGTTTTTATAAAACGTATCCATCAGATACAATTAATAACAATCTGGTTGCGGTTAAAACGCTTTCTTTCGCCAACGACCATACCACGCTGAATACATCGGTTCTCGTCCGATCACCGAAATTAAGCAGCGTCGGGCGCGGTTAGTACTTAGATGGGTTGGACCGCTTGGGAACACCGCGTGTTGTTGGCATCCCAACAACTTTTTGCTATTTTCGATAATTTTTCCATATAAAACATTAAAAAGTGAAAAAAGTGCAAAAAAGCAATAATAATAATTACAATTGAATGGAAAATGATATGTGTTAGTGTGTTAGTGAAAATTTAAACGCGTATGCACAAAAAGATACTTTTCTATGCAAAATCTCAAAATCTAACGGTCGTGTATGAAATTCTAATACTGCTGCTATTGATTTACTTTGTTATGTATGTTAGCTAGCAAAAGCTTAGCTTGACATTACATTATTTAAGTATATTCTGTAGATACAAATGAATTACATACAATACACTACACTTACTATTTATAAAAACAAAAACAAACGTATCCATGAGATACTACAAGTGAATTACAGTTGTTTTTATAAAACGTATCCATCAGATACAATTAATAACAATCTGGTTGCGGTTAAAACGCTTTCTTTCGCCAACGACCATACCACGCTGAATACATCGGTTCTCGTCCGATCACCGAAATTAAGCAGCGTCGGGCGCGGTTAGTACTTAGATGGGGGACCGCTTGGGAACACCGCGTGTTGTTGGCATCCCAACAACTTTTTGCTATTTTCGATAATTTTTCCATATAAAACATTAAAAAGTGAAAAAAGTGCAAAAAAGCAATAATAATAATTACAATTGAATGGAAAATGATATGTGTTAGTGTGTTAGTGAAAATTTAAACGCGTATGCACAAAAAGATACTTTTCTATGCAAAATCTCAAAATCTAACGGTCGTGTATGAAATTCTAATACTGCTGCTATTGATTTACTTTGTTATGTATGTTAGCTAGCAAAAGCTTAGCTTGACATTACATTATTTAAGTATATTCTGTAGATACAAATGAATTACATACAATACACTACACTTACTATTTATAAAAACAAAAACAAACGTATCCATGAGATACTACAAGTGAATTACAGTTGTTTTTATAAAACGTATCCATCAGATACAATTAATAACAATCTGGTTGCGGTTAAAACGCTTTCTTTCGCCAACGACCATACCACGCTGAATACATCGGTTCTCGTCCGATCACCGAAATTAAGCAGCGTCGGGCGCGGTTAGTACTTAGATGGTGGACCGCTTGGGAACACCGCGTGTTGTTGGCATCCCAACAACTTTTTGCTATTTTCGATAATTTTTCCATATAAAACATTAAAAAGTGAAAAAAGTGCAAAAAAGCGATAATAATAATTACAATTGAATGGAAAATGATATGTGTTAGTGTGTTAGTGAAAATTTAAACGCGTATGCACAAAAAGATACTTTTCTATGCAAAATCTCAAAATCTAACGGTCGTGTATGAAATTCTAATACTGCTGCTATTGATTTACTTTGTTATGTATGTTAGCTAGCAAAAGCTTAGCTTGACATTACATTATTTAAGTATATTCTGTAGATACAAATGAATTACATACAATACACTACACTTACTATTTATAAAAACAAAAACAAACGTATCCATGAGATACTACAAGTGAATTACAGTTGTTTTTATAAAACGTATCCATCAGATACAATTAATAACAATCTGGTTGCGGTTAAAACGCTTTCTTTCGCCAACGACCATAGCACGCTGAATACATCGGTTCTCGTCCGATCACCGAAATTAAGCAGCGTCGGGCGCGGTTAGTACTTAGATGGTGGACCGCTTGGGAACACCGCGTGTTGTTGGCATCCCAACAACTTTTTGCTATTTTCGATAATTTTTCCATATAAAACATTAAAAAGTGAAAAAAGTGCAAAAAAGCAATAATAATAATTACAATTGAATGGAAAATGATATGTGTTAGTGTGTTAGTGAAAATTTAAACGCGTATGCACAAAAAGATACTTTTCTATGCAAAATCTCAAAATCTAACGGTCGTGTATGAAATTCTAATACTGCTGCTATTGATTTACTTTGTTATGTATGTTAGCTAGCAAAAGCTTAGCTTGACATTACATTATTTAAGTATATTCTGTAGATACAAATGAATTACATACAATACACTACACTTACTATTTATAAAAACAAACGTATCCATGAGATACTACAAGTGAATTACAGTTGTTTTTATAAAACGTATCCATCAGATACAATTAATAACAATCTGGTTGCGGTTAAAACGCTTTCTTTCGCCAACGACCATACCACGCTGAATACATCGGTTCTCGTCCGATCACCGAAATTAAGCAGCGTCGGGCGCGGTTAGTACTTAGATGGGGGACCGCTTGGGAACACCGCGTGTTGTTGGCATCCCAACAACTTTTTGCTATTTTCGATAATTTTTCCATATAAAACATTAAAAAGTGAAAAAAGTGCAAAAAAGCAATAATAATAATTACAATTGAATGGAAAATGATATGTGTTAGTGTGTTAGTGAAAATTTAAACGCGTATGCACAAAAAGATACTTTTCTATGCAAAATCTCAAAATCTAACGGTCGTGTATGAAATTCTAATACTGCTGCTATTGATTTACTTTGTTATGTATGTTAGCTAGCAAAAGCTTAGCTTGACATTACATTATTTAAGTATATTCTGTAGATACAAATGAATTACATACAATACACTACACTTACTATTTATAAAAACAAAAACAAACGTATCCATGAGATACTACAAGTGAATTACAGTTGTTTTTATAAAACGTATCCATCAGATACAATTAATAACAATCTGGTTGCGGTTAAAACGCTTTCTTTCGCCAACGACCATACCACGCTGAATACATCGGTTCTCGTCCGATCACCGAAATTAAGCAGCGTCGGGCGCGGTTAGTACTTAGATGGTGGACCGCTTGGGAACACCGCGTGTTGTTGGCATCCCAACAACTTTTTGCTATTTTCGATAATTTTTCCATATAAAACATTAAAAAGTGAAAAAAGTGCAAAAAAGCAATAATAATAATTACAATTGAATGGAAAATGATATGTGTTAGTGTGTTAGTGAAAATTTAAACGCGTATGCACAAAAAGATACTTTTCTATGCAAAATCTCAAAATCTAACGGTCGTGTATGAAATTCTAATACTGCTGCTATTGATTTACTTTGTTATGTATGTTAGCTAGCAAAAGCTTAGCTTGACATTACATTATTTAAGTATATTCTGTAGATACAAATGAATTACATACAATACACTACACTTACTATTTATAAAAACAAAAACAAACGTATCCATGAGATACTACAAGTGAATTACAGTTGTTTTTATAAAACGTATCCATCAGATACAATTAATAACAATCTGGTTGCGGTTAAAACGCTTTCTTTCGCCAACGACCATACCACGCTGAATACATCGGTTCTCGTCCGATCACCGAAATTAAGCAGCGTCGGGCGCGGTTAGTACTTAGATGGGTTGGACCGCTTGGGAACACCGCGTGTTGTTGGCATCCCAACAACTTTTTGCTATTTTCGATAATTTTTCCATATAAAACATTAAAAAGTGAAAAAAGTGCAAAAAAGCAATAATAATAATTACAATTGAATGGAAAATGATATGTGTTAGTGTGTTAGTGAAAATTTAAACGCGTATGCACAAAAAGATACTTTTCTATGCAAAATCTCAAAATCTAACGGTCGTGTATGAAATTCTAATACTGCTGCTATTGATTTACTTTGTTATGTATGTTAGCTAGCAAAAGCTTAGCTTGACATTACATTATTTAAGTATATTCTGTAGATACAAATGAATTACATACAATACACTACACTTACTATTTATAAAAACAAAAACAAACGTATCCATGAGATACTACAAGTGAATTACAGTTGTTTTTATAAAACGTATCCATCAGATACAATTAATAACAATCTGGTTGCGGTTAAAACGCTTTCTTTCGCCAACGACCATACCACGCTGAATACATCGGTTCTCGTCCGATCACCGAAATTAAGCAGCGTCGGGCGCGGTTAGTACTTAGATGGGTTGGACCGCTTGGGAACACCGCGTGTTGTTGGCATCCCAACAACTTTTTGCTATTTTCGATAATTTTTCCATATAAAACATTAAAAAGTGAAAAAAGTGCAAAAAAGCAATAATAATAATTACAATTGAATGGAAAATGATATGTGTTAGTGTGTTAGTGAAAATTTAAACGCGTATGCACAAAAAGATACTTTTCTATGCAAAATCTCAAAATCTAACGGTCGTGTATGAAATTCTAATACTGCTGCTATTGATTTACTTTGTTATGTATGTTAGCTAGCAAAAGCTTAGCTTGACATTACATTATTTAAGTATATTCTGTAGATACAAATGAATTACATACAATACACTACACTTACTATTTATAAAAACAAAAACAAACGTATCCATGAGATACTACAAGTGAATTACAGTTGTTTTTATAAAACGTATCCATCAGATACAATTAATAACAATCTGGTTGCGGTTAAAACGCTTTCTTTCGCCAACGACCATACCACGCTGAATACATCGGTTCTCGTCCGATCACCGAAATTAAGCAGCGTCGGGCGCGGTTAGTACTTAGATGGGGGACCGCTTGGGAACACCGCGTGTTGTTGGCATCCCAACAACTTTTTGCTATTTTCGATAATTTTTCCATATAAAACATTAAAAAGTGAAAAAAGTGCAAAAAAGCAATAATAATAATTACAATTGAATGGAAAATGATATGTGTTAGTGTGTTAGTGAAAATTTAAACGCGTATGCACAAAAAGATACTTTTCTATGCAAAATCTCAAAATCTAACGGTCGTGTATGAAATTCTAATACTGCTGCTATTGATTTACTTTGTTATGTATGTTAGCTAGCAAAAGCTTAGCTTGACATTACATTATTTAAGTATATTCTGTAGATACAAATGAATTACATACAATACACTACACTTACTATTTATAAAAACAAACGTATCCATGAGATACTACAAGTGAATTACAGTTGTTTTTATAAAACGTATCCATCAGATACAATTAATAACAATCTGGTTGCGGTTAAAACGCTTTCTTTCGCCAACGACCATACCACGCTGAATACATCGGTTCTCGTCCGATCACCGAAATTAAGCAGCGTCGGGCGCGGTTAGTACTTAGATGGGTTGGACCGCTTGGGAACACCGCGTGTTGTTGGCATCCCAACAACTTTTTGCTATTTTCGATAATTTTTCCATATAAAACATTAAAAAGTGAAAAAAGTGCAAAAAAGCAATAATAATAATTACAATTGAATGGAAAATGATATGTGTTAGTGTGTTAGTGAAAATTTAAACGCGTATGCACAAAAAGATACTTTTCTATGCAAAATCTCAAAATCTAACGGTCGTGTATGAAATTCTAATACTGCTGCTATTGATTTACTTTGTTATGTATGTTAGCTAGCAAAAGCTTAGCTTGACATTACATTATTTAAGTATATTCTGTAGATACAAATGAATTACATACAATACACTACACTTACTATTTATAAAAACAAAAACAAACGTATCCATGAGATACTACAAGTGAATTACAGTTGTTTTTATAAAACGTATCCATCAGATACAATTAATAACAATCTGGTTGCGGTTAAAACGCTTTCTTTCGCCAACGACCATACCACGCTGAATACATCGGTTCTCGTCCGATCACCGAAATTAAGCAGCGTCGGGCGCGGTTAGTACTTAGATGGGGGACCGCTTGGGAACACCGCGTGTTGTTGGCATCCCAACAACTTTTTGCTATTTTCGATAATTTTTCCATATAAAACATTAAAAAGTGAAAAAAGTGCAAAAAAGCAATAATAATAATTACAATTGAATGGAAAATGATATGTGTTAGTGTGTTAGTGAAAATTTAAACGCGTATGCACAAAAAGATACTTTTCTATGCAAAATCTCAAAATCTAACGGTCGTGTATGAAATTCTAATACTGCTGCTATTGATTTACTTTGTTATGTATGTTAGCTAGCAAAAGCTTAGCTTGACATTACATTATTTAAGTATATTCTGTAGATACAAATGAATTACATACAATACACTACACTTACTATTTATAAAAACAAAAACAAACGTATCCATGAGATACTACAAGTGAATTACAGTTGTTTTTATAAAACGTATCCATCAGATACAATTAATAACAATCTGGTTGCGGTTAAAACGCTTTCTTTCGCCAACGACCATACCACGCTGAATACATCGGTTCTCGTCCGATCACCGAAATTAAGCAGCGTCGGGCGCGGTTAGTACTTAGATGGGTTGGACCGCTTGGGAACACCGCGTGTTGTTGGCATCCCAACAACTTTTTGCTATTTTCGATAATTTTTCCATATAAAACATTAAAAAGTGAAAAAAGTGCAAAAAAGCAATAATAATAATTACAATTGAATGGAAAATGATATGTGTTAGTGTGTTAGTGAAAATTTAAACGCGTATGCACAAAAAGATACTTTTCTATGCAAAATCTCAAAATCTAACGGTCGTGTATGAAATTCTAATACTGCTGCTATTGATTTACTTTGTTATGTATGTTAGCTAGCAAAAGCTTAGCTTGACATTACATTATTTAAGTATATTCTGTAGATACAAATGAATTACATACAATACACTACACTTACTATTTATAAAAACAAAAACAAACGTATCCATGAGATACTACAAGTGAATTACAGTTGTTTTTATAAAACGTATCCATCAGATACAATTAATAACAATCTGGTTGCGGTTAAAACGCTTTCTTTCGCCAACGACCATACCAGGCTGAATACATCGGTTCTCGTCCGATCACCGAAATTAAGCAGCGTCGGGCGCGGTTAGTACTTAGATGGGTTGGACCGCTTGGGAACACCGCGTGTTGTTGGCATCCCAACAACTTTTTGCTATTTTCGATAATTTTTCCATATAAAACATTAAAAAGTGAAAAAAGTGCAAAAAAGCAATAATAATAATTACAATTGAATGGAAAATGATATGTGTTAGTGTGTTAGTGAAAATTTAAACGCGTATGCACAAAAAGATACTTTTCTATGCAAAATCTCAAAATCTAACGGTCGTGTATGAAATTCTAATACTGCTGCTATTGATTTACTTTGTTATGTATGTTAGCTAGCAAAAGCTTAGCTTGACATTACATTATTTAAGTATATTCTGTAGATACAAATGAATTACATACAATACACTACACTTACTATTTATAAAAACAAAAACAAACGTATCCATGAGATACTACAAGTGAATTACAGTTGTTTTTATAAAACGTATCCATCAGATACAATTAATAACAATCTGGTTGCGGTTAAAACGCTTTCTTTCGCCAACGACCATACCACGCTGAATACATCGGTTCTCGTCCGATCACCGAAATTAAGCAGCGTCGGGCGCGGTTAGTACTTAGATGGTGGACCGCTTGGGAACACCGCGTGTTGTTGGCATCCCAACAACTTTTTGCTATTTTCGATAATTTTTCCATATAAAACATTAAAAAGTGAAAAAAGTGCAAAAAAGCAATAATAATAATTACAATTGAATGGAAAATGATATGTGTTAGTGTGTTAGTGAAAATTTAAACGCGTATGCACAAAAAGATACTTTTCTATGCAAAATCTCAAAATCTAACGGTCGTGTATGAAATTCTAATACTGCTGCTATTGATTTACTTTGTTATGTATGTTAGCTAGCAAAAGCTTAGCTTGACATTACATTATTTAAGTATATTCTGTAGATACAAATGAATTACATACAATACACTACACTTACTATTTATAAAAACAAAAACAAACGTATCCATGAGATACTACAAGTGAATTACAGTTGTTTTTATAAAACGTATCCATCAGATACAATTAATAACAATCTGGTTGCGGTTAAAACGCTTTCTTTCGCCAACGACCATACCACGCTGAATACATCGGTTCTCGTCCGATCACCGAAATTAAGCAGCGTCGGGCGCGGTTAGTACTTAGATGGGTTGGACCGCTTGGGAACACCGCGTGTTGTTGGCATCCCAACAACTTTTTGCTATTTTCGATAATTTTTCCATATAAAACATTAAAAAGTGAAAAAAGTGCAAAAAAGCAATAATAATAATTACAATTGAATGGAAAATGATATGTGTTAGTGTGTTAGTGAAAATTTAAACGCGTATGCACAAAAAGATACTTTTCTATGCAAAATCTCAAAATCTAACGGTCGTGTATGAAATTCTAATACTGCTGCTATTGATTTACTTTGTTATGTATGTTAGCTAGCAAAAGCTTAGCTTGACATTACATTATTTAAGTATATTCTGTAGATACAAATGAATTACATACAATACACTACACTTACTATTTATAAAAACAAAAACAAACGTATCCATGAGATACTACAAGTGAATTACAGTTGTTTTTATAAAACGTATCCATCAGATACAATTAATAACAATCTGGTTGCGGTTAAAACGCTTTCTTTCGCCAACGACCATACCACGCTGAATACATCGGTTCTCGTCCGATCACCGAAATTAAGCAGCGTCGGGCGCGGTTAGTACTTAGATGGGTTGGACCGCTTGGGAACACCGCGTGTTGTTGGCATCCCAACAACTTTTTGCTATTTTCGATAATTTTTCCATATAAAACATTAAAAAGTGAAAAAAGTGCAAAAAAGCAATAATAATAATTACAATTGAATGGAAAATGATATGTGTTAGTGTGTTAGTGAAAATTTAAACGCGTATGCACAAAAAGATACTTTTCTATGCAAAATCTCAAAATCTAACGGTCGTGTATGAAATTCTAATACTGCTGCTATTGATTTACTTTGTTATGTATGTTAGCTAGCAAAAGCTTAGCTTGACATTACATTATTTAAGTATATTCTGTAGATACAAATGAATTACATACAATACACTACACTTACTATTTATAAAAACAAAAACAAACGTATCCATGAGATACTACAAGTGAATTACAGTTGTTTTTATAAAACGTATCCATCAGATACAATTAATAACAATCTGGTTGCGGTTAAAACGCTTTCTTTCGCCAACGACCATACCAGGCTGAATACATCGGTTCTCGTCCGATCACCGAAATTAAGCAGCGTCGGGCGCGGTTAGTACTTAGATGGGTTGGACCGCTTGGGAACACCGCGTGTTGTTGGCATCCCAACAACTTTTTGCTATTTTCGATAATTTTTCCATATAAAACATTAAAAAGTGAAAAAAGTGCAAAAAAGCAATAATAATAATTACAATTGAATGGAAAATGATATGTGTTAGTGTGTTAGTGAAAATTTAAACGCGTATGCACAAAAAGATACTTTTCTATGCAAAATCTCAAAATCTAACGGTCGTGTATGAAATTCTAATACTGCTGCTATTGATTTACTTTGTTATGTATGTTAGCTAGCAAAAGCTTAGCTTGACATTACATTATTTAAGTATATTCTGTAGATACAAATGAATTACATACAATACACTACACTTACTATTTATAAAAACAAAAACAAACGTATCCATGAGATACTACAAGTGAATTACAGTTGTTTTTATAAAACGTATCCATCAGATACAATTAATAACAATCTGGTTGCGGTTAAAACGCTTTCTTTCGCCAACGACCATACCACGCTGAATACATCGGTTCTCGTCCGATCACCGAAATTAAGCAGCGTCGGGCGCGGTTAGTACTTAGATGGTGGACCGCTTGGGAACACCGCGTGTTGTTGGCATCCCAACAACTTTTTGCTATTTTCGATAATTTTTCCATATAAAACATTAAAAAGTGAAAAAAGTGCAAAAAAGCAATAATAATAATTACAATTGAATGGAAAATGATATGTGTTAGTGTGTTAGTGAAAATTTAAACGCGTATGCACAAAAAGATACTTTTCTATGCAAAATCTCAAAATCTAACGGTCGTGTATGAAATTCTAATACTGCTGCTATTGATTTACTTTGTTATGTATGTTAGCTAGCAAAAGCTTAGCTTGACATTACATTATTTAAGTATATTCTGTAGATACAAATGAATTACATACAATACACTACACTTACTATTTATAAAAACAAAAACAAACGTATCCATGAGATACTACAAGTGAATTACAGTTGTTTTTATAAAACGTATCCATCAGATACAATTAATAACAATCTGGTTGCGGTTAAAACGCTTTCTTTCGCCAACGACCATACCACGCTGAATACATCGGTTCTCGTCCGATCACCGAAATTAAGCAGCGTCGGGCGCGGTTAGTACTTAGATGGGTTGGACCGCTTGGGAACACCGCGTGTTGTTGGCATCCCAACAACTTTTTGCTATTTTCGATAATTTTTCCATATAAAACATTAAAAAGTGAAAAAAGTGCAAAAAAGCAATAATAATAATTACAATTGAATGGAAAATGATATGTGTTAGTGTGTTAGTGAAAATTTAAACGCGTATGCACAAAAAGATACTTTTCTATGCAAAATCTCAAAATCTAACGGTCGTGTATGAAATTCTAATACTGCTGCTATTGATTTACTTTGTTATGTATGTTAGCTAGCAAAAGCTTAGCTTGACATTACATTATTTAAGTATATTCTGTAGATACAAATGAATTACATACAATACACTACACTTACTATTTATAAAAACAAAAACAAACGTATCCATGAGATACTACAAGTGAATTACAGTTGTTTTTATAAAACGTATCCATCAGATACAATTAATAACAATCTGGTTGCGGTTAAAACGCTTTCTTTCGCCAACGACCATACCACGCTGAATACATCGGTTCTCGTCCGATCACCGAAATTAAGCAGCGTCGGGCGCGGTTAGTACTTAGATGGGGGACCGCTTGGGAACACCGCGTGTTGTTGGCATCCCAACAACTTTTTGCTATTTTCGATAATTTTTCCATATAAAACATTAAAAAGTGAAAAAAGTGCAAAAAAGCAATAATAATAATTACAATTGAATGGAAAATGATATGTGTTAGTGTGTTAGTGAAAATTTAAACGCGTATGCACAAAAAGATACTTTTCTATGCAAAATCTCAAAATCTAACGGTCGTGTATGAAATTCTAATACTGCTGCTATTGATTTACTTTGTTATGTATGTTAGCTAGCAAAAGCTTAGCTTGACATTACATTATTTAAGTATATTCTGTAGATACAAATGAATTACATACAATACACTACACTTACTATTTATAAAAACAAAAACAAACGTATCCATGAGATACTACAAGTGAATTACAGTTGTTTTTATAAAACGTATCCATCAGATACAATTAATAACAATCTGGTTGCGGTTAAAACGCTTTCTTTCGCCAACGACCATACCACGCTGAATACATCGGTTCTCGTCCGATCACCGAAATTAAGCAGCGTCGGGCGCGGTTAGTACTTAGATGGGTTGGACCGCTTGGGAACACCGCGTGTTGTTGGCATCCCAACAACTTTTTGCTATTTTCGATAATTTTTCCATATAAAACATTAAAAAGTGAAAAAAGTGCAAAAAAGCAATAATAATAATTACAATTGAATGGAAAATGATATGTGTTAGTGTGTTAGTGAAAATTTAAACGCGTATGCACAAAAAGATACTTTTCTATGCAAAATCTCAAAATCTAACGGTCGTGTATGAAATTCTAATACTGCTGCTATTGATTTACTTTGTTATGTATGTTAGCTAGCAAAAGCTTAGCTTGACATTACATTATTTAAGTATATTCTGTAGATACAAATGAATTACATACAATACACTACACTTACTATTTATAAAAACAAAAACAAACGTATCCATGAGATACTACAAGTGAATTACAGTTGTTTTTATAAAACGTATCCATCAGATACAATTAATAACAATCTGGTTGCGGTTAAAACGCTTTCTTTCGCCAACGACCATACCACGCTGAATACATCGGTTCTCGTCCGATCACCGAAATTAAGCAGCGTCGGGCGCGGTTAGTACTTAGATGGGTTGGACCGCTTGGGAACACCGCGTGTTGTTGGCATCCCAACAACTTTTTGCTATTTTCGATAATTTTTCCATATAAAACATTAAAAAGTGAAAAAAGTGCAAAAAAGCAATAATAATAATTACAATTGAATGGAAAATGATATGTGTTAGTGTGTTAGTGAAAATTTAAACGCGTATGCACAAAAAGATACTTTTCTATGCAAAATCTCAAAATCTAACGGTCGTGTATGAAATTCTAATACTGCTGCTATTGATTTACTTTGTTATGTATGTTAGCTAGCAAAAGCTTAGCTTGACATTACATTATTTAAGTATATTCTGTAGATACAAATGAATTACATACAATACACTACACTTACTATTTATAAAAACAAAAACAAACGTATCCATGAGATACTACAAGTGAATTACAGTTGTTTTTATAAAACGTATCCATCAGATACAATTAATAACAATCTGGTTGCGGTTAAAACGCTTTCTTTCGCCAACGACCATACCACGCTGAATACATCGGTTCTCGTCCGATCACCGAAATTAAGCAGCGTCGGGCGCGGTTAGTACTTAGATGGGTTGGACCGCTTGGGAACACCGCGTGTTGTTGGCATCCCAACAACTTTTTGCTATTTTCGATAATTTTTCCATATAAAACATTAAAAAGTGAAAAAAGTGCAAAAAAGCAATAATAATAATTACAATTGAATGGAAAATGATATGTGTTAGTGTGTTAGTGAAAATTTAAACGCGTATGCACAAAAAGATACTTTTCTATGCAAAATCTCAAAATCTAACGGTCGTGTATGAAATTCTAATACTGCTGCTATTGATTTACTTTGTTATGTATGTTAGCTAGCAAAAGCTTAGCTTGACATTACATTATTTAAGTATATTCTGTAGATACAAATGAATTACATACAATACACTACACTTACTATTTATAAAAACAAAAACAAACGTATCCATGAGATACTACAAGTGAATTACAGTTGTTTTTATAAAACGTATCCATCAGATACAATTAATAACAATCTGGTTGCGGTTAAAACGCTTTCTTTCGCCAACGACCATACCACGCTGAATACATCGGTTCTCGTCCGATCACCGAAATTAAGCAGCGTCGGGCGCGGTTAGTACTTAGATGGGGGACCGCTTGGGAACACCGCGTGTTGTTGGCATCCCAACAACTTTTTGCTATTTTCGATAATTTTTCCATATAAAACATTAAAAAGTGAAAAAAGTGCAAAAAAGCAATAATAATAATTACAATTGAATGGAAAATGATATGTGTTAGTGTGTTAGTGAAAATTTAAACGCGTATGCACAAAAAGATACTTTTCTATGCAAAATCTCAAAATCTAACGGTCGTGTATGAAATTCTAATACTGCTGCTATTGATTTACTTTGTTATGTATGTTAGCTAGCAAAAGCTTAGCTTGACATTACATTATTTAAGTATATTCTGTAGATACAAATGAATTACATACAATACACTACACTTACTATTTATAAAAACAAAAACAAACGTATCCATGAGATACTACAAGTGAATTACAGTTGTTTTTATAAAACGTATCCATCAGATACAATTAATAACAATCTGGTTGCGGTTAAAACGCTTTCTTTCGCCAACGACCATACCACGCTGAATACATCGGTTCTCGTCCGATCACCGAAATTAAGCAGCGTCGGGCGCGGTTAGTACTTAGATGGGTTGGACCGCTTGGGAACACCGCGTGTTGTTGGCATCCCAACAACTTTTTGCTATTTTCGATAATTTTTCCATATAAAACATTAAAAAGTGAAAAAAGTGCAAAAAAGCAATAATAATAATTACAATTGAATGGAAAATGATATGTGTTAGTGTGTTAGTGAAAATTTAAACGCGTATGCACAAAAAGATACTTTTCTATGCAAAATCTCAAAATCTAACGGTCGTGTATGAAATTCTAATACTGCTGCTATTGATTTACTTTGTTATGTATGTTAGCTAGCAAAAGCTTAGCTTGACATTACATTATTTAAGTATATTCTGTAGATACAAATGAATTACATACAATACACTACACTTACTATTTATAAAAACAAAAACAAACGTATCCATGAGATACTACAAGTGAATTACAGTTGTTTTTATAAAACGTATCCATCAGATACAATTAATAACAATCTGGTTGCGGTTAAAACGCTTTCTTTCGCCAACGACCATACCACGCTGAATACATCGGTTCTCGTCCGATCACCGAAATTAAGCAGCGTCGGGCGCGGTTAGTACTTAGATGGGTTGGACCGCTTGGGAACACCGCGTGTTGTTGGCATCCCAACAACTTTTTGCTATTTTCGATAATTTTTCCATATAAAACATTAAAAAGTGAAAAAAGTGCAAAAAAGCAATAATAATAATTACAATTGAATGGAAAATGATATGTGTTAGTGTGTTAGTGAAAATTTAAACGCGTATGCACAAAAAGATACTTTTCTATGCAAAATCTCAAAATCTAACGGTCGTGTATGAAATTCTAATACTGCTGCTATTGATTTACTTTGTTATGTATGTTAGCTAGCAAAAGCTTAGCTTGACATTACATTATTTAAGTATATTCTGTAGATACAAATGAATTACATACAATACACTACACTTACTATTTATAAAAACAAAAACAAACGTATCCATGAGATACTACAAGTGAATTACAGTTGTTTTTATAAAACGTATCCATCAGATACAATTAATAACAATCTGGTTGCGGTTAAAACGCTTTCTTTCGCCAACGACCATACCACGCTGAATACATCGGTTCTCGTCCGATCACCGAAATTAAGCAGCGTCGGGCGCGGTTAGTACTTAGATGGGTTGGACCGCTTGGGAACACCGCGTGTTGTTGGCATCCCAACAACTTTTTGCTATTTTCGATAATTTTTCCATATAAAACATTAAAAAGTGAAAAAAGTGCAAAAAAGCAATAATAATAATTACAATTGAATGGAAAATGATATGTGTTAGTGTGTTAGTGAAAATTTAAACGCGTATGCACAAAAAGATACTTTTCTATGCAAAATCTCAAAATCTAACGGTCGTGTATGAAATTCTAATACTGCTGCTATTGATTTACTTTGTTATGTATGTTAGCTAGCAAAAGCTTAGCTTGACATTACATTATTTAAGTATATTCTGTAGATACAAATGAATTACATACAATACACTACACTTACTATTTATAAAAACAAAAACAAACGTATCCATGAGATACTACAAGTGAATTACAGTTGTTTTTATAAAACGTATCCATCAGATACAATTAATAACAATCTGGTTGCGGTTAAAACGCTTTCTTTCGCCAACGACCATACCACGCTGAATACATCGGTTCTCGTCCGATCACCGAAATTAAGCAGCGTCGGGCGCGGTTAGTACTTAGATGGGTTGGACCGCTTGGGAACACCGCGTGTTGTTGGCATCCCAACAACTTTTTGCTATTTTCGATAATTTTTCCATATAAAACATTAAAAAGTGAAAAAAGTGCAAAAAAGCAATAATAATAATTACAATTGAATGGAAAATGATATGTGTTAGTGTGTTAGTGAAAATTTAAACGCGTATGCACAAAAAGATACTTTTCTATGCAAAATCTCAAAATCTAACGGTCGTGTATGAAATTCTAATACTGCTGCTATTGATTTACTTTGTTATGTATGTTAGCTAGCAAAAGCTTAGCTTGACATTACATTATTTAAGTATATTCTGTAGATACAAATGAATTACATACAATACACTACACTTACTATTTATAAAAACAAAAACAAACGTATCCATGAGATACTACAAGTGAATTACAGTTGTTTTTATAAAACGTATCCATCAGATACAATTAATAACAATCTGGTTGCGGTTAAAACGCTTTCTTTCGCCAACGACCATACCACGCTGAATACATCGGTTCTCGTCCGATCACCGAAATTAAGCAGCGTCGGGCGCGGTTAGTACTTAGATGGGTTGGACCGCTTGGGAACACCGCGTGTTGTTGGCATCCCAACAACTTTTTGCTATTTTCGATAATTTTTCCATATAAAACATTAAAAAGTGAAAAAAGTGCAAAAAAGCAATAATAATAATTACAATTGAATGGAAAATGATATGTGTTAGTGTGTTAGTGAAAATTTAAACGCGTATGCACAAAAAGATACTTTTCTATGCAAAATCTCAAAATCTAACGGTCGTGTATGAAATTCTAATACTGCTGCTATTGATTTACTTTGTTATGTATGTTAGCTAGCAAAAGCTTAGCTTGACATTACATTATTTAAGTATATTCTGTAGATACAAATGAATTACATACAATACACTACACTTACTATTTATAAAAACAAAAACAAACGTATCCATGAGATACTACAAGTGAATTACAGTTGTTTTTATAAAACGTATCCATCAGATACAATTAATAACAATCTGGTTGCGGTTAAAACGCTTTCTTTCGCCAACGACCATACCACGCTGAATACATCGGTTCTCGTCCGATCACCGAAATTAAGCAGCGTCGGGCGCGGTTAGTACTTAGATGGGGGACCGCTTGGGAACACCGCGTGTTGTTGGCATCCCAACAACTTTTTGCTATTTTCGATAATTTTTCCATATAAAACATTAAAAAGTGAAAAAAGTGCAAAAAAGCAATAATAATAATTACAATTGAATGGAAAATGATATGTGTTAGTGTGTTAGTGAAAATTTAAACGCGTATGCACAAAAAGATACTTTTCTATGCAAAATCTCAAAATCTAACGGTCGTGTATGAAATTCTAATACTGCTGCTATTGATTTACTTTGTTATGTATGTTAGCTAGCAAAAGCTTAGCTTGACATTACATTATTTAAGTATATTCTGTAGATACAAATGAATTACATACAATACACTACACTTACTATTTATAAAAACAAAAACAAACGTATCCATGAGATACTACAAGTGAATTACAGTTGTTTTTATAAAACGTATCCATCAGATACAATTAATAACAATCTGGTTGCGGTTAAAACGCTTTCTTTCGCCAACGACCATACCACGCTGAATACATCGGTTCTCGTCCGATCACCGAAATTAAGCAGCGTCGGGCGCGGTTAGTACTTAGATGGGGGACCGCTTGGGAACACCGCGTGTTGTTGGCATCCCAACAACTTTTTGCTATTTTCGATAATTTTTCCATATAAAACATTAAAAAGTGAAAAAAGTGCAAAAAAGCAATAATAATAATTACAATTGAATGGAAAATGATATGTGTTAGTGTGTTAGTGAAAATTTAAACGCGTATGCACAAAAAGATACTTTTCTATGCAAAATCTCAAAATCTAACGGTCGTGTATGAAATTCTAATACTGCTGCTATTGATTTACTTTGTTATGTATGTTAGCTAGCAAAAGCTTAGCTTGACATTACATTATTTAAGTATATTCTGTAGATACAAATGAATTACATACAATACACTACACTTACTATTTATAAAAACAAAAACAAACGTATCCATGAGATACTACAAGTGAATTACAGTTGTTTTTATAAAACGTATCCATCAGATACAATTAATAACAATCTGGTTGCGGTTAAAACGCTTTCTTTCGCCAACGACCATACCACGCTGAATACATCGGTTCTCGTCCGATCACCGAAATTAAGCAGCGTCGGGCGCGGTTAGTACTTAGATGGGGGACCGCTTGGGAACACCGCGTGTTGTTGGCATCCCAACAACTTTTTGCTATTTTCGATAATTTTTCCATATAAAACATTAAAAAGTGAAAAAAGTGCAAAAAAGCAATAATAATAATTACAATTGAATGGAAAATGATATGTGTTAGTGTGTTAGTGAAAATTTAAACGCGTATGCACAAAAAGATACTTTTCTATGCAAAATCTCAAAATCTAACGGTCGTGTATGAAATTCTAATACTGCTGCTATTGATTTACTTTGTTATGTATGTTAGCTAGCAAAAGCTTAGCTTGACATTACATTATTTAAGTATATTCTGTAGATACAAATGAATTACATACAATACACTACACTTACTATTTATAAAAACAAAAACAAACGTATCCATGAGATACTACAAGTGAATTACAGTTGTTTTTATAAAACGTATCCATCAGATACAATTAATAACAATCTGGTTGCGGTTAAAACGCTTTCTTTCGCCAACGACCATACCACGCTGAATACATCGGTTCTCGTCCGATCACCGAAATTAAGCAGCGTCGGGCGCGGTTAGTACTTAGATGGGGGACCGCTTGGGAACACCGCGTGTTGTTGGCATCCCAACAACTTTTTGCTATTTTCGATAATTTTTCCATATAAAACATTAAAAAGTGAAAAAAGTGCAAAAAAGCAATAATAATAATTACAATTGAATGGAAAATGATATGTGTTAGTGTGTTAGTGAAAATTTAAACGCGTATGCACAAAAAGATACTTTTCTATGCAAAATCTCAAAATCTAACGGTCGTGTATGAAATTCTAATACTGCTGCTATTGATTTACTTTGTTATGTATGTTAGCTAGCAAAAGCTTAGCTTGACATTACATTATTTAAGTATATTCTGTAGATACAAATGAATTACATACAATACACTACACTTACTATTTATAAAAACAAAAACAAACAAACAAACAAAAATACTACAAGTGAATTACAGTTGTTTTTATAAAACGTATCCATCAGATACAATTAATAACAATCTGGTTGCGGTTAAAACGCTTTCTTTCGCCAACGACCATACCACGCTGAATACATCGGTTCTCGTCCGATCACCGAAATTAAGCAGCGTCGGGCGCGGTTAGTACTTAGATGGGGGACCGCTTGGGAACACCGCGTGTTGTTGGCATCCCAACAACTTTTTGCTATTTTCGATAATTTTTCCATATAAAACATTAAAAAGTGAAAAAAGTGCAAAAAAGCAATAATAATAATTACAATTGAATGGAAAATGATATGTGTTAGTGTGTTAGTGAAAATTTAAACGCGTATGCACAAAAAGATACTTTTCTATGCAAAATCTCAAAATCTAACGGTCGTGTATGAAATTCTAATACTGCTGCTATTGATTTACTTTGTTATGTATGTTAGCTAGCAAAAGCTTAGCTTGACATTACATTATTTAAGTATATTCTGTAGATACAAATGAATTACATACAATACACTACACTTACTATTTATAAAAACAAAAACAAACGTATCCATGAGATACTACAAGTGAATTACAGTTGTTTTTATAAAACGTATCCATCAGATACAATTAATAACAATCTGGTTGCGGTTAAAACGCTTTCTTTCGCCAACGACCATACCACGCTGAATACATCGGTTCTCGTCCGATCACCGAAATTAAGCAGCGTCGGGCGCGGTTAGTACTTAGATGGAGGACCGCTTGGGAACACCGCGTGTTGTTGGCATCCCAACAACTTTTTGCTATTTTCGATAATTTTTCCATATAAAACATTAAAAAGTGAAAAAAGTGCAAAAAAGCAATAATAATAATTACAATTGAATGGAAAATGATATGTGTTAGTGTGTTAGTGAAAATTTAAACGCGTATGCACAAAAAGATACTTTTCTATGCAAAATCTCAAAATCTAACGGTCGTGTATGAAATTCTAATACTGCTGCTATTGATTTACTTTGTTATGTATGTTAGCTAGCAAAAGCTTAGCTTGACATTACATTATTTAAGTATATTCTGTAGATACAAATGAATTACATACAATACACTACACTTACTATTTATAAAAACAAAAACAAACGTATCCATGAGATACTACAAGTGAATTACAGTTGTTTTTATAAAACGTATCCATCAGATACAATTAATAACAATCTGGTTGCGGTTAAAACGCTTTCTTTCGCCAACGACCATACCACGCTGAATACATCGGTTCTCGTCCGATCACCGAAATTAAGCAGCGTCGGGCGCGGTTAGTACTTAGATGGGTTGGACCGCTTGGGAACACCGCGTGTTGTTGGCATCCCAACAACTTTTTGCTATTTTCGATAATTTTTCCATATAAAACATTAAAAAGTGAAAAAAGTGCAAAAAAGCAATAATAATAATTACAATTGAATGGAAAATGATATGTGTTAGTGTGTTAGTGAAAATTTAAACGCGTATGCACAAAAAGATACTTTTCTATGCAAAATCTCAAAATCTAACGGTCGTGTATGAAATTCTAATACTGCTGCTATTGATTTACTTTGTTATGTATGTTAGCTAGCAAAAGCTTAGCTTGACATTACATTATTTAAGTATATTCTGTAGATACAAATGAATTACATACAATACACTACACTTACTATTTATAAAAACAAAAACAAACGTATCCATGAGATACTACAAGTGAATTACAGTTGTTTTTATAAAACGTATCCATCAGATACAATTAATAACAATCTGGTTGCGGTTAAAACGCTTTCTTTCGCCAACGACCATACCACGCTGAATACATCGGTTCTCGTCCGATCACCGAAATTAAGCAGCGTCGGGCGCGGTTAGTACTTAGATGGGTTGGACCGCTTGGGAACACCGCGTGTTGTTGGCATCCCAACAACTTTTTGCTATTTTCGATAATTTTTCCATATAAAACATTAAAAAGTGAAAAAAGTGCAAAAAAGCAATAATAATAATTACAATTGAATGGAAAATGATATGTGTTAGTGTGTTAGTGAAAATTTAAACGCGTATGCACAAAAAGATACTTTTCTATGCAAAATCTCAAAATCTAACGGTCGTGTATGAAATTCTAATACTGCTGCTATTGATTTACTTTGTTATGTATGTTAGCTAGCAAAAGCTTAGCTTGACATTACATTATTTAAGTATATTCTGTAGATACAAATGAATTACATACAATACACTACACTTACTATTTATAAAAACAAAAACAAACGTATCCATGAGATACTACAAGTGAATTACAGTTGTTTTTATAAAACGTATCCATCAGATACAATTAATAACAATCTGGTTGCGGTTAAAACGCTTTCTTTCGCCAACGACCATACCACGCTGAATACATCGGTTCTCGTCCGATCACCGAAATTAAGCAGCGTCGGGCGCGGTTAGTACTTAGATGGGTTGGACCGCTTGGGAACACCGCGTGTTGTTGGCATCCCAACAACTTTTTGCTATTTTCGATAATTTTTCCATATAAAACATTAAAAAGTGAAAAAAGTGCAAAAAAGCAATAATAATAATTACAATTGAATGGAAAATGATATGTGTTAGTGTGTTAGTGAAAATTTAAACGCGTATGCACAAAAAGATACTTTTCTATGCAAAATCTCAAAATCTAACGGTCGTGTATGAAATTCTAATACTGCTGCTATTGATTTACTTTGTTATGTATGTTAGCTAGCAAAAGCTTAGCTTGACATTACATTATTTAAGTATATTCTGTAGATACAAATGAATTACATACAATACACTACACTTACTATTTATAAAAACAAAAACAAACGTATCCATGAGATACTACAAGTGAATTACAGTTGTTTTTATAAAACGTATCCATCAGATACAATTAATAACAATCTGGTTGCGGTTAAAACGCTTTCTTTCGCCAACGACCATACCACGCTGAATACATCGGTTCTCGTCCGATCACCGAAATTAAGCAGCGTCGGGCGCGGTTAGTACTTAGATGGGGGACCGCTTGGGAACACCGCGTGTTGTTGGCATCCCAACAACTTTTTGCTATTTTCGATAATTTTTCCATATAAAACATTAAAAAGTGAAAAAAGTGCAAAAAAGCAATAATAATAATTACAATTGAATGGAAAATGATATGTGTTAGTGTGTTAGTGAAAATTTAAACGCGTATGCACAAAAAGATACTTTTCTATGCAAAATCTCAAAATCTAACGGTCGTGTATGAAATTCTAATACTGCTGCTATTGATTTACTTTGTTATGTATGTTAGCTAGCAAAAGCTTAGCTTGACATTACATTATTTAAGTATATTCTGTAGATACAAATGAATTACATACAATACACTACACTTACTATTTATAAAAACAAAAACAAACGTATCCATGAGATACTACAAGTGAATTACAGTTGTTTTTATAAAACGTATCCATCAGATACAATTAATAACAATCTGGTTGCGGTTAAAACGCTTTCTTTCGCCAACGACCATACCACGCTGAATACATCGGTTCTCGTCCGATCACCGAAATTAAGCAGCGTCGGGCGCGGTTAGTACTTAGATGGGTTGGACCGCTTGGGAACACCGCGTGTTGTTGGCATCCCAACAACTTTTTGCTATTTTCGATAATTTTTCCATATAAAACATTAAAAAGTGAAAAAAGTGCAAAAAAGCAATAATAATAATTACAATTGAATGGAAAATGATATGTGTTAGTGTGTTAGTGAAAATTTAAACGCGTATGCACAAAAAGATACTTTTCTATGCAAAATCTCAAAATCTAACGGTCGTGTATGAAATTCTAATACTGCTGCTATTGATTTACTTTGTTATGTATGTTAGCTAGCAAAAGCTTAGCTTGACATTACATTATTTAAGTATATTCTGTAGATACAAATGAATTACATACAATACACTACACTTACTATTTATAAAAACAAAAACAAACGTATCCATGAGATACTACAAGTGAATTACAGTTGTTTTTATAAAACGTATCCATCAGATACAATTAATAACAATCTGGTTGCGGTTAAAACGCTTTCTTTCGCCAACGACCATACCACGCTGAATACATCGGTTCTCGTCCGATCACCGAAATTAAGCAGCGTCGGGCGCGGTTAGTACTTAGATGGGGGACCGCTTGGGAACACCGCGTGTTGTTGGCATCCCAACAACTTTTTGCTATTTTCGATAATTTTTCCATATAAAACATTAAAAAGTGAAAAAAGTGCAAAAAAGCAATAATAATAATTACAATTGAATGGAAAATGATATGTGTTAGTGTGTTAGTGAAAATTTAAACGCGTATGCACAAAAAGATACTTTTCTATGCAAAATCTCAAAATCTAACGGTCGTGTATGAAATTCTAATACTGCTGCTATTGATTTACTTTGTTATGTATGTTAGCTAGCAAAAGCTTAGCTTGACATTACATTATTTAAGTATATTCTGTAGATACAAATGAATTACATACAATACACTACACTTACTATTTATAAAAACAAAAACAAACGTATCCATGAGATACTACAAGTGAATTACAGTTGTTTTTATAAAACGTATCCATCAGATACAATTAATAACAATCTGGTTGCGGTTAAAACGCTTTCTTTCGCCAACGACCATACCACGCTGAATACATCGGTTCTCGTCCGATCACCGAAATTAAGCAGCGTCGGGCGCGGTTAGTACTTAGATGGGGGACCGCTTGGGAACACCGCGTGTTGTTGGCATCCCAACAACTTTTTGCTATTTTCGATAATTTTTCCATATAAAACATTAAAAAGTGAAAAAAGTGCAAAAAAGCAATAATAATAATTACAATTGAATGGAAAATGATATGTGTTAGTGTGTTAGTGAAAATTTAAACGCGTATGCACAAAAAGATACTTTTCTATGCAAAATCTCAAAATCTAACGGTCGTGTATGAAATTCTAATACTGCTGCTATTGATTTACTTTGTTATGTATGTTAGCTAGCAAAAGCTTAGCTTGACATTACATTATTTAAGTATATTCTGTAGATACAAATGAATTACATACAATACACTACACTTACTATTTATAAAAACAAAAACAAACGTATCCATGAGATACTACAAGTGAATTACAGTTGTTTTTATAAAACGTATCCATCAGATACAATTAATAACAATCTGGTTGCGGTTAAAACGCTTTCTTTCGCCAACGACCATACCACGCTGAATACATCGGTTCTCGTCCGATCACCGAAATTAAGCAGCGTCGGGCGCGGTTAGTACTTAGATGGGTTGGACCGCTTGGGAACACCGCGTGTTGTTGGCATCCCAACAACTTTTTGCTATTTTCGATAATTTTTCCATATAAAACATTAAAAAGTGAAAAAAGTGCAAAAAAGCAATAATAATAATTACAATTGAATGGAAAATGATATGTGTTAGTGTGTTAGTGAAAATTTAAACGCGTATGCACAAAAAGATACTTTTCTATGCAAAATCTCAAAATCTAACGGTCGTGTATGAAATTCTAATACTGCTGCTATTGATTTACTTTGTTATGTATGTTAGCTAGCAAAAGCTTAGCTTGACATTACATTATTTAAGTATATTCTGTAGATACAAATGAATTACATACAATACACTACACTTACTATTTATAAAAACAAAAACAAACGTATCCATGAGATACTACAAGTGAATTACAGTTGTTTTTATAAAACGTATCCATCAGATACAATTAATAACAATCTGGTTGCGGTTAAAACGCTTTCTTTCGCCAACGACCATACCACGCTGAATACATCGGTTCTCGTCCGATCACCGAAATTAAGCAGCGTCGGGCGCGGTTAGTACTTAGATGGTGGACCGCTTGGGAACACCGCGTGTTGTTGGCATCCCAACAACTTTTTGCTATTTTCGATAATTTTTCCATATAAAACATTAAAAAGTGAAAAAAGTGCAAAAAAGCAATAATAATAATTACAATTGAATGGAAAATGATATGTGTTAGTGTGTTAGTGAAAATTTAAACGCGTATGCACAAAAAGATACTTTTCTATGCAAAATCTCAAAATCTAACGGTCGTGTATGAAATTCTAATACTGCTGCTATTGATTTACTTTGTTATGTATGTTAGCTAGCAAAAGCTTAGCTTGACATTACATTATTTAAGTATATTCTGTAGATACAAATGAATTACATACAATACACTACACTTACTATTTATAAAAACAAAAACAAACGTATCCATGAGATACTACAAGTGAATTACAGTTGTTTTTATAAAACGTATCCATCAGATACAATTAATAACAATCTGGTTGCGGTTAAAACGCTTTCTTTCGCCAACGACCATACCACGCTGAATACATCGGTTCTCGTCCGATCACCGAAATTAAGCAGCGTCGGGCGCGGTTAGTGCTTAGATGGGTTGGACCGCTTGGGAACACCGCGTGTTGTTGGCATCCCAACAACTTTTTGCTATTTTCGATAATTTTTCCATATAAAACATTAAAAAGTGAAAAAAGTGCAAAAAAGCAATAATAATAATTACAATTGAATGGAAAATGATATGTGTTAGTGTGTTAGTGAAAATTTAAACGCGTATGCACAAAAAGATACTTTTCTATGCAAAATCTCAAAATCTAACGGTCGTGTATGAAATTCTAATACTGCTGCTATTGATTTACTTTGTTATGTATGTTAGCTAGCAAAAGCTTAGCTTGACATTACATTATTTAAGTATATTCTGTAGATACAAATGAATTACATACAATACACTACACTTACTATTTATAAAAACAAAAACAAACGTATCCATGAGATACTACAAGTGAATTACAGTTGTTTTTATAAAACGTATCCATCAGATACAATTAATAACAATCTGGTTGCGGTTAAAACGCTTTCTTTCGCCAACGACCATACCACGCTGAATACATCGGTTCTCGTCCGATCACCGAAATTAAGCAGCGTCGGGCGCGGTTAGTACTTAGATGGGGGACCGCTTGGGAACACCGCGTGTTGTTGGCATCCCAACAACTTTTTGCTATTTTCGATAATTTTTCCATATAAAACATTAAAAAGTGAAAAAAGTGCAAAAAAGCAATAATAATAATTACAATTGAATGGAAAATGATATGTGTTAGTGTGTTAGTGAAAATTTAAACGCGTATGCACAAAAAGATACTTTTCTATGCAAAATCTCAAAATCTAACGGTCGTGTATGAAATTCTAATACTGCTGCTATTGATTTACTTTGTTATGTATGTTAGCTAGCAAAAGCTTAGCTTGACATTACATTATTTAAGTATATTCTGTAGATACAAATGAATTACATACAATACACTACACTTACTATTTATAAAAACAAAAACAAACGTATCCATGAGATACTACAAGTGAATTACAGTTGTTTTTATAAAACGTATCCATCAGATACAATTAATAACAATCTGGTTGCGGTTAAAACGCTTTCTTTCGCCAACGACCATACCACGCTGAATACATCGGTTCTCGTCCGATCACCGAAATTAAGCAGCGTCGGGCGCGGTTAGTACTTAGATGGGTTGGACCGCTTGGGAACACCGCGTGTTGTTGGCATCCCAACAACTTTTTGCTATTTTCGATAATTTTTCCATATAAAACATTAAAAAGTGAAAAAAGTGCAAAAAAGCAATAATAATAATTACAATTGAATGGAAAATGATATGTGTTAGTGTGTTAGTGAAAATTTAAACGCGTATGCACAAAAAGATACTTTTCTATGCAAAATCTCAAAATCTAACGGTCGTGTATGAAATTCTAATACTGCTGCTATTGATTTACTTTGTTATGTATGTTAGCTAGCAAAAGCTTAGCTTGACATTACATTATTTAAGTATATTCTGTAGATACAAATGAATTACATACAATACACTACACTTACTATTTATAAAAACAAAAACAAACGTATCCATGAGATACTACAAGTGAATTACAGTTGTTTTTATAAAACGTATCCATCAGATACAATTAATAACAATCTGGTTGCGGTTAAAACGCTTTCTTTCGCCAACGACCATACCACGCTGAATACATCGGTTCTCGTCCGATCACCGAAATTAAGCAGCGTCGGGCGCGGTTAGTACTTAGATGGGGGACCGCTTGGGAACACCGCGTGTTGTTGGCATCCCAACAACTTTTTGCTATTTTCGATAATTTTTCCATATAAAACATTAAAAAGTGAAAAAAGTGCAAAAAAGCAATAATAATAATTACAATTGAATGGAAAATGATATGTGTTAGTGTGTTAGTGAAAATTTAAACGCGTATGCACAAAAAGATACTTTTCTATGCAAAATCTCAAAATCTAACGGTCGTGTATGAAATTCTAATACTGCTGCTATTGATTTACTTTGTTATGTATGTTAGCTAGCAAAAGCTTAGCTTGACATTACATTATTTAAGTATATTCTGTAGATACAAATGAATTACATACAATACACTACACTTACTATTTATAAAAACAAAAACAAACGTATCCATGAGATACTACAAGTGAATTACAGTTGTTTTTATAAAACGTATCCATCAGATACAATTAATAACAATCTGGTTGCGGTTAAAACGCTTTCTTTCGCCAACGACCATACCACGCTGAATACATCGGTTCTCGTCCGATCACCGAAATTAAGCAGCGTCGGGCGCGGTTAGTACTTAGATGGGTTGGACCGCTTGGGAACACCGCGTGTTGTTGGCATCCCAACAACTTTTTGCTATTTTCGATAATTTTTCCATATAAAACATTAAAAAGTGAAAAAAGTGCAAAAAAGCAATAATAATAATTACAATTGAATGGAAAATGATATGTGTTAGTGTGTTAGTGAAAATTTAAACGCGTATGCACAAAAAGATACTTTTCTATGCAAAATCTCAAAATCTAACGGTCGTGTATGAAATTCTAATACTGCTGCTATTGATTTACTTTGTTATGTATGTTAGCTAGCAAAAGCTTAGCTTGACATTACATTATTTAAGTATATTCTGTAGATACAAATGAATTACATACAATACACTACACTTACTATTTATAAAAACAAAAACAAACGTATCCATGAGATACTACAAGTGAATTACAGTTGTTTTTATAAAACGTATCCATCAGATACAATTAATAACAATCTGGTTGCGGTTAAAACGCTTTCTTTCGCCAACGACCATACCACGCTGAATACATCGGTTCTCGTCCGATCACCGAAATTAAGCAGCGTCGGGCGCGGTTAGTGCTTAGATGGGTTGGACCGCTTGGGAACACCGCGTGTTGTTGGCATCCCAACAACTTTTTGCTATTTTCGATAATTTTTCCATATAAAACATTAAAAAGTGAAAAAAGTGCAAAAAAGCAATAATAATAATTACAATTGAATGGAAAATGATATGTGTTAGTGTGTTAGTGAAAATTTAAACGCGTATGCACAAAAAGATACTTTTCTATGCAAAATCTCAAAATCTAACGGTCGTGTATGAAATTCTAATACTGCTGCTATTGATTTACTTTGTTATGTATGTTAGCTAGCAAAAGCTTAGCTTGACATTACATTATTTAAGTATATTCTGTAGATACAAATGAATTACATACAATACACTACACTTACTATTTATAAAAACAAAAACAAACGTATCCATGAGATACTACAAGTGAATTACAGTTGTTTTTATAAAACGTATCCATCAGATACAATTAATAACAATCTGGTTGCGGTTAAAACGCTTTCTTTCGCCAACGACCATACCACGCTGAATACATCGGTTCTCGTCCGATCACCGAAATTAAGCAGCGTCGGGCGCGGTTAGTACTTAGATGGGGGACCGCTTGGGAACACCGCGTGTTGTTGGCATCCCAACAACTTTTTGCTATTTTCGATAATTTTTCCATATAAAACATTAAAAAGTGAAAAAAGTGCAAAAAAGCAATAATAATAATTACAATTGAATGGAAAATGATATGTGTTAGTGTGTTAGTGAAAATTTAAACGCGTATGCACAAAAAGATACTTTTCTATGCAAAATCTCAAAATCTAACGGTCGTGTATGAAATTCTAATACTGCTGCTATTGATTTACTTTGTTATGTATGTTAGCTAGCAAAAGCTTAGCTTGACATTACATTATTTAAGTATATTCTGTAGATACAAATGAATTACATACAATACACTACACTTACTATTTATAAAAACAAAAACAAACGTATCCATGAGATACTACAAGTGAATTACAGTTGTTTTTATAAAACGTATCCATCAGATACAATTAATAACAATCTGGTTGCGGTTAAAACGCTTTCTTTCGCCAACGACCATACCACGCTGAATACATCGGTTCTCGTCCGATCACCGAAATTAAGCAGCGTCGGGCGCGGTTAGTACTTAGATGGGTTGGACCGCTTGGGAACACCGCGTGTTGTTGGCATCCCAACAACTTTTTGCTATTTTCGATAATTTTTCCATATAAAACATTAAAAAGTGAAAAAAGTGCAAAAAAGCAATAATAATAATTACAATTGAATGGAAAATGATATGTGTTAGTGTGTTAGTGAAAATTTAAACGCGTATGCACAAAAAGATACTTTTCTATGCAAAATCTCAAAATCTAACGGTCGTGTATGAAATTCTAATACTGCTGCTATTGATTTACTTTGTTATGTATGTTAGCTAGCAAAAGCTTAGCTTGACATTACATTATTTAAGTATATTCTGTAGATACAAATGAATTACATACAATACACTACACTTACTATTTATAAAAACAAAAACAAACGTATCCATGAGATACTACAAGTGAATTACAGTTGTTTTTATAAAACGTATCCATCAGATACAATTAATAACAATCTGGTTGCGGTTAAAACGCTTTCTTTCGCCAACGACCATACCACGCTGAATACATCGGTTCTCGTCCGATCACCGAAATTAAGCAGCGTCGGGCGCGGTTAGTACTTAGATGGGGGACCGCTTGGGAACACCGCGTGTTGTTGGCATCCCAACAACTTTTTGCTATTTTCGATAATTTTTCCATATAAAACATTAAAAAGTGAAAAAAGTGCAAAAAAGCAATAATAATAATTACAATTGAATGGAAAATGATATGTGTTAGTGTGTTAGTGAAAATTTAAACGCGTATGCACAAAAAGATACTTTTCTATGCAAAATCTCAAAATCTAACGGTCGTGTATGAAATTCTAATACTGCTGCTATTGATTTACTTTGTTATGTATGTTAGCTAGCAAAAGCTTAGCTTGACATTACATTATTTAAGTATATTCTGTAGATACAAATGAATTACATACAATACACTACACTTACTATTTATAAAAACAAAAACAAACGTATCCATGAGATACTACAAGTGAATTACAGTTGTTTTTATAAAACGTATCCATCAGATACAATTAATAACAATCTGGTTGCGGTTAAAACGCTTTCTTTCGCCAACGACCATACCACGCTGAATACATCGGTTCTCGTCCGATCACCGAAATTAAGCAGCGTCGGGCGCGGTTAGTACTTAGATGGGTTGGACCGCTTGGGAACACCGCGTGTTGTTGGCATCCCAACAACTTTTTGCTATTTTCGATAATTTTTCCATATAAAACATTAAAAAGTGAAAAAAGTGCAAAAAAGCAATAATAATAATTACAATTGAATGGAAAATGATATGTGTTAGTGTGTTAGTGAAAATTTAAACGCGTATGCACAAAAAGATACTTTTCTATGCAAAATCTCAAAATCTAACGGTCGTGTATGAAATTCTAATACTGCTGCTATTGATTTACTTTGTTATGTATGTTAGCTAGCAAAAGCTTAGCTTGACATTACATTATTTAAGTATATTCTGTAGATACAAATGAATTACATACAATACACTACACTTACTATTTATAAAAACAAAAACAAACGTATCCATGAGATACTACAAGTGAATTACAGTTGTTTTTATAAAACGTATCCATCAGATACAATTAATAACAATCTGGTTGCGGTTAAAACGCTTTCTTTCGCCAACGACCATACCACGCTGAATACATCGGTTCTCGTCCGATCACCGAAATTAAGCAGCGTCGGGCGCGGTTAGTACTTAGATGGTGGACCGCTTGGGAACACCGCGTGTTGTTGGCATCCCAACAACTTTTTGCTATTTTCGATAATTTTTCCATATAAAACATTAAAAAGTGAAAAAAGTGCAAAAAAGCAATAATAATAATTACAATTGAATGGAAAATGATATGTGTTAGTGTGTTAGTGAAAATTTAAACGCGTATGCACAAAAAGATACTTTTCTATGCAAAATCTCAAAATCTAACGGTCGTGTATGAAATTCTAATACTGCTGCTATTGATTTACTTTGTTATGTATGTTAGCTAGCAAAAGCTTAGCTTGACATTACATTATTTAAGTATATTCTGTAGATACAAATGAATTACATACAATACACTACACTTACTATTTATAAAAACAAAAACAAACGTATCCATGAGATACTACAAGTGAATTACAGTTGTTTTTATAAAACGTATCCATCAGATACAATTAATAACAATCTGGTTGCGGTTAAAACGCTTTCTTTCGCCAACGACCATACCACGCTGAATACATCGGTTCTCGTCCGATCACCGAAATTAAGCAGCGTCGGGCGCGGTTAGTACTTAGATGGGTTGGACCGCTTGGGAACACCGCGTGTTGTTGGCATCCCAACAACTTTTTGCTATTTTCGATAATTTTTCCATATAAAACATTAAAAAGTGAAAAAAGTGCAAAAAAGCAATAATAATAATTACAATTGAATGGAAAATGATATGTGTTAGTGTGTTAGTGAAAATTTAAACGCGTATGCACAAAAAGATACTTTTCTATGCAAAATCTCAAAATCTAACGGTCGTGTATGAAATTCTAATACTGCTGCTATTGATTTACTTTGTTATGTATGTTAGCTAGCAAAAGCTTAGCTTGACATTACATTATTTAAGTATATTCTGTAGATACAAATGAATTACATACAATACACTACACTTACTATTTATAAAAACAAAAACAAACGTATCCATGAGATACTACAAGTGAATTACAGTTGTTTTTATAAAACGTATCCATCAGATACAATTAATAACAATCTGGTTGCGGTTAAAACGCTTTCTTTCGCCAACGACCATACCACGCTGAATACATCGGTTCTCGTCCGATCACCGAAATTAAGCAGCGTCGGGCGCGGTTAGTACTTAGATGGGTTGGACCGCTTGGGAACACCGCGTGTTGTTGGCATCCCAACAACTTTTTGCTATTTTCGATAATTTTTCCATATAAAACATTAAAATGTGAAAAAAGTGCAAAAAAGCAATAATAATAATTACAATTGAATGGAAAATGATATGTGTTAGTGTGTTAGTGAAAATTTAAACGCGTATGCACAAAAAGATACTTTTCTATGCAAAATCTCAAAATCTAACGGTCGTGTATGAAATTCTAATACTGCTGCTATTGATTTACTTTGTTATGTATGTTAGCTAGCAAAAGCTTAGCTTGACATTACATTATTTAAGTATATTCTGTAGATACAAATGAATTACATACAATACACTACACTTACTATTTATAAAAACAAAAACAAACGTATCCATGAGATACAATTAATAACAATCTGGTTGCGGTTAAAACGCTTTCTTTCGCCAACGACCATACCACGCTGAATACATCGGTTCTCGTCCGATCACCGAAATTAAGCAGCGTCGGGCGCGGTTAGTACTTAGATGGTGGACCGCTTGGGAACACCGCGTGTTGTTGGCATCCCAACAACTTTTTGCTATTTTCGATAATTTTTCCATATAAAACATTAAAATGTGAAAAAAGTGCAAAAAAGCAATAATAATAATTACAATTGAATGGAAAATGATATGTGTTAGTGTGTTAGTGAAAATTTAAACGCGTATGCACAAAAAGATACTTTTCTATGCAAAATCTCAAAATCTAACGGTCGTGTATGAAATTCTAATACTGCTGCTATTGATTTACTTTGTTATGTATGTTAGCTAGCAAAAGCTTAGCTTGACATTACATTATTTAAGTATATTCTGTAGATACAAATGAATTACATACAATACACTACACTTACTATTTATAAAAACAAAAACAAACGTATCCATGAGATACTACAAGTGAATTACAGTTGTTTTTATAAAACGTATCCATCAGATACAATTAATAACAATCTGGTTGCGGTTAAAACGCTTTCTTTCGCCAACGACCATACCACGCTGAATACATCGGTTCTCGTCCGATCACCGAAATTAAGCAGCGTCGGGCGCGGTTAGTACTTAGATGGAGGACCGCTTGGGAACACCGCGTGTTGTTGGCATCCCAACAACTTTTTGCTATTTTCGATAATTTTTCCATATAAAACATTAAAATGTGAAAAAAGTGCAAAAAAGCAATAATAATAATTACAATTGAATGGAAAATGATATGTGTTAGTGTGTTAGTGAAAATTTAAACGCGTATGCACAAAAAGATACTTTTCTATGCAAAATCTCAAAATCTAACGGTCGTGTATGAAATTCTAATACTGCTGCTATTGATTTACTTTGTTATGTATGTTAGCTAGCAAAAGCTTAGCTTGACATTACATTATTTAAGTATATTCTGTAGATACAAATGAATTACATACAATACACTACACTTACTATTTATAAAAACAAAAACAAACGTATCCATGAGATACTACAAGTGAATTACAGTTGTTTTTATAAAACGTATCCATCAGATACAATTAATAACAATCTGGTTGCGGTTAAAACGCTTTCTTTCGCCAACGACCATACCACGCTGAATACATCGGTTCTCGTCCGATCACCGAAATTAAGCAGCGTCGGGCGCGGTTAGTACTTAGATGGGTTGGACCGCTTGGGAACACCGCGTGTTGTTGGCATCCCAACAACTTTTTGCTATTTTCGATAATTTTTCCATATAAAACATTAAAAAGTGAAAAAAGTGCAAAAAAGCAATAATAATAATTACAATTGAATGGAAAATGATATGTGTTAGTGTGTTAGTGAAAATTTAAACGCGTATGCACAAAAAGATACTTTTCTATGCAAAATCTCAAAATCTAACGGTCGTGTATGAAATTCTAATACTGCTGCTATTGATTTACTTTGTTATGTATGTTAGCTAGCAAAAGCTTAGCTTGACATTACATTATTTAAGTATATTCTGTAGATACAAATGAATTACATACAATACACTACACTTACTATTTATAAAAACAAAAACAAACGTATCCATGAGATACTACAAGTGAATTACATACAGTTGTTTTTATAAAACGTATCCATCAGATACAATTAATAACAATCTGGTTGCGGTTAAAACGCTTTCTTTCGCCAACGACCATACCACGCTGAATACATCGGTTCTCGTCCGATCACCGAAATTAAGCAGCGTCGGGCGCGGTTAGTACTTAGATGGTGGACCGCTTGGGAACACCGCGTGTTGTTGGCATCCCAACAACTTTTTGCTATTTTCGATAATTTTTCCATATAAAACATTAAAAAGTGAAAAAAGTGCAAAAAAGCAATAATAATAATTACAATTGAATGGAAAATGATATGTGTTAGTGTGTTAGTGAAAATTTAAACGCGTATGCACAAAAAGATACTTTTCTATGCAAAATCTCAAAATCTAACGGTCGTGTATGAAATTCTAATACTGCTGCTATTGATTTACTTTGTTATGTATGTTAGCTAGCAAAAGCTTAGCTTGACATTACATTATTTAAGTATATTCTGTAGATACAAATGAATTACATACAATACACTACACTTACTATTTATAAAAACAAAAACAAACGTATCCATGAGATACTACAAGTGAATTACAGTTGTTTTTATAAAACGTATCCATCAGATACAATTAATAACAATCTGGTTGCGGTTAAAACGCTTTCTTTCGCCAACGACCATACCACGCTGAATACATCGGTTCTCGTCCGATCACCGAAATTAAGCAGCGTCGGGCGCGGTTAGTACTTAGATGGTGGACCGCTTGGGAACACCGCGTGTTGTTGGCATCCCAACAACTTTTTGCTATTTTCGATAATTTTTCCATATAAAACATTAAAAAGTGAAAAAAGTGCAAAAAAGCAATAATAATAATTACAATTGAATGGAAAATGATATGTGTTAGTGTGTTAGTGAAAATTTAAACGCGTATGCACAAAAAGATACTTTTCTATGCAAAATCTCAAAATCTAACGGTCGTGTATGAAATTCTAATACTGCTGCTATTGATTTACTTTGTTATGTATGTTAGCTAGCAAAAGCTTAGCTTGACATTACATTATTTAAGTATATTCTGTAGATACAAATGAATTACATACAATACACTACACTTACTATTTATAAAAACAAAAACAAACGTATCCATGAGATACTACAAGTGAATTACAGTTGTTTTTATAAAACGTATCCATCAGATACAATTAATAACAATCTGGTTGCGGTTAAAACGCTTTCTTTCGCCAACGACCATACCACGCTGAATACATCGGTTCTCGTCCGATCACCGAAATTAAGCAGCGTCGGGCGCGGTTAGTACTTAGATGGGGGACCGCTTGGGAACACCGCGTGTTGTTGGCATCCCAACAACTTTTTGCTATTTTCGATAATTTTTCCATATAAAACATTAAAAAGTGAAAAAAGTGCAAAAAAGCAATAATAATAATTACAATTGAATGGAAAATGATATGTGTTAGTGTGTTAGTGAAAATTTAAACGCGTATGCACAAAAAGATACTTTTCTATGCAAAATCTCAAAATCTAACGGTCGTGTATGAAATTCTAATACTGCTGCTATTGATTTACTTTGTTATGTATGTTAGCTAGCAAAAGCTTAGCTTGACATTACATTATTTAAGTATATTCTGTAGATACAAATGAATTACATACAATACACTACACTTACTATTTATAAAAACAAAAACAAACGTATCCATGAGATACTACAAGTGAATTACAGTTGTTTTTATAAAACGTATCCATCAGATACAATTAATAACAATCTGGTTGCGGTTAAAACGCTTTCTTTCGCCAACGACCATACCACGCTGAATACATCGGTTCTCGTCCGATCACCGAAATTAAGCAGCGTCGGGCGCGGTTAGTACTTAGATGGTGGACCGCTTGGGAACACCGCGTGTTGTTGGCATCCCAACAACTTTTTGCTATTTTCGATAATTTTTCCATATAAAACATTAAAATGTGAAAAAAGTGCAAAAAAGCAATAATAATAATTACAATTGAATGGAAAATGATATGTGTTAGTGTGTTAGTGAAAATTTAAACGCGTATGCACAAAAAGATACTTTTCTATGCAAAATCTCAAAATCTAACGGTCGTGTATGAAATTCTAATACTGCTGCTATTGATTTACTTTGTTATGTATGTTAGCTAGCAAAAGCTTAGCTTGACATTACATTATTTAAGTATATTCTGTAGATACAAATGAATTACATACAATACACTACACTTACTATTTATAAAAACAAAAACAAACGTATCCATGAGATACTACAAGTGAATTACAGTTGTTTTTATAAAACGTATCCATCAGATACAATTAATAACAATCTGGTTGCGGTTAAAACGCTTTCTTTCGCCAACGACCATACCACGCTGAATACATCGGTTCTCGTCCGATCACCGAAATTAAGCAGCGTCGGGCGCGGTTAGTACTTAGATGGGTTGGACCGCTTGGGAACACCGCGTGTTGTTGGCATCCCAACAACTTTTTGCTATTTTCGATAATTTTTCCATATAAAACATTAAAAAGTGAAAAAAGTGCAAAAAAGCAATAATAATAATTACAATTGAATGGAAAATGATATGTGTTAGTGTGTTAGTGAAAATTTAAACGCGTATGCACAAAAAGATACTTTTCTATGCAAAATCTCAAAATCTAACGGTCGTGTATGAAATTCTAATACTGCTGCTATTGATTTACTTTGTTATGTATGTTAGCTAGCAAAAGCTTAGCTTGACATTACATTATTTAAGTATATTCTGTAGATACAAATGAATTACATACAATACACTACACTTACTATTTATAAAAACAAAAACAAACGTATCCATGAGATACTACAAGTGAATTACAGTTGTTTTTATAAAACGTATCCATCAGATACAATTAATAACAATCTGGTTGCGGTTAAAACGCTTTCTTTCGCCAACGACCATACCACGCTGAATACATCGGTTCTCGTCCGATCACCGAAATTAAGCAGCGTCGGGCGCGGTTAGTACTTAGATGGGTTGGACCGCTTGGGAACACCGCGTGTTGTTGGCATCCCAACAACTTTTTGCTATTTTCGATAATTTTTCCATATAAAACATTAAAAAGTGAAAAAAGTGCAAAAAAGCAATAATAATAATTACAATTGAATGGAAAATGATATGTGTTAGTGTGTTAGTGAAAATTTAAACGCGTATGCACAAAAAGATACTTTTCTATGCAAAATCTCAAAATCTAACGGTCGTGTATGAAATTCTAATACTGCTGCTATTGATTTACTTTGTTATGTATGTTAGCTAGCAAAAGCTTAGCTTGACATTACATTATTTAAGTATATTCTGTAGATACAAATGAATTACATACAATACACTACACTTACTATTTATAAAAACAAAAACAAACGTATCCATGAGATACTACAAGTGAATTACAGTTGTTTTTATAAAACGTATCCATCAGATACAATTAATAACAATCTGGTTGCGGTTAAAACGCTTTCTTTCGCCAACGACCATACCACGCTGAATACATCGGTTCTCGTCCGATCACCGAAATTAAGCAGCGTCGGGCGCGGTTAGTACTTAGATGGTGGACCGCTTGGGAACACCGCGTGTTGTTGGCATCCCAACAACTTTTTGCTATTTTCGATAATTTTTCCATATAAAACATTAAAAAGTGAAAAAAGTGCAAAAAAGCAATAATAATAATTACAATTGAATGGAAAATGATATGTGTTAGTGTGTTAGTGAAAATTTAAACGCGTATGCACAAAAAGATACTTTTCTATGCAAAATCTCAAAATCTAACGGTCGTGTATGAAATTCTAATACTGCTGCTATTGATTTACTTTGTTATGTATGTTAGCTAGCAAAAGCTTAGCTTGACATTACATTATTTAAGTATATTCTGTAGATACAAATGAATTACATACAATACACTACACTTACTATTTATAAAAACAAAAACAAACGTATCCATGAGATACTACAAGTGAATTACAGTTGTTTTTATAAAACGTATCCATCAGATACAATTAATAACAATCTGGTTGCGGTTAAAACGCTTTCTTTCGCCAACGACCATACCACGCTGAATACATCGGTTCTCGTCCGATCACCGAAATTAAGCAGCGTCGGGCGCGGTTAGTACTTAGATGGGTTGGACCGCTTGGGAACACCGCGTGTTGTTGGCATCCCAACAACTTTTTGCTATTTTCGATAATTTTTCCATATAAAACATTAAAAAGTGAAAAAAGTGCAAAAAAGCAATAATAATAATTACAATTGAATGGAAAATGATATGTGTTAGTGTGTTAGTGAAAATTTAAACGCGTATGCACAAAAAGATACTTTTCTATGCAAAATCTCAAAATCTAACGGTCGTGTATGAAATTCTAATACTGCTGCTATTGATTTACTTTGTTATGTATGTTAGCTAGCAAAAGCTTAGCTTGACATTACATTATTTAAGTATATTCTGTAGATACAAATGAATTACATACAATACACTACACTTACTATTTATAAAAACAAAAACAAACGTATCCATGAGATACTACAAGTGAATTACATACAGTTGTTTTTATAAAACGTATCCATCACTAATATTAAAAGTGCGTTTGTTTATTTGTGTGGGAAAACTTGTGTTTTCTAACAAAACACAATACTGGCTTCCGGTCCCTAAGGCTGATTTCCCTTACATTTGTTAGATGCCAGACACTAAACGCTCGACTCGTTTGGATTATGAAATGTTTTGTCTCCGTTTTTATATTAAAGGCCCTTCTTAGGGCCACAAATATTTAAAAAAAGAGATTTTTTTTCTTATTCAAAAGTCCTTTATAGAGCCAACATTGAATGTACAACGAGTTGTTCAAATTTGTTTAAAGTAAAGTAGCTCAACATTGTGCAGTAAGTGTTTTATAATAATTATATTATAATTATGTTACTAAATTTTGTTTATTACAGTAGAAGTTCGATAATCCGACACGTTCGAGACTGGCTCGGTGCCGGACTACCGAAAATGCCGGTCTATCGGGCGGTAATTATAAGAACAATTAGGTTAATAATTAAACTACAAATACAGTATGTAAATACATATGTATAAAAAAAAGTTTATTTTACATTTTATATATAGTGTTATGTACACGTATTGTAAAACATATTTCACTTGGATTTAAAAAAGTCACGAAAGTCTTTTTGTTTTCTTAACTTTTGGCGTTTAGTATCAAATTTATTTCTAATGATTATAGAAGAGCTTTGAGCGTTTTTTAAACGTCAAAATTATCATATCTGTATATACATATGTATCTGTGGTTTTAACACTTAAATTGTAAAGACCAAACAACGTTATCTTAAATTTCAGCTAAATTGATGCGTGTAGAATTTTAGGTTAGACTTTTTAAGTTTTTGTATATGGCCAGTGTGTATTGTATAATGCTATCTGATATAATTTTGGTTCCAATGGACATTCTTTTAAATTTGTAAATTAGACCAATAAGGTTTAATATAGATAAAAAAACTATGGATTGAATAAACCACTAAAGGACGGCTGCTTGATTTCTTTTTTTTTCTTCATCTTCTGTTGAATAGGAATCACAATTAAATTCTTCATCTGGAGAGACAAATCGATTGTTAGCACCAGGAGCCTTCGGTTTCTAAAATTTTGGTGTATTACCCCAAAATATTCTTCTTTTTATCAGTCACTCCGAAAATTATACAATAGATGTAAAAAGCACGTTCGGAGACAACCACAATTTTATGAAGTTAAATATTAAGAGGACCGTTATAAGAATATAAACAAGACTAATTCGCAATCGTCTGTCGTCTACGTATTTATACCTTTGTGAATATATATTGACTGTTTTAAAAATTATTATACATTATTATATCTGGCGATGGGACAAAAACTCTCATTGTATAATAATATTGTTACGTTTTACCCTTTTAAAAACGTTAAAAATATGAGTTCGTAGATTGCAAATAAAATTAAAATAAATATGTGTTTAGTTTCAAATCAACTCTTTATTGTTCGCACAATTCCGTGTGTCACCTTTAACAATTTGACTTAAACAACAACAATTTACTTTTATTGTTATTCTTCTTTCACACTCTTCCGCGTACGCAATAACAATTGTTCGTTCGATCTTTAATACGGAGATGTTCAAACCACACTTATTCTCTTCACACGCAACGTGTCTTCACACAAGACTGACTGAATTCTTACAGAATCGCCGTTGCCTACTCTGTCTTTGTTTATAAATGTAAACAAGTTGTTTATTATTATTTGTGTATTTTGTTTGCGTTTGTCCTTGCAGAGTTGTTGTTGCTTGTTTAACCCTTTTTTATACTGCCCCGTTGTTGTTGCTTGTTACATCTTGTTTACATCTTTATTTCCTTTTTATACTGATGTTGTTGCTATATTTTTGTTTATTCGTTAATCATGTAAACAAGTTCATTATTTTTGTTTTTGAAGCTTTCGTTTATCATTTTAAGAACACCATTTTCATTTTCGTAACAATATTATTGTATAATAATATTGTAAAAACATAACAATATATTATATTTTATATATTAATTGTATAATATCGACAGTTCTCTGTTTACCACTTGAAACCAATTTCACTTGAAACCAATTTCACTTGAAATTAAAACTTACACTTTTTGGGATTTATAAATGAACACGACAAAAATATGCAATTTTGATTAATTTTTTTATTGTTGTAGAAAATATCTATATAAACAGTGATAGTATAAACAAAATCGAAAACAGCAATGCTTAAACTACATTTTGTGTTTGTTTAGAGCTTATTTATATCGTTAAAACTTTTGTCTAAATGTGCATTGGAGTCACTTTATATCATCCACTTCCATTGGTTCGATTTGAAACTTGCCCTCGGTATTGAAATGACTTGTTTCTATGTGATCTATTTTTATGAGTTCAGTTTGGAGACCGCTAGCAGTATTGTAATGATTTACTTCTATATCATCCACTTCCATTAGTTCGATTTGAAACTTGCCCTCGGTATTGAAATGACTTGTTTCTATGTGATCTATTTTTATGAGTCCAGTTTGGAGACCGCTAGCAGTATTGTAATGATTTACTTCTATATCATCCACTTCCATTGGTTCGATTTGAAACTTGCACTCGGTATTGAAATGACTTGTTTCTATGTGATCTATTTTTATGAGTTCAGTTTGGAGACCGCTAGCAGTATTGTAATGATTTACTTCTATATCATCCACTTCCATTAGTTCGATTTGAAACTTGCCCTCGGTATTGAAATGACTTGTTTCTATGTGGCCTATTTTTATGAGTTCAGTTTGGAGACCGCTAGCAGTATTGTAATGATTTACTTCTATATCATCCACTTCCATTGGTTCGATTTGAAACTTGCCCTCGGTATTGAAATGACTTGTTTCTATGTGGTCTATTTTTATGAGTTCAGTTTGGAGACCGCTAGCAGTATTGTAATGATTTACTTCTATATCATCCACTTCTATTAGTTCGATTTGAAACTTGCCCTCGGTATTGAAATGACTTGTTTCTATGTGATCTATTTTTATGAGTTCAGTTTGGAGACCGCTAGCAGTATTGTAATGATTTACTTCTATATCATCCACTTCCATTAGTTCGATTTGAAACTTGCCCTCGGTATTGAAATGACTTGTTTCTATGTGATCTATTTTTATGAGTTCAGTTTGGAGACCGCTAGCAGTATTGTAATGATTTACTTCTATATCATCCACTTCCATTGGTTCGATTTGAAACTTGCACTCGGTATTGAAATGACTTGTTTCTATGTGATCTATTTTTATGAGTTCAGTTTGGAGACCGCTAGCAGTATTGTAATGATTTACTTCTATATCATCCACTTCTATTAGTTCGATTTGAAACTTGCCCTCGGTATTGAAATGACTTGTTTCTATGTGATCTATTTTTATGAGTTCAGTTTGGAGACCGCTAGCAGTATTGTAATGATTTACTTCTATATCATCCACTTCCATTGGTTCGATTTGAAACTTGCCCTCGGTATTGAAATGACTTGTTTCTATGTGGTCTATTTTTATGAGTTCAGTTTGGAGACCATCAGCAGTATTGTAATGATTTACTTCTATATCATCCACTTCCATTGGTTCGATTTGAAACTTGTCAGCAGTATTATAGTGACTTATTCCTATATTATCTACTTCCATCAGATCTCGTCTATTTTGCTTTGTGATGTTGAACATTTTATTAAGAATTCTCGGTAAGAATAAATATTCTACGATACCAAAAAGACTGTCTACTTACAGTCAACGTGGAAGACAATTTGTGGTTCAATTTGTTTATAGAAGTTGTATATCTCGGTGTATGCCAAACTTAGTTGCTCGAAGAAATGTTTGGATTAATAATTTCTCCAACAAATTTTGTTCTTTCCTTATTTCAATATCTTATCTGTCGATTTTCGTTCTCTAGACAACCAACATCAGATTCCGTATTGCCTATATCAGCGGTTACTATTTCTTATTAAATGTTTGGATTAATAATTTCTCTAACAAATTTTGTTCTTTCCTTAATACATATTAATATTTTATTGTCGCAATTTCTTACTGTCGATTTTCGTTCTTTAGACAAGACAACCAACATCCGATTCTGTATTGCCTATATCAGCGGTTACTATTTCTTATTAAATGTTTGGATTAATAACTTCTCTAACAAATTTTGTTCTTTCCTTAATACATATTAATATTTTATTGTCGCAATTTCACACTGTCGATTTTCGTTTTCTAGACAACACATCAGATTCTGTATTGCCTACATCAGAGCTTTCCATTTCATAATACTACACTTTACGTCGACTTTCTCATGGCGGGTTTATTTACAGAGTTTTTGCCAGAAATCTGCTGCGAGGAATCGACGAAAAAATATTTTTTTTCATATTTCATTTTGATGCCTGACTTGGGATACGAACCCGGCTTTTCGTCTAAAAAGCCAACACACTACCTACTAGACTACGGCGACTTCTCACGCGTGTTGCTTATGTTCTTTTATTTAGTTGTCGATCAGACTGCGACAAGCACACATGTCAACGGGTGTTGTATTATTTTTTTTTTTTAGTGTTACACTCAAAAAATATTTTATGTTAAAAAATTCTTTTTTTTAAATTCAAAGTCTTATATGTTCTTAAAACACATTTTGATTGTTTTAGTAGTCAAGTAAATAATTTAGATGATATGGAAAGATAATAATTTTTTTATAGACATAAAGCAATATTTTACAAAAATTAAAAGGTTGGTTATTAGTGGGAGAGGGAATTTATGAACCAAAATTAGTACTCAGCAAATATCTTAAAAACATTACCTAATTATTAACTCAAAGATGTATAATTTTATGTATGTTAATGAAATGCAAATCAAAATAGGGTATATTACGAACATTTTTCTATGACAGTAAGCAATCAACTTATTTTCTCTCTCTTACTCACTAATACACAGGGTTGCAAAATTGAAATTTTGAAATGGTACCGAACAGTGTTGCACGATACGATACGATAACTGAAATAGTAATTTTTTGCATCATTTATACATGTTTCTCATATACAAAACAGCTGATTCTGAACATAACAGAACGTAAAAGCACCGTTTAGTCAAATGTCGAAGGAACGTAAAGGAATGTACATTTATTTTAGCATATGAAAAACAAATTAAATACTTACCGAAATTACTTTACGGGTCGACAAGCGTTCTCATTGCTTTTCGTATTCTAAAAACTAACGTAGGTTGCATGGACGTTGGGCTAACCGGGGCTAACGAATAATTCTACCTTTAGCATGACATTGAACATGTTGCTAAACCATTAATAGTTGAAAAGCGCAAACCATAAAATATGTAATAATAAAAAAGTACTGAAAGTGTAGCGGGGGTACTGTGGTATTTTTGAAATGGAAAAGTACTGAATTTTTCAACACTGGAGTATAATAAGTTCTCTGAGTACATGTTATTTTTTGTTCTTTTTTATTCTCTTTCTCTCAGTTAACATGAGAGTGAGTACCAGCGTTGCCACTGAACAAATTTTAATCCTACCAAATTTTTGTCAAAACTTACCAAAATCGTAGAAAACCTATCAGTTTTTTAAATAATGTAAATATATATATTTTTTTGAGAAAAAGTATGACTTTTTTATTAAAATAGTATTACATATAATTGTACATGTATTAATAAGCAACAATACACAACAATATAACAAAAATAATTTATAAAATTCATTTCTAATAACATTTTTAAACTGAAAAAATACTTTTTGATCCAACCTACCAAAAATCAATTTTACTTACCATCCTACCAAATTAAAAAAATCCTACCAAATTTAGTAGGAAAAGCCCAAAACGGCAACGCTGGTGAGTACGACTATTTAGCGTTCCGTGCAGCGTTGCCATTTGCCAAGTTTTCCTTTTTTTTTCAAGGTTTTTGAGATTCGAAAAAGTTTTCATTAAATTTGTTTTCTAACAAAACAAGTTTTTTCAACAAAATACAATTTTAAATTTTTTTCAATAAATTCAATAATAATAACACGAAATATTTACATTTTTAAATAAAATATTGTGTATTTTATTAGTCCCGGGCAAAAGAGGCACGGAAAGACCAACAGAGGGTACCGGGCTCCAGTCTTTCCTTTAAAAATGTTGGTACTTTTGTAAAAAACAAGTTTCTTTGGTAAAAAAAAAAGTTTTTTTCCCAGAAATAAAAAGTTTTTCCAAAAAAATTTCTGGCAACGCTGGTTCCGTGTTACCTAGCCCCCTCATCCGTAAGAATTATTTACAGATGTCGCTCGTATAACGCGGTGGTTACGTTCCATGAAAAATCCGCGTCATGTAATTCGCGTTATAAAAGACTTGGCTTTCATATAAATTTGAGTTTTATGTTCCAATAAGCTTTTTCCAAAATAAAATAGGTACTAAATTAAAGATGTACGCTTACAACTCAAAATCAAAATTCATACTTTATTTAAAAAAAATTAAAAAACATAATGGAAAAACAACAAACAATCAAAAAACATAAATATTATTCATTAATTAATTAAATATTTGTGCTTTCACTAGTCTGTGTCACTTATTTCGAACATCATATTATGTCGAAATAGTGAGAGCTTTGGTCGTACGTATAACTTCATCAGAAGGAATTTCCTCGGCAAAGTTTTCGTCATTTGATAAAAAAAACATTTTGTTGGACGTTTCGCCAATTAAACAAGTAATCTTCACGAGAGTTCTAACTGTAATGATACTTTTTAATTCATCATTTATGTTTTGAAAGCAAAAACGAGTAATACCCCAAATTTTAATTCGCAGGAATGCATGACAAACTGTGCTAGGTAAAAATAAAAAGCATTGCCATTTTCAATTTCGCGTTATACAAGTCGAAATTTCGCATTGTGTTGAAACTCTTTTTTTTTTTTTTTAAATCGCGTTATATCGAAAACGCGTTGAAGAAGTATCGTGTTATACGAGGGAGACTTGTATTTATAGTCTTTGATATAAGTACAGCTATATATGTATATACATATATATATGTATATGTATTTATATATGCATATAAATATGCATATGAAGTTGAGGTTGGGTTAGTTCAGTCGAGGTATGAGTAGTTTTGAGCAGCAAGATTAGTCTTTCTTATACAGTAGGAAAGACTAAACGTCCTCAAGAGCTCTTATGCGAAAGACTAATACCGGAATAATAAATAATAATAAAGGAAATTTTTCAACTTCGAAAGTTTTTGAATTGTTGTGGTGACGTCATCATAGCTTGTGCGAAACGATTTGAGTTAGTGTGTGTGTGCTGGCTGAAATATAGAAGGTGGGATGAAATGCGAATAACATGCGACAGAATGACTTGCATTTTTCGACTTGGAAAATTTTGTGTTGTGCATGCGGCAGAATAACTTGCACTTTTTGACTTTGAATTTTTCTCATATCATTAGAGAGGTGAACATTGTGGATTCGGACGCCCATGAAAAGTACGAGGTGAGAATTTCAGGCGCCCAGACATAAAATTATTAAGTGGCCACTCTGGGACGCCCAAAAAAAATTAAGGGACAGAGTGACCATTTTGGGCCACTCACAAAAAAAGAAATTGGTGGAACTATTTTGGGCCACCCGAAAATTTAGTGGACAGAGTGACCATTTTGGGCCACCCACAGAAAAATATTGAGTGTCCACCTTGGGCCACTCGAAAATTTAGTGGACAAAGGGACCATCTTGGGTAACCAAAAAAAAATGATGTGACCATTTTGGATGCCCAAAAACATATGATGTGTCCACCTCCTCTAAAAAAAGATGTGTCCACCTTGGGCCACTCTAAAAAAATATGTGGTGACCATTTTGAGCACTGAAAAAAAATATAAGGTGTCCACTTTGGGCCACCCTAAAAAATATGAGGTGACCATTTTTGTCCACTCTAAAAAGGGGTGACCAGTTCAGTCGAGTAAAACACCCAAATAAAAATTTTGTAAATTTTGAGTAGTTGTTGTTACCAGGTACGAAATACAAGCTCTATATGTGTCTCCCCGCGTATTCGTACAGTCCCCTCGCCCACAAACTTTAGTCGATGATGTCATATCGTTGTTTGCTTTACACTTTTCTCGAAACAAAAAAATATTCGATTCGTTCTTTAGTTTTCGTTTTTGTAGGTTGTTGTCACGGTTAATTGGCCAATGAAGACTAGAGCAGTTATGAAAGTATGCGATGTTCGTGTCCAGCAAATCTATATGAAGAGAAAATCGGATCGGCAAATGAACCGCCGTCATGTGTCCTCTTGAATATATATCGTCGACGATACAATAAGACAACACCAGCACCGTTTGAGGTACTCGATACAAAGTACATTGATCACGACTATATGATGTTGTTGGGTGATGTTCAACTCAGTCTGCCCAATCCCTATACGTGACTACCAAGACGTTCATTAAAAATATCGGTCGTGTGGTGTGTGACCTGACAATGCGGTCACATATTCACTGATACCGTCAACCGCAGGTGAGCGGTTTCGGACAAATCTGGCCAAGGCTAGATGGAGGGCGTACAGCAAAGTTTCTTACAATCCAAAGAAACATGCTCAGTGTGGTTGTAGTGATCATCGGGCACTGCACAGGGTCATCTTGCAAATAAAGAAACTGTAGACGCTACAGAGATGATACTGTTCTTCACCTACTGCCTCCAAAGGAGAAAGATCCTCTTGGTGACTACTACATGGCTGATCTTGATGAACTTTCAAGGATTGACGGTCTAAGTCGCTTCATCAGAAGCTCGAAGTGGTTGCAAGACTACGCGATATTTCAAAACAAATATATATTACAATGAACCCCATGTGGTCTAAGTGTGTCCATTCAACTTTCCTGGATGGATTGCCACTTTCACCTACCTACCTACCTCCACCAGACCGTTACAGAATCTAGGTGTTGAGCTAGACACAAGACCCGTTCTAAATAAGTGTGCCCTGAGTCTACAGTACCCTGTCGAAAGAGCAATTATCAGTCTCAGGTTATTTCTGGATAGTCTGATGCATGACACAGATATTCTCTTATTGTAATATCCCAAGAAAAGTTTTGGCTACCTTAAACCTACTGAAATTTTTGCTTTTCCTCCCGAAATAATTGATTTTGCTCTGCACTCGCAGGCTACTCAAGCTGAACGCCACACTTCTTCAAGTTCTTTTCTGGCGATAAATGTCACAGAGCCTTTGAACTCCACATTATAAAATATTTTTATGCCTAATTCTGTTTTTAAATCTAATTGGAAAACTCGGTCTTACAGTTTTTCTAACAGTAATTTTGGTAAGATACATTTGGGACACATACTATGTATATGCATCTCCCAAGATATTCTTGCTAAACTATTTTTTCTTTTTCAAATGTTTAAAATAAATCATAATACTTCAAAATTATTTGTTTATCAGTTTTGTGTGTGAAATGTTTTAAATAAAGGGCTATCCATTTCGTGGTTTCAAAAGTATGGGACTGGAATTCGACATCTGTCAATTTAAGTTGTGAAACCAATTTTTTTTCTTTTCAGTTGAAAGTCTGACATTGACGAAAATGGATCGCTTAACTATCACACAACGCATAAAAATTATCAAAACCTACTACAAAAATGGTGATTCTGCCACAGCCACGTATCGTGCGTATCGGCAATTTTTCGAACAAAATTTTCTTCAGCGATGAAGCACATTTCACTCTCGGTGGGTATGTTAATAAACAAAATTGTCGTATTTGGGGTTCTGAGAATCCTCAAGTAATTGAAGAGAGGCCATTACATCCAGCAAAAGTCACTGTTTGGTGCGCTCTATGGTCCGAAGGTGTGATTGGACCTTACTTCTTCGAAAACGACGATGGAACGACTGTCACCGTCAATTCGGAGCGTTATGGTCATATGATAACCGACTTATTTTTGCCTGCTATTGAAGAATACGACTTGGGGAATATGTGGTTTCAACAAGACGGTGCCACATGTCATACAACTCGAGCGAATATGGCTTTATTGCAAGAGACATTTCCTGGCCGCGTAATTTCTCGTCGTGGCGATATCAACTGGCCACCAAGATCATGCGATTTGACACCATTAGACTTTTTTTGTGGGGCTACACGAAAGACTGTGTTTATGCAGATAAACCTTCAACTCTTGAGCACTTAAAAAGCAACATTCGTCAAGTTATGGCTGAGATACCGCTCAATATGTGTCAAAAAGTGGTCGAAAATTACCTCAAAATCAATCAATGCTTGCAACACTTCGCCTGGAGGTCATTTATATGATGTAGTGTTTCACACATAATGTCAACGTTCAAACTTTACAATAAAAAAGAAATATCATGAATAAAATATTTTATATGTGTTTTATTTACGTTTACTTTTGAAACCACGAAATGGATAACCCTTTATAATATTTAAATTCCAATTAAACGTAATTCGTACATTTAGATTATAAAAAAATATATATGTACATATATGTATAAAGTATAAAAGGAAAATTAAATATACATAAAATATACATATAAGTATATTGAACATCAAAATATTATAACAATAAAAGTCTTATTGTCACAAGTTCATTTGGGCCGTACCCTAAATACCAAACTTAACTTTCCAATTTTTTTCTTTATAAATGTAACATTATCACTCCTTGCTTTTGTCTAATTGGTTAATTTGTAAGTATTTTAATTGATCTTCTAATTATAAAAAGAGAAAAATGAATGTTTTTACTTACCGTTCTTATAAATAGTAATCTGTTGAGTATTTATTGAACTCCACTTTCAAAGCGTCTTCAAGGACATATTCAACACACAATGTACATACATATATGCTTACTTCTGCACGTTCTTTACTACCTTATCTGTTTCACGTTCTTCTAAATATGCCAGTCTGGAATGTATATGCTATTTTTATAATCACTTTATTATCACATTATATGCGTTCCAACTTGAATCCTTTGGCCGCCTTTTCAGTAACATTTTGGCAAGAGCTGGAATCTAGCACTTTGTAAGTTTCAGTAATTTTCTTTAGACTACTGTTTTATTCACTACTGTTTTATTCACAACCGATTTCTTCTTCACTATACCTTTTTTCTTATTTATAACTTTCATCTTATAGCACTGATCAAAAGTTTTATGTAGAAGACTCTTTGGTTTTTTGTACCATCCAAATAATCGTTGAGTAAAACAACAGTAATCGATAAACAAACAACTGCTCGAATATAACGATATTGCCAGAATGTAAAAATGAAATTATTGTTGCCGTTCAATTTAATGAAATATTTAAATTTATTTTATTAAAACTTTTTGCATAATAATTAATAAACAAATTAGTTTTATAATTAATTAATAAAATAATTGTTTTATGCTATTATAGTCCATGATACACTATATGTATATACATTTTGTAAATAAAATTTATTTCATTTATATCTTTTTTAAACCGTTACAGAAGTTTTATTCTGCCTTGGCAACATTTTATTCTGCTTTGGAAGTTCAATGCCAGCCATTGAGCCAATTCACATTAGAACATTTGTGCTGTCGTAAAATGACAGTTTATAGGCAAGAGGGGTGAAGAGAATGGTTTTTCGGTGGCGTAAAGTTTCCACCAGCTACAACCCCGCATCACCAGCACAAAACTAATACACGCACATTTTTAAAACATCAAATGAATGCAAAAAGCACTAATACATACAAAGCTGCGTATACGTATACATTGCTGCCAAACTAATATTCATCTCGTGTGAATTGAAGAGAACAAAAATTGTGCGACTAAAAAATGTGCTAATGTGAATTGGCTCATTAAGAAATACATCACCAGCACAAAGGAAGTAGATGGCTCCATTCATTCAAAAGTATTTGGAGAGTGCTGCTGCTACCAGTGGAAAATTAATTCAAACTAAAGGTGAGAGTGCGTCTGGTTTACTCAAATTATTAGCTACTGCTTGAAAAGTACCCAGGGCAAAAGAAAAAGGCTGCTGCTAACAAAAAGAAGAGGGTACCTAATGCCGCTAAAAAGGCTAAGGTTTAAACTACCAAAAAGACAAATAAAACCAGCCGAAAAAAATCTATTTTTTATTTTAATTTTCTTTTATTTATTTTTTTAGTTTATAAAGAATAATTGCACCAATTTAAAAAATAAATGTTTTAAAAATAAAATACTTTGGCGAATTTTGATATTAATTTTTGCCAAAAAGGTTATAATTAGTCCGACAACCCTATTAACAAATAGAAAAGCTATAGACAATGGGAGAAATACAATAGAGAGAGGGAGAGAGAGTGATTTGCCTATAAGAAATACACTCCAGTACTGTAATATCTACGCCATAAAAACATTTATATGTACGTAGATGTGTATACATTTACATACATACATGTGTACGTTAGACTCAAAACAAAAACCTGCACAAGCATGCACAATTATTATTGACAAAATAATTGTACGTATGTTAGTATATAAACAAATGAAAAGTGCGACGTAACTACGAATATACGAGTACACTACCATTCGTTTTTAAACTGTACTGAATATTTTACATATTTATTGTATTACTTTCATTTAAATTAAAACTTATGAGAATATTTTACTATGAAAGTTGCTTTTTAGCTTATGCTGAAAAAATGTGAAATTAAACTTTAATCCGATCCGTTTTAATCTGGAAATACTGGATGTACAAAATATGACAGAATCGTTTTGGTAAACTTTTAATTCAGACGTCAAATATTAATCTCATCAAGTTATCAAATGGCCTTAGAAGTGGTCTAACTGATCCTATTTCATGTCGCTCAATAAGCAGCTGATTTGATTAATACGGATCGGAGTTACCGAAAATGAAACGTACGAAAAAGATTGTATGCAAGCGATATCGATTCTATTTCACAATGTGTAACACCAGCTGGCTAAGAAGTTTGTTTATATTAACTTAGGTTGTAGGAACTACGAATAATTAAACTTTAAAATTTCTTTATTTTAATTATTAACAATTTTATACATTTTATAATTTCAAAATAATTATTAACTTAAAAATACGCATATGATAAAAATTATATACGCATATGATAGGTGTAAATATTTATTCACCAAAGTATTTGACCAGGTTTAACATTTTTGAATTGAAGTAGAGCTGGATGAAACCCCGGTAAGACACTTGAGTTTGGAATTGTAATGTTGGACAAAAACGTACTTAGTTCCTTATCGAAGGCTATGGCAAATTTTATATCTGTCGGTATAATTTTTTTTCTTATACCATCCATTTTACCAGCTAATTCAAGAACTTCTGAGCATAAATATTCTATAACAGCGGTTAAAAAGACAGGAGCGCCGGCACTAATTCGTTTCGCGTATTTCCCTTTGCGAAAAAAACGATGTATACGACCAACGGAAAACTTTAAACCAGCACGATCGGAACGTGAACATCTTTTAAATTTTTGTTTTTTATTACGATTTATTTTTTTACTTTTAGCCATAACGAAACTCAGATTATGAATGAAATAAAATTTTAAGCTTTAATATATTTTGCCTCTGCATTGTGGGTATATTTGCTAATGTTTTTATCAATGACCGAAAAAATAAATAACGGCGGCAACAAACAATCAACGTCTTATTGCCGCTTACGATAGCTAGTAGAGACGTTACATATGTATAGAGTTGCCATATTATGAATTATAATGCATTGAAATGGCTCTAATCAAACGAGAAGAATTGTGCTGGCGTAAAATGATAGTTTATAGGCAAGAGAGGTGAAGATAATGGTTTTCTGGTGGCGTAAAGTTTCAACCCCGCATTACCAGCACAAAACTAATACATGCACATTTTTAAACATCAAATGAATGCAAAAACACTACTACATACAAAGCTGTGTATACGTATACATTTCATGCCAAACTAATATTCATCCCGTGTGATATGAAAAAAACAAAAATTGTGCGACTATAAATTGTTCTCGTGTGATTAGAGCCATTTGAATGAAATATTGTGTCTGAAAATGCGCCCCCTATACGTTGCAATTGGTTGTAAAATTTGATTATATTGTACAAACAAAAAAAGCGTATTTTTCATTTTACCATCACTTACAGTTTGAAAATACCATCACTTACTGTAACTATTTAAGTCTGGCAACTGTATAATATTTAATTGTTCATCTTTTACTACTTTAACGTGCATCATTTTTCCGATAATCTGATGCAATTTTCATAGAAATAATAGAGAGTCGATTAAATTAAAAACAATTCTTACTCTATACACATAATATTTATAAATAAATTAAAAAAACATGCCGGCTGAAGAAATGGCAAACCTAACTCTGGGTAAGAAAATAATTGAAACTGAAGACAGCACGTTGTTGAGGTGGCACCGTTTGTAATACATATTATAAACGGGCACACACAACCAACTGCTACATAGAGAAAATCTGTATAAGTAATGATTTTTCCAATGATTTCAGGAGCTATATATACTTCCGAAAAAACCGGCTGCGATGAGAGTGGCGATGGTTCAGAATTGAAACCCTATAAAACTATATTGCAGGCCATGAGACATGCTGGCAAGGAACCATTCCCTGTAATATATGTGGACAGCAAAGATCCCGAAGCACCTGAAAAATACGAAGTGGCTGCCAAGTCACAATTGAAGAAAATCCAAAAGCTTTGGGTGCGAGAAAGTTATAAAACTGCTGATAAAGAGAAACGCGAAGCAGAAGATGCTGAAAAACGTAAACAAAATCTGGAGGAGGCTAAGAAAATTGTTATCTCTGAGGATCCCAGCTGGCCGGTGGCTGAGAAGATCCGTATATTTGAAGGGGGTGATAGCCGTGGAAAACGTGTTAAAATCTATGGTTGGGTTCATCGTTTAAGACGCCAAGGCAAAGCGTTGACTTTTATTACACTACGCGATGGTACTGGCTTCTTACAGTGCGTTTTGAATGATCGTTTGTGTCAGACTTATGACGCTTTGACATTGTCAACCGAAAGTTCTGTGGTATTGTTTGGTACTCTTAAGCCAGTTCCAGAAGGCAAATCGGTAAATACAATTTTATTTTCTAATTTTGACTGACGCGATAAATTTGGTAATATTTTTATTCTATTGCATCAACTCATGCGTTGCGTTAATTTAAAAAATTTTTTGATTTTCTTGGGTTTAACGAAAGTTAAAATTATGCACTTTATTATAGGCTCCTGGTGGACATGAATTAATTGTTGATTACTGGGAATTGATTGGCCTGGCTCCTGCTGGTGGCGCTGAAAGCATTCTAAATGAAGAGGCTCATCCAGATGTTCAGCTGGATAATCGCCATATTATGATTAGAGGCGAAAACACTTCAAAAATTTTGAAAATGCGTTCTGTTGTAATGCAAGCATTCCGTGGTCATTACTTTGATCGTGGTTATTGTGAAGTATCACCACCCACTTTAGTACAAACTCAAGTTGAGGGTGGTTCAACTCTTTTCAAACTTCAATATTTCAGGTAAACTCATTTACTAAACTATTACAAAAACTTATTATACGTTAATGTACTCTGAATATACGTACATAATCGTAAGGGTGCTGCAATGTCGTTAACATCAATTTTAGCTTAAATTTCTATATTGTTTTTGTTATCCTAAATTCTTATTTTTAAAAGAAATCCATTTTTTTCTTCTAAATTTACAGCGAAGAGGCCTATCTAACACAAAGTTCACAATTATATTTGGAAACTTGTTTGCCAGCCTTGGGTGATGTATTCTGTATTGCTCAGAGTTACCGTGCCGAACAAAGTCGTACCAGACGCCATTTGGCCGAGTATACGCATATTGAAGCCGAATGTCCCTTTATAACATTTGATGATTTATTGGATCGTTTAGAAGATCTTGTATGTGATGTTGTTGATCGGGTTTTGAAGTCACCATGGGGTCATTTGGTACATGAATTGAATCCTGATTTTAAGCCACCAACAAAGCCATTTAAGCGCATGGATTATGCTGATGCCATTAAATGGTTGAAAGAAAACAATGTAACCAAAGATGATGGTACTTTCTATGAATTTGGTGAAGTATGTATCGCTAGAGAAGCTATTGCTACTTCTTTTGGATATTTAAGTAAACTTTTAATATTTTTTTAATAGGATATACCAGAAGCTCCTGAACGTAAAATGACCGACACTATTAATGAGCCAATTATGCTGTGCCGTTTCCCCAAAAACATAAAATCTTTCTACATGTCAACTTGTCCTGAAAACAGAGAACTTACAGAGAGTGTTGATGTTTTATTGCCCAATGTAGGCGAAATTGTTGGTGGCTCTATGAGGATTTACGATAATGAGGAACTATTGAAGGGATATGAACGTGAAGGCATTGATCCTAAACCTTATTACTGGTATACTGATCAACGTATTTACGGTGCTCAACCTCATGGTGGTTATGGTTTGGGCTTAGAGCGGTTACTTTGTTGGTTACTTAACCGCTATCACATTCGTGAAGTATGCTTATACCCACGTTTCTTGGATAGATGCAAGCCTTAAGCATTTTACTCAGTTCTTAACATAGTGTTGCAACTAAAATGCATTTAGAATGTATTATCTATGAAGTATGAAGTTTATTTGTTTAAAAACAAATTTAAATATTCTTACATAAATAAATAAAAACACCATAAAGCCAGCTTAACTAACACAAAAACAAAAAATATTATGAAGTTGTATTTCCTTCCCCGTCTATTTGCATTTCTTCCAATATGTCTTCCAGGTTCTCATCATTCATCATAGTATCGTCCATGTCTTCGTCCTCACCATCCTCTTCACCATCTTCCTAATAAATAAAATAAAAATTAAAGTTAGCTTTCAAGATAAAAAAAAGTTTGAAAATAGCAGTAAAAATACCTCATTCTCATATGAATCCACTTCTGCATGAATTTGTTCTTTGCGATAGTGATTTTTGAGAAGTTCCTTGATTGAATTGCTAACAATTTGCCGTACTTGATTGTCAAAGCCTTGCGGTAACCAACCGGTGCGCTCATTACATATGGCACCTGCCATAGGAGATGGTATCTTTTCTAACATTTCTTGTATTTTAGCAATACGTATATCACAATACTAAAATAAATCGCTTGAATAAATTCGCTTATCATAATTAGTCAATACCACTTGTATACATACCCTCATCATACATTGCCTTGATCTAGGCAATTTATGCTCATCAAAATAAGGATAATTTATATCCTGAACCAGTGAATTTATTTCATATGGATTCTCTTGAAGTTTTTTCATAGTGGTTTTACGATTTGAGACCTGCAACAGCAATATTGTCAGCTTTAAAACTATATAGAAACAATTTTATTTAAGAGCTTAACTTACAAATTCCGATACACCAGATCTGAATCGTAAACGAAAGTCAAAAGTTTGATAATAACGAGAATTAAAGTCCTTGCGTGGATCATAACCATAACGAACATACATTGTGCGCCAAGGCCCGGTTGTAAAATAGTACGCCAATGAGGGTGTTATGCATTTCAGCTTATCATGCGATACTCCCGACTCATACAATAAAGCAATGCGATTCCAAATAGGGCATTCCTCAAACAGCTGTAAATTAAACAAATTATTATTAAATGTTACAAAATTTATTGTTATACAACTTTTATAGAATTATGTTTTAACCTTTTTAACTTTTTCCAATTGCTCATCGGAGACATATTTCACTTTCATTTTTTTCAATATTTGAGGATCGGGCCTAGTTGGAAAACTGTCTACCATGCTGAAGAGAACAATATCACGACTTTCATGGCTAGATTTACTTAATACACCCAAAGTTTCATGTTGACCATCTTCTTTTGAAAAATCTCCTCTGAACATTGACGTGTGCACAATATCAGAACGAGCAAAAATTGTTGGTAATGCCATTAAACTAACTTCTTGAGTTCTAAAAATTTCATAATATTTTAATGATAACATATGTCATATGGAAGGACTACTATGAATGCAATGTTTAAACTCACTTAAAATAGTTAAGATCTATAACCGACTTGGGCACTATAATGTCCAGTAAATTTTTAAGTTCTCCACCGGATGATTTCTGATCTGCTGACAAGGGTAAGTATTGAAAATCGCAAAGTGCTGTAAGAAACATATTTTGGCAAAATATTTTATTGAGTTTAATTTAAGCTTGCACTATAAATTTCCATAAATTTAATGATTCTATTCTATAAATATGTAATCTAAATATATTGTGGGGTATTATAGAACGTTAAATTTATAGTTTTTTTAATAAATTATCCCTTCCCTTTTCTTATTGCGTAATAATAATATATAAATACGTATGTCTGTCTGTGTATGAATGTATATAAAATTCTTATCAAAATACATTAATATTCAAAGATGTGGTTAGAGACTTAAAACATGAAAATTTTCACCACAATCGATCAATCTGTTTTATGCCTCACGGATTTGGTTACTTACTTCTTTCTCTTTACTGACAATTAACTTTATAAAACCAGGTCAACAATTGATCAGTTATTTCTGGAAAGTTGTGAATCATCCTCTAACAATACCGCCAAAGCTTTCTAAGCTCACATGCTATTAACACTAGTACTAAAGGAATTGACGTTTTCATATAAAAAAACCCGACTGAAATAAGAAAACTCGCGCTCAATATAAAATCCATTAGCTCAATGAGCCGATCTAGCCTCAAACTATACCCTGAAGCGGATGTTATTACAATTGTGACGAGTATTATCCGCTAAATGGAAAGATAAAATACATGAACATGTCAGCATTTCAGAATATTTTTACAATGCAATATACATATCTATCGGGTCCGCCATCTAACGTTTTTTTTTTCAACTAGTGCTTATTTCGTGAATGGTAACACTTAGCTCATGTCTGATTTGACGGATAATTAGTTTTATCCTTCCGCTGAACGAATATGGTTGTGTATTCGCGTTTTCGCTTCGCTAAGTTGGCCTGCGATCGACTTACAGAAGATGGCGATTTTGGCAAAAAAAATCATCTTTGCAGATGAAGCTCATTTTGATCTTGGCGGGTATGTAAACAAGCAAAATTGTCGCATTTGGGGCACAGAAAACCCGCACGCATACATTGAAAAGCCGACGCACCAAAACTCTGTTTGGTCACTGTTTGGTGCGAATTTTGGTCCAGAGGCATAATTGGGCCATTTTTCGAAAATGAGCTAGGATTGGCCGTTACAGTCAATGGCCGTCGTTATCGGGCCATGTTAAACGAATTTTTGTTCACAAAAATTGAAGAGGAGGATATTGGCAACATTTGGTTTCAACAGGACAGCGCTACGTGCCACACAGCCCTGTTTTTGAAGATCGCATTATCAGCCGCAGAGCTGATGTCGTTTGGCCGCCTCGGAGCTGAGATTTGACACCGTTGAACTATTATTTGTGGGGTGCCGTCAAAGATAAGTGTTACGCCGACAAGCCAGAGACAATTGAAGCTTTAAAGGACAATATTAGTGAAGCCATTGGTGAAATACAGCTGCACACAATCGATAATGTGCTTAAAAATTGGCTACTGCATGGCCAGCCGAGGCAGCCACTTGAATGAAATTATTTTCCATTATTAACCGGAAGGATTGTACTTTCAAATAAAAAAAGAAATTTGAGAAAATATTCAGTAGTTATTTGGCGGACCCTATATATCGGGGAGCATAAGTTCAAAGGTATATTGAGCATTATTTACATGAGTAAATGAAGATGAGCCAAAGTATACAAGATGATATTTTTCGATCTGTTATCCGCAACAAATAGGGCACACATCGGATGGAAGAAAATATTCTCATTAAAATAAGTCTAAAAATCACGCAGTGTGAAGTGTTGTTTTGAAAAACAAAAGGTAAATAAGTTACAACAGAGACTTTGTACAATAAAATTGAGAAAAGCGTTTGGAAAGCTAGCTTACTTTTCTTTGCAGGTTTTTAATTAAAAACAAGTTCATTATCCCGAGGGGGTTATTATGTACATATTTCGATTCGAATGAATTTTCTTGCGAATCTAAATACATAATAAAACCCTAGACATCTGCTGTAACATGCCAGGGCAAATAGAGAATGTTTTTGATAATCCCAAACCTTGCAGAAAGAAAAGGCTGGGTATGTGCCACAAACTGGTTCTCACACAAAGAGAATAACGCTATTATTCTCCCTAATGACCACTCCACCTGGCCTATGCGTTTCATCATCCAATTTCATTGCCACAAGCGTCACAACATTGCAGAATCCTAAAGTGTTTTCAAACTACTCACACCTCGCCATTGCTTCCTAACTGGCATTACTACCTAGTAGTCTAGTAGGTATTATGTAGGCCTATTAAACGAGGGCCCATGATGGTTCAAACCCCACCACATACAGTGCAAACAAATCGAAATATGAAAAAATACTTCTGTCGACTGCAGTCTTTTGGCAAAAACACTAAACTTAAATGAAATCACCACAAAAAGTTTCTTAACCCTTTGACGGACACTGACGTCTATAGACGTCATAACAAGGGTTTCTGGGGGGACATGACGTGTATACACGTCATAAATTGTTTCCTTCATAAAATCATTATAAAGCAAGTGTCCCACAGGAAGGCCTCCTAAAATTTTGGTGTCGGTCAAAGGGTTAAAGCTGTCGTTCGGACATGGATGATATGAGAAACTAGGTGATAATCCTGATTAAAGTGTTATAATGGCCATTTAAGTAAGTCAATAAATACGAAATCCGTGTTCCTTTTATGCCCAAATCGACATCCCTCAAAATACTAGTATCGCCGAAAATGCACGGAAGGAAGTACACAAAGAATATTTAGAAAAATTATAGATTTTGGGATACAATTCAGACTAATCTATTAGAAAATAAAAATTAATAACAACATTTGATAAAACTTACATTCAAAAGTAAAACTTTTGTTAATATATCCAAGTATTCGAACAGTATATTGTGGCGGCTTATTTGGATCACGTTTGGATTTTCTTACTTTCACTGAAAGTAAAAGTCCGGCACGTTTTGTACAATCGCCACACAATGGCTTATTAAATGGATTATCAGGATGATAACGTAATTCCAAACGTTTAGTTTCACCTCCTAGTGCCTACAATATAAACATACAATTATTTTTTATAATTTCATTAATAAATCAAACCAATACCCTGGACAATTTTGTTATGCCGCCTAATGTTGTTAACATTTTGTCGGTATTTTTAACCAAACCAGGATATTCAATAAGCTCATATTCATTTGATGTATTAAAATTTATTTGCACAGACATTTAAAATCAACTATTTATTTAAAAAAAATACACTAAAATAACAAAGGAGCAAAGTAAATAATCTGAACTGTTCTACTTTCTTGGTGTTTATATTAGAGAAGATTGTTTATAAAACATATGAATTAAAATGTGTTATCGATAAATACAGAGTATGTTGTGAACAAAATAACCCAACATACATTTACTATTACACTCCTACATGTAGCAATAGTATAGACTATCTTTACACCACGCTCTAAACCATATTGTTTTGATAGTTTTATAAATTGTATTATATTGTACGTTTTTTATAATTTTATAAATTTTGTAATATTGTATGTTTTTATAAATTACAAATACATGACAAGTTTACTTTTCAAAGTAAAAATCTTTTACCTCTTAATATATCATTTACAACCAGTAATCGATTACAGTATACCATCTCTACGCAACCGGTGTTTTTCAGTTTCTTTGTTTTGCTATCATTATTTGCACAATAATATTAAAACATGAGTTCTACAATTAGATTCTACTCAAAACTGACCAAAGAATTTTATCCAAATAGTAAAGTGAAAATATTTCGAAAGGCAAATGGTCCGGTAAATAGTGAAAAAATAACCAAAACCAAAAAAGAACTTAAAAGAACGACAACGAATCCGGTTAAAATAACTAATGATCAACTTGTGATTGGTAATAATAAGGTGACTTCCAAGCAAATAAATCTTCAGGCAACAGCTGAGAAATGTGAGAAATTAAATGAATCAACAATTATACAAAATGACGATCCCAAAGCCAAAAGTGAGTTCGTCCCCTCCAGTCATTTAAAAATTATCGACTCAGAGACGGCCGGGCCAAATGAGATATTTTTTGAAACGACAGAACATTTAAAACAACAAAATGAAGCGTGCGATGAGGAGGAAAAAAGTTCAAAAAGGAATGTTGTTAGCGCAGAATATAATGAAAATTTGTGTAAAATACAAATGCTTTCTGAAAATCTCCATCAACAACTGTTTAATGGTGCAAATCGTTTTGCAAATGCAAAAAATGAGCACGAATCGTTTAAAATTAAAAATGATCTTAAGCGTCATGGCATAGATATTAATAGCACGGAATATTTGCAAGATGTCCACTTAAAATTGCCACGCCTTAAAGGCGTTAATATTGAAGAACATTTCTTGGAAATTGGTAAAGAGCAAATTAGGCCCTATAAAGAATTGCTGATGCCATTAGTAGAGCTTAAATCGTTGCCCAGTAAACCAAAAAAGTGGGCTTTTCAACCAGGTTGGACAGTCTATGACCCTGGTAGCGGTACGGCCCGTTCTGTAGAATATCCTCCAGAGAATGGTTTAATATTCGATGTAGAGGTTTGTATGAGCGAAGGCTCCATGCCCACTTTGGCAACTGCAGTGGGCTGTACGAATTGGTACTCCTGGGTAAGTCCCCGTTTGACAGATAATGTTGGCGAAATGAGCGTTAAACAAAAAATGCCTTGTTACACAACAGAAGAACTAATCTCTTTGGGGCTGGAAGGTCCTAAACTTGTAATAGGCCATAATGTCTCTTATGATCGGGCACGTTTAAAAGAACAATATTTAATAGAAGATACTAAGGTACGTTTTTTGGATACCATGTCGTTGCATGTGTGCGTAAGCGGTGTTACCAGTTATCAGCGGGCTCTGATGAAATCGAAAAAAGATCCTGCTCCTGAAGACATCGAATGGTTGAGTCAAAGCTCTTTAAATAGTTTAAGTGAAGTTCACCGTTTGTATTGTGGCGGTTCAAAGATTAGTAAAGAAGAAAGGAATATTTTCGTTGAGGGTACTCTATATGATGTTCGAGAAGATTTTCAAAACTTAATGAGTTACTGTTCGAATGATGTTGCTGCTACACACAGAATATTACAAAAGCTTTTTCCTTTATTCGAAGAAAGGTTTCCACACCCAGTTACATTGGCTGGTATGTTAGAAATGGGCTCGGCTTATTTGCCTGTAAATAAGAATTGGTTACGTTATATTAATGAATCTGATTTAGCCTATGAAGATCTCAGCATTGAAGCTAAATATCATTTAGCCAGAAGAGCCGACGAAGCTTGTAGTCTCTTAAAGGATGAACAATACAAAAACCATTTATGGCTGTGGGATGAAGACTGGTCAACGCAAGAACTGAAAATGAAAATAACAAAAAGTAAAACAAAATCAAAATCCAATCAACCACAAAGTCTTTACGATTCGAAACTTTCGGCCGAAGATAAAGAACTCTATAAAGAATTCCAACATTTATATGATTTAAAAGAGCAACTACCTGTCCGACGTCCCTTGCTGCCGGGTTATCCAGCTTGGTATCGTAAGTTATGTGTAAAACCTCCAAATAATGGAGATCTAACCGATTGGTCTCCAGGACCGACAGAGATTAGTACTGGCATGCAAATTGCCCCCAAGTTATTGTCGCTATGCTGGGAAGGTTATCCATTACACTATAGCCGAGAACACGGTTGGGGATTCTTAGTGCCGTTCACATCAAAAATTCCATCAACAGAAACAGATTGCGAAAATAAGCCTCGCATACCTATTGAAAAATTGGCGGCACAATGCCCAATACCAGAGTTTGCTCAAACTTATGCCTCAGAACTGGAAAGTGATTATGCATTTGGCCATTTACAGAAGGAATTGGACAACAAATTGGGTAAACGAGAGTTCTACAGCAAATTAAGTAAGAAAGATCACACAGGTGGTCTTTATAACGGTTCTGGAGTTTGGTGTAATCAAATTTTAGATGGTTGTTGCTTTTTTATTAAACTACCACATAAAAATGGCAAATCCTTAAGAGTTGGCAATCCTTTATCGAGAGATTTCCTCAGCAAGTTTGCAGACAATGTGTTAAGTAGCGCTGAAACGGAGAGCTCTACAGCCAGAAGGGTTATTGAAATTGCTCGTATGATGTCATATTGGCGAAATAATAGAGATCGTATAATTGGTCAGCTTGTGGTGTGGTTAAATGATAACGAGTTACCAGAAAATTTACGAAATCAAAACTACAAGTATGGTGCCATCTGTCCGCAAGTAGTAACATGTGGCACTTTAACACGTAGAGCTATGGAACCCACCTGGATGACAGCTTCAAATTCCCAACTAGAACGCATTGGCTCAGAATTACGTGCAATGGTTCAAGCTCCACCAAATTATCGCATAGTAGGAGCTGATGTTGATTCCCAAGAACTATGGATTGCTTCTGTTTTGGGAGATGCCTATGCTTATGGCATACATGGTGCCACACCCTTGGGTTGGATGACTTTAAGTGGAACTAAATCCAATGGCACTGATATGCATTCTATAACGGCAAAAGCCGTCGGTATATCCCGAGATCATGCTAAGGTTATAAATTATGCGCGAATATATGGAGCGGGTCAAAATTTTGCTGAAGGGCTATTGAAACAATTTAATCCCACATTTTCAGCTACAGAGGCCCGCAGTAAAGCAATGAAAATGTTTGCCATAACCAAAGGCAAAAAGGTTTATCAACTCAAAGGTGAATTTAAAGAAGAGTTTGAAGACAGAAGGTACAATGGTTTAAAGCGCACATCTCTTATATGTTTTTAATTTATAAAATTTATTTTTACTTACAGTTATACTGGTTATGAGGCCTTAAAATTAGCTTCTACCAACAACAAAGCAGTTGATGAAATGTTTGAAAGGCCTTGTTGGCTGGGTGGCACAGAAAGTGCCATGTTTAATCGTTTGGAAGAAATTGCAACCAGAGATGAGCCTGTCACCCCCTTTCTGGGCTGCCGTTTAAGTCGTGCTTTAGAATCTAACAATACCTCGGATGAAAATCGTTTTCTACCTACGCGCATTAATTGGGTTGTACAAAGCGGTGCCGTTGATTTTCTACACCTAATGTTGGTTTGTATGCGTTGGCTATTGGGTGATAAGGCTCGATTTTGTCTAAGCTTTCACGATGAGTTGCGTTACTTAGTAGAAGAAAAATATGCCTATCAGGCCGCCTTAGCCATGCACATTACAAATTTATTGACACGTTCTTTTTGTTCGTCACGTTTGGGCTTAAACGATTTGCCAATGTCAGTGGCATTCTTTTCTTCAGTGGAGATTGACAGTGTATTACGGAAAGAGTGTACAATGGATTGCAAGACGCCATCGAATCCACACGGTTTGAATTTGGGTTATGGTATACCAGCAGGAGAGAGTTTGAATATTTATGATGCTATCGGAAAGGCTGGCGGCAATGATTTAACTAAATGGGAATGGATAAAGTGAATAACAATAATAATAATAAGAACAGAATTCGACAATAAGTTGTTAACTAATAATTTAATTTTTAAAACTTTAAACTCAGAATACCTGTAAATATTTGAATGTAATTTGGAATAAAATATAAATATGTATGTCAGAATTTTATGTTACTTTACTAAAGAGGAAATTAAATTTTTCTTAAAGTTTGTGAGCTCTTGTATATTTTGAGAAACATCAGGATAGTTTAAGTTTCCAAAAAATTTGATCGATTAATTGATGATTTGGCATGATTTATATTGGTTTTTGACATATTCAGATATACTTGCGACTTATCAAATCCCAAAAGACATAGCCGAACAGGGTCAATTTGCACGATTTCGGTTTCTAGTTCACATAACCACCAATATGGGATGAACTGTGTGCCATATAGCGCCATCATGTTGACACCACATGTCTTTGGTATCTAAATCATCCAATTCGGGCCAAAAGAAGTAGGAAATCTTCGACCGATAGTATTCGCTGTTTACAGCCAGTGACTTTTCCGGGATGCATTGGTCGTTTTTGGATCTAATGGGGATTGGTATCCTTTTCGTGGTGTTTTTATCCCGAAATCTTTTAATCAATTTTAAAATTATAAAAAGAAAGTAAAATGGCCTTATCCTCTTTGTAAAAATTGAGTTTTTAATAATTAAACATTTTATTCAGCCATTAACCTTGTAATTTAAATTTGAAAAGCTTAACCGTTATGATAATTTGTGATTTGCGAATAAATTACATTCGGTGTAGTAACGCTCTTACATGTTTACTAACATTTGACAGGTGTTTCTCTCTTGCAGTGTTTTTGACATTCTCACTGATGACGTTCTTTTTTCTCGCTCTAGTGTGTCAATATCGTGATAAAATTTTTTCACTACTTGTAATTTTTACTTAATTAAAAACCATTAAAAATTATATATTTTTCTAATCTAATTACCATCATTTTATCGAAAATGTGTAATCGAACAGCGTTACAACAATGAGAGAATATAATTATTGAATTTGGTTGAAGCGAGAATACGAAAATTATAGGAAAAGAAGTGTTGTGGTTTTGTTGTGTGTTGGAGTGTGTGTATGTGTCTGTTTTGCCAGTCATATTGACACATCAACCCAAACGACGAAAAAGACCCAATTTTTCGATTAAATTTCACATGCAAAGACCTTGATGCAGAATAATGCAAAGTTTTTCCACAAAAACTAAAGAAATGTTTATAGTGCGTGCTTTAGAGAAAATCCTTGCGGATAAGGACATTAAACGTTCCCAAAATTCACAATTGAAAAAATCATGCGACACAGCCTTGGAACAAATCAAAGCTGAACTAATCAATGCTGGTCAAATAGCAGAAGGTAATGAGCTCCCCTGTGCGGCACTGCCACTGCCGAAGAATGATGCGGCCAGTATAATAAATGCGGAGACATATTTTCTGCCATTTGAGTTGGCCTGTAAAAGTCGTTCACCCCGTATTGTGGTGACAGCTTTGGATTGCCTAGAGAAGTTAATAGCATATGGTCATCTGACTGGAGCCATACAGGACTCTTCAAGTCCTGGTCATTTGTTAATTGATCGTATTGTGAACACAATATGTGGCTGTTTCAATGGCCCTCAAACTGATGAATGTGTTCAATTGCAAATTATTAAAGCACTGCTTACGGTGGTCACCTCTCAACATGTTGAAATTCATGAGGGCACTGTCCTACAGGCTGTACGTACATGCTATGACATCTACTTGTCGAGTAAAAATTTGGTTAATCAGACGACAGCATGTGCTACATTGACGCAAATGTTGGATGTAATATTTTCGCGTATGGAAAATCAAGTGTACGAAGTAGCTGCTCAAGCAGTGCAAGAGGCAGCGGCTGCAAACACCTCACAAGCTTCCGAGGCAAGTGTAAGTGTAAAAAGCGGTAGTGGTAGCGGTTCGGAGGAGGAAACACCGGAATCGGTAGCAGCTGCTGTAGTAGAAGAAATATTAAATGGTAAGTGAAATTAATGAGACTTTTGTTAAAAGAAATATTTTTCTTGCATTTGACTGTCTATGACATTTTCACATACACAAGGCAAGTGGGTAAGTTGTATGACAAAATTACTAGTATTTGCTTTGATAAGCTCTGCTTGCTTACTTTTGTTTACCTTTCAAATGTTTTAGCAAGCAAGAGCTCTTTGTTTTACGACTTTCGCAGCATGACGATAAAGATCAATTTTTATAAAGCAAAGGTCAATTGCTTTCCTGGAAGATCACTTCAAATGGATTAGAATCAGAATGAACCTTCATTGTGCATTTTCCGCTGGTTACTTCTTTTTCTTTTGTATTTGATTTTTACATTTAAATTAGATTTAATTATTACGAGCTGTGTAGCTTACACCTAATGCTCTGTGTAGTGTAACAGATAAGAGTCTCGAAATCATGACTATCACGCCAATAGTCTAGCACACTATCCACTAGATTAGCAGGGTATCCGTTGAGGGAAGTAATGCTCATAAATTCAATGGTTGCTAACAATTTCGAACCACAATATACCTTAACCACATTAAGGTGAATCATTTATGGTTTTGACCTTAGATTATTAAAGGAGGGGGGAGATTTTTAAAAAGAAAAACTATTATACCATTTTCTACAATATGCTTTATTGATAACGATAGTTTTTTTATCTTACCTCTAAAGTAGATACATTTTTAAAATTAGTTTTTTTAAAAATATTTCTTTTTCTTATCTAAATATGTACCACTTATGTACGTGCATTCAGTAAGATTTCTAATAAAAACAGAGTTTGTTGTTTTACGTGGAGCTGCGTGAAACGTTCAATTTTTAAAATTTTATTTATTAAAGACTTATAGTTGGCATAAAAAAAGAACGCTGGGTTTGGGAGATGAACTTATATGGATTAATGTATTCAAAAGGTGTTCTTTTATTCTAAAGATAAGAAATTTAGATTTTATGAATTTAGTTTAGTTTCTAAATCAATTATATAGCCAATTTTTCAATACTATTTAGTGCTCCTTCACTCTTTAATTATTTAAATAGCAGGAGTTATTGAATAAAAAATTTGTATTTTTAAAGTTCAGGTTTGCGGTAGTGTTACTAAAGGGTCCGCCAAATAACTTTTTTTTTTGAAAATGCTTTAAAAAAGAACTACTGAATATTTTCTCAAATTTCTTTTTTTATTTGAAAGTACAATCCTTCCGGTTAATAATGGAAAATAATTTCATTCAAATGGCTGCCTCGGCTGGCCATGCAGTAGCCTACACGATCGGTCCAATTTTTAAGCACATTATCGATTGTGTGCAGCTGTATTTCACCAATGGCTTCACGAATATTGTCCTTTAAAGCGTAATTTGTCTCTGGTTTGTCGGCGTAACACTTATCTTTGACGGCACCCCACAAATAATAGTCCAACGGTGTCAAATCGCAACTCCGAGGTGGCCCAATTATGCCTCTGGACCAAAATCCGCACCAAACAGTGACTCGTTTTGGGTGCGTCGGCTATTCAATGTATGCGTGCGGGTTTTCTGTGCCCCAAATGCGACAATTTTGCTTGCTTACATACCCGCCAAGATCAAGATGAGCTTCATCTGAAAAGATGATTTTTTTGCCAAAATCGGCATCTTCTGTAAGTCGATCGCAGGCCCACTTAGCGAAGCGAAAACGCATAATCATTTATTTTCCATTATTAATCGGAAGGATTGTACTTTCAAATAAAAAAAGAAATTTGAGAAAATATTCAGTAGTTTTTTTTTAAACCATTTTCAAAAAAAAAAATTATTTGACGGACCCTTTAGAAGCTGTTGTCCGCAAGCTTTATTACTATCATCATAACGTACCTGTCTTATATGAATGCATAAACTCAATTTTTGCTAATGATACAGAAATCTATTGTAGTTTCTGAAAGAATTTCGAAACTGAAAGTAGCAATTGCATCATTAAATACTTTTTTCAAAAATTAAAAATATTTATCGATGCCGAAAAATTCAATTATTTTTTACAATGCAAAGTAAACTAATCTTCACTCATTAAAGAAATATTATGTCTGTTAACACTGAAATTAGTTGGGAACAAACACGGCTAACTTTTCAAAACCACACAGCATTTATAATTGTTCCAAATCTATCATTAATTAATCGCATTAATTAATCGGAACTCGCTTTTAAATATTAAAAAAATAAAATATTTATTTTCGAAGATGTTTTTCAAGCTGTTATCTACTATGCTTGCCCATAATGTACCCAACAAGATATCTCCCTGATATTATTAAAGTGAATAGTAATAATAACTTAAAGGTTAGGTTAGTTAGCTTAGGTTGGAAGAGTGGGGGATCGCTGTATTCGCAGGTACACGCATTTACCCAGAGACCAATTGATCTATTGTGACACTTCATACAGGAAAAAGGGGAGAAGGAAAAGAGGATAGAAAGCAGAAGAATGGGGGATAAAAATCAAGCAAGAAAGATAGGAAAAAACAACAATTAGCCATCATAGATACATTTTTACCCTCTAAAGATATTCCCCTAGACAGTCAATTCCGTTTATGAACCCTATTAGATCCTTAAGTTTGCAGTCCTTCAAGTCTACCAGTTGCTCAACATATCGACTACCTAGAGATCTATGGAAAGACACCTGCAGACATAAGAAATGATTCACTTTTTTCTCTTCACATAGCGTACAGAAATCAGAGATATTCCTATTCCATCAGCTAATCCTATGTCTAAAAGAACCATGCCACGTTGGTACTACTCATGCTTAGGATTAGTTTCGTTCCCAAGGGGTTGAGTTTTGGTCATAAGACTCGAGCAACCCTGCGGTCCGTTCCATATCCCCATTTAAGGTTTACAAGTGACTATAACGTTTCCTTAATAATTCTTAAAAAAGAAGTTCATTGATGGTCTCACTGACTTCTTCTCTGCTGTAGCCTCCATAGCTGAGCCTGATCTTGGCAATTCATCCGCAACTTCATTTATAATAACGCTGTATCGACTAGGCTAATGTGATAATTTGACATAAAGTGGGCAAGTGAATAATATATTAGCTAGATTAATAGAAAACTTCAACAGTAGATGTTTAACATCTGATTTCAATCATATTTGCTAGCAAATTGCTATTAATATTAAAAAAACTAAATTAATAAAATTCGAAAATCTTTTCTTTATTATTTTTAAAATTCTAAACTTAAATTTTCTTTTTCAGCTGCTATAGCAGAAGTTCTAAAAGAAAACTCACCAGATATTGTTGTCAATGATAAAGAGTTAAATGCAGCTAATAAAAATAACAACATCAATAATATTAGCACAAATAACATATCGACTGTTACTACGAGTTCGGAGAACAATGTCAATCATACATCTTCTGACAATAATTTGAATATAAACTCCGAAGAAAGTGCCGAAATGCATAGTGAAAACGATGCTGTTGTAACAGCTAAATTTACACATGTTCTACAAAAGGATGCCTTCTTAGTATTTCGTGCATTGTGTAAATTGTCTATGAAACCATTACCGGAAGGTCATCCAGATCCCAAATCACACGAATTAAGATCAAAAGTTTTATCGTTACGTTTGTTATTGTCGATTTTACAAAATGCCGGGCCAGTATTTCGTTCAAATGAAATGTTTATCATGGCCATTAAACAGTATTTGTGTGTAGCATTGTCAAAGAATGGCGTAAGCTTAGTGCCAGAGGTGTTCGAGTTGTCATTGTCAATATTTGTGGCATTGTTGTCGAATTTTAAAATACATTTAAAGAAACAAATTGAAGTGTTCTTCAAGGAAATTTTCTTGAATATTTTGGAAGCCACTTCAAGCTCGTTTGAGCATAAATGGATGGTCATACAGGCCTTAACGCGTATATGTGCTGATGCTCAATCTGTGGTAGACATTTATGTCAATTACGATTGTGATTTTCAGGCAGCAAACTTATTTGAACGTTTGGTTAATGATTTATCGAAAATTGCTCAAGGTCGACAGGCTCTGGAATTGGGTGCCAATCCAATGGAAGAGAAATCAATGCGTATACGAGGCTTAGAATGTTTAGTTTCTATACTAAAATGTATGGTCGAATGGAGTCAACATTTGTACGTTAATCCAAACCCTTCCTCAAATGGAAGCGAAGGTTCTGCAGCTCACAACAGGTCCGGCAATTCAGCGGACTTACAATCACCTACTGATAATACGGATGCCATATCGCAAACAAATACAATAGGAATACGTTCCACACATGGTGGCTCAAGTCATAGTTTAAATTCGTATGGCAGTGTTAAAAATAATGAATTTCTAGATTTACCTGAGGCGTTGGAAGAAAGAAAAATGCGCAAAGAGGTAATGGAAGCCGGTATTGAGTTATTCAATCGTAAGCCAAAGAAGGGAGTGCAATTTCTACAGGAGAAACAATTACTGGGTCCTACACCGAAAGATATTGCCAAATGGTTGCATGAAGATGAACGTTTAGACAAAACTGTTATAGGCAACTATATTGGAGAGAATGATGATCATTCCAAGGAAGTCATGTGTGCTTATATAGACGCTTTCGAATTTCACAACTTAGAGGTGGTATCCGCTCTACGAATGCTTTTGGAAGAGTTTCGTTTGCCAGGAGAAGCTCAAAAAATCGATCGTCTTATGGAAAAATTTGCCAGTCGCTACTGTGAATGTAATCCAAATAATCCTTTATTCCAAAGTGCTGATACTGTTTACGTTCTGGCATTTTCCATTATTATGTTGACAACGGATTTACATTCGCCTCAAGTGAAAAACAAAATGACAAAAGAGCAATACATTAAACTTAATCAAGGTGTAAGTGATAGTAGGGATGACCTACCGGTAGAATATCTATCTTCGATATATGATGAGATAGCTGGGCATGAAATTAAAATGAAGAACACTGTTGTTAATAAACCGGGCAAGCAAATAATTGCCAATGAAAAACGACGAAAGCTACTATGGAATATGGAAATGGAGGCAATATCAACAGCAGCAAAAAATCTTATGGAATCCGTGTCCCATGTCAAATCACCATTTACGTCGGCTAAACACTTGGAACATGTACGTCCCATGTTTAAAATGGCTTGGACCCCCTTTTTGGCAGCTTTTTCTGTGGGTCTACAGGATTGTGATGATCCGGAAATCGCTTGTCTTTGTTTGGATGGTATACGTTGTGCCATACGCATTGCTTGTATTTTCCATATGACATTAGAAAGAGACGCCTATGTACAGGCGTTAGCCAGATTTACATTACTCACGGCGAATTCGCCAATAAATGAAATGAAAGCTAAAAATATTGACACCATAAAGACTTTGATTATGGTAGCTCACACAGATGGCAATTATTTGGGTTCCAGTTGGTTGGATATTGTAAAGTGTATTAGTCAATTGGAATTGGCACAATTAATTGGAACTGGTGTACGGCCTAAATTTTTGACAGGCGCACAGACAACCCTAAAAGATTCTCTGAATCCCAGCGTTAAAGAACACATAGGTCAGACAAGTAGCCAGAGTGTTGTTGTGGCTGTAGATCGTATTTTTACGGGTTCCATACGTTTAGATGGTGATGCTATAGTGGACTTTGTAAAGGCCTTATGTCAGGTAAGAGAAAAATTATATAAATTCCGTAGATTTATTACAATTTTCTTACGTTATTTTAGGTCTCCATTGAAGAATTGCATAATGCACAGCCACGTATGTTTTCATTGCAAAAAATTGTGGAAATTTCCTATTACAACATGGAACGTATACGTCTGCAGTGGTCACGAATTTGGCAAGTATTAGGCGAACATTTCAATACGGTCGGGTGCAATAGTAATGAAGAAATTTCATTCTTTGCATTGGATTCGTTACGTCAATTGTCCATGAAATTTTTAGAAAAAGGAGAATTTGCAAATTTTCGCTTTCAAAAAGATTTCTTACGGCCATTCGAGCATATTATGAAAAAGAATCAATCACCAGCCATACGAGATATGGTGGTACGTTGTGTAGCCCAAATGGTTAATTCGCAAGCGCGAAACATTAAGTCCGGTTGGAAAAATATTTTCTCCATATTCCATTTGGCAGCGGGCGATCATGAAGAAGCCATTGTTGAGTTGGCATTTCAAACGACAGGCAAAATCATTGGCGAACTGTATCAGAAACAATTTGCAGTAATGGTTGATTCCTTCCAGGATGCTGTAAAATGTTTATCAGAATTTGCCTGCAATGCTCGATTTCCCGATACGAGCATGGAAGCCATACGGCTGGTAAGAACATGTGCTTTGTGTGTACATGAATCGCCTCAGTTGTTTGCGGAACATGCTGGCATGGAAAATGATATTTCGGTGGCAGAAGAAGATCGCGTTTGGGTTAGAGGATGGTTTCCCATGCTATTCTCCTTGTCATGTGTAGTAAATCGTTGTAAATTAGATGTAAGAACCAGAGGTCTTACTGTGCTGTTTGAAATTGTTAAAACCCATGGTGATAGCTTTAAGCCAAACTGGTGGAAAGACCTTTTTAATGTCATATTTCGTATTTTCGATAATATGAAGTTACCCGAACATGTTACAGAAAAATCGGAATGGATGACCACCACTTGCAATCACGCTTTATACGCCATTATAGATGTTTTCACGCAGTATTTTGATGTTTTGGGTCATCTATTGCTGGAAGATCTCTTTGCTCAGCTACATTGGTGTGTACAGCAGAATAACGAGCAACTTGCAAGATCAGGCACTAACTGTTTGGAAAACTTGGTTATATCGAATGGTTTTAAATTTAATGAAGCTACATGGGATAAAACCTGTCAATGTATATTGGATATTTTCAATGCTACCTTACCTGGAGAATTGCTAACATGGCGTCCAAATCCTCAGCAACAGCAACAGCAACAACTACAACTACAGCATCATCAAGGTCAAATGCAATATCAGCAACAACAATCAACAGCGCATAATAATTCTCAAACGTCACATTTGCGAAAGGGTTCTAATCCGCGTATGAATGATACATTAAATCGCTCACATTCTCAACATTCCGTTTATAGTAATTCGGGAAGTTTCGATGACGATCATACATACCAAACCCACCATCATCATCAACATCAGCACCAACAGCAGCAGCAGCAGCAGCAGCAACATTTACCGCATGCCACGTCTCAACATCCCGTTGTTCCTCAAAATCCCGCTTTATTTGAGAGTCTTAACATTAAATGTGTTGTACAACTTGAGCTCATACAAACAGTTGATAACATAATATTTTTCCCGGCCACATCACGCAAGGAAGATGCTGAGACATTGGCACAGGCCGCCGCTGATTTAACCGGCAGTATAACAACGCATCCCATGTTAGATTGCCAGCGTGAAGAGCAAGGAATGTATAGTTACCTGCGTACACGGCAATTACTCACATTGGCTGATTGCCTAATGCAATCTCATCGGTTTGCTAAACGTTTTAATGCCGATCAGGAACAACGTAATATATTGTGGCGTGCTGGTTTTAAGGGTTCAATAAAACCAAATTTATTAAAACAAGAAACAGCCTCATTGGCCTGTGTCCTAAGAATTTTCTTTAAAATGTACGGAGACGAGAATAGACGTAGTGATTGGCCTGGCATCGAACAGGAACTAGTTCAAGTATGTAAGGAAGCGCTGACATATTTCCTAAGTTTACAAAGCGAAGCTCATCGTGATGCATGGACATCGTTGCTGTTACTGATTTTAACCAGATTATTGAAAATGTCTGATGCGAGGGTAAGTGAACATATTGTTTGATTTTGTTTCACAATTTTGTTTTTCGATCGATATTTGATGGCTTTAAACTTTAATTTGAACTTAGTTGGTCTAACAAACTGTCTTTTTGCTTAGGTTTATTTTTAAAGGTCAACTTTAAGATTTATTATAATTTATATTGCGGTAGTTTTCCGATTTAACGAGTAGGTTAAAAATACAATGACAGGTGAATCGCACCTAGTTCGCCGTATAGCCGTAATATCAAGAAAACTTTTGGAACTGGTGATATAGCCGACGAAGCTAATTTATTTACATTGTGTCGGGTAATCTTTGGGGCAGGAGGTATAGGTGACGAAGTTAACCTTTTATAATGAGCAAAAAGTACTCTGTATAAATCGGTTAGAATCGGATAAATAATAAAAGGATGGATAAATGGACCAAGTGGGCAGGATAGCCTGGTATTCAGAATTCCAAAACAATATTTGTTACAGTCGGGCGTTATTTGGGATTGGACATATGATCGACAAAGCTAACTTATTTCTCAAATTAGCAATACAAAAAAGTACTTCATAAAAAATGGTCAAAATGGATAAAAAAGGAAATTGTGAAGGAAAAGGGCTTTGTGGGGTGGATAGCACTGGTATCAAGAAATCCAAAACAGTTTCTGTTATAGTTGGGCATTACTTAGGACCGGAGATATCGGTGAAGGAGCTAATATAGTACATTCACTGAAGCTAATACCTCTATCATTGACCAAAAAATGCAAGTCATCAATCAAAAAATGCAAGTCATCGACCAAAAAATGCAAGTCATCGACCAAAAAATGCAAGTCATCTACCAAAAAGTGCAAGTCATCTATCAAAAAGTGCAAGTCATCGCTCAAAAAACGCAAGACAGATAATTTTTCCCGGCTTATACAGAGAACTTTTTTGTGCTCATTTGAAGAAAACAATTAGCTTCTCAGGTCCCAACTAACTTCCAATCGTAAGGAAACTTGTTTTAAAATGTTTGAGGCTATGGCTATTCAGTCCATTAGGTCCATTTCTCCTGCTAGTTTTATTTTATTTAGGTTCTTACAGAACCTTCTACTACCTAGAATGGCTTGAATGGTGTCTATTACTATTTACTTCCTTAAATGGCGTTAACAACCCGTTTATCGGATTTCGGTCTACCTAAAAACATCCTTCCCTTTGCCTATGCCAGTTGTTTAGACCAATCGACGACAGGGTTTTAACCATTTTATTTTCACAACGCAGACCAGGCAGTCCTCGAACGATATGGGCGAGCCAGCGCAGCCGCTAGATTTTAGTGCTCTGCACAACGTCCATGTTGTTGAGCAGATCATAGAGCTCATTGTTGGATCGGCAGAAGATCTTACGTAGGACTTTTCACTCGAATACTCTCAAAGCTACTGCGCCAGTGTTTAACAGCGTTTATAAAGAAATACGGGGAATATGAGCGACTTGTAGAGCATTAGTAACGGCAACGGTGGAGCCAAAACCACTACAAAATTTGGTGTTTTGAATGGGTTAGCAACCCATGGAACCATGTCACCTGATAGTCAATTAGACTACGTAATCGGTGTCTTAATAGCTCTACTAAAAGCTGAGAATGAAATCCCAAGCCTTATGGTCTATTGAACCTACATATTTTATGTTATTATAATGACTGATGTAATTACTGGTCCTTGTCTAATAGAGTTCATGCGACAAGATTACATACATACATACACTTTAGTCAGGATTACGACCTAGTTTCTCACACCACTTATGTATATTGTGTGCGTTAATTTTTATGCATGAGTGGTGGGACCTACAGTTTAAAGTCCACTCCGAACGACAGATTTTTGTGAAACTTTTAATGGGAATTTTATTTACTCTCAGAATTTTTGCCAGAAATCTCCTGAGAGGAAGTTGCCAAAGAAATATTTTGTCATATTTCGTTTAGTTGGAGATGCCTGACCTAATAAGCCAACACACTACCTACTAGACCACGGCGACAAGATTGCGTTTTGCATATAATGAGGGGTTGCAGAAATTGCAATTAACTAGGGGCAAATGAGACTATTTTCATTTCCATTGATATTGTTTTAGATTGACTAGAGGTAGTGAGAGGTTGTTCCTGGGTAGAAATTTTCATTTCATGACGTATTGAACAACTTAAAACTTCTCTTTATAGGTAAAGAGAATTTTTAAAAAGATTCCAGCAAAAGCTTAGTAACTGACGGTTACTGTAATACTTTCCAAGATAGTTTTTATACTTTGTGCAGGTAATGTTGAGTTTTATCGTTTAGTGGTCTATTAAATTTATATGAATGACGCTTAGTTTTTGCCTTATATGGGTATTACAGTGGATTTATTACTTGGTTTACTTTATACCTGTTGTATCTATTCTTTATAAAATATTTGAAATGTATGATAATTTATGATTTATTTTCATTTACAGTTTGCTACACACGTCTCCTATTATTATGCTTTATTATGTGAAATAATGTGTTTCGATTTGAAGCCCGAATTAAGAAGTGTCCTTAGACGTGTATTTTTGCGCATTGGTCCTGTTTTTAATATATTAAATGTAAAATAGTGTTATCGATACAATAATAACTATAAACGATTCCATTAAATTTGATCTTTGATAAAAAACAAAAATAAAAAAAACTATAACAATCCCCCTTTTATAAGATATTTTCGAAATATATTTAAATTCATTACAACTGTTTTAAAATATTATAAAAATATTTATTAAAAAAAAAAGAAAAGAAAATTATATACATATTACGTATATTTATTTATACTTTCTACGATATATAATTAAAATTTATTATTACATAACTAAAACAGAAATATTAATTAATTTATATACTATACCATATACTATATAGGAATGTATTAAAGTTTTACTTGCATACATACATATATACATATAGATACATACATATAATAATTTCGGTCATGCAATATATAAAATATAAACAGAATTTTTAAGTTTAGTTTTTATGTAAGAATTATTTCAATTGGCATTAATTCTTTTTTAATTTTATTGGTTGTTTTAAGGAATTCAAAATTGTTTCATAGTAGTATTGTAAAAATTCGTTAACACAAAAGATACATGCCTTAATTTAATTGTTACGTACATACATATGTAATTAGAATAGACGTTCTAATGGACAAAAATGTTATGCTGGAAAATTAACTAAAACGAAAGAAAGTCATTGAATTTAATTACAAAAAAAAAAAAATTAAATCGTTAAGACTTTTCGTATTTTCTTTAAATTAAATATTTTATAAAAACAATTATTCTCGAAGGTATAATGTTAGATTTCATATTAATGTATATCTAAAGTCATAAATCCAGAAGTCATTTCGAGACCTAACCTTACATTATACAAAGGATTTTGTTTTAAATTAATTCTAATTTTATTATGTTATTGTTACATATTTGCATTGACAGTTAGCAAAAAAAGATGAGTTCACATTACACCCATACCTTACTTTGCGTAGTGGTTATGTTCCAAAAAAACACGACACTATTTGAAACGACGGATAGTGAATTATCGAATTCAGATCGAAGATAGATTCGAGGGTTACGAACATACTACTTTTTAAAAAGAAAATTGGACAAAGTCAACATTTAATAAACAAAAATAATATAAAATTTAATTACATATGTACATACAAAAAAAAAAAAAAAAACAAAATTAAAAACAAATTCAATTAAAACATAATAAAAAAAATTCACTTAATTTATAACACACTAATTGAAACTGAACCTCGCGGGGAATGCCGCACAAATCTACACCGATGGCTCCAAATTAGTAGGAGCAGTTGGTATTGGTATCTATTCGAAATCAATCGGAATATCCAATGATCTATGAGGCTACCAGATCACTGCAGCGTCTTTCAGGCGGAAGTGTCGGCAATTCAAGCTGCGGTGAAAATTATTGTGGACAAAAATGTTCGCAAGCGAAGGATCACTATACTTTCCGACAGTCAAGCGGCCATCAGGGCACTGGATTCTAGTGTGATAAACTCCAAGACAGTGTACGACTGTCGCAGATGTCTCAATGAGATGGCGAACCGATGTGATGTTTGTATCACATGGGTACCGGGACATAGAGACATTCCCGGCAACTGCAGAGCGGATGATCTGGTCAGAAGGGGCACGACCATCGAGCTCTCTGATGAATTCTCTACATTGGGGATCCCTGTAAGTACCTGTGGGCTTATAATTGACAATGCAATCGTGGACCTTGTCAACAGTAGGTGGGCAGCTTCGGATAAAGGCAGAGCGGCGCAGAAAATCTGACCAAGGCTGGATAGAAGGCGCACGACGACTCTGCTTAAGCTCCAAAGAAGCAGGCACAGCGCTGTTATCGGGGTTATTACGGGGCATTGTATTATAGGAACATATGCGAGGCGTATTGGTCTTGGACACCTCGCGAATGATTTCTGCAGAAGCTGTGGAGATAAGGAAGAGGATGAAACTATTTTTCACCTACTGTGCACATGCCCGGCACTTGGTCGGAGGAAAAAGAGACACCTGGGTGCCTACTACATGGAAGACCTAGATGAACTGTCATGCATGGATATTGGCAGTCTGAGTCGCTTCATCGGAAGCTCCGAGTGGTTCCTGGAATAGGGGAGAAGATGAAACTCTGGTGTCACAATGGGTCCTGTATGCGGCCTAAGTGTGTCCGCTCATGACTCCATCGGGTGGACAGCCACTTCTACCTACCTACCTACCTAATTGAAACTGAACTCTAAAATTAGAAAAACAAGGTGAAAATAAAACTGTATTATTTTCAGTTAGAAACAGAATCCTCAAGTTTTGATAGCATGGGGCGCAATTAGAAACAAAAGTCGTGCTATCTTTTAGAAAAAAAAAAAAAAATTAAGAACTCGAACCCAAAACAACGCAACTTCGAAAATCTAACGACGTACAGTGAAAGTTAGTACTAATTCAGCAGCGACGCAACTTCGAAAAAACGACGCATAGCGAGGTATGGGTGTATAAGCTACATATTAAAAATTATTATTATTTTCCATTTAAATTACAAATTAGCTTAATTGCTAAATAATATTGTAGGCTTTGAGATTATAACGTTATGTGATTTAGCTGAACAACTTTTTTTTTTGGAAAATCTATACTAACAGTTCATATATACACACACTTTCATAAATTATACAATAATTCTTCATCTAAATATTAATATAGTTTAGTTTAATGTTTAAATAAAAAACATTATCTATCTTAACCAAGCACTTATATACGAAATTCTTAAACTTTTTTAACAAAACAAAATTATTTTTATTTTTTTCTTAGAGAAAGTATTTTCATTTTCTCTCTCTTTCTATAAACTTGTAAAAAATTAATCCCCCAAAAGATCAGTATACTAGAATTTTAAATTAATAACGAGAGAAAAAAAAAACAATAGATAAATAAATAAAAAAAAAAAGAAAATGATGAATTAAAAGTACGAAATAAATTATAACAAGCGTGTGTGATTTTGATTGTGACTTGAAAATATAATTTGTTGTCTTAATTTATTTGTAACAAAAAAAAAAAACAAATTGTTTACAACACCAAAACATGTCCGGTCCAGAGGTTATGTTGTAAAAATGGGAAAATGTATTTAAAAATTATTACAGATTTAAACAAACAATTAAAATTTCTGCAAAATGCAACAGAAACTATAAATATATTTAGTAATTATATATACAATATATTCACACATAATTATGTAGAGTGAGTGAATTATAAATAAAATAAGTATAATTATAAAAAAAAAAAAATAAAAATTAAGTAATAAATAAATGTATATTACATAGTAAAAATAAAATAAAAAAAAATCTATTTAAATAAAATTATTATTCTTACAATAAAGTTATTAAAATAGAAATAGACGAACATAATTTAAACAGCCATAAACGTTTTGACACATTGACTGCCAAGCGGTTTTGACGAAAACCTTCCCAGGAGGCCAAACATTTTTGTTTGTTAATTGAGTGTATTAGTGATAAAAAAAACGATTTCTGAGATATGCCAAGTCCATTCTGCCCCTTGCTTTTCATTTTATATAGGCTTTTTTGTGTCGTACATTTCTGTACGACGTGGCACTGCACGACGGGTATGCATTTGTAAAAGTCGCTGTCGTACAAAAACGTACGACGCGCAGAGGGGCATTTTGCCTGAAAACCTGAATTTTCACGACTTTAAGTTGAGGTTTGTAGATTTGAGACGATGTCAAAGTCAGGAAAGTGAAGAAAATTAAATGCGTTTTTGGTGTTTTTTTTTTAAATTTTAATAGGTTTCTATGATATTTTTTGTGGCTAAACGAATAGAGGTTTTATATTGATTTTTTTTTATTTGAAAGGTATGAGAAACTGCTACTTTCAGTTTTTTTATATATATATACGCTATGGACAGAGAAATAGCGCACTTCATAGTCGTTCGAGAAATGGTTCAACCAATTCAAAAAAATATATATATTCATTAAATATTTTGACATAAATTAATTCACTTAACTTGTTAGTAAAAAGGAGAACTTAAAAACAATGCTAACTGATATTTTAATCAATATAAAATCTATAAAGTTTGATTTTGTCTATATTTTAAGTGGACAACAAAATAGCGCATTTTTCTTGATCTCCAAAAAAAAGAAGTAAATTAATTATAAACTTGGTTTATTTTTACGAATGTACTTGCCGTGTTAGTACTTTGTGTTGTAGCCTTTATTTCTTTTTACAGCTTCGCATCTGAGGTGTAAACTTTCTATTAATTTTCGACATTTATCTAAAGGAATAGAGTCCCATGCTTCTTTTATGGCTTTCCAAAGATCATCAGAATTTTTACATTTCTGTTGTCCTACCTTAACCTTTACGTCGTTCCACAAATTTTCTATAGGGTTAAGGTCAGGACTCTGTGCAGGCCAATCCAGAACTGGAATCTTTTCATCGGAAAGCCAATTTTTTACTACTTTTGCCGTATGTTTGGGGTCATTGTCGTGCATAAAGATCCAATTCAGAGGCATATTTTCGAAGCAATATGGCTCCATTGTGTTTTTTAATATGTTAAGATAGGCGAATTTATCCATATTGCCATTTATTCTTTCAAGTGCTCAGACGCCATGCCACGAAAATGATCCCCAAACCTTTAAATTTCCTCCACCATGCTTTACGGTTTTTAAAGTGTAGCGAGGATTGTATTCTTGGTTCTTTTCACGATGAACGAACGTTTTCCCATCAGGACCAATCAAATTAATTTTAGTTTCGTCCGTAAATAAAATTCTTTTCCAAAAATTGATGTCTTTGCTACCGTAAGTATTTGTAAAAGATAATCGCGCCTTGACATTCTTTTTTGACAGAAGAGGTTTTTTTCTACTAACACGTCCAAACAAGTTATTTTCATTCAGCCGCCTTCGCACAAGTCTAGCCGACACATTTAAGCCAAAATCCTCATTTATTTCGGCCATTATTGTTCTTGAGGACTTGAAAGGATCAAGCTTACTCTTCCGAACAATTGCTCTGTCTTGATGCAAGGTTATTTTTCGAGGGGGATTCTTTCGATCTTTCTTTCTTTTTAGCAAACTGTGATCAGCACTAATGCATTTGACTACGTTGTAAATCATTTTTCTGGACCAACCAATAATTTCAGCTATTTCCACTTGTTTTTTACCTCTCTGATAAAGATCCCAGATAATATTTTTTTTCTCAAGTGAACAGTGTGGTCCTCTACCCATTTTTAATTACAAAATGAAAAAATTGTATTAAAATTAATATTTTAATTAATTTTCGACCAAAACTAAGAAACGGAATTCCAAACAATTTCTTCTGCCAACAATCGAAAGTTAATGCGCTATTTCATTGTCCAAGCAATAAAATAATTATTTTATCAAAACACACCAAAAACAAACATGTACATTATTTAACGGTACAATTCCATAAAAAATTAAGAGAAATGCAGTAAAGCAAACTAAGAGCATCGCATTTCTTGTTTTAAGTTTTCTACTTTTCAAGAAATAATACATTGTATAAAGCTCAAGATTAGTGCGCTATTTCTCTGTCCATAGCTGTATATCTCATATATTAATGTTAAAATTATGCGTTCAAAATTTAAAAATAATAAAAATTTCGCATTTTTTTACCCTCCCTAAAAAAAAGATAAGGATTTTAAAGGTGAAAGTAGTTTTTAGTAGTTTAATGTTAATGTTCAGGAACAAAAAAAAAAGTTTGCGCAAATTTGCGCAATTATTTTTGGCGATTTTTTGAAAATTTCACTTTTTTTTTGAAAAATAAAAAAAAAAAATTAGACGCAGTGTAATAAAGCCATAGGCAATAAAATAATGAGAAATAAAACAAACCATATGGCTTTATTTCCTACACCCACGTGCAATAACGCCATAATCGTGTGGAAATAACGCCATAACAGTGCAACGATGCACAAAAATCTTATTCATGGCGGTACGGTAATAAATCAAGCAATTTTGCCAATTGGACAATTGTCAGAAGAGGCTTCCGAGGCCAGAAATAAGCACTTCAAATTATATCGTACGAATTATGCGAGGAAATTCAGTAGAAGCGATACCAATCGAGATGTCCTGAATAGGTTACTTTTAAGCAGTGACCCTTTTATAAGCTGCAGTACACAAAAATCGCGAAGGAATAGAAAAGCATTTTCATCAGATACTATTAAATTACTCCTGCCTGACATTGATGATGAAAATGATATGTAACGATTTTAACGATTGTATTTAGTTTCACTTTTCAAGTATTTTTAAGTTAAGTATTAAATAATGTAAAATAAATATTAATTATCATAGAACATTAAAAACTTAACTCGAGTATTATAACAATATGAGATGTATGTTTGAATTTCTTAATGGACCGTATGTGGTCCCTAGGGGCACTTATGATCCGATCATAATAAAATCAGGTAGAATGATTCACATTCATATTAAACATGTTCATGTCGAATTTCATCGAGGTAATAAAATTTTTAAGCCAATTATAATTGCTAAACATAATTTCTTAAGGGGCCCTATTTTGTACCTAGGGGCAATTATAGACCGACCATAACAAAATTTGGTAATATGATTCAGATTTACAAAATACACTTTCATACTAGAGGTGTGCACAAGACATATAAAATTGCACAGTATTGTATTTTTCCCAAGACCGAATATTGATTGTAGCTGCAAATACAAATAAGTGTGAAGCAAAGATAGAGTACAAAAAAACAACTGCACTCGTAAACCATTGTACAACAGTATAAAAGAGAGTTGTGTGAAGAGTGCAACAAAAAATATTGTACTCTTCATAGTCACAACATGCATTTTTAGTTGTTTGTTTTTGTTTTTTTAACAACAATGAATAAGAAAGCTCCGAATGTTTTGCTCTCGAGAACCGAACATCTTCGTCGACGCCACCATTGCCAGTAACTTTTTTAAACTTTTTATTTCGGGGAAAAACCTTTTTTATGAGTTTATGGCGAAAGCAAAGAATGTATAGAAACACTTATGTACACATATTTTTCAATATGGCAATACTGAAAATGTAGCTTCAGTAGTAAAATATGCTCTTACAACACAAAGCATAGTTCCGTTACTTCACAGACAAACGAGTGCTGTTGTATACATTGAATAAATGAGAAATACACATTTCAGTGCACTCGTAAAATCAAGAGCAACAGAAAAGAGTACAGTATTGCATTCGGTGAAGGGTGAAGTCTTGTGCACACCTCTAGTTCATACCGGATTTCATCACGATACCGATGTTTTTAAGCCGTTTATAAGCGTAAATGTGAATTTCTAAAGGGGACTTTATATGGGGACTAGGGTCAAATGTGATCCGATTCTCACCAAACTTTACACCATAATTTCTTTGTACACAGAACTGATCCATGCTAAATTTTATCATGATTGTTGCATAATTACCATAATTATGTGTAAATAAGTGCAATTTCGAGGGGAATTTGTATGGGGGCTAGGCGAAATCACGGGCCGATTTCAACCAAAATCAGTTGGGTTCATCCTTGGACCTAATTATCACTAACAGTATTAAAAAATTCCAGCCATTAACTCATAAAACACTTCTATTAATTTTGGCCAGGTTTTCAGGCAAAATGTCCCTCTGTGCGACCTTTTCTCTAGTTTTCTATTTCTTATTTTTTTTTTTTAATTTTTTTTAGTTTCTTTTTAGTTTGCAATCATTTATCATTTGTAGAACTTGTAAATAACTAAAATGTCGAAACGAAAGTTAAGCGAAAAGGAAATATTGGAAGCCTTGACGGAGAGTGATGATGATTTTTCAAATGATGATGATTTTGATTGGATACCGGAGGTTTCGTAGGTTCTGACTCTGAGCCTGACACAGATCCAGTGGAAATCGATGACATATTGTTTGAAGATGATATCAATATGGAAGACAAAGCTGAAGAAGATAGTTCACTTATTTTTCACTTTATAAAACCTCAAAAAATCGTCCTAGACCCATGAATGCTTTTGCAAAAATGTTCAGTAAAGGGTTCTTTATTTAAAAATCACATTATATTTCACTCTGAGTCTTATATATGTAAATGAACTACAGGCTCTAAGTAAAAACAATCACTGTCGTACGGAAACGTATGACATGGCAGCCTACGACGGGATAGGTGTCGTACGGAAACGTACGAGATTGCAGTCAATGTGTTAAAAAAATTTCATTAGGATTTTAATTTACATATTCATACAGATTTATACAAGATTTAGCTTGTTAAAAAATTAATTCACTAAAGTCAAGCTCAGATGTATAAAATAATTGCAACATTTGGTGGAAAATACTATATATCGCTCCTTTATTGCAACATAGTCATATCTCAAAAAATTAAAAATTTGTAGTTACTTAAGCAAAACTGCTCTTTTAGACCTTCTGTACATGTTGAAAAAAAAAATCAGTTTTATATCCCAAGCTGAACCGAAGTTATAGCAATTAGAAGTTAGGCAATTAGATCATAGGACTTATGTCTTAAAAACTTACATCGCATTTTGCCAAGTTCAAGTTTTTTTTGATATATGACTATGTTGCAATAAAGGAGCGATATGGTATTTCACCTGCACTACACCTTCAAACCGAACTTTTTGGATTTTCTCTCCCCCTAAATTGCTTAAATTTGTTGGCTTTGCTGTTCATATTGCATCGTCTATTAAGATGGGTCTGGCAGTAAATGAGGGCAAAACAAATTATATTTTATCGACAAGTAGAGACATTGGATCTCCGATTACAGCCGATAACTATACTTTCGATGTCAAGGAATTTATTGTTACGTTTCTACCCTTTTAAAAACGTTAAAAATATGAGTTCGTCGATTGCAAATTAAATAAAAATAAATATGTGTTTAGTTTCAAATCAACTCTTTATTATTCACACAATTCCGTGTGCCACCTTTAACGATTTGACTTAAACAACAACAATTTGCTTTTATTGTTATTATTCTTTATACACTTCCGCGTACACAATAACAATTGTTCAATAGATCTTTATAACAGAGATCTTCAAACCATAATTATTCTCTTCACACGCAACGTGTCTTCATACAAGACTGACTGAATTCTTTCTGAATCGCCGTTGCCTGCTCTGTCTTGTCTTTTATACCGAAGGGTAAGCAGTCTGATGAATGCACTTGAAGGAGAATGACTTTGCCTTCGCGAAATCTCTATAAATGTAGACAAGTTGCTTGTAGTGTAGTTGTTGCCTGTTTGCTGTTTATCCATTTTTTTATACTGCATTTTGTTGTTGTCTGTTTACTTCTTAATCCCTTTTTTATTGTTGTTGTTGCTATATTTTTGTTTATCCGTTGATCATGTAAACAAGTCCATTATTTTTGTTTTTGGAGCTTTTGTTTATCATTTTAAGAACACCATTTCCAGTTTCGTAACGTTTTTTATCTTGGCTCCGCCGTTACCACCAAAAATGATGTCAGTCTGGAGATCAAGCGCAGTATCACTCCTGCCAACAAGTACTACTATTGTCTCAATAGGCAATTGAGTAGCAGGGACCTCTATCGTGCAACAAAACTAATACTCTACAAGACGCTCGTCCTTCCTGTGCTTCTTAATGGCGCAGAGGCATGGTCACTATTAAGCACTCATGCAGCAGCCTTGAGAGTATTCGAGAGAAAAATCCTACGCAAGATCTTTGGTCCAGTGCGAGTTGTCGACAATCCAACAGAGCTCCTCAGTGACATGAACGTTGTGCAGCTTATTAACATCCAGCGGCTGCAATGGCTCGGCCATGATGTTCAAATGGAGGAGGATGCTCCGACGAGGCAGGTATTTGATGCGGAGATTTTCGGAAGTCGGCGAAGAGGACGACCTTGTTTGCGTTGGAAGGACCAGATCTAGGAAGCCTTATTATTGATTGGTGTGATTTACTCGCGTCGGCGAGCAAGAAGCGGAGGCGCCTGGTGCTGCTCGGGGTAAACACAGACAAATCCCTGCCTTCTGATATATGTATGTTACTACCACACAGTTTCCAAGAATGGACTCGAGACAACCCCTATTCTGGATACTCTGACTCTATGATAAATTGACCTGTCAAAAGACCAGCTAACAATGTCAGATTATTTCTTCATAGTCTGTTGCATGACTCAGATCTGGTCTTATTGTAATTTCTCAACAAAAGTTTTGAGTGCTTCAAACTTGTATGGTTTGAGAACAGTCTTTGCCTCTCTTTATTCTCCCTTTCATTGACTATTTTTTTTTTTGTGAAACCAGCACTCAGGGGATGGCCCCTACTCATGCAGTGCATTGTGCAGGTTTTAGGAAGGTGGAAGAGAGGGAGTAGTGTTTGTGGACATCTCAAGATGGGAACGGCAAGAAAACGATTTGCTGCTAGGTGACTATAAAATGGCCAGTGCTATACCTTCACCATTAGACAGTCTACAGCAATCGTCCCCAAGAAGCCCGCACCCTTCAGTCCTAGCTTCTCACACTACTCATGTTGTGTGTGTTAATTTTATACATGAGTGGCGGTACCTACAGTTTAAAGTCGACTCCGAACGATAAATTTATTGAGAAGCTTTTCATGGCAATTTTATTTACTCTCAGAGTTTTTGCCAGAAATCTGCTGAGAGGAAGTCGCCGAAGAAATATTTTCGTTTTGATGTCTGACCTGGGATTCGAACTCGGGCCTTCAGTCTAATAAGCCAACACACTACCTACTAGACCACGGCGACCTACTAGACCATTAGCTTTCCTTAATTTACTAGAGGGTTCCGGACCCATAAATGGCATGGAAGCTGTGAAGCTGAAGCTGTGCTGCTTTCCGAGAATCCTTTGAGTCATGACTCGAATCATTCATCAAAATTTACAGCTTTAGTTGTTGTTGCATTTACAAAAGAAGAAAAAAGACACATTTTCGTGAGTATTTCAGTGTTCGTACGCGAATCATACTTATTTTGCGATCAACAACATCATACGTGTTGTTATTTATGAATATGATGAGTACTTCAAACTTTGAATATGAGTAGTATGAGTATGATATTAAAATAATTACACTATGCGACAAAATAAAAAAAATTAAATACACCCGGCTAATGACATAGTGTAGGTTGTGAGTTTTGTTGAGTAGATCTCAAAAATATTTTTTTTATATTTCTCGAACCCTCCAAACTTTTTTTATTTGACAAAAACTGTTTTTTTAGACTTTACGCACAAATTTCTAGATTACTCAAACATTTCTGACCCGATTTCCAAACTTTAAGTTTTGTTGCAAAGGGGAGAGATGGACCTTTAAAACAGTATATGTACATATATCTATTATTTGACATAATATGCTACGAGTTTTGATGAGGTAAACTTGGAAAATGCGAATTTTTTTCATATTTTTTAAGTTTGTCCGTTCATAGTAGCAAACTTTACTTAAAGAATATGAAATAAGTGATGACATTCTGAAAGTGCATTATCTTGTGAAGAGATTGGCATCTCGTTTGATCAAATCGGACAAAAATTACCGTAGTTATTATATAAATAGTATAACAGTCGTGTTATATTTTTTATATATGTCATCTCATCAAATGAACTTTTAGTTCAAAAATTTTCAGAATTTTTGATGGATTTTGATTGTTTATCACAGAATGTGTCAATTTCAGGTTTGAGCGACCACCAGAAGTATGCCAATGTTTGCGCAAAGAGAAATAATAATATTTGCAAAAAACACAAATATTAGGCGACTTCTGGAAGTTGTGCAAACGTGAAATTGTCACATTTTGTAATGAGCAATCAAGATCCATCAAAAATTTTGAAAATTTTTGAACTAAAAGTTCATTTGATGAGATGACATATGTATATACAAAATATAACACGACTGTTATACTATTTGAATTATAACTACGGTAATTTTTGTCCGATTTGATCAAATGATTACTCAATCTCTTCACAAGAGAACAGACTTTAAGAATATTATCACTTATCTTATATTTTTTTTTAAATTTTGCTACTATGAATGGATAAACTTGAAAAAATATGAAAAAAATTCGAATTTTCCAAGTTTACCTCATCAAATCTTATAGGATATTAAGTCGAATAATAGATATATGTATACCGTTTTAAAGGTCCATCTCTTCCCTTTTCAACAAGATTTAAACTTTAGAAATCGGTTTAGAAATGTTTGATTAATCCAGAAATTTGTGCGTAAAGTCGAAAAAAACAGTTTTTGTCAAATAAAACAAGTTTGGAGGGTTCGAGAAATATAAAAAAGGTATTTTTGAGTTCTACTCAACTAACTGAACAACGTGGACTATGTATGGACTCGGGTGTATTTTCACTGTCGCACCGTGTTATGAATGCATATAAGTATCGGAAATTATGAGTATGATTCAATTCTGCTCATCTTTTTGAATACTCATTGCATCTCTGGCGTGTACAGAGTAGGGTGTACTATGATCAGTATTGACTGTGTGATATTTTTTATTTTCTAGTTTATTGTTCTTGGAAAATTTATTATTAAATATGTTCCCCTTAGAAAATAGTAAACAAAATAAAAATAAAATTGCTTATCAAGAAAACATACGAATCTATAGAAAACGTGATAAAAACATTTCAAAATTTATATCGTGGTACGATCTTCAATCTTCTGCACATTATTTCTGAAAACATTTTTATGTTGAATGTAAAATTTTATAATCACATACATATGTACATACATACATACATCTCTATATACAATATAAATACTTATGACTTTGGAAAATGTGTCCTAATATATGTTATATACATACATTCATACATACATACATACATACAGATTTTATTATTATAATCAAGTTATTTATGAAAACAAATCTGAAATTTTTTATACAAAAAAAATTTCTATAAAAAATAAATGCCACAATAAAACGATTCATTTTATACGTATTTATACATACATACATACATACATAGTATATATTAAATAAAAACAAAAGAAAACTTAATAAAATTTTGTGAAAATATATGTATGTATGTATGTATGTGCAGTATATGATGCTCGCAATGTTGATGTTGATGATTACCCAGCTTTGCGTGAAACATTTCACTCAAGTCCATTTGACGGCAATCAATAAGACGCGTTACTGTTTGCATTTATTTTTTTTTATAAAATTAATTAAAGTTGAATTGAATTGCTTTATCGATGAGAGTCAAAATGTTAAATTAATTAAAAAGTTTTATTTTTTATTTTATTTTTTTATAAAACAATTACTCACGTTCTTTTAATTGTTTAGCATGCAATTACCTTTAATCGTTTGACAAAAAAAAAAAAAAAAAAATATTGCATCGCTTATCGTTGTTAGACAAATGTTGACAATTTATAAAAGGTAGGCGCATACATTTGTAAGTACCAGAGATCAGCAATGAGTATTCAAAAAGATGAGTAGAATTGAATCACATTCATATCTTCTAATACATACTTATATGCATTCATACTTATTTTAAAATCATCGAACCTCTACTCATAATCAAAGTTTGAAGTACTCATCATAGTCATACTTAACAACAAGTATGATGTTGTTGTTGCTTTCGACTCTCCATAACTCAACATATGTATACACGAATCACAAAATAAGTATGATTCGCGTACGAACACTCAAGAATACTCACTATATGGTTGTGTGTTTGCTCTTTTTTGCTTATGTGTCTTTTTTCTTTTGTTGTAAATGCCTAACAACTAAGACTGTAAATTTTGATGAATGATTCGATTCACTCGAATCATTTATAAGTAATTTTTCTAAATTTTTGAATCTGAATAAGTAGGCGTATGAATCAAACATATTTTGAATGGTATGAGTTTGATGTCAACGTTGTACTCATACTCATTGCAACCTATAATTATAAATCAACGTTGTAGTGAGTACGAATGAATGAGAGTATGTAGTTACATTTCAATATTGTTGACTCACTTATATTGAAAATTTCATGAGTGCTTATGAGTAGCAAAAAAACGATTCATTGCTGATCTCTGGTAAGTACTAGAGATGTTGCCAAAACTTAGGAAGTACGTCTAATAATTAAAATACATGTTGTGGCTGTATTTACTAAATTTATAATGAATATTCTCGTTTTAGGATTCAATTGTTTCTGTTTATTAAAAGAGCATCATTTTTATCATAGTTCCATAGCAGGTAATCCACAGGTGGATACCACAAATCATCAGTAATTCATATTTAGTAATAAATTTTACTATACTAAGGGGTGATTTTTTAAGAGCTATAGGAAAATTTTTCAAAAAAAAAAAAAACACATAAAATTCAGAAAAATGCATAAAATCTTTATTTGAATCGATAGTACGGTCCATATAATTTAATATTTGAAGATTATTTCATGCAAATGTTGACCGCGACTGCGCCTCAAATGGTCCATCCGCTTAGTCCAATTTTGGCATACTCTTTCCAACATTTTGGCCGGTATCTGATGAATAAATGCTTCAATGTTGTCTTCCAATGCGTCAATTGAAGCGGGCTTGTCTGTATAGACATGAGCTTTAACATAGCCCCACAAAAGATAGTCTAAAGGCGTTAAATCGCACGATCTAGGTGGTCAATTGTCCGGTCCCGAACGTGAAATAAAATGTTCACCGAACTCGCCTCTCAATAAGTCCATTGTTACGAGTGCTGTGTGGCATGTGGCACCGTCTTGTTGAAGCCACCAAGTCAAGCTCTTGCATTTTGGGCAAAAAAAAGTTGGATATCATCTCACGGTAGCGCTCACCATTCACAGTTACGTTACGATTCGCAGCATCTTTGAAGAAGTACGGTCCAATGATGCCAAATTCAATGATTTGCAAGCGTTGTTCGTTTGCAAGACGATTCATGGTTAAATTATAGACCAAACTGAAGATGTTTGACAGTGAAACAAAACACGAAACGTGCGTGAGCTGTTTAAACCAGTGTTGCCAAAAAGATAATAGCTAAAAAATCACCCTTTAGTAAGGATTATTAGAGTTTCTATATTTATACGTCAGGAAAGTATAGCAATCGTGGACTATACCATGTCTAAATATGACAATTTTCTTTGGAACTGAAAATAATGAATTCAAATGGACCTTAGGTTACGTCCGGTTCAACTGGCAGTCACTTCAATCGGCATAGCTTACTTGGTTCTGCTGTAACAGCGATATTATCTATTCCATCATATAATTACAGCCCCTGATTGTTATTTCATGTTTTGCCACTATTTTGTGGGTACCCAAGAATTCCTTTTCTTACTACTCTAAGCGCCGACAGAGAAGATGTTCTGTTGTCTCCACTGCTTCCTTGTCGTTTCGGCTTCTGTATAAGTTGTTATGAGGTATTCCCAATCTCCGAGCGTGTATACCCCTGTTGGAATTCACTTCTTCCTCTTACTATGTAGGAAAAGGACATTAATGTTGATAAATATTCTTATTTTTGTTATCTCTTATAGGAATAAAATTTAATTTGGTAGTCTAGCAGGTAGTTTGTCGGCTTATTAAACATAAGGCCACGATTCAAGCCCCAGGTCAGACATCTTCAACAAAACGAAATCTGAAAAAAAAATATTTCTTAGGGCGACTTCCTCTCAGAAGATTTCTGGCAAAAACTCTGTGAAAGTGAAAAAAAATTGACATGAAAAGTTTCGCAAAAATCTGTCGTCCACAGGCGACATTAAACTTTTAGGTCTCGCCACTCATTTACAACATTAACGCACACAACATACATAAGTGGTGTGATAAACTAGGTCGTAATCCTGACTGAAGGGTTGTAATGACCAACTATGTATGTATGTAAAGGGTGATTTTCTAGCTATTATCTTTGTGGCAACACTGGTTTAAACAGCTCACGCACGTTTCGTGTTTTGTTTCACTGTCAAACATCTTCAGTTTGGTCTATAATTTAACCATGAATCATCTTACAAACGAACAACGCTTGCAAATCATTGAATTTGGCATCATTGGACCGTACTTCTTCAAAGATGCTGCGAATCATAACGTAACTGTGAATGGTGAGCGCTACCGTGAGATGATATCCAACTTTTTTTTTGCCCAAAATGCAAGAGCTTGACTTGCATGACATGTGGTTTCAACAAGACGATGCCACATGCCACACAGCACGCGTAACAATGGACTTATTGAGAAGCAAGTTCTGTGAACATTTTATTTCACGTTCGGGACCGGTCAATTGGCCGCCTAGATCGTGCGATTTAACGCCTTTAGACTATTTTTTGTGGGATATGTTAAAGCTCATGTCTATACAGACAAGCCCGCTTCAATTGACGCATTGGAAGACAACATTGAAGCATTTATTCGTGAGATACCGGCCGAAATGTTGGAAAGTGTATGCCAAAATTGGACTAAGCGGATGGACCATTTGAGGCGCAGTCGTGGTCAACATTTGCATGAAATAATCTTCAAACATTAAATTATATGGATCGTACTATCGATTCAAATAAAGATTTCATGCATTTTTCTGAATTTCATGTGTTTTTTTTTGGAAAAATTATATATAGCTCTTAAAAAATCACCCCTTATATGTGGATATTAAAGTGGAAAGATGATGAGGAAACAATTCGTAACCTAATTTTTACATAAAATTCGCTTTTCCAGTTTTCACTTTAAACCACGGGGTAGCCGCTTAACAATAATTTAGTTTGATGTAACTTGTTAATATTTTGACAGGTGCCAAGCGACAGAAGCAGTTTTTCACTTTCCTTGAAGAGGTGGGCAATTGAAGAGGCCGCTCACCATTGCATAAAAATTTAAAATTTTTTTCCCCGTAAGGGTAAGTGTTACAATTTCTCTAAATACCTATTACAGCCCTCGTACATGTATATCTTAGCTAACATCATGTTTCAAGTCATATTTTATTAATTATTTCAATTAGAGTTCAAGTTTTTTTTTTTCAACTTAATTTCAATGTACTAAATGCCACTAATTTGTAAAAACGATAACTTGTGCAAATATTTTGATATTTTATAACTCAATTGTTGAATTTATTTTCTTGTCACTTTATTTTCATTTTATTTTATTCACTTACACACACACACTTACACACGTTAATACATTTACATACGATTCTTAAATGAGCTAAACAGGAGAGTGACATTCAATTTCATTTCGCCCAGTCATACATAACAGTTAACTTTATCGATACAATTATCAAATATTTGTTCAAATGTTTTTCAACAAAATACGATCGTAATATGTTGTTTGTATCGCTAACAGCAGAAAATCGTGTCAATATATTCAAATGATTAGACCATGTGTTGTTGTTTTCTTCGATTTTCTTTCTTCCGCAGCTTCACATTTTAAGTGGAAGTCAACGAAGAATATGAATTTGTTTCCAAAATAATTGTCACTCGTAACACATCACATTGCATGTGTGTGTGTGTGTGTGTGGTATGGTGTCATTGATTGGTTCTGATTTTATTTATTTTTTGGCAAACAAATCATTTTCTTTCTATTCGTTTCGAGATCAATTTAAATTAAAATAAATTAAATTTCTTATATTATCACTTCTATAGGAAATATAATAAAGTAAACAAAAACAAAAAAAATCTTACAAAGTCATATCAAGTATGTACATCGAAAATCTTCGGTGCTCCTTAACAAAACGAATCTTCTCTGGGAGTCACAAGTGCTTTCAAAATGTTGATTCGTAATACCATACTTGGAGTGATATGTATGTAACCTAAACCTAGGTTTGATAAAATTGTCAGCTGCCCTAAAAAACATAGCTTACTTAAGGTCATATTAGGCCTTGTTGTGATACCGTTGATAACTTGTGATTGGCATTTCTCAGTAATCCTAAAAGTTTTACGAAGGTTTGTTATGCTTTTTTGTCAATAAATTCAAGGGACCCTAGTTTTCTTTATACACCGATTACTCTAAACTCGATAGCGGAGATCTCTGTCGAACGTTGTGAATAACTCCAGGATCGCTGTCTCGACCTTCTTTCTCAGCGCTTCAGTGTCCCACTTATCTGGGTAGCCGGGTACAAAATGAGTTACAGTTTAATGTGAGTCTCGCCATGATGGCATACCCCACAGTGTCTGAAACGCAAGTGAGATACAATGCGTCCACCAACGTCCCTCACACAATGATGCGTCAACGTGCCGTGCCACGTACAACATCAACACATGTGGGTGATACATGTCTGTCATGTATCACGTCACCAACATGTGGGTGAATGCAATCGCGTGCCGTGTTCACGCATCACATCACCATGTGTGGGTACCAATTCGAAGCCATGCTAATTCTTCCCTCTTGTTTAGGGGTCGGAGGCCATCTAAACTCCTTTAATGCGTTAAGAGTGTAACGCCACACCGTACTATCGCGCACTCCCCGCGATTTAGGTCCAAACCACAGCCACCACGTGCTCCCAAAAAGCAGTAACAAGCCATGACTTCCAAACCATACCGTCAAAGTGATGTAACGCATACATTACAAACGTGTATTTTGACCTTTGGAGAGAGTTTGAGTTCTAGACATTGTATAGTGAATAAAAGACACTTCTAGCTCTGATTATTCGACTTTCCATATCTGACAAGGCACGTCCGTCAGGTGTTATGATGCTGCCAAGGATTTTCTTCTTTTTCGATGGGTATACATACTAATGATGATGAAGGGGGCGTGTAGAGCGACTAAAACATAGGATTTAATTTTTCTCATTTTTGACTTCGGTAAGCTTATAAAAGGGCTTCCATACACTGCTGGACAACCATTGCTCTTGACCCATCATATTGCGCTATTGTAATACTCTTTTACTTCTCAATATAGACCATACAACTTTACGGTCTTTCGCCTTTCGAAAGCATTCTTACAATCGATAAATGTGGGGCATAATATCGATTTGTATTCATTAATCATTCTAAGGATGCTGATATGGTCAATACAAGATCTGTTAGTTGGAAACCCTGCTTACATACATACATGCATACATAATTCGCCATTACAACCCTTCAGTCAGGATTACGACCTATCTACTCTTACCATTTACATTATGTGTGTGTTAATTTTATACACGAGTGGCGAGACCTACAGTTTAAAGTGGACTCCGAACGACAGATTTTTGAGAAACTTTTCATGGGAATTTTTTCCAATTTCACAGAGTTTTGGCAGAGTTTTCGCCGAAGAATATCTGTCCTGGGGCTTAAATCGTGGCCTCACTTGTAATAAGCCAAAGCACTACCTACTACGGCGACTTCAAAACCCTGCTTACTCTTTCCTTAATTGCCCAAAATTCGGTTGAGCAGGATCTTATTAAATATATTGCTGACTGCTAGAGTCAATGCAATGCCTCGTCAATTGCAGCATGTGTTTCAGAATGAAATATTTTTCACAATATTGTGTTGAAAATATGATGTGAGTCGAGCTTAATAGAATCGATTTGTTTGTTTCGTTTTTGGTATCAAATGATCTCAAGACCAATTATTTTAATTATTTGTTTGTGTATTGCCTTATTAAGTAGTTGTGTTCACGTTTTCAAATCCTCTAACTGGATTTTACTGAATGAAATTACCTAAATGAAATGCACAAATTCGCAGAGTAAACTTGGGGTTCAATTCCTATTAAACTTTTTTATTGTTTCCTTGCCAGTAAAATCCAGTAAGAAAGTTCACTTAAATTGTTTGTAAACAATGCAAATAAATGCATATGAATTTTTATGAATTCATAAAAAGCATTAATTTTGTGCATTTTCTCATGATTTTTCATTTTCGTATTAATTTTAACAAGACTTTCACTACTATTGCAGGAAATGTAGATTGAATCCTCTATGCATATGGTAATATATTATAAAAATCTATTCTTAAAGAAGATTTAATACTGAATACTAACGATTTTCGATCTACAGTTTGTTAAAACGTTTGTTATTTTCATACTACGTACAGTGGCGATTAAAAGCGCGTGAATGTTCTCAAATAATAAATCTTCCTTTAAGATTTTCATGCATTTTTGATTTGATTGATGCATTTTTGATTTGATTGTATGCATTTTTGAGCAATTATTCGTGATCAAATAAAACACAAATTTAAATATCAATTTAATAATAACAGAAGAATATATCTGCATGCTTTTTTAGACTATTATCATTATTTGTAGTCATGAGGTCCCTTAGTACTGGGACCATACGATCTATTGTACTCCCTTCAAACGTTATAGGGTATCCATATAATATCTATTTCAGAATGCTGCTCGATGTCAACAATACCTAGCACTTAATATCCCTGACTAGCATTCAATAATATGCACGCATGTGTTTCTTCCTGGAATGCATTCACGCCTCAAAGATACCAAGAATACGATTCATGATTTATTTTGATGGTCACAGAATCTACATGTTCAGCTCCAGACAACCCCCTTCTGAATAAGTATACCCTGAGTATACAATGCCCAGTAAAAAGACCGTTACCAACCTCAGGTTATTTTTTGATAGCTCGATGCATGACTGAGATCTTCTGTTAGTAAAAGACAGAGTTTCGACTGCCTGAAACCTATTCGGCTTGAGAAGAATTTTGACTGTCTTTGTCTTTCACATCAGCGGCGGGGAAACTCCCCTCACAACAAGCTCATCTGGTTGCTCATTGCCGAGAATTCCTACAGGATCTGCTACCTAATAGATTGTTTTATCTATCTTGCCGATATAGTTTCTCCAGATAGTCCCATACTATCTTCTTTTTAACGTCATAAGAGCCGAGTGGTCAAATGGCTATGACTGAGACTATGAAGTCGCCGTAGTCTAGTAGGTAACGTGTTGACTTATTAGACATGAGGCCTCGGTTTAAACCCCAGATTAGACATCTCGAATAAAACGAAATACGACAAACGATATTTTTTCGGCAATTGCCTCTCTGACAAAAACTTGGAATGAAAAGTTTCTCAAAAAATCGACTTTAAACGGTAGGTCCTGGCACTCATGTATAAAATTAACACACACAACATAAGTGGTATGAGAAGCTAGGTCATAATGCTGACTGAAGGGAAGTAGAATTAAGCAGATCTTTTGATGGCCTAGACTTCCGCTTGGTAGATACCCCCGACTTTCCTCATGAGTTCGAAATATTTCATTCGGGCACCAACAACTGCTCCTTCTTTTCCAAGACCTTCCTTCCTTCTTTTAAAAGATTATGGATATACTCTATTCGATTTAAAGACTCTATTGGTTCTATAAAGCCAAAAAGTTATGGAGGGTGCTTTCGATCGATTTCATCAACATGAACATAAATTCTAACGCTTTGGTCTTCACTACCATGTGCAGCGTACTTAAATCCAACAAAGACTCCAGCGCCGTTGTAGGACATAAACTGATTGCCGCTGTTACTGCACGCTCGTTTCTGTATCTTGTGCAATTCCATTAGGACTCCATCCAAATATTCACATACGGCAAAGTCGGTTTCAAACTCTGTACCGAACAGTTGAATCTGAAATTGTCTTTTGCCCTATCCGACTAGTGTTGTACTAATTTTTTGTGCAACTACATTAGGACGCCATCTAAATATTGACTGTAATTTTCAGACCATACGACAATGTCGGTTGTGAACTTTGCATGGAACAGTTTAATTTGAAATTGTCCCTTGCTCCTTCGACTACTTTTGTACTAATCAGTATGACATAATCTCTATAAAGGCTGGCAATTCGGTATCAGAGTGTATCGAGTAAAGGTTAACACTTATTTCAAGATTTCAATCGGATTAGTTTCGGAGTTAGTAGTGCTCAAACGAGGCAGACAATTGAGAATCTGGATGCTGTCAAATAAGGAGAAATTTTTGCTTAGAAGTATATGGGGGTAAATATTTTTAATGCAGTGTCAGAGATAATTTATCGGGTGGACCAACTATCGGTTTAAATTTGAATCATCGGTTATTTCGAATATGGCAGTACTTACAGTGAAGAACTAAAGTCTACATGCAGCCCCATGTAATGTTATTCTACAAAAAAACACTTAGTTAATAGAAAAATTAATGATACAGTGTTTTTCGTAAATCATCTTTGTTCATAAAAAAATAAAAATTAAATTAATTAATAAAATAAAACTGTATACTTAGCTCTTCCCGTTAATAAATGTTTTAAAAAAAATGTAAAAAATTGTGGTTGCATGTAGACTTTAGTCCTTCACTGTATGTCATTCTCTTCTTTTCACAAAATTCAGTAAATTATCTCCACTGAACGTAATGAATCGATTTACGCTTGAGCAACGTTGGGATTTATTGGAAATTTATTTCCAAAACAAAGACAATTGGTCGGTAATTGCAAAATTTTCATCTCGGTGGATATGTTAATAAGCAAAATTACCGTTTTTGGGGCTCAGAAGACCCATACGTGATCTAACAGAAGCCAATGCACCCGTTACGAGTGACTATTTGGTGCAGCTTGTGGAGCGAAGGCATCATTGATCCAAATTTCTTTGAAAATGAGGACTGTGCAACCATTATGCCTATCGCACCATGATAACCGGTTTTTTGTACCCCCTCTTTGTGGTATTAATGTGCACGATATGTGTTTTCAACAGGATGGTGCAACTTGCCACACATCTCATGCCACAATCGATTTATTGCGTCAAAAGTTTGTTGGCCGTTTAATTAGCCGAAATGGTGATGTCAATTAACCGTCAGTAAGCTGCGATTTGACACCGTTGGACTATTTTCTGTGGGACGCCTTTAAAGAAATGTGTTATGCCGACAAACCAGAGATAATTAAGCATTTGAAGACCAACATTCGTGATGCCATTGCCTAGATATGACCCCATGCACTCGAAAAACTGCACGAAAATTGGTCCGATTGTATGAGGTACTGTGAGGCCAGCCGCGGTAGCCATATGAATGAAATAATATTCCATTTCTGAATGGAACAATTGTATTTCAGAACAAACGAAATAAATTTGGCAAAATTTCAAACCATTTTTGTTTTATTGCATTTTTAAATTTAAACTATTAAATGGCGCACCCTATACAAAGAGATTCTTGTGATGAAAAGTCTTAAAAAAAATTATTTCAGTATAGTTTTTCTCAACGAAAAATAAACAATAGTCGATTGCAAATTGATATTAATTAATTATGTACCCAAAGAGGTAGAAGTCGCCGTGGTCTAGTAGGTAGTGTGTTGGCTTATTAGACGAAAGGCCCGAGTTCGAATCCCAGGTCAGACATCAAAACGAAAATATGAAAATATTTCTTCGGCGACTTCCTCTCAGCAGATTTCTGGCAAAACTCTCTGAGAGTAAATAAAATTGTCATGAAAAGCTTCTCAAAAATCTGTCGTTCGGAGTCGACTTTAAACTGTGTAGGTCCCACCACTCATGTATAAAAATTAAAGCACACAACACGAGTGGTGTCAGAAGCTAGGACGTTGTACAATGGGTCAATTCGACCTCCGGGTACTGTACTTGTCACAGTTGACAAGTACATGTCCTCTAACCTAACCTAACCTACCCAAAGAGGTAAAAGATTTCGGGAAACTAACATATTAAACCTGACTGATCTCTTCTTTCGATGTTCAAAAATTTAAAATCTTCTGCCACAATACCTAAAAGTTTTTTGTTTTTAATTGTATCAACACTTTTGATTTTTACTGTGTGTGTGTATATGCAAGACAAGTGTTATAAAGAATGTCCATAAAATTAAATATTATCTAACACAAATAAACAAATAAATAAATAAATGAATTTGTTTAGCAACATTGTTGATAAACATTATACGAAAGAAAGTCCGTATATGTTGTTTTAGTTTGTACTTATTTTTGAAACCACGAAGCTAGTCAAAAAAGAAATTTAACGACAAAAATGCACTCAAAAGAGTAAAAAAAAATATATGAAATCAAACCTACTTAAAGTTCATTTAGGGTAACCTGCCCTACGTCTCGTATGCAGTTTTGTTTGTAAGTCTTGTTTTTTTTTTGACAGTTTGAAAACAAAGCCCAAGTCCAGTAGATATATTTACAATATACATAAGTACGTCGTACAAATGTCCGTCTGTCTGCTTAACATAAAACCTAATGAAACATATATAGAAATAAAAACAATAAAAAAAGCAGCAGCGGCACCAACACCAACACCAGCAGCAGCAACAGTAAAAGCAAAAGCAATAGCTATCGCATTTAGCAACATCAACACTATAAGCAGCGACAACACGACGCAACTTTTCAATCGCGCCTAAAACACTTAAAATTTTTCATTTCATTTCATTTTATTTTGTTCACATCAGTTCTGTTCTGTGCTGTGCTGTGCCGTTTAGTTCAGAATCGAGCAAAATATAGACAACTTTCATTCAGTCTTCATTTAGCAGACTAACAGTACACAACGTGTGAAAATAGAAATTCATTTCAAAGTTCCTTTCCAAAAAGAAAAATAAAACTAAAACCCACTAAATTGTGATCCATTCCTTCGGTCTTACGTTCACGTTCGTTTATTCTTAAAACACAAAACTCTTCAACAAATATGAGTTCTCATCACTGGGGTTATACTAAAGAAAATGGTAAGAGCATAACTAACTACATAACTGCCGATTCAATGTTACTTCTTTTTAAAGATCGTTTTAAGCATCGTACTCTTTGTACTTTTGTTGTTTTTATAAAGTTTGAGTTTTTAAAATCGTGCTTTCTGAGAGTAGCATTCGGTAATAAATCTCTGTTTACATTTTTTATTTACATTAATTGTTATTGTTGTTATTTTTATTATATTTTTTGCGTTTGCATACAAACACGTTCGTTTTATTTTTGCTGGCTGCAGCTGTTTGTGTTGATTAGAAACTTTAACTCGTGCTTGTATTAAAAGTGCATTGTTTTTTTCCTAATCCGATTATTTTTACAATAAAGTCTCGTGATCGATATTTTTTTCCTTGTTGGTGTTAATCTCTGTGTAAAAGTATTACCGTATAGAAAGAAACGTAAACAAATGTAAAGAAAGTCAGCTTGATTGACGGTTTTAATTTATTTATTTATTTTGTTTTGTTTAAACAAAAGTGCATTTTCACTTCCCGAAAGTTGCTGTAAATTACAAACAAAATTAAAAAAAAAAAAAAAACAAATTATGGAAAAAAGCTCAGCAGTGTTAAATGTTATTTTATCGTGTTTTTTGTTGGTATGTTCCAAATTTAAGAAAACTTGTTTTGCTATAAAGCTGCAATTGCAATCTACTTTATACCCTACACTGTTGTAATTTTTTTATTTAAAGTTTAAATGCGTAATATTTTCTGGTAGGGAAAGTAAAAACAAATATTCGTTGAAAAAAATTGTAAGTCAAGATTTTTGAAAATAAGAGCCTAAATTTTGATTAGAGTTACAGCCGATTAGTAATAATAATATATAGGTACTAGCAGATTGTACCCGGCGTTGCGCGGGTTATGTAGTTTGGATTAGTTTAAAAAATTAAAAAAAAAATATTATTGGGTAATTTTTGCATTAAAAATAACAATAAATAAAAAACCGGTTTATCGGTTTCGAAACCGGTTTTGAAACCGGTTTCTTAAAAAATGCAATTTTTCAAATTTTTCGGAAACCGGTTTAACAAACAACCCAGTTTTTTGAATACTCTAAGGCATAAATATAAATGCACTCAATTTGCACGTTTTTCGCCCCTTTCCCCCTTTTTGGACCCCTTTTGGTCAAACTTTATAAACGGAACACCTCCAATAGCTATTTGGGAAACTTAACCAAGCTAAATCGTAAAAAATTACCTATAAAACAGATAAAATACAGCATTTATGCATAAAAGTACAAATTTTTGCCCATTTTTTCTCCCTTTGTCCAATTTTTTCCCCTTTGGGTCAAAATTTTGAAAAGATTTATTGCCTATAACCTGCACCGACAAAAGCTCGATCAATATCCCAAATTTCAAGAAAATCGGTCCAGGCGTTCAAGCGTGATTGGCTATGCACTCAATTTGCCCGTTTTTGGCCCCTTTCCCCCTTTTTGGACCCCTTTTGGTTCAACTTTAGAAACGGAGCACCTCCAATAACTATTTGGGAAACTTAACCAAGCTAAATCGTAAAAAAATACCTTTAAAACAGATGAAATACAGCATTTATGCATAAAAGTACTAATTTTTACCCATTTTTTCTCCCTTTGTCCCATTTTTTCTCCCCTTTTGGTCAAAATTTTGAAAAGATTTATAGCCTATAACCTGCACCGACAAAAGCTCGATCTATATCCCAAATTTTAAGAAAATCGGTCCAGGCGTTCAAGCGTGATGGGCTATGCACTCAATTTGCCCGTTTTTGGGGAAATTTGGACCCCTTTTGGTTTAACTTTAGAAACCGAACACCTCCTATAGCTATTTGGGAAACTTAACCAAGCTAAATCGTAAAAAAATACCTTTAAAACAGATAAAATACAGTATTTATTTTAAAATTTTGAGAAGATTTATAGCCTATAACCTGCTCCGACAAAAGCTCGATCAATATCCCAAATTTCAAGAAAATCGCTCCAGACGTTCAGGCGTGATTGGCTAACAAACAAACCCACAAACAAACAAAAAAACAGACTTACAGAAAGATTTATAATATATATTAGGATTACAGACAGTGGTGGAAGAAATAATAGTGTCACACTAAAAGTTAATTTTGTTTTTATTTGCCATTACATGTTAAAATTCTCTGCTTAAGAAATTAATTCTCTCCTTGTGATAATAAATAGAATTTTGAAAAAAAAAAATGGCTTTTACAAATATTACCATTAAATTTTCTTTTTAATTTCAACACTGGGTGTGGATCGTGAGTTCGATTCCCACCATAGACTCTGGTCTTTCACTCTACACCGAGCATAAGTATTAAATTACTGAGAATGTAATAATTAAATAAAAAAATAATTTCAACATTTGATGCAAGTTCTATTCATTTTTCACATACACTGCTGTGAAAAATAATAAGGACACCAATTTGGCACATTGGGTTTCAATGTGAAAGCAAGTAAAAAGGGAAAATTGCTAAGTAACGACTCTTATTCTGAGTATATATGTATATTTAAAAACAGATTAAATTCTTATTAAATTAAACTTAAAATAGTAATTTACTCTGTAAAAAAAAAAAAAAAAAATAGGGACACTCGATGTTGCTTTCAAAATATTTAGACAAATATAAAATAATATAATAATTAATTTACTCTAAGTATATTATATAATATTATTCTCGATCTTTTGTACACCACAAAATTTGTAGGATATGTCTCTAATGACTCCTCCTATTATCCTTACAAATTTCAGTAGGCTGCTCTGTGTTAACAATTTCAATTTTTAGTCTGAAAAGTAGCCATTTTATTCGTCAATATCCTTTAGAAGCACTTAATATGGGTGTTCATAACGGACACTTAGTTTTTCGATTACGATAACGATTTTACAGTTCCAGCAAAATGTTTTTGATCGTTGTCTTATATAAATTGCCACCTAATGTTTTACCTTCATTAAGTGGTAGGATGTTACTCTATATCCAGTGATTATTTCGGGCTTGGCGAAGGTTATCATATTACATAAACAGCGGTTTTTTTTCTTAAATCTCCAAACACATCCTTAAAGCATCAATGATTCCCGTTCGTGCTTAATTGTCTCTTTTATGGGGAATGGCGTACATACTGTGAGCGTCAAAAGAAAGTGTACAATATGGATAAAATTCTAACAATCAACAAACTCAACTTTTATCATTTGTAAGGAGAGTGCCCGAAAAAATTTGATAATATTTCGAATTTGTAATTTTGTTTTTTTTTTAAATACAAATAACGATAATTTAATAATGTATAGTTTTTTTGTGTACACTTTCTTTTGACGCTCACTGTATGTATGTTTTTGCAATCAATTGATCCAAGAAATGAATTTTTATTTCGTCATGTTAAAACAAGTTTTGCCAGTTATTATTGGGACGCTAGTGATTATTAGCAAACTTTAAACGTGTTCGTACATGCTGTTTGCTGAGAGGAAGTGCTTTCCGTAACTTTTAACCCATAAGTCCAGTACTTTAAAGGCTTTATATTGAGTTAATGTTTGAAATCGCCATAGTCCAATGAATAAGGATGTTCAAATCTTAGCACAGATATCTCGAGCAAAACGAAACATGAAAAAGAATATTTTTTTCGGTGACTTTCTCTCAAAAGATTCCTGACAAAAACTCTGAGAGTAAATAAAATTGCCTTGAATAATTTTCTCAAAAATCTGTTGTTCGTAGTGGGCTTTAAACAGGAGATGCCCGCCGCTCATGGATAAAATTTTATACGCAACATGGGTGGCGTGAGCAACTAGGTCGTAATCGTGACTAAAGGGTTGCATTTCCTGTTTTAAAAATCATGATTTTAAAAATAGTTTTAGAATTTCTTTATTAGCATAGCCGTAAAGTTTTTACCCAAAATTTAATAGTAGCTTATAATGTAGTCGGTGAAATTGTAACTCTTTTTGAAGAGTTTGTTTTGACAATTTTTTCCAAGATCGAATATACTTTTAAATTGTACTGTAGAAAATGAAGTTTGATCTAAAATTACATACATTTTATTTAAAAAATATTTTAATAAATAAAATTTAAATAAATATGTATTTATACGAGCCCAATTACATACATACGTATGAATAAAAATAGTTTTTAATATTATAATTGTATACTATTTAGTACAAAGTATTAAGACTTAACCAATAAATAATTCATAATTGGAGCAGGTGTTAAGGAAATCATAATTATGATCTTGTATTATCACAGCATTTAAACAGCTGGAGCTAGGAATAGTCCCTAGTGTATTGCAATTTTACTTAAAATACATGTAAATAAGTACAAAAGTATTGAAAATTTAATCAAAAAATAATTAAAAAATATGTTAAGGTTTTAATGAAAACATAATTTTTAAGTTGTTTCTTAATTGCTGGTATTATTTTAATATTTTCCAACGCATTACATTTCAAAAGAAAGACATTAAGGCCATTTTAAATTAAGATTCTTATCCATAGAGAAGTTAAAATGACATTTCCGTCTATAATCGTCACTATGTCATATGACGGCAATAGCCGTCAAAAACTTAACACTTGTTTTTAAACACTACGACTATATGCGTCATTTTTCGTACTTCTTTTTTTACTGTCTACTGCCGGTCAATGTGTTAAATTTATTACACACCCCTTTTTTCCGCTAGCGATTATAACTAATATCGATAATTTCCTGAAATAACTGTTAACTGTGATTTACTTTGATTTCAAACGCTTTGAACGAAACCGATAATTCCATTTAATTGATTTATTTAATCTTAATCTCAATGACTAAATTTAGTAATAAAAACTTAATGTTCAGTAAATTAGTTTATACGACAACTTAACAATTGGCGTTAAACGTTATCGTAATCGCGATAACATGCATTTCAAAGGTTCTTTGAAAGTAATTACCAGTAGCGTTGAAGTGATTTTAAAAATGATATACAATCGATAGATATTGTATAACGGAAAAAAACAAAAACTATTTTTATAAAAAAAAAAAAACAACAATAAAATATTAAATTTCTTAATTAAATTATTTTTAACAATGTACATACTACTCGTACTTACTACTACTTTTACTTTACATTTGTATTAAATCTGTATAATAATTTTTATTTTATTTCTCTCGGAAAATTTAGTATTTTTAAAGCAATTCTTATAATTTATTTATTTTTTATGACACTGTTAATTACAGTAATTAATTTATTTTCTTTGTGATTCATTATTAGTTATGAAGTTTACACATTGACTTACATATATATATAAAATTCTTATAAATAAATTAAACCATATACATACGGTTCCTTTGTTATTTACGTTCTAAATATAAACAATCGGGTTGCATTTATTTCTGAATGTCATCAAGATCTGTCAAATTGTTTTGTTAAATTTAACGTGTTTTTTTTATTGTTTTTAAATACCAAAAATGTCATGACGACAATTTACAGGAATTTTTGGGGATTTTTTTAAAACACTTTTAACCCTACAACACTTCTGTGTGGTGTGTAAGCTTGTACGGGGCTTTTTACCCCTTTAAAGTTTCACAATCTCTTTCTAACACTGTCAAGCGCATCAATAATATTACATGATCTATAGCCGATGGGTGGTATATTAAATATTAGGGAGTCAAGAGCTCATAATGACTTGAAAACTCAGTGTGAAGTTCGCTGAAATCAACACATTTTTCAATTGTGCACTCAAGTGCTTTGGTTTCTTATGACGGTGCAAGATATACTTCCTACATCTGATATCCTTACTATTTACACCACTTATATATATATATCCGACGGACGCCGTAGCCTAGTAGGTAGCGTGTTGGCTTATTAGATGTGAGGCCACGGTTCGAACTCAGTGTGATGTGCCTTGGCTTCTTAAGACGCTGCAAGATAGACATACTTCCTACATCTGATCTCCTTGCTATTTACGCCACTTATATCCGACGGTCGCCGTAGCCTAGTAGTGTTGGCTTATTAGACGGTTCGAACCCCAGGTCAGACATCTCGAACAAAAAGAAATATGAAAAAATATTCCTTCGACGACTTCCTCTCAGCAGATTTCTGGCAAAAACTCTAAGAGTAAATGAAAAGTGCCAAAAAGTTTCTCAAAAAAAAAATCTGCCACTCGACTTTAAACTGCAGATTAAATTAACACACACAACATAAGTGGTGTGAGAAGCTGGGTCGTCGTAATCCTGACTGAAGGGTTGTAATGACCAATTATGCATGTAAGTGAGTCAAAAGCCCATTATGACTTGAATACTCAGTCAGACGTTCGCTTAAACCAGCACATTTTTCAATTGTGGACTCTAGTGCCTTGGTTTCTTAAGACGGTGCAAGATATGCTTTCTACATCTGATCTCCTTACAATTTACACCTCTTATATCCGATCACAAATCTCTATAACACTCATGTATGGGCTAGCGCCACGAAGTTCATTTTGAAGCTTCTCGACTGCGTACAGGAGAGGAGTGAGAAGATTCTCGTTAATGTTAGTAGGGTATCCAACTCTATAGATTCGCACTATGACTTGTGTTCCTCTGTGCTACGTCTACTAAAACTCTATTGATTGGTAATATGGCTTATGGCTTGTGTTCCTCTGTTCACGATTTTGCTTTAGCGAAATAAAGCAATGTTTGTGGTCAATGGGACACACTCCACATTGTAGAAAGAATTTGTGCTCTAGCCGCACTATGCGTTTGTGGAACTCCCTAACTGTAGAAGTCTTTTCTGCCACTTATAATATAAATAACTTCAAAATTAACGTCCAGAAATACTACTCCCTCTTTGGTCAACCACAATCGCACGATCGCGAAAGGTTTAACTGGAATATTGTACAGACAACACCTTCTAAAGTTGGGAGTCCCTGCTTCCCTAAGCACACTGGTTACGAACTTGTTTCCAATAATTTTTATTCTCTGTGGCGGTGAATAACAGGGAAATGAAATTAAAATAGAATGCCAGATTATGCTACTGGTTTAATTACGAATTGTAAAGCAAGTGCAAAAAGAAATAAAATGGAAGTTCTTGCCTGTAATATAATTTCTTTTACCGTTTCGAGATGGGTGCCGTGTAAGTGCTTGGTGTAGCACAGCGGCTGACATCGTGCAGATACGGCGGTTACTATTGGTCCACAGAGGCCTACGTCGTCATAGTCTAGTAGGTAGTGTGTTGGCTTATTAGACGTAAGGCCTGGGTTCAAACCCCAAGTCAGACATCTCCAACAAAACGAAGATCAAAAAAATATTTCTTCAGCAATTCCTCTCAGCAGTTTTCTATTTTCTGAAAGTAAATGAAATTCTGAAGGTAAATGAAACTGCAATGAAAAGAAAAATCTGTCGTTCGGAATCCGCTTTAAAACCGCAGGTCCCGCCGCTCATGTATAACATTAACACACACAACATAAGGGGTGTGCGAACCCAGGTCGTAATCCTGACTGAAGTATTGTTATGACCAATTATGTTTTGTATGTAGAATTGTTTTACTAAAAATTTCTTGATATTTATAGTTAGTTGCGCCGCCGTTTAAAGTTACAAAGTATGGTACAGGTGCGCAGTCGCTAAAGTGTTAAATACAGTTACACAGAACCATGTGATAGTTTTATTATTAAACTGACAGACTACCGGAAAAACCACTGAAAAATAAAGTTTATACGGAAGAGAAGTATGGCAAATAGAAAAAAAATTGTATTTTTTTTAATTTCTAATCTTTTCCTTATAAATAAAACAGCTGTGCTGTTCGGTTTAATGAGTTCAATAAAAAAGTTGTATTATTAATTAAAAAAAAAATAATTTTGAAAATATATACAGTCAAGGAAAAAAGTCTACATACACTGGTGTATGTATGGCGGGTTTTTTTTTCAAATTAAAAAAGGTGTTATTGCAATCTTTAAGGCAATCACAATTAATACTATATTCAGACAAGCACTTTTATTGCGTAAATCGCATTAAACTCCATTATTGAGCTCAATATTTAATATAAAGTTTCAATTAATTATTGCGCAATAAATACGCAAATTGTTATAATATTGAGTAAAACTTAATATACAGCACTGTCATAAGTACGCATAAGCATATTACAATCTTCCGAATACTTTCAATTGATATTTGACAACTCAAATGTTAACAACTACAAAAAAAAAAAAAAAAAAAAAAACATAACAAAAAAAACAAAATAAAAACAATATTGTTGAAGCAACCAGCTGTTTTGTTTACCACTTTCAAATAAATATTGCGTATATTATGTGTCTGAACACTTAAAATATTGTACACAAATACACGATTATTGACTCAATAAAAGTACCTGTCTGAACATAGTATAAGAATGTTTGAAGACAAAATTCAATATAAAAAATATAACCTAGAAATTATTAGCAGACATAAAAAAATTAAGGGGAGAAATTCTGCATATAACGGTGTAGACTTTTTTCGGTGACTGTAACAATTTAAGTTTTTACTTCTTCTAAAAAAAAAACGTTATGTACATATTTATAAATAATTTTAAAGCGAATTTCAAAAACGTTTTCGATACGATTGTATTACAGAAATTAATTAAAAATAAATCACGTTTTACTTGGAACTGTAAAGACAAGTGTTCTGTTAAAAAAAAACAATAACAGTTTTGTAAAATACTTAAAACTTTTAAATGTTACGCTAAATTTAATTAACACTGTTTGTTGTTAATTATAGGTTAACGGTTATTTAGAAAAACGACAACAACAACGAATACGTACGAATTAAGATTAAGAAGCATTTAATTTCAGTAAATTTACAAATGTAACTCGTAAAAATAAGATACGATAGGAAAGAAACAATAAAATTTATAAACAATTATTAAGTTTTTATTGTTAAATGCAATTCTATTCACACAATGAATTAACTATCACTGTAATTTCCATATAATTAGAACGTGTTTCTTAGTAGAAGTTTAATAATACTATGTTCAGACAGGCACTTTTATTGAGTCAATATTCGTTTATTTAAGTACAATATTTTAAGTGTTTAGACACATAATATAAGCAATATTTTTTAGGCTTCTTAGGCTTTTTAAAGGCTTCTGTCATTTTGAATTTGAATAATTTGAGTGCAATTTTATAAGCCAATAAAAGATTTGCAAATAAAATTATTTTGTTTATGAATACGTCATAAGCTTTCAAATACGCATTTCAACATGAATAATCGTATACTTTGTAGGCCATCTATTAACAGTGTTATGCTAAAAAGAGATTCATCGGAATTTATATGGTGACCAATACATATTTGTTATTAAAAATAAAAGTAAATACAATAAATAAATTTAAAAAAAAAATTAAAAAACTGATCGGCATACATTTTTCAAAATAGAGTAAATGAAACGTGAGAAATAGTCTCACAGTGTCTCAGACAATACGTCGTTAACTTTCTGTTACAGTAGCTAACAAAATAATCGAATAATAAAAGAAAACAAAACAAAAAAAATTATCACATTTTAAAGCATTAAAAAAAATAATCCAAAATGCATTTTGAAAGTTGAATGACTTTTAGAAAATTGCTCAGGTTAGCTAGCACAGGTTAAAAATCGAATGATAACCTCAATGTTTTTTTTGTTAAGCTCAGGTTTGCATGTGCTTTATACAGACCAATATTAAGAAAACATGCCACAAAATATATTAGAAGTAGAAGAAGGGTATCTATTACTGTATGCTAAAGTTACTGTATGTAAGTTAAAGTTAACTTTAACTAAATCTAACTTTAACGCCAAGTTGTAATAATGGCCCTAAGAAAGACAAGGTCTTCTGTCCTGAATAGCATACAGTAATAAATACCATTCTTCTACTTCTAATATATTTTGTGGCATGTTTTCTTAATATTTGTGTGCATAATGCACATGCAAACCTGAGTTAACTTTAGCTAAAGTGAACTTTAAAGTCAGCTTTAACTTCATTTCGTTATTACAACCTAATGATAAAATAAAGTTAACTTGACTAACAAAAATATAGCACTGCTGTAGCAATGTCGATATTATTTATTGCTTAATTAAATAAGTTTTTTTTTTTAAGTAGTGGTAACGACGTGCTTCTTTTGTTCATTTGCTTATATTTTGCTTATACATATTTGAAGTTGCTATATTGAAGTTCAAGCATAAAGTGAACTTTAAAAGTTAAAGGCAGGATGAGCCTCCCTTTAAATTAACGCTCACTTCCACTTATAATAATGAAAAACAATTTATCTGCCTGTTAAAATCCTCCCTTTAGTTAAGGGCATAATGGCCCTTATTACGGAGTGTGCTAAACAATAAATGTGGAGGTTAAGGATTCGATTACTGTCAGTTGCTTTGGCCGATTGCAATGCACCGAGCATAGTGCCTTAGCCACACATATTTAATTGCTCATTATAATCCATTTAGCCAGGATTACAACCCAGCTTCTCACAACACTCAGGTTGGGTGTGTTAATTTAATCCATGAGTGGCGGGACTTACAGTTTAAAGTCGATTACGAACGACAGATTTTTAAGAAACATTTCATGGCAATTTTATTTAGTCCCTCAGAGTTCTTGCCAGAAATCTGCTGAGGGGAAGTTGCCGAAGACATATTTTTTCAGTTTTCGTTTTGCTGGAGATGTCTGACCTGTGTTTTGATCCATGGCCTCACGTCTAATAAGCCAACACACTACCTACCAGACTACGGCGACTATTCAGACTATCCATTATTGTTTTATCGTTTACTTCAAGTGACCAGGGTCGAACCCATAACTACCTCCTTACTTATAGTATTATTTGTGATTATATTTGATTGAATATTTTTTTGTGTGTTCCACATTAAAATTTAATTTATAATTTATGTGACTCTTAAGATCAAAGCTTTTTCACAACAACCAACAGTCGTACGGAATATTTTATTAAATTTTTAAATTATTGAATAAATAAAAAATAAAACAAAAACATTAAAACAAATTATAATAACAAATAAATGTGAAAAATGCCTGTTTTTTTTTTTTTTTTTTTGATTAGAATGAAAAACATTTTCAATATTGACTTTGGTAGCAGGCAAAAACAAAACACAAAAGGTGTTGAAAAGGCAAAAATTTAATAAAAAAAATATATTTTATGGTGTATGGATGTACGTACTTAAAGTATAACGTGCTTACAAATACTTATTTTGAATAGAGCACTTGAATATCATCTGAATTTGAAAGACAAAATAATATTTTCACAATAAATTTATTAAAAAAATTTAATTAATAACATTTCAATTGTATTTTGAATTTGAATTTACGAGCCAAATGTTGTGTAAAATTAAAATCTCTCTAATGGAATTCTAAAACACGAATTCTACAGTGTTCGCCAACATATCTTTAGTTAGTGAATGCCTTTTTGTCCATTAAAAAATTTTTTTTACAAGTGTGGATAAATGTATGTCTGGGGCTTTTTGGACTTAGCACCTTGGCTTATTGGACGTGAGGCCATGGTTCAAACCTCAGGTCAGACATCTCCAGCAAAACGAAAAATGAAAAAATATATCTTCAGCGACTTCCTCTCAGCAGATTTTTGGCAAAAACTCTGAGAGTAAATAAAATTGCCATGAAATGAACAAACTGAAGCAGTGTTGAAAAATTCAATACTTTTGTACTTTTTCAGTACTTTTTAATTTCAAAAATACCGCAGTACCCCCGCGACGCTTTCAGTACTTTTTTATTATTACATATTTTATGTTTTGCGCTTTTCTGCTATTAATTCTTTAGCAACATTAGCATTACGTTGATGCTAAAGGTAGATTTAGGCTTAGCCCCAGTTAGCCAAACGTCCGCGGAATGTAAATTCGCTTTTTACGTTTTGTTACGTCTCGAATCAGCTGTTTTTGTTTTATATGTAGGGTAAACGAATAAGTCGTTAGTTTTTCAGTTCCTTGCCGTATGTGTATTAAATATAAATAAGTAAATAGTCTAGTAGGTAGTGTGCGGGCCTACTAGACGTGAGCCCACCGTTCAAACCTCATGTCAGACATCTCCATAAAAATATGAAAAAATAGTTTTCCGGCGACTTTCTTCTGGCAAAAACTCTGAGAGTAAATAAAATTGTCATGAAAAGTTTTTCAAAAATCTGTCGTTCAGAGTCGACTTTAAACTGTAGGTCCCGCCACTCATGGATTAAATTAACACACACCAAATAAGTGGTGTAAGAGGTTAGGCGATAATTCTGATTGAATGTTTATAATGACCAATATGTATGTATGTATTTTTTTTTACAAAAGTACCACTTGATACAAAATGTACTCTTTCATTTATAGTTCAGTACCATTTCAAAATTTCAGTTTTGCAACACTGGACATTACTTAGAACCGGAGATATAGGCGAACGAAGCTAATTATTTTCTTCAAATGAGCAAAAATAAAGTGCTCTGTTTAAATGGGGATAAAAAATGGACTTGTGGGGGAAGTGGACCTAGTCGAGTGCAATGCCATGACCTCAAGTATTCCAAAACAAGTTTTCTTACTGCCGGGAGTCACTTGGGACCGCAGATATAGGCGATAAAGCAAAAATAAGTAATATTCTCTATTTTAATCGCGCAAAATCGGAAAAAATGGACCTAGTGGGGCAATGGACCTAGTCGACTGCATAGCCACGACCTCAAGGATTCCAAAATAGGTTTTCTTACTGCCGGGCGTCACTTGGGGCCGCAGATATAGGCGGGGAAGCTAAATTTTAAAGAATGGGATTGTGGGTTTTTTAGTTCAAAAGTAATAATTTTAATAATTCTCATTTAGTTCATATGCATTTATACAATATATATCCAACAAAATGTCGTATTTTTCGCAAGTTGCATTTCTTTGGTTGATGACTTGGATTATTCTGGTTGATGACTTGCATTTTTTTGGGTAGATGATTTGCATTTTTTTGGTAGATGACTTACATTTTTTTGGTAGATGACTTGCATTTTTTTGGGTAGATGATTTGCATTTTTTTGGGTAGATGATTTGCATTTTTTTGGACTATGACTTGCATTTTTTGGTCGATGACTTTAATTGTTTTGGTAGATGACTTGCATTTGTTGGTCGATGATTTGCATTTTTTGGTAGATAACTTGCATTTTTTTGGGTAGATGACTTGCATGTTTTTGGTAGATGACTTGCATTTTTTTGGTAGATGACTTGCATTTTTATGGGTAGATGACTTGCATTTTTTTGGGTAGATGATTTGCATTTTTTTGGACTATGACTTGCATTTTTTGGTCGATGACTTGCATTTTTTTTGGTAGATGACTTGCATTTTTTTGGGTAGATGATTTGAATTTTTTTGGGTAGATGATTTGCATTTTTTTGGACTATGACTTGCATTTTTTGGTCGATGATTTGCATTTTTTAGTAGATAACTTGCATTTTTTGGGTAGATGACTTGCATGTTTTTGGTAGATGACTTGCATTTTTTTGGTAGATGACTTGCATTTTTATGGGTAGATGACTTGCATTTTTTTTGGGTAGATGACTTGCATTTTTTCGGTAGCTGACTTGCATTTTTTTGGGTAGATGATTTGCATTTTTTTGGACTATGACTTGCATTTTTTGGTCGATGACTTTCATATTTTTTGGGTAGATGGCTTGCATTTTTTTGGGTAGTTGATTTGCATTTTTTTTTGGTAGATGACTTGCATTTTTTTGGACTGACATGCATTTTTTGTCGATGACTTGCAATTTTTTTTTTGGTTGATGACTTGCATTTTTTTGGGTAGTTGATTTGCATTTTTTTGGGTAGATGACTTGCATTTTTTTGGACTAAGACATGCATTTTTTGTCGATGACTTGCAATTTTTTTGGGTAGATGACTTGCATTTTTTTGGGTAGATGATTTGCATTTTTTTTTTGGTAGATGACTTGCATTTTTCTGGACTATGACTTGCATTTTTTGGTCGATGACATGCTTTTTTTTGGATGAAATTTGTAAATGAATTTTTTAAAAAATTTCTTTCTTTTATGTTTTATCCCCAAAATACTTGCAAAATGGAAATTCTTTCTTGAAATATCTATTTATAATTTTTTGTTTTGTTTTGTGCAAATGTCTGACCTGTGGTTTGAACCGAGGCCTGACGTCTAATAAGCAAACACACTACCTATTGACTACAGGGACTTCACTAAGAGAAAGTAGCCCAGAAAAGTATTTTTTTTTTTTATTTTGTCATTTTGCTTGAGTTGTGTCGGCATTAATTTGAATCACATGCTCCCGTTTAGTAAGAATACATACTAAATAACGGCGACTTTAGCAACATTTTTAGTAATCGAGTTAACTGGGCTATAATTTGAACCACAAGCTCTGGTCTAATAAGTCTACATACTAGATGACAGTGGCTTTGGCAACATTTTTAATAATCAAGTTAACTGAGCTGTAATTTGAACCCCAAGCTCTCGTTTAATAAGTCTACATGCTAGATGACGGCTCCTTTGGCAACAGTTTTAATAATTGAAATATACATACATATGTATGTATGTGACAGCTGTCAAATTTCAAAGTTGCCATATGCACAGGCAAATATAACACGAATTTTGGAAAAAACAGTACTCTCTTACTGAGACACCCTTTATTTCTAGGTTTAATAAAACTGAATTTTTTTTATTATTTTTAAGAATAATATATTTTTATAAGAGCTATTTACTAAGCTTTTCGCTATCTAAAGTGGCAACACCGTTTTTTTTAAATAAATTTCTGTAAATATTTATTTTTTAAGGACTGCCAATAATAAAAATTGCAAAATTAAATTTTAAAAAATGAAACCAATTACAATACAAATATTATTCAAAGAATAAAACTGAAAAAAGGCAAAGAAATTTTTATTGATCCACAAGAAAAAAAATATTGATTTTTAAAAGCATACAAAAGCGTACATACAACAAAATTAATTGATTTTAGCGCGTGGTCTTGAAGGTTTAAAAGTCAAACGCGTACATAAAGAAAGTCTGCACTTGCTTGGTTTCCAAAAGAAGAAACACTGTTGAGCAACATTGTTTAGCAACATATTAAAGCGGTTGTTGTTTTTGAATTTGTTAAGTCGGTTTCCTTTCCTTTATTATTATTGCTACTTGTATGTATAAAAACAATTGAATTTCAAATTACTCAATTGTTTTTGTTTATTTTTTTTTAAGGGGAAACAAATAATAACAACAGATGATGAAAGAAAAGAACAAAATAACCGTTTAATAGGCAATTTAATAATTGTGTATTACAAAATTGTCTGATCATTTTATAATACCACACATATGTATGTACATACATATACACACAAACATACATTTGTAGTGTTTCTATGTGTTTAGTATGTATATAATTTGTGTGTGATTATTTTCTTTAAATCACATGCACGTATTGCCCGGCTATGTTCCCCATCATCATATAATGATTATGATTATAATGATGAGATGTCGGTTGATGGTGTGCATGACGATGGGGGTTGGAATTTGATTGAGCGTGTTTAACTCTATCCCATTAGATTGTCGTGGAACTCATATGTCACTCACTAAATGTTATAATTTAATGAATCTCTTTACGTTTCATAACAAATTATATACTGTTGTAGTTGTGTGTTGTGTAATTGAATTTTGAATCGGATAAACGTCAGTTATTACCGTTAACGGGAAATTTTTTAATACATAAACACTACAGGGAAAGTGATCGTACAGTACAAAGATAAATTTAAAGATAAGAAGAAAATGTATTGAATGAATAGATTTGACAGAACCATACAATTTTAATTGTAAACAAATAATAACGATTCTCTTTCCTTACTTACTCTTGATTTTGACACAGTTAAAGTGAAAATGATCGTACAGAGTACAGAGTTAAACTTAAAATTAATGAAATTCTTAATAAGAAAGGTAATTTTTAAATTTAAAAAAAAAAAAACTTTTTCTTATATACAGTGAGCATCAAAAGAAACTGTACACTATGGATAAAATTCTAACAATCAAGAAACCCAACTTTTATCACTTAATTCGAAGAAATTTTTCAATATTTCGAAATTTTTTATAATTTTTTTTTTCAGTTTTAAAATAAATAACGGTAATTTATTAACTTTGTTTTTTTTAATGTACAGTTTCTTTTGACGCTCACTGTATGACGGCAGAATTTTTTTTGATGATTTTTGTTTGTCCAACGTTTTTTCAACTCTTTTTTTGTCCCTTCCAAAAAGCCTATTTTCCCAAGTTCATTAAAAAGGCATTTTCATGTGAGAAGATTTCATAGTTGAAGTCAAATCTTTTTCTGCCGCGCTTTTTCTTCTGTTTTGGAAACAAGAAATGATCACTCAGAAGTACAGGGTGAATGAGGGAATTTCCAAATTTTGAATAATTTTTGTTCGAGAAAAATTGAAAATGGACTTTATGATCGACCGTATGTGCCTTATAACTAGTTTTAGTGGCTTACAATAGGTATGCCTATACCATAAACATCGTTGAATGTCCATGGGTAGTGGACGTATGTACTTTAATTTTTATTATTTTCTTCAACTGCACTGTTATAAATTAAGTATCCTCCATTTACTTTATTGGCCATTACAACCCGTTTAGTCAATATTACAACTTAGATTCTCAGACTACCCTAGTTGTGTGTGTTAATTTTATCTATGAGTGGCGGGAGATACTTTTTTTTTGTCAGTCAGGATTTCGACCTAGCTTCTCACACCACTTATGTTGTGTGCGTTAATTTTATACATGAGTGGCGGAACCTACAGTTTAAAGTCGTCTCCGAACGACAGATTTTTTGAGAAGCTCTTCATGGCAATTTTATTTTTACTCTTAGAGTTTTTGCCAGAAATCTGCTGAGAGGCAGTCGCCGAAGAAATATTTTTTCATATTTCGTTTTGATACCTGACCTGGGATAAGATCCCGGGCTTTACGTCTAATAAGCCAACACAATACCTACTAGACTACGGCGACTGGCAATGAGTGGCGGTACATTTAAGTTTAATGTCGACTCCGGAAATATTTTTCTATATTTCGTTTTGTTCAAGATGTCTGAGGTCAAATTTGAACCAAGGGCTACTACGGGACTCTACCTACTGGACTACGGCGACTTCGGTGATGCTTTACCGATTACATATATTTCATAACTAATGTGGTAGTAAAGTTCTCTGTTTAATTCTTCTATTAAAGTGGGTGTGTTTATTTATGGCCTCCCAAAGTACCATAGCTGGATAACTTCATATTCATTCAACTTTTCTCAGAGAGCAACACAACCAATTCCATCGCATTATTGGGTTTCTAATGTAACCAGTTTAGTCTAGAAATATTTTTTTTTCGTTTGTGATATATACATACATACATAGATCTAGAAATAACTTAAATTTATTTTTTATAACCATAGCACTATAAACTAAGGTGTTAATATACTATTGAGTTTAACACCCACATTTAATTACTAGTATAACGATTGACATATAAATGATAGTGTAATACACTGAAAAAAAAAGAAATGCTGATCATATGCGAACTAATTATTGAAATTTAAAAAGGAAAATGTGACAATCATTTAACGGATTAAATCCATTACTCTGTTATTATTTATTTAGCATAGCATTTTAGCCTTTAAGGGTCATTATTACAACTTGCCGTTAAATTTTGCTTTAGTTAAAGGTAACTTTAGCTAAAGTAAACTTTTAAAGTCAGCTTCAACTTCTTTTCGTTATTACAACCCAATGATAAAAAAGTTAACTTTTTCAAAAATATGGCAATGCGGAGCAATGTCGATAACAAGTTCTTTTAAACGCAGTGGCAACGACGGACTTCTTTTCTTATGTTGTCATATTGAAAATAATATATAATATGGCAAGTTCAAACATAAAGTGAACTTTAAAAGTTAAAGGTAGGATAATCCTCCCTTTAACTTAACTCTCACTTCTATCTTATTGTCCACTTTTAATAATGAAAAACAATTTATCTGCCCGTTGTAATAATGGCCCTAAATTTGTTATTTATTTAGCATGGTTTTTATAGCCTTTAAATCATATAAAATGGTGTCTGTTATCTTAACAGAAGCCATTTCAAATACCTTTCTGTTATCCTTTTAAACCATAACAGTTTAATTTATCGTACATTTACCATACATTTATCGAAATAATTATTTTTATTATTGATTTGTTTTTAATTTTTTTAAATGGGTTTTTTGAATTATTTTTTTATTTTATTGTTTTTGGGTAGGTTTTTATGATGTATTAACAAAAAAGGTCTTAATTAATTTATATCAATTATATGTACATATATGTTTGTATACAAAACTAATTGTATTGTTGTGTTATCTGTTCACAAAACAAAAGTTTTAAAATCGTCGTTGTTGTTTTTGTTTTAATAATATTTGTTTACTTTTATCTTTTATTTTCCTTTTCTTTAATATTTTTTTTTTTCACTCATATTTACCGTTTTATTATTTGCACGATCACATGAAGAGATATTGTATCTGCAGCACGTGATGGCGTAGCTTATTTTCAGTTTATTTTCATAATTTTATCTGTTTTATGATAATTGTTTGAGTTTGAGTTCTAAGTCTCTTCTATGCGATTCTATTTCAAATTTATTTAATATTTACTTTGTAAGTGTGTTTTGTATTTTGTTTTATTTAAAATGTCGTATTTTTAGCGGAAAGTCTCGTTCTTTTGTGTTTTTTTTTGTACGACATAATATGCCGTATTAATAAAAAAGGGTGATTTTTTAAAAGCAATTTAGGTTTAGAAAATTGAAAAAACCTTTATTTGGTGCGACAAATAAGAACCTACTTTTTAAAGATTTCTTACTTACTTAGTTGGTCATTACAACTCTTTAGTCAGGATTAAAACCGGGCTTTTCACACCACCCATTTTGTTTGCGTTAATTTTATACATGAGTGGCGGAGACCTACAGTTTAACGGCGACTCCGAAAGACAAATTCTAAAGAAAGTCGTTATTGTGTAGTAGGTAATGTATTGGCTTATTAGACCAGTGCTCGTTATTTATACAGACATCTCGTCAAAGCGAAATATAAAAAACTATATCTTTCGGCGATTGCCTCTCAGCAGTCTTCTGGCAAAAGCTTTGAGAGTAACTAAAATTGTAATGAAAAGAGTTTCTCAAAAAGCTACCGTTTGGGATCGACATTAAACTATAGGTCTTGCCACTCATAGATAAAATTAATATACGCCGCTTGGGTGGTGAGAGATGCTATGTAGGTTGTATGCCAGACTAAAGAGGTGTAATGATCAGTTGAGTAAGTAAGTAAAATAGGTCTTTAAAAGATTTTAAAAGAGCCAAGATGAAGAAATCACCAAAATTTTGTACAAAAACCGAACAGTTTACAGTTTTCTTTAATAACCTTTGCAATAACAGTGGAAACAGTTTTTTATATACTAGTAGCACTTGTTCACTTCTAGTTGCTTGATAATGCAAATTTTGTCTAGAACAGTTCATTACAATAATGCTAAGGCTTTGTATGAACTCAAGGCTTTAATAATAATTATTACAATGATTTAAAAAATTCAAATTTAAGTCAGATTTGAGCGTTCATTCACCAGGTTTGGCAAATAAGCGTTAAAAATTTTCGTAAAAAAAGTCCGAGGATGACTTTAAATGGAAACTAAAGAGGTATTTACAATTAAAGAATAATTTTTTTAAACAAATATCATAATATTCATCATAAAAACAAATAAAAGATTTAAGATTTTTTAATAAAAGAAAAGAAAAAAAAACATTAAAAACAGTGTTACGTAAACCTTAAGAAGGTTATAAAGAAAAAGTTATTAAATTTATTTTTATATGCAAACATCCTTAATGCATATTAAATATGTTAAAAACACATCTATTTACTGAGACTATAAAGCCATTTATTTGGTATTCTGTATGCATTGCATGCAAGCAAGAAAGTATCTTTTTATTCTAAAAAAGAAACGATGATCATAAAATGCAAAAACGAATGATATAATAAGCAGGCACTTAATCGTGATCTGTTTGGTCACTCATACAGTTAAACAATCGGTTAGTATGGCTGTCAGTATGACTGTCAGTCTGTCTGTCAGCTTGTCAGTGATTCACAATCAAAACCATACTAAATCAGTTAAACTGGCTGAGGAAATTTTTACTGCATTCAACTCGTGTCATCAATTATGACACACAGCACAGCACAGTAATGAAAAGATTTGCGATAAAAATTTTACTTAAAAAAAAAACAAAACAAATTACCGGTATATGGAAACAACAACAAATGGACATTGAACATTTATTTTTACATACATAGAAGTGTGGTTATGTCTATGTACATATGTATAAAAAAACTTGAGCAAATGTTATCAAAAAAACAAAAAAAAAAAAAAAACAAAATTGTGAACGATTTTTAAACCCTGGGTCTTGACATTTTGACGTATTAATAATACCCCTGTCATGATAGAGACGTCTTTTCATTAAATCAAAAGTACTTAAAATATAAATTATTTTTATAATGATATATAAATAAATACATACATACATACATATAATACATACATATGTATAAGGTAATTGTTTTTGTTTAATTAAATTATTATAAAAATGTGATTTAAAATTAATTCCCTGCCATCAATAAATCTATTCTTTACATTTTCTTTTTTTTTTTTTTTTTTTTTTTTGTTGGAACCATAAAAAACCCATGACCAAATAAGTCTAGAAGTATTGATAAAGTTATTACGCGTACCTATTCATATGACTTTTTTATGGTCGATAGGTAATCGGTAATCGGTAGTTATGATATCGAAAAAAATTAAATAAAATAATAATAAGAATATAAAGAGAATTTGTTGTATAAGAAAAGAGTTTATATAAAAGGGAAACCTTTTGTCATGCTAATAAATAAATAATCGTGAGTTTTATAAAAATCTGCTGACAGAAATATTTTGATTTCAATACACACCCGCTACAGGAAATATTTGTTTTTTAATTTTAAAACTAAAATAAAAAAAAAAATAAAAACAATTTATTATTTAAGCACAAATGAATTTCATACACCGTATTTGGTGGCATTCAGACAATAAAATATCTGTTTCATATGAGTGCTAAGCCAAACCAAGAAATCATTCAATCTTAATATTCTATTGTATAGTAATTATAATTATGTTGGGCGTGAGGGTCGTTGGTTCGATTCCCAACAAAGGCTCTGGTCTTTTACACTACATACAGAATTGGATTATAACCTAGTTTCTCACACCACTTAAATATATTCTGTGTGTTAATTTTATACATAAGTGGCGGGACCACCTACAGTTTAAAGTCGACTCCGAATGAAAGATTTTTTAAGAAACTTTTTCGTGGCAATTTTGTTTTCTCTCAGAGTTTTTGCCACAAAACTGCTGATAGGAAGTCGTCGAAGAATTTTCATATTTTGTTTTGTTGCATATGTTGGATCTGGGGGTTTGAATCGTGGTCTTACGCCTAATAAGCCAATACACTACCTACTAAACTATGGCGAGTTCCCATTTTAACCAGGAAATTTTCAATCTTAATATACTATTGTATTATAATTATCCAATTATGTATGTATTGATTTAAGCTGTTTTTAATTCGATTTTTAGTACTTTTGTCTCATACATACATACTTAGTTGGTCATTACAACCCTTCAATCAGGATTTCGACCTAGCTTCTCACACCACTTATGTTGTGTGCGTTAATTTTTATACATGAGTGGCGGGACCTACAGTTTAAAGTCGTCTCCGAATGACAGATTTTTTTGAGAAGATCTTCATGGCAATTTTATTTACTCTCAGAGTTTTTGCCAGAAATCTGCTGAGAGAGGCAGTCGCTGAAGAAATATTTTTTTTATATTTCGTTTTGATGCCTGACCTGGGATACGAACCCGGACTTTACATCTAATAAGCCAAAATACTACCTACTAGACTACGGCGACCTTTGAAATAAAATAGAAATTTTTGAACACTATCCTTGGAGCTGCGGTTTCTTACTTCTTACTCTTTCTCCTTCCAAGGTTTCTTACATTTTTTTAACCACTTTAAAAAGATAAGATTTGTCGAGTTCTTACTGAATTCTTACAATCCTTTAGTCAGAATTACAACCTATCTTCTCACACCACTCATGTGTTGTGTGTGTTTAATTCTATCCCCGAGTGGCTGGACTTAAAGTTTAAACTTCCACTGCGAACTAGAGACTTTTTTGGATAACTTTTCATGACAATTTTGTTTTCTCCAGAAGAAGTCGCCGTTATAAATTCTTTTTTATTTCGATATGTTCAAAATATCTAAGCTGGCCTTTGAACAACAGGCTCTCGTCTAATTAGCCAACAATTAGATGTCATTTCTTCACATCAGCAAATTAGAAATAGTCAAGTGAGTCTAAAGCCGCAGAATAGGCAAATGCGGTGGACATTCGAAAACTAATACGTGCCATTGAAACTGCAGGCATGGGTATCTGTGTATTGTTCCGGTTTTTTCTCGTAAGACACGCCATTGAAATTTGGAAAGTTAGATTATACTGCACACTAGAGATGAGCGATCCAGTGATTTTTAAAGAACGTCGTTCTCAGTGAACGCGATTTGTCAATCATTGTTCTTTAAAACAGTGATTGTGATCACAGTATTCCAATAATGACAATAGCGTATTTTATTAAGTCGTAAGAAAGAGACAACTAGATACATACTACCAAAAGGCCACTAAACAAAATCAAAGTGGTGTCATCAATGTTATTATTTTTAATGTAATTTTTTTTTATACGAAGTTTGACAATTAAGTTTCACAGAAAGTTCATGTATAAAACACAAAAGTAAATAATCTGCATCATCTAATAGTAATTCTGCCTCGCTCAAAATAAAATGAAATAAATTTGAGTATGTTACAATTTTGAAAGAACGACATTATTAGTAACTGTTATTTGGCAATTTCAATCACTGTAGTTACCAGTGAATTATCAATCACCGTGATTAAATCACAGTTTTGAAAATATCACTCATCTCTACTGCACACATCCTAAAAATGGAATTTTTTAGTGTCAATTCTCCCTGATAAATCCGTTCTGTTTACTACTAATTGATCTCTGGTGGAATGTGGCAGAATCACGTTTAGGTCATGGTTATAAAATGTCACAAAAACTCGTCGATATTGCCGTTGAAAAACGCCAAACACTATTATCAAGTTGTTACTGTAAAAGACCCACTTTGCCGAAAGTTTTTTCGTAGCAAAGTGTAAATTTGAAATTGAATGCTCTGAGCCAGGTAAGGGTGCCTATAGCTGCCAAATATTTCTGCGATTTATTTTTGAGTATACACTTCTCAACTGGACTCAACTATTGGGTTCTGTTCCAGGTCAGTTGATTCAAAACTTTCCAGAAGTTTAATTAAACGATCTGTCACTCTATTAATTTAAAATAATTTTCTTATTTTTTGTTTGTAATTTTTTAATTAAAATTTAATTTCTTTTCTTTGCAGGACCTGACAAGTGGTTCGTTGAATTCCCTGAAGCAACCGGCTCTCGTCAATCGCCCGTTGATATTAATACAAGCATTTGCAAGAAGGGCAGTGATTTGAAAGTGTCTCCCCTGAAATGGAAATACGTGCCAGAACACACTAAAAGTTTGGTGAATCCTGGCTATTGCTGGCGTGTTGATGTCGATGGCAACGAATCCGAATTGACCGGTGGTCCATTGGGTGAAAACATATACAAATTGGAACAATTCCATTGCCATTGGGGTTGTGGTGATTCTCAAGGTTCAGAACACACTGTCGATGGTGCAGCCTATGCGGGTGAATTGCATTTAGTGCACTGGAATACGACTAAATATGCCAGTTTTAAGGAAGCTGCCGCCGCTCCCGATGGTTTGGCCGTATTGGGTGTATTCCTTAAACCCGGCATGCATCATGAAGAATTCGACAAAATCACTAGTCTCTTGCAATTCGTTAAACACAAGGGTGATCGCATTACCCTGCCTAATGGTTGTGATCCTGCTAAACTTTTACCCAGCACTACTACCTATTGGACTTATGAGGGTTCCTTGACCACGCCACCCTGTTCGGAGTGTGTTATCTGGATTGTGTTCAAGACACCCATTGAAGTTTCACACGATCAATTGGAAGCTATGCGTGACATGAACTGCTATGACGTCAAGGAGGAATGTCCCTGCAACGAGTTCAATGGCAAAGTAATCAACAATTTCCGTCCACCATTGCCATTGGGTTACCGTGAATTGCGCGAATGTGGTGAACATTAAAATCAAACAACAAATGAGAGAGAAATGACAAAGATTGAGTGATGGATTTATGTGAAGTTTAAAGTATTCGTATCATGAATAATATTCCAGAAAATTATTCAGAAATTTTTGTTTTCTTTTCCTTGTTTTTTGTTAATATTTTTTTTTTTTGTTTTCTTTTGTTTTTTGTTTCACGTATTATTGTAAATGCACTCACTATGACAGTTATTTAGTAATTTAATTTAAAATTTAATAAAAAAAAATTATTGTTTACATTGATTATAAATATTTATCACAAGTTTTTTCAATTTCTCAAATGCGGAGTGGGCTGCATAAATGGCCCTCAGATGCCAAGAATGTCTTCAGATGATTCATTCTCATCGTCATCGAATCTACATGTTAAGCTAGAGACAACCCCCATTCTGAACAAATGCACCCCGAGTCTACCATACAGTAGACTGTCAAAAGAATGGTTGTCAACCTCAGAATATTTTTTGATAGTCTGATGCAAGACTCAGATCTTCTCTTATTGTAATTTTAATTGCCTTAAACCCACTGAGTTTAAAGAGCCTTTGCCTCTCTTTATCTTCCTTTTCATTACGCATTCCTTTCCAAACATTTTCCCCAATTCCACAGAAGGGTTTTGGCCTCTTAAACGTAATACTTTTCCAAACATTTGCTTTCACTTTAAAGAAGGTTCTGGTTTCGTCAGCGATGTGGAAACTTCCCTCCTCGCAAGCTTATCGCCTTGCTTATTGTCGAGAATTCCCACATGACCTGAGATCTAGCAGAGGGTAACCTTATGCTGTGTATGTAGCAATTCAGCTTCTGCAGATAGTCCCAAATGGCTGCCTGACTGTCAGATAGCTTTGCTATGTATCTCCTATACAATCTGAATGAGCACACCTTTTGATGGCATAAACTTGCATACATTAGTCAGGATTACGACCTAGCTCCGCACACCACTTATGTTGTGTGTGTTATATTTATACATGAGTTCCGAGAACTACAGTTTAAAGTCGACTCCGAACGACAGATTTTTGAGAAACTTTTCTATGCAATTTTATTTAGTCTCAGAGTTTATGCCGGAGAGGAAGTCGCCGAAGAAATATTTTATTTTATTTTTTCATTTGTTGAGCTGGGGTTTAAACCGAGGCCTCATGTCTAATAAGCCAACACATTACAGCGACTTGGAAGATACCCAAGAGTTTCGCAATGGGCTCGGAATATATTATTCGGCGACCAAAAACTCGTGCTTTTGGTCTGAAATCCGTTATTGATCTATCTGTGTGCCTCAAAATAGTCCCTGTTTTACGAGAGTATGCAGCTTCCAAACTACTTCAATCATTTTTGTTACTCGTTGCGAAGCACTTCCCAAAATCTTAGCTTCTACTGGTTTTGTCCAAGAGATAGTTTTGGCGAGAGCTGTCAGAGCTAATGAATTTTATATAAGGCTTGTCACGCATCAACCTACCACCCATAGTCTCTGCAACTTTGGTCTTTACTATCATGTGCAGCAGCCTGAAATCTAACAAAGTTTCCAGCGTAGCTCTAGCACAGGTTCTCATTGTCCCTAAGATGCCAACACATGTTAGTCTCTGTATCTTATCCAACGCTATTAGAGTTGTTTTCAGATACGTTCTATCTGCCCGATAATTGCCGCATAAGTCACTATTGGCCGGACTATCACGGTATACGTTCAGACAATAATTCCTGGGTTAAATTTCCAGGACAGTTAATCAGTTAAGGTTTGAATTGTTTCATCATACATCCTATTATTCAGATATGACTAATGCTCGGTAGTATAAAGAAGAGGTATAGTCTGAAGTCTCCGTAGTCTAGTGGGTAGGGTATTTGCTTATTAGACATGAGGCCTCGGTTCAAACCCTACGTCAGATATCAAATTTCTGGCTATGAAAATCGGAAATCTGTCTTTCAATATCGACTTTAAACTGTAGGTTCCGCTACTCATGTATAAAATTAACACACACAACATAAGAGGTCTGGAGAAACTAGGTCGTAATCCTGACTGAAGGGTTGTAATGACCAATTATGTATGTATGTGACTAGAGATTGGTAGTATAATGAAGAGGTAGAGTCTGCGATTGGCAACATTTTAGGAAGCCGGTCAGCTTTTACTACAGATAGAGGCGCATCGAAGTTATTAAACAATATAAATAAATAAATTTTCTTTAAGGAATAAAAGATTATGTTAAGGAATGGGGTACCTTGGTAGTTTAGTGGGTAATGTGCTAGACTATTAGCGAGAGGGTCGTGGGTTCGATTCCCACCAGAGACTCTGGTTTGTTGCACTACAACTATTAAACAAAATTTGTAATTGTACTGTAATTAATAAATAAATAAAAAAAATTGTTGACAAATGCGGAAAATATTTGAAAAATTTTGAGACTGCCCTCGTAAAAAAAATTTCAAGAGAATATGTTTGCTTGATAAGAAAAGAATTTCATTTGAAAGTGTTTAAAATGCCTCACCCAAAAAAAATAGAGAAAACCAGTATAAAATGAAAACATGAATAATTTTTTTATGATTTGAAAACCCTAGTCAACAAAGAAATGCCGATCTCTGTGAACTCTATGCTGATTTCATCACGTGACATTCAGTATCTCTTCTGATAAGTCTTTATAATTGAAGAAGAACACTTAGTATGTTTACTGAAACTGAAATATTTTTATTTGAAAAGTGTGCCGAAAACGTAATTTATGATTCAGTATAAATAAAGATGTTAATAATAGACTAAGAAATGTTTTTTTTTAATCTCATTTTGGATCTTAAACAACAGAATACATGATATGCGGGCAGTTAGTCAAGTTGTATGCGAAACAAATAAAATAAATTCTTACTAAATGATGATAATTGCTCGTCATAATTGTGTGTTTGTGTATTTGTATTTGTTTTACCGTGTTGTAAAAAGTATTATAAAATAAAATTAAACAAAAACAAAAGCAAATCAACAAAAAAAGGTAAATAAATCATTTCATTCACTGCCGTTATCAAAATCAAGATAAAAGAATTCACTACACACAGTACAACAATAAATTGTAAACAATAATTGTGTATACACAACTAACTCAACAATACTTAGTTTAAAACTAACAACAACAATAAAACCAATCACACTGTCTGTCTGTCTGTCTGTGAAAAATTATTAGGAAATGAAAATGAACTGTAGAAAGGAAATGCATTCTCGGTGATACACAAATGTAAAGTACAAAGCAATACTTTACCGTTATTGTTTGTATTTTTTTTTTTTGGTTTGTTTTTGTAAACAACACATCGCCATTACTCTCGTAATAATGGAGTAATCTGGATGCTGCAGACTCTCTTAAAAGAAGCGCTACTTTATAGCTTAGAGCAGAGATCAACAATGAGTATTCAAAAATATGAGTAGAATTGAATCATACTCATATTTTCTGATATTTATACGCATTCATACTTCTTTTAATATCATACTCATACTACTCATATTGAAAAGTTGAAGTACATACTCTTCATAGTCATACTTAACAACACGAATATTTATTTATATTTAACTAGCTGACCCGGCGAACTTCGTCTCGCCCAAAATTGATTTTTTATTGCCCAGAACAGGTCACATTATATATTTATTGTAATACGCAGATCTATTTAGGTCAAAATTTAATCGAAGTCCGTACGTATCTCTTAAAGGGGGAGGGTTGGAACGCCCATTTTTGGTGAGTTTGTCGATATGAACTCTAAGAACTTATCCACCAAATTGCATTCGTCTACGATCACTATGTCCCTAAATTTTTTTAAACCATCTAAACCTGATAAGCTTTCGAACAAAAAGAGAATGGTTAAAATCGGTTCAGTAGTGTAAGAGTTATAGGTGTCACTTTAAGGGGGAGGGTTGGAACGCCCATTTTTGGTAAGTTTGTCGATATCGACTCTACGAACTTACCCACGAAATTTTTTTCGTCTACGATCAATATGTACTTAAATATTCAATTTTAACGATTTGCCACGCCCTCTTAACATTTAGGACTATGAAAAACACATGTTGTCCGATTCTCATACCTACCCGATATGCACACAAAATTTCATGAAAATCGGTCGATCCATTTCGGAGGAGTTTAACCACTAACAACGTGACAGGAGAATTTTATATATTAGATATACGTACGAAAAGGAACAGAAAAACTAACGGCATATAGGTAGGTACAAAACAAAAACAGATGATTCGGAAAGCAACAGAACGTAAAAGCCCCGTTTAGTCAAACGTCTACGGAACGTACATATATGCATTCTTGATACGAACATACGTTTCTAGGACATTTGGACATTTAAAATAAATTAAATTAAAGACACAATAAGAAAAAAACAAAAAAATAATTTTAAAAAATATTTAAAATGTTAAAAAATATTTAAAATATAAAGACAACAAGCTTAAAAAAAATTTAAGCTTAAATTTGATTACTCAAAACCTTTTAATCAGGCCTTTTGATTAAACCCCTGCAAAATTTTCTTCTTAAAACCTTTAACTGGCTTGTTTGTAAGCAAATAACCTTGGAATCATTATAACATTACTGCAGTATTACTCTTTAAACTGTAGTGTTAGTATTTTTCTTATCTCAGATAACAGGTTGGGTTTTTGTACCACAAAAGTTTTGTGACAAAACACAACATTTCTTCCTCTTTCTCTCTCTCTCTCTCTCTTCTATGTTTCTTTTTCTATTTCTTGCAAACCTCGATGGTACACGATTTGTTTGCAGGCGTCGTAACAAATTAAGTTTATTGTGTTAAACACCAACAATGTGTTTTGTTTAAAAATACTTTTAAAACTCACCTTTTAAGAACTGCTCACCCACTCTTTCTCAACGTTGTTTGGATGTACGTTTTCTTCCACAAAACACACATTTCAAAATATATGTACCTATGTATGTATGCCTATACACCATGCATATGCATTATTTTTTGATAATAAACCGTACTGCTTGCAACAACACTTCACTTACGATTTTTGCCTTTTTATGTACACCATTTTGAAAATCTTTCTATGATTCTTATTGAAACAAAAGAAACAAACAAAAATATTTTATTAAAACCTTTGTATTCCGTTATCATTTTTATATTTTAATTATTAATAATAATAATAACAATTAATTACACATGCTTGTTTTAATACAATACATATATTATTTTATTAACACAAATTTTATATTTTTGTTCTTACAAATACACTTTAATTTATTACTTTTACTTTCAATTTTAAACCGCAAAAAATTTTCACTTACACCTCCTTTAAATGGCACAAAAACTACTACTAACCGGCTTCTACTATAAGACGAGAGCAGAGCATTTCATAAAAACTTAACGAAATGTAAACCAAATTGCAGCAAAGTTCAACATGCTTTATAATTTCAAATCAATGTTATTTTTGGTTTTTTGTGGTCAAACAATGTTAAGTAGATTTCTTGCATTCTACATTGCATACAGCAAACAACACTCTTTCCTCTCCGTCCACTACTTTCAAATGTATGCATAACAACCGAAAGAAAACAAACAACAAATACACTCATGTTATTTTTCTGTTTATGTTTATGTCATTATCAATAAGAAAACAAAAACAATTAGAATAACTAGATATTTCCACTCCACTCCCAAATTACTATGTAGTTTTACTAGGGAAGCATACGGATATTATTAATTGATTAAGCTTGAAAAACTTTCATGCATCCGCTTTCATTCTCCTTCAATTGTTATTCATTCAAAGTCCTAATGCTCTTCACCCACCGTATGGTGGTTAATGCAATGTGTGTGTACAAAAAAACAGCAGACAACAAAACTTCGACGTCATGCACACACAAATTCCTTCGCTTTGTTATTCATGCATTCATTCACAATATGAAATGGTCTTTTAGCACACTAACAACCACATTTAACACAATGTAAGTATAGCGCGTAAAAAAAACTTTCATGTATTCGGCTTCATGCGAAAATGCTTCCTCGATTGTTGTGAGATGTAAGAGTGTTAGTTGTTTGCTCTATTAAAGGGTTTTAAAAACAACAACAATTTTGTATTACCACACGTGCTTTGTTTTTGTATGCACATATATTAATTGTCTTGTCTCTTCTCCCACCTTGCTCGCACATAATTTAAAACACTATGAACAAAAAAAAAATTCAACACCACTCGGTTTCCTACAAAATTATTCTTTCGGGTGTTATGAATGCATTTGAAAATAGTAAACAGAGAGGAAAGAGTTTGCTCTATGCAATGTAGAATGCAAGAGACCCACTTAACATTGTTTGACGACAAACAAAAATAACATTGATTTATTTATTCTTTTCATTTACAATAACAATGCCTTTAGAAATTATAAGGGCGATGAACTTTACTGTTATTTGGTTTACATTTCGTTAAGTTTTTATGAAATGCTCTCCTCTCGTCTTATATTCTTTTTTTAAAATAAGGAGAGTGCATATGCACTCAATTTCATTTAAAGAAGCTGTTTGATCTGATTGTTGTTGTTATTGTCTTGTAATCGTCATGTTATTAATTGATGTTATTTGATTCAATTGCTTTAAAAAGAACTACAAAGCCGACAGCCGGTTAGTAGTAGTTTTCGTTTTTTAAGAAGGTGTAAGTGAAGGTTTTTGCGGTATAAAATTTAAAGTAAAATTAAAATATTAAAGTTTGCTTATAAGCAAAAATTGTGTTAATAAAACAATATACATATTATGTATACTAGTATACAAGCGTTTGTAATTGTTTATTAATAGTAAAAATACTAGCGGAATACAATAAAATTTTATTTCGTGTGTAGTTTTGTAGTAGAATCAATGGAAAATTTTCAAAATGGAGTAGGTACATCAGTGAGGGTGTACCTTAAAAAATAGCAAAAATCATAAGTGAAGTGAAGTGTGGTTGCAAGGCCTTGAATGTATCAAAATCAAAGCAACAACAACAATAAAAAGCCTTTATTAAATAATAAAATTTGAAAACTCCCTTGCTGGAGTACAATAGCAGAGTAAACGGTTTATATCAAAAAAAAATGATTGTTGTGTTGTTAGTGCATGGCCTTGAATGTGAAAAAGAATTTTTTTTTTGTGCGTAGATTCATGCACATGCATGTGTGTGTGAAGTGGAAGTAAATTGCATTGAAACAACGAAGAGAAAGAGAGGGCGTGAGTGGGTGAGCAGTTCTTAAAAGGTGAGTTTCAAAATTACCAAACCATAACCATTGTAAACCAAACCATAAATTTAATTTGTTACGAATGGTGTGCACCAGTGTTGAAAAATTTTAATTTTGAAATGGTACTAAACTTTAACTGAGAGAGTACTTTTTGCATCAAATGGTACCTTTGCAAGAAAAATACATACATTACAACCCTTCAATCAGGATTTCCTGGCTTTTCAGATCACTTTATTTTAGCAGATTTTCATGACAATTTTTTTTTTTACTTTCGAAGAGTTTTTGTCAGAAATTTGCTGTGAAGAAGTCGCCGAAAGAAATGTTCTTTTTCATGTTTGGTTTTGTTGGAGATGTCTGACATTGGGTTTGAAATGTGGCCTCACGTCTAATAAGCCAACACACTATCTACTAGACCTCGGCGACTTGGAAAAGTTTGTTTAACGAAAAAAAGGCAAACACTATTTTCAAACCATCAGGGTTTGAGGCAATCGAAATTTTTGTTGGAAAATTACATTAAAAGATGATCTAAGTCATACATAACGCTATCATCAGGAATAACCTGAGGTTGGTAACCAATATTTTGATAGGAAACTTTCGAATCAGGGTACATTTATTCAGAATGAGAATATATGACATTTGCAGCATAACGAAATATTAAAACAATATTTCTCTAGGCTACTTCCTCTCAGCAGATTTCTGGCAAAAACTCTGTGAAAGTAAATAAAATTGCCATGAAAGGTTACTCAAAGATTTGTAGTTCGGAATCGACTTTAAACAATAGGTCCTGGCACTCATGTATAAAATTAACACAAACAATATAAGTGGTATGAGAAGCTACGTGGTAATCCTGACTGAAGGGTTGTAATGATCAATTATGTGGGCATGTATGTATGTACTTTGCAGGCAGTAGGTTTGAGGGACAGATTGTAGAGAGTTTGAGAGAAGTACAAAATACTAACGATAATAATAGTCGAGAAGGCTGAAGAAGAAACTTGTTGTAATTGAATAAAACAATTGTTTTTTTTTTAGTTTTATTAAAAAACAAAATAATTTTATTGTGATGGAAATAGAAATACTTACAATATTTATTATAATTATGTATTTAATTATTTTATTATTATTATTTTTTTGTTAAGACTTTTTTAAGATCTTGATTTTTTGTTGTTGTTTTTCAGTTTTTTTTTTGGTTTTTGGAAAATTGTGGCCCCTAAGCATTAAAAAAGACTGTTTTTAGTTTTATTTTGTTGTTTTTTTTTTTTTTTTTTGTTTTTTAATATCAAAATTCAATATGTTATTAATTAATAATGATGTTTTGGGTTTGGTTTTAATGATGATGACAAATACAATTAGTAATAATGATAATACTAATAATAATAATAATAATGATGATCATAATAATTGTAATAATAATTAATAATAATGATGTTTAAATGATACATAATAATTCATTCATTCATTAATTAATTAATTAATAATAATAATGTTTTGTTTTATTAATATAAATACATATATTAATATTTATTATACATATATGTAATTATAAGAGTTGTTGTGTGTTTGTTTTTTGTTGCTTTTGTTTTTCCACGTTATGGTATAAAAAATATTTTTTTATGTATGATCTTTTTAATATTTTTTATTTATTTTATTTTGTTTTTTTTAAGTATTTGCCAATAATAATATTTTTTTTTTATTTAATAATAATATTTAATAATTAATAACATTCACTTTGATGTTGTGTTTTAATGATGTTTAGTTTTGTTTTTTGTTTTATTTATAAATATTAAAAATAAAATAATAATTTTTAATAAAAATTGTAATAATAATGATAATAATGTTAATAATAATGATCATAATAATTATAAATCTATACACAATGACTAAATGCAAAATATGTTTTGTTTTTAATTTTTATTTTCAATTTTAATTTAATAATTGCTCTTTTATGTTTTATTTTGTTTTTTATTTATTTTAATAATATATATATTTTTTTAACCATAAACATTTAAAAATATTCATGTTTGATCTAAGTTCACACATATTGAATTAATTTGTTTTTTTATTTTCTTGTTTTTTTTATAATAATAATAATAATTTTATATGAATTATTTTTTATTTATTTTTTAATTAATACTTTTTATTTGACTTTTAATAATAATCATAATAATAATAATAAAAACCTTTAAGGGACTAAAGTAGTGGCTTTTAGAAAATGTTGATTTAAAAAAAAAAAAAAAAGTTAAAAAATCTTTACAATTTTTTACAGGTTTTTTAACTTTTTTCTTTTCATTTTTATTTAATTGAATTATTTATTTATTAAATAATTTCTTTTTTTATTAATATTATTAAATATTTTTGTTTTTTTTTTTTAGTTTATTTTTAAAGGGTGTCTTGGGAAATAGAAAATAAATTTAGAAATTCTTTTTCTTTTTTTATTAATTTATTTCGTTGAAAAGGTGGGGTTTAGAGTTTGGTTTTGTTTTTGTTTCTTATATAAAAATTTTTATTTCGTTTTTAAAAATTAAAAGTAAAAAACATTTGAAACAGATTTTTTTTATTAAATGTTTCATTTTTTGTTTTCTCATTAAAATGTATAAAAATAATTAACTGTTTATTAACAAAAAACAAAAAGTATACATAAATATTATTTTTTAAAAGTTTACATATTTTTCTTTTATTTTCATTTCATTTTATTTTATATTTTTGTTAACACCCTGTATTACTACGCAATTATTGCAATTGAAATAATTTTAACTATAACAAAATGTTAAACTTAAAGAATATAATTTAAATAAATAATAAGAATAAAAATTAACATTATTTTATATAATAATAATTAGTTTATAAATACTAATGTAATAATTATAATTTAATTTAGACTTTAAAAGAAATGACTAGTTTTGTTTTTTCCTTAATATAAAAAGCTAAAATATATTTATATTTTTATTATTATTTTGATAATAAATTTATAATAATTAAAAATAGTTTAAAAAAAAGTATTTATTTGATTTTTTGAAATTTTTTTTTTACAAAATGTATGACGTTGAAAAAAAATTTAAATTTAAAAAAAATTAATTGAGCTCAGAATGTTTGTTATTTGTTTTAATTAATCTTTTAAAAAGTATTTTAAACCTACAATTTCTTAATAGAAAATTTTTAATCAGAATTTCCTATGGAGCACACAATAAAGCTTTTATTAGCCGAACGTAATGTAACGTTGACGCTTGCTTCAGCAGATCAGCAGATTTTGTTTAATGAGATCAATCATAATGAATACAGAAACGTAATGTAATTTCGGTTAAGGGTTTACATACGTAAAGATAGACAGAAAATAGTACCGAACTGTATCTGTATTTAAAAAAGAAGAATTAAAGTCTTACTATAATTTTTTTTAATTTACACGATTAGTAAAATACCAAAAGAAAGTAAAACGAAAGCATCACGGAATCTGTTATAAAAGTTCAAGGCATTAAGAAGAGTATAATCTTTGCCTTATTGATTAGTCATAGTCGGGAACGAAAGCAGGGGCTTGGATCCAGAAAAAATCGGTTCAAGGATGGAAGAAAAATTCCGGCAGAAGCAGAGGTCTGGATTCAGACAAATAGGAGGATAAATGACAGAAACGTGGCAACTTCGGTTCAATTGGTATTTATCTTCAGAGAGCCCGAGTGAGATCTGAGTAAGTACTTACCAGACATGCAGTACTGAAATAATGATGATTTATAGAACAAAGACATTTATTTGTAACATAAGTAGTATATTTACGAGAACCGATAGCTTACTGCAATTGTTAAGGTGAAATTTTCATCTTGAAATATTATATACAGGTGCTAGGTCCGACTATGTATCGTTTTTCCATAAACTCGATACCCTTACATACATAATTGGTCATAATTGGCCCTTCAGTCAGGATTCTGGACCTAGTTTCTCACACCACTTATGTTGTGTGTGTTAATTTTATACATGAGTGGCGGGACTTACAATTTAAAATCAATTCCGAGCGACAGATTTTTGGGAAACTTTTCGTGGCAATTTTACTTGCTCTCAGAATTTTTGCCAGAAATCTGCTGAGAGAAAGTCGCCGAAGAAATATTTTTTTCATATTTACGTTTTGATGTCTGCCCTGGGTATTGAACCGCGGCCTTACGTCTAATAAGCCAACACACTACCTACTATACTACGGCGATTATCGACTCGTTACCATTAGGATTACGATAAATGAAGTTTTTGTAGCGATGTAAGGTTTAAGCGGATTGAATTTTTTTGTTTCTCAAATGTTGCCAATACCATTTTTTTTTAATTTATCCACGACATTACGTCAAATCAGGTTTAAGCGGATTGAATTTTTTTGTTTCTGAATGTTGCCAATACCATTTTTTTTATTTACCCACGACATTACGTCAAATCTGGTTCAGGACGTTGTCAATTAGTAAAATAAAAAATAATTATCATTTCCTAATTTTGTTTGTAATAGAGCATAACTTGTTTTTTATGTTGAGGTAAGAAAGTTAAAATTATTTTAAAAATATCGTATACTTTGTTCAACTTAATACTACAAATTTAAATTACAATAAAAAAATATTTCAAAATAAAAAAAAGTTTTAAAAAAATACTCATAATTGTTAAGCTTTTGGTAGAAATATAATATAAATTTTAAATCATTTTTTTACACAGTTAGAAATGGTCCTTAGCGAGCTAGTCTATCTCAAGCTTAGCGAGCTAGCCTATAGCCCAGTGTTGACAAATTCAGTACTTTTCCGTTTCAAAAATACCTCAGTACCCTCACAACACTTTCAGTTTTTTTTTTTTCGAACGTCCCTGGCCTCACACTAACCCACCCGAAAGGGGAGGGCTCGTCCCCATTACGTAGGGACACGTAAACGCTACAGTCCGGACTGTAGCGGGTAAGGGAAAAGGGCGCTTTTCTACTATTAATGCGTTAGAAACATGTTCAACGTAATGCCAAATGTAGAATTAGTCTTTAGCACCGGTTAGCCAAACGTCCATAGAACGTGCATTTGTTTTTTGAATACGAAAAGCAATGAGAACGCTTACCGAACCGTAATATAATTTCAGTAAGCATTTACACTGCTCTTCATGCTAACTCTGAGTACTAGTACTTACACTGAATATTACACTGAGTACTGGTACTAACACTGAGTACTAGTTGTGACGCTGAGTACTAGTACTGATACTGAGAAATAGTACTGATACTGAATACTACACTGAGTACTAGTACTAACACTGAGTACTAGTTGTGACACTGAGTACTAGTACTGATACTGGGGTAAATCAAAATTTAAGTGGAGAGTGTTGAAATTTTATTGTGTCCCTATTATTTTTTGCCATACATTGTGTATGTTTTAATAAAGCTGTGATTGCAGTATTTCAATTTCCAGAAAATTTCCATTTCAAAATAGTTCCAGAATTTTAAACATTTCTAAACAATTATTTTTCTAAAGTAATTTGATTTGTTTGTATGATTAAAACAAATTTATTTCAATTAAATTGCTAACAATTACGATAGAAAATACTAAAATGAAGAAATAATAATTAAAAACCAAATAAATACTAGAAAGAATTCGAACGAATAATGAAATATGATTTGATATTTGATAAGATTTAAAAAAAAAAAAAAATAAATAAAATAATTAAAAATAATAATGATATAAAAATCAAAAATATCAACGTCATACATTTTTATTAATATATTATATTAGTAAAGCTAGAATAACAAGACGATAATAAATCAAATCAAATACATTTTTTAATTATGGGAAAAATACCAAAAGAAATCAAAATTAAAAATAAAAAATAATTAATTTGTTATTAATAATATCTAATAATAATAATAAAAAATATGAATCATATTTAATATATAAATTTAGATATTTAAAAAGTGTTAATTTTTCTGATTTTTTTTTTATTATAAAAAAAAATATTTAAAATTCTTAAATAAAATTACTAAGCGGTGGCGGTTCATGTTCATGTTCATATTTTATGGCTATAAAAGCTTTAAAAATATATAAATTTTATATGCATTTTATAAATATATGTATTCTTTTATTTTTTGATAAGTTTAATTACATATTTTAATAACTAATTAAAGTAAAAAATAAAAGTACAACTACTACAAATTAAAAAGAAAAGATTAAAAACAATTTCAATTAAAAGTTGTAAATGCAAATGCAATTGTGTGTTTGTTTTAATTATACATTTTATTATTGTTTTTATAATTATTTCTTTAATTCTTTTTGTATTTTTGTAATATATAAAAGCCAACAACAACAGTAATTTAATATATTTATTTTGTATTGTATTTAAATTTCCTTAATATTTATTTATATTTTTTGTTTTTTCTTTTTTTTCTGTTTTAAGAAATACTACAAGTTTCATATAAAAATATGTTTAAACTTTTATTTGGAAATATAAATTAAAAAAAAAAAAAATAAATAAAACAATAATAATTAAAAACTTGAAAATAAATAAATTTTCAAACTAATAAAATACCATTTCAAAGTCTCAATTTTATTTATATGTATGCAAGTATGTGTGCATGTATGTAAATGTAAAGGTGTATGTGTTTGTGTGAATTGTTGTATAAAACAGTTGATATTCTCAATATCGTAAAAGAAGACATTTTGCTTTTACCGTTAACCAATCGTTTTTGTTTTTATTTTGTTTGCAGTTTTAAAAATGTTTCTTTGTTTTTATTTTCTGGGTTTTTAAAAAGTGGTTTTGTTTTTGTTTTGTTTTGTTCTTGTTTTTTGCATGTATAAAAAAGTATCAAGTTTTTCTTTTAAAAAAAGTTGTTGTATTTTTTTTTGTGATTTTTTTTCAATTTTTTGTTTTTTTTTTTTTGTTTAATTTTTCGAATTTGAAAAATTCCCTAAACGAGTCTCAATGTTCACAAGATTTCCTTTTTTTTTTTAATAATAATTATAAAACGAAATAAAAACAATTAAATAATACGATATACGATATATATAAAAAATGGATTCTTTTTTTCACATACACTTTTAAGATTTTGTTGTTTTTGTTTTTTATATTTTAAGCAGTCTAGATGTTTACATTTGTTTTAATAAAGTTTACTTTTTGTTTTTTTTTTAATAATTTTTACTAAAAATGTTTTTTGAATTGTTTTTATTTACTAAAATTAAAGCTTAGTAATGATGTAAGACAAGGACAGATGTTAGATGATATTTAAAGTGTGAAAAAAGATGCATAAAAGCAAAAGATTTTGAAAAAACCAAAACGGAATACCTAGAAAATTTGGGAATTATAACAAGTAATTTAACTAAAAAATAAAATTAATTTTAATAGCAATTAAATAGCAATAATTTTGGCACTGAGACTATAATAATTCAAATAATTAAATGAAAGTTGTCTTAGAATGGATTATCTTTAAAAAAAAAGAAAAAGTGGATAATAAGAAAGATGCCAAATCCCTTTTTCAGTTCACAAAGTAAGTGTGCTAAGTCTTCTGTGCTCTGTTTATCTACAATATCTGATATGCTGCAACACCCATTTAGGACCTCTTTATCGACTTTCTCTCTTATTTCTTTGTAAATATTTTTAAATCACTCAAAGACAGTTTGTTTTTATTCAGAGCTTATCATCAGACGTCGGCACAAAGAGAACGTGATAAAAATGTGACTGTAGTTGTGAGAAGCATGTGTTAACCCAGAGGAAAATTGTTAGTAATATTTTCAAGTGTAGCCTAATAATATGTATGTATATGTAGTGGAAAATATAGAAAAGATTTACAGCGCCAAATCCCTAAAGACATCGTATTTAACTTGACAAATATTCTTCCAAAAATCGAGATCATTTCTCATTGTTATTAGTGAGTCTCATTGAATATTAGTGAATCCTACTGTAATATTTCTTTGGGTGTATAATTTAAACCTGAAAAAGGCGACATGAACCTTATTCTTTCAAAGCTGACAAGCAACTGAATGAATTTTTACGCTCTTTTTAACGAACATTGTTGATGTTCGTGTCCTATGTGTGCAGCGTTGCCATTTTTTTATTTTAAAAAACTTTATTTCTGGAAAAAAAAAATTTTTTTTACAAAAAAAAAACTTTTTTCTACAAATGTCCCAACATTTTTAAAGGAAACTCCGGGGCCCGATGCCCTCTGTTTGTGTTTCCTTGCTTCTTTTGCCCGGGGCTAATAAAATACACAATATTTTATTCAAAAATGTAAATATATCGTGTTATTATTATTGAATTTATTGCAAAAAATTTTAAATTTAATTTTGTCGAAAAAACTTGTTTTGTTAGAAAACAAATTTAATGAAAACTTTTTCGCATCTCAAAAAACTTGGAAAAAAAGGGAAAACTTGGTAAATGGCAACGCTGTATGTGTGTAAAAGCCGAAGATGTTCGGCCCCCGGGGGCCATTGGTGCCGACGTCTGCTTATCATGAACGCATTGTACTTAACACATTGAGATACATTTGCAAACGATATACGATAAATTTCACTATGTCACTTGACGGCAATAGCCGTTAAAAACGAAGCATACTTTACATTATCCTAATGTCCGTCAAAGTGTAAACTTCACATTTGAAAAAGAAACAGCATTTCGATTTGTATGCAAAGACTTTGTTTCTTAAATTATTTTACAATTTAAACATTCTCAATTTGATTTAGTAAATAAATATTTAATTTATTTGCATAATCTTTTAATATAAATAAATCCGTTTTTCTAGGCATTCCGTTCTTTAGTAGAAAATTAAAATTAGAAAAAGAAAAAAAAAAATAATTTGAAAAACATTTTTGATATCAAATATTGAAAAAGGGTCAGTAGAGTAGAGTAGTAGAGATTTGGAAACCAAAAAACCCTAAAAAACAGGTTGGATGAAGGAACAATTCGTAGCCTAATTAATACGAATGGCTATGCAGAAATAGGTGTCAACAATAGACTCAAGTTTTATTTGTGAGATAATTTGGTGGTTTGAGAAAATCTCTTTCCGTAGAGGCATTTCTTTAAGTTTAGAGGAAAGAAAATTTGGAGAATAGGGCGCACGCGTTAGCAATTCGTAGCATAATTAAAATATTTTTTGACTGTGTAAGAGATCTTTCGTGTTTATCGCATTAGATTATTTTTTTAAATCCTTATTAAAATTTGTGGCTTCTTGTTTTGCTCAATATACATAGATTATTGAGATTGATTGGCGCCTCTCGAAACTTTTGTTGGGTGTTGTTTCTGAACCAAGTTTTATTTACGGTTACGAGACGACGCAAAAACTTGCTCGTATTGCAATTCAGCAACGCAAAACTTTCCTGCGACGTTTTCACACGATTACATTTGTGGACAAACGTGGAAAACTTTTTCATTGCCAAGTGATCATTTTAAATTGGATACACAGAGTTAGGTTAGTCAACTCTGTTTACCACAATATTGTTTTTTTAATACTTTTTGGCGAAGATACATTAACTGTCAGTAGACGTGCAGATCGTAAGACCGCTTTCGCGATTGTTAAAATGCCATTTTTAACACTGAAATTGATGGTACAGAATGACACCATTCAGCCTGACATTTATTGGAGCACTCAGCTTATAGGATTATCTGAGAAAACTGAATTGGCTAGGCGGAGGAAATAAGGATAATAGGTCTAGTGAAAATTCTCAACAATAAGCAAGCTTGCCAGGATCCAAGGCGTTGATGAACCCGAATCGTTCTGTAAAGAGAGTCTTCTCTAACCAAATGGATTTGAGTCAAAGAAGACTTTTGTTGGTAAATTACAATAATTTGACATCTGAGTCTATCCAGGAATTACCTGAGGTTGATAAGCGGTCTTTTGACAGGTCACCGTAGACCCGGGGGTACACTTAGGTGTTATTTCGAGCCCAAGGTTTATCATTGTTGACACCGAGCAGAATTCTGAAATTTTTCAAGGCAATAGGCTTAGAGGATACATTATGAAGATACCCTATAAAGTTAAAGGGGTGTACAATACATCGTATGGTCGCAGTAATGAGCCACCTTTTCACGTATTTAGTGTTTAACAAGCAAAGTCTCGGTTTTCCAGTGATTTGCATTGATTTTTTACCATTAAAATTGTGAAGCTTAGTTTTGTGATAAGTTTGAGTGATAGTATCAGGCGGCTGCAAACTCAAATAAAATGACACACAGCTTGTTCAAATTTGGCAGAAGTTAGCTAACATATGTATGTATGTACATATGTATGTACATGTCCGGCATTTTGTCAAAGAAGAAAAAAGTACTCAAGTGGTTATTATATGGATGATCTGCGGCGAGAAAATTGAAAGAGATGCGGACTTATTGAATCGCTCTTGTGCCCGGTTTTCTTTAAAGATTTAAATAAATTTTTTATTTGAAGCTTTTGGCAGGGAGGAATATGTTTGAATTCAACGTTAAATTGCATAGACAAGCCAAGTTTAATTCAGATTGAAAATAATGATTTTGACTAACAAAATTTTTTTCTCAAATTATTTTCTTTTTTTTTTTTTTGGTATAGAAATGAGTGAAAATGAAAGATTAATTTCCATGATGATTTTGCTGAATTGTTTAGAGTATATAAAAATAGTTCCTTTGTATTTTAATAAAGTTATTAAAAATTGTTCTTCTTCTTTTTTGTATGTATAGTATGTATGGTAGTAATATAGGTAACATTTAAGTTTACAAATACAATAATATTATGATCAATTTAGCAACTGTATTGTAAAAATAAAATAAAAAATTAATGATTAAATAAATTGATTTTTAAATAAAAAAATTTAAAAACAAAAAAAAAAAAACATAACAAATAATTTAAAAATGAAAGATAGACACCTTACAATACAGTTGAATGGTTAAATGGTGAATTATTTTGATTAAAAATATTTTTATTTTTTAATAATCTTTTGTTTTTTATTTTATTAATAATAATAGTATATAATAATATGTTTTAATATGTTTTTTTTTTCTTTTTGTTTTTGGTTTTTTGTTCTTATTTATATTAAAAATCAGTCAAGAGTCAAGTGAATTTTATATATTTATAAATATATAATATATGTATATATATATAGTATATATATAAAGGTATATTATGTATGTATGTAAAAATGTATATAAGTTGTATGTGAGAATGGATGAACTGTTGTGAGTTAGGGTGATGGTTATTAGAGTCTAATCGTAAAATGCTTTTTAAACGTTTTTGTTTTTCTTTTTTTTTTTGGATTATAATTCACATTTAATAAATATAATTTATAATTATTATTTTTATATCGTTTCAAACTACACAACATGCTAAAAAGGATTTCAACAACATTTTATTTTATTTTTTTATTTTACTTGATTTCTTTCATTCTATCTGTCTTTCTTTGGGTTCTTTGATGTACTGATTTCATATAATGGATGAATTAATGAATAATGGATTAGGTTTAGTAATGAAAATGTCTATGAAGTACACCCATACCTCGCTTTGCGTCGTTTCGGTTTGCATTTTTTCGAAATTTTCTAATTTTCACAATGCGTCCTTGGTTTGGTACGTTGTTTAGGGTTCGAGTTTTTAATTTTTTTTTTTTTGAAATTTCTTTTTTTTCTTCTAAAAGATGGACACGACTTTTGTTTCTAATTGCGCCATGCTATCAAAACTTAGGGATTCCCAGTGGTGTTGTCGAGCCGGAACACTCCGGAACATCGTTCCGGTACATCCTTTTTGAACAGGAACGCGTTCCGGAAGTTAGGTTAGAGGACGTGTACTTGTCCGTTAAGACAAGTACAATACCCGGAGGTCGAAATTGACCCATTGTACGCGTTCCGGAACTAAAGATGATTTCTGATAACGAGAATTGGCTGACGTCGTCAAATTTGGGACTTGAGACCTCAAAAAAAAAAAAAAAAAAAAAACGCCGCCGCCAGGATTATCATGGAAAATCACTCCCGTCGTTAAATTTGAGACATGAGACCGCACAGAGCGGCCGCCTACCCAGGATCGGCCCTGTCTATATAATTATATATACACATTCCGGTAAAAAAAAAAAATAGCACAACACCACTGGGGATTCCCTTTCTAATTGAAAATAATACAGCTTTATTTTCACCTTGTTTTACTTAAATAAAGTGAATTTTTTATTTTACAGTAGGGCCTCGATTATCCGTTATCCGGTTAACCGGTAACCCAGATTAACCGTGATGACCAAAGATCAGTCTATTGTTTTTTGTTTGCAATGTTTTCAAATTGTTTGCTTCAATTAACCGTGATTATCTCTATTATCCGTGATGGCAGAAATTTTTTTTTTAACTTCAAATTCATACATACAATATAATAAACATGAACACGGGAAAATTCCCTTGTTTGCATGCGATGAGTCAGAAGCATTTACAAGTGATTAGTTTAATTTTGAAATTTGAAAAGTACGGGTGGCTAGATCTAAATATATTTAGTATGACTTTATTATCAGTGGCACAAATAATCAAAACTACGGATAACTTTAACACAGAGGATATATAGAGACATGGGTCAAATGTGATGAAAATGCCTGCCAATTTGCTATTTTGTCAGATGAAGAAATTATAAGCACGACAAACAGTAACTCAGATGAAACTGAGCGAGACAATGGATTAGAAGACATTGATAAAGACTATTGTTGTTTTCTTTTCTACAAAGAAAATGTCACCCTCTTACAAGGTACATTAAAAAAATTGCTGACCACCCCTGTTGTAATGTAATTTTTTATTTGAGAAGAACAAAACACAAATTTTAAAAAAGGGTATGCCCGGTGTTTACCACTTATTAAGAAAATGAATGACGAAATGCCAATTTGTTCAAAAGATGACGAAGATGAATCTAATAACTGATTTATTTCAATTTTCGCAAATAAAATATCCATATTTAAAAATTTTATTTAAAAATATGTTGTATTTTTTGATTTGTTTTCAATAAAATATGTAAATATGAAAAAGGTGTTGCCAGATCGCTAATTTTTCGACTTAATTTTTGGAGCACTTGCTTATAACCAAAAAAAATTTTTTAACACTGTTCTAACACTGAATACAATTTTTTTTATATTACTGATCATGTAGCTTTAATAATGTAATGTTTCCTTAATGTTACTCCACAAAACAATGAAAAAATTAACTTCAAAATTGGATAACGATACCAGGCGACTTTTTTTAAATTCCATCTGGTAGCCCTATAAATAAACAAAAGTCAACTGCTTTACAGGGCATTATCAGCACTCTCGATTTATACAGGGCATAAAATGCAATGCCCTCCACCATTGGCAAGTGCAAATTATTTAGAATAAAACAAAATAAAATAAAACAAACACAAAATTGCATTTTTTAAAATAAAATGTACATTTTTTAGTAGAAAAGAAAACACCATATGTAATTGTTTCAGAAACCACTTTAAAAGAAGCGATAGAATTATCTAGCACATTGCTGAATTTCCTGTGTTCTGGAATTACAGAAGGAGAAGGATAAAATTCAAGTTTATCGCATCCAAGAAAATTATAAGTTGAAAAATATTAGATAATCAACATTACACGTCTTTTTTTTAAGAATTTGTATTCATTTTTGCTTAACGTCCTTTTTTGCCTCATGTTTTCAGTAGAAAATTTAATGCATACATACTTATTTAATTTAAAAATGTACATAAACTTCTTGAATTCATTTTTTTTAATGTAAATATGTATGTACATCAATGTTCACTTGTTAAATAACAAAAATATTAAAAAAAACTGTATAAAAAATTGTTGTTATCCATCACGGATAATCGCGGCCCGACTGTATTTTAATTGAATTTGTTTTTTTTTTTTAATATAAAATAATAAAATTTTATATTATTTTCGATTTTTAAATGTTTACTTTGTTCAGTTTCTGGAACCTATCTTCGATCTTTACATGGTTTGCTATAGAAACTCATAACTTACTTTGTGTTCTTTCAATTTATGTCGTTTTTTTTTTTAACCACAATGCAAAGTGAGATATAGGTATATTGGAAATATTGAAAATCATTAAAGAAAAGTTTTAAGTTTTGAAATTGTTCTTACGAACGGAAAGTAAAGAAGTTTAGTTTCATATTTTAGATTTTCTTTAATTTTTTTTTATATTTTTTTTTTGTTATTAATTGCACAAGATTTTAAAAAAATATACTACTCGAACAACAATTATGTATGTATTTAATATAATTCTTATTTATTTATTTAATAATTCATTTTCTTTTCTTGTTTTCTTTTTTAATTTAAATTGAAAAATAAAAACGTTTTCCATTTTTCTCTTTTTTTCGCTTTTAATTTGCATTTCCTTAATATGTAAGCATTTGTTTGTTTTTTAAAAATTGTTGCCATTTTTAATACTAAATTTTTGTTTTGTTTTTGTTAAAAATTCCTCAACATTGTTATTTTTGTTTTTATTAGTTTCTATCATAATAATTAATTTATTTTTATTTTTGAATTTTTCAAATATTTTGACGGATTTTTTTACTCATGTTTTTTTTTGTTTTTTTTCATTAACCTTTTAAAGTTAATTGTTATTTTTGTTTTAAAAATTGGTGTGTATTTACGTGTATGTGTATATAAATATATAAGTATGTATGTCTATATATATATATATATGTATATATAAGTTGGTATATGATTGTGTACATAACATGTAAAATACATAAAATACCTACAAAAACATACGCTACTACTGTTTATTAGTCTTAAATTTAAAAATATTTCTTGTTTTTTTTTTTCTCTAATTATTTTAATTAATTATATCGTAAATGTTAAGCTAGTAATACTTCAATTAATATACCAGTTACTCTATTTATAAATTCCTAATAATTAGAAAAAAATTATTTTTTAAAAATAGGACAAAAACTCCAAAAGCTAATGTCAATTATGTTTTTAAATTTAAGCATTTAAAGGAATTATTAATTACTAAAGGAAATTTACAAAGTTTACTATTTGTTTTAACGACTCTTTTATTCTTCAGAAATGTTTTTTTTCAATTCCGTATAATTTTTAACTATCAAATACGGGTGCCCTGGTAGTCCAGTGGCTAGTGCGCTAGGCTATTAGCGTAAGGGTCATGGGCATAGCTGCCAGATTTGACGATTTATCGTCATTTTGACGATTTTGTGATCCAAAAATATCATATAATACCGATCAAATCGAGAAAGCCTTGTCATCGATTAAATTGACCAACTGGCAAAGGTGCGCAAGAAGCACAGCCGCTTGGAAGGATGTGTCAAGAAAGGACGAAATCCTTTAATCGGGTTGTTAATGGCCAATTAAGTAATTAAGTAGAAAATATTGTTACGAAAATGGAAATGGTGTTCTTAAAATGATAAACAAAAGCTCCAAAAACAAAAATAATGGACTTGTTTACATGATCAACGAATAAACAAAAATATAGCAACAAAATCAGTATAAAAAGGGATTAAGAAGTAAACAGGCAACAACAACACTGCAAGAAGCAACTTGTTTACATTTGTAGAGATTTGGCGAAGGCAAAGACATTCTCCTTCAAGTGCATTCATCAGACTGCTTACCCTGCGATATAAAAGACAAGACAGAGCAGGCAACGGCAATTCAGAATGTCTTGTGTGAAGACACGTTGCGTGTGAAGAGAATAATCGTTGTTTGTAGATCTCCGCTATAAAGATCTATTGAACGATTGTTATTATGTACGCGAAAGAGTGTAAAGAATAATAACAATTAAAGCAAATTGTTGTTTAAGTCAAATCGTTAAAGGCGGCACACGGAATTGTGCGAACAATAAAGAATTGATTTAAAACTATACACAAAATTAGTTTTTATTTTAATTGCAATCTACGAACTTATATTTTTAACGTTTTTTAGAAGGGTAAAAACGTAAGAATATAATTTTCTTGAAGATAATTTGTAAATTTCCTTTAGTATTATTAGATAAAATTGTCTTAATAATGTTGGCTTTATTTTGTTAACGTTTTTGTTTGCATAAAAAAAAAAAATTAAAATTAAAAGAAGAAATAAAAAATATTTAAAAACTTTATACCTATTTGTTGCCTTTTGTTAGTGCAATCTTATTAATAATTAATCAATTAATTAATTACCTTTAACACATTCACATGCAAACATCACTTTCAGTTATAATTATTTTAATTTAATATGCAATTTTCTTTCTTACTTTCTTTTGCTTTTTTCTTTCGTTCAATATTATCGTACCAAACGAGTATGTACGTTTGTTTCGTCTTGTTTGTCTTTTACAAGTGAACAACTAACTAACTGTTGAATTTTAGGTTAGGTTTTCCTTCTTTCTGCTTTGTTTTGTTTTGTTTTTAATATCGGAGTTTTTCTTTTATTTTTGTGTTTAACAACATTTATCAAAAATATAAACTACTTGGGTTTTTCTTCTTCTTTTTTGCTGCCTCTTTTTTTGTTTTTGTATTTTTTGTAACGTATTCCTCGCCTTTTGTTTAAACTTTTTAGAAAAAAAATGTTTTTCTTTTCTTTTTGGGTTGTCTTTTATATTTATTTTCAAGTTTTTCTTTAAATATTTTGTCTTTTTTAATTTGTTTTTTAATTATTTTTCTTTTTGTAAAATTTTTTTTTTTATTCATTCCAACAAACAGTTTTTCATAATTTTTTTTTCGTGTATTTTCTTAGGGGGATTTTCTTGTGTTCACACATACATACATACACCAATCAACCATCTTTCATTTCTATTATTAGAACATGTATACATACATATGTAATAATCATTAAATATTGGGGGGAAATATAATAAAGAACAGTTAAAAATTTCTTCTTTTCATTTTCTTCTTCTGTATTATTGTATGTATATCGATTATTTCTTTTTGTTTTTTAAAAAATATTTAAATTTTTTATTATTATATATTATATAGTATCTTAGATAAATAATTAATTTAATTTGCTTTGTTGCTAAATTTATTACAGTAACATTTCTCAGAGCCTAACAATTAAAAAAAGTTGTATTTTGAAAACATGATGTGGTGGTAAGGATTAGTTTTAAATTGAGTTGTGTATTGTTATATTATATTATATTATATTATATTATATTTATTTATTTATTTATATTATTATTAATTTTAATTTTCTTTCTTATAAAATATATAAAAATAAGTTGGAAACGAGGAAAGAAAGAGAAAAAATTCAATCCATTGCCAAAGCAAAAATTTCGGTTGATAAAATGAGCAACGCCAAGTTCTAAAAACAATTCTAATGGAAATTTCTTATCAATCAGGACAGTACAATCAATTGCCTAGTAAACTAGATGACAGGTTTACATATACATAGAATAGTAAATTATACAAAGTAAATTTAATTAGGAAACGGAAACGGTACAACAAATTTTACGCGAGTGTCCTGTACTTCAGAACAGACGTCATTGGTTTTTCGGTGACAGAACGTTTGAAGATCTGGGTATGGGCACTACGGATCATGACCCACCACAAACGGATCATGACTATATGGGCCATATGCACAAATGGCAGTCACGATGGGAGAGCCGTTTAAAGGGAAGATGGATATTTCACCTTGTCCCTTCTATAACCCCTTGGATGGAGAACAAACATTGCGAGCTGAATTACTACGTGACCCAGTTCCTAACTGGTCATGGATGTTTTAGGAAGTACCTGCACAGATTTGGGCATGATACTTCCCCTATATGCCCAAACTGTGTAGATGAAGAGGAAGATGCGGAGCATATTCTGACATGCTGCCCCAGATTTAGATGGCCCGGAGAAACTAGATTAGGACCAAACCGGCTCATGGAGGAGCTGTTGAATTCTAGGACGCTATGGAGCCAATATAACCAGAAAATGGCTGAAGTAATGATAGAACTCCGAAGAAATTTGAATTTGACTTAGTGTGATAAAGCTTTCGAGCTAACCAGGCCTCCGCGAAGTAATACCTTACGGCAGTCCCGGGGGGGGGGAGAGTGGTTGAAGTGTGTAGGGGGTGGGTTTAGTACGTAGGCACCAGTGATGGTGAATCGTGCATGCTTTTGTTGGAACAAAAGTATCTTTCGAAGATTACTACCTCCGGCTCAAGACAAAAAAAAAAAAAAACTATATGGGCCACCGAGTAAACTTGCCTGTGAACGGCATGCTACCCGCTAACCTAACCTTGTGAAAAACATTAAAAATATTGGATTATAATTATCAAAGTAAATATGAAGAGACTCTCTGCGATATCATTCAAAGAGTTCTTGAGACTGTAAGTCATTGGTGCATGATAATGGGCCTGAGAAAAAAAAAACCGGAAAACACCACAATAGTACCAATTATAAGAAGAAAACTTCCTGGGTGAAATAATATCACATTAAATGGAGGAAAACAATGGAAAAGGAAATGGAAAATAACAAATGGCTAGTAAATTGACATGGAGGCTTCATATAGAGTGCAAGGAAAGAATGGACAAGTCATAATGGAATGTACAAGAATTGCAGGAAAATCTTGCGGATTCAATTCAGGAATTATGCACTGGAGGTATACCATAATGTTTAGATTAATAGTGACCTAGGAGGCAATTGCCTGCCCAGACAGAACGAATTTGAAAACAGCTCAATTGGGGTTGGACAAGATACAGCGACTATGTAGTGTCTCTAGTGTATAACAGGGGCAACGATAGCCTGTACTACAGGGACGCTGGAAACTCTATTAGATTTATGGTGTTTTCTTTTCTACAAAGAAAATGTCACCCTCTTACAAGGTGCATTAAAAAATTGCTGACCAACCCAGTTATAATGTAATTTTTTATTTGAGAAGAACATAACACAAATATTAAAAAAGGGTATGCCCTATGTTTACCATTTATTAAAAAGTGTTGCCAGATCGCTAATTTTTCGACTTCATTTCTTGAGCGCTGTTTTTTATAAAACCAAAAAAAATTTTTAACACTGTTCTAACACTGAATGCATTTTTTTTATATTACTGACCATGTAGCTTTAATAATGTAATGTTTCCTTAAGGTTACTCCACAAAACAATGAAAAAATTAACTTCAAAATTGGATAACGATACCAGGCGACTTTTTTTAAATTTCATCTGGTAGCCCTATAAATAAACAAAAGTCATCTGCTATACAGGGCATTATCAGCACTCTCGATTTATACAGGGCATAAATGCAATGCCTTCCACCATTGGCAAGTGCGAATTATTTAGAATAAAACATACCACCCTTTTAGAGGGCGAAACATTTTTAAGAAACAAACACAAAATTGCATTTTTTTAAAATAAAATGCACATTTTTTGGTAGAAAAGAAAACACCATTACATCTGCGTCAAACGATAGCTTTAAGAGACCATTGCTACGTTGATGGAACGTAAATGTAATTTATTAGGTGATTTCAAGACCTCAGGAAACAATTGGCTGTCAACTCCCTCCTGAACAAAATAAGTAGTCTCTAGCAATTTGGGACCTGCTACTCAACGAGACTTAGTAACAAAAATCAATGGAGTAATGTGAAAGCTGACTACTCTCTTAAAAAGGGGATTATGTTGTGGTATACATACATACATATGAGTCAGAAACGAATCTTTTAAAAGAAAAATGACATTGGATCTGCTGGATCCAGAATTCTGGGCAGTGAGCAAGCAGACTAACTTGTCACGAAGAGAGTGTGCACGACGTTGATGACGACAGAAACCTTCTATGGAAAGAGTGTTCAACGAAAGGGAAGATAAAGAGAGGCAAAGGCTTAAGTTTAAGCTTAGGTTTAAGGCAAATTAGAGGAGATCTGAAAGAAGTACTAAGAGGTAACCTGCGGTTAATATCCAGTCTTTTGACAATAAATAGATTTCTTTTCTCCATTTCCTATACTCAGGGCTTTATCAGCGATCAAAGGAATATGAAAACCAAATTCAGCAAGAGAGTAAATAAGATTGAAAGTTACAGAGAGAAGTGTGTTAAGGCAGACGTCGGCACAAAGAGAACATGATAAAAATGTGAGTGTATTTGTGAGAAGCCTGTGTATAACCCAGAGGAAAATTGTTAGTAATTATTGTTTCAAGCAGTGTTCGAACAAATATTGTGCTTTTTGATGGCATTGATATTTTTCGCACAAGTTCTTATGGATTTGTAGCAAGAGTCATTATTATATATTGCAAGTACCTGAAATTCAATATATTTAAAGCAAAAAAAAAAAATTCTGTTTCCCAGTTTTTCTTCACATTTTAATTAAATTTTTCTTTGGGTGTATAATTGATATACAAAAAAATTTCAAAAAGAAGCGACGAGAATCTGCTTCACTGAAAGCTGGCAAGCAACTGAATGTATTTTTATGCTCTTTTTAACGAACATTGTTGATGTTCGTGTCCTATGTGTGTAAAAAGCCGAAGATTTTCGGCCCCCGGGGGACATTGGAGGAAAATAAGTAATAGAGTTGAGAATGTAGAATAGAAAGTACTTTTTTCGAATGTTAGAATTTTTCAATCCTTTTTCCCGACAAGAAGAGTGTCGTAATTAAGAAGGAAAAGAAAAAAGCTTAATGAAAATGAAGGATGTTTTGGAAGATAGAGGAGGTGTTAAAAGATAGAAACAGGGATAGGTTAGGTTAACCTAATGAAAATAGAGGAGGTTTTGGCAGATAGAGGAGGTCTTAGAAGATAGAAGTGCAGTCCTTGCGCTGACCAACTTCTTCCTTTTCCATGATTTTGATGGAACTTGGTTAGTACAGGGACTGCGTTCACCAGTGGCATCACAACGGGCCGTTATGCGTGCTCAAGTGAGCTTTGTGATATCAGAGCTACCACTCCGACCTAAACTAACCTAGTAGATAGAAACAGGGATAGGTTAGATTAGGTTAACCTAATCTGGAAACAGTGAACAAAGCAAAAAATATTTTAAAAGATTGGAAAATCAATTGCAACGAATGAACTGTGGAATATTGCCTATGGCAGGTGGACTAGGAAAGCACCAGTGATGAGTTTTCAAAGTCAAAATTTATACCAGGTCTGTCAAGACAAATGTCGAATCAAGTAATGGTAGCAAACGATTATAAAAGTTTGGTTATGCTTGTTTGATCATGAAACAAGCCCAAGGTTAAGGGTTTCTAGGGAATATTTAGAATGAAATGGTAAGAAAGAATAGTGAAATAAAAGAACTAAGAAGAAGAAATTTGTTTTACGAAAAGAGAAGTTATCGTTTCCAACCTATGTATACATATATGCTTAAAAATATACGTATATTTTTTCTTATAATTACATTTTTATTTATATTCAATAATAAATATATAAATAAATTGCTACCAATAATTTCTTTTTAATTGTTTTTTTTTTTTTTTTTTTTTGTAATAATTTTAAATATTTAACATTCACATAAAAAGCACAATATTTATTAAATTATTATTTTATATTATAGCATTTATTGTTTATTATTATTATTGTTTATAAAAAAAAGTTTTTTCATTCTCATTTTTTTATATTGTATAAAATTTATATATGAAATCTTTTATTTTTTTTTTTTTTTTCTTTATTTCTTGGTAGGAAGGGGAGCTGCAAGTATTTATCAAAAGATTGTATTTGGAAATGTTTTCTCATTTTAATAAGTGTTCATATATTAATAGAGTGTCTTGGAAAAGTGGAGGTGGAGGGAGGGGGGAGTTAAGTTTTAAAAAACAGGGCAAATCGAGAGCACAGTCTAAAATGTTTTGTTTAAATCTTTAAATTTAATTTTTTATTTTGTTTTTTTTTTTTTTTGTAAAAACATGTATAACATTAAAATAATATTTTTTGTTTTTGTTTTTAAAGAAAAAAATTGGTGTTTTTAAATGTTTTATTTTTAAATTTTAAATACAATATAGTCTTTAATAAACGTTCTTTTCTTCTTACTTTCTTTCTTTTTTTTTCTTTTATTTTTGTTTAGTTTAACAAGATATGCGGAGGAATGTATTGTTTTTTCTTTTTTTGTTTTTAATAAATATTTTTTTATTTTTTTTTTTTAATATTTAAAGTTTGTTTTTAAGAAACATTTTTGGTTTTGCTTTGTGTTTTTTCGGTTCAATAGTCACTGAGAGTCCTATTTGCTTTTTTTCTTTATTTTTTTTTTTTTTTCTTGTTTAAAAGTTTGTTTTCTGTTTCACTTTTAATGATGTTTCAATAAAAAAAAAATCGAATTTAAGCGCATAGAATGAATGTTTTTTATGGGAATAGGTTTTCACAACATTTTTTTAAATTTTCGTAGAATTAAATAAAGTTTTTATAATGAAACATTTTTGTTTTTTATTTTTTTTTTTAATTTATAAAACTTTTTTTTTTAATTATTTTGAAGGCAAAATAATTGTTAATTGTTGTCATGTGATAGATAATATGATTTTTATTTCTTTTTCTCTTTTTTTTTATATATAAAAACACATATTATTTAATTATTTTTTATTATTTTTTTTTTAATGTTTGTAACTCGTGTTAATTATTTCGTTTCATTACTTTGCTTCACTTCTTTTTATTTTTATTTTTTTATAATATTATTCAGCTTTTAAGTGTAATTTATTTATTAACATTTAGAAAACTACTACATTTACCTTTTTTTATTTTGAATATAAAAATAATGTTTTGTTTTGTTTTATTATTATGTACTTAGTTTATAAAGTTAAATTTCCTTAATTAGTTTATATTTTATTAAAATATATATTTAATATATTTTAATACTCATATTTATTTATTTTTAAAAGCCTTTAATGTTGAAAATTATTTATCCATTTTCTTCACAAAAATATTATTTATATACATACACTTACTAATTGTTTAAAAAAATAAATAAATTTAAAAAACCTAACCTAAAAATATCATTTGAAATACTTTTGTTTTAATACTTAATTTTTAAAAATTGTGCCTAACATTTTTAATATGTGCAATATTTAAAAAAAAAAAAAACAAAAACAAAATTTTACTTTAAAAATTCTTTCTTTGCTTTACATAAAATTAAATTAAAATTTTAATCTAAAAATGGCTGGTCTTTTTAATTTTATTTAAAAAACAAAAAATTAATACAACAAAACATACATACTTACATACACATATACATACACGTAAATGAAACATAACGGTTAAAAAGAAGAGGATATACTTTCACCGTCTCGAGTACCCAAGACAAACGGCGGCTATAAAGGCAGAGTAACGTAGGATCTCCATGCACAAATGGCAGTCACGATGGGAGAACAGTTTAAAGTAAAGATGGACATTTTGCCTTGTCCCTAATATGAGCCAGTTCCTAACTGGATGCTTCAGGAAGTACCTGCACAAATTTGGACTTGATACTTCCCCTATATGCCCAAACTGTGTAGATGAGGACGAAGATGCAAAGCATATTCTAACATGCTGCACCAGATTTAGATGGCTCGGGGAAACGAGTTTTGAACCGAACTGGAGTTTGAACCGAATGGTAGAGGTTTTGAATTCTAAGATTCTATGGAGCCAATACGGCCAGAGAATGCCTGAAGTTATGCTGGAACTCCGCAGGCGAAATTAAATTTACGGCCATTTTTATAACTTGCCGTTTTTCATTATTATAAGTGGACAATATGGCAGAAGTGAGCGTTAAGCTAAAGGGAGGGTCATCGTATCGGTAACTTTTAAAGTTAAGTTTATGTTTGAACTTGCCAAATTATATATTATTTTCAATATGGCAACTTCAAATATTAACAAAATGGTCAAATACAACAAAAAAGAAAGGCCGTCGTTGCCACTGCGTTTAAAAAAAAAATTGTTTAATTGAGCAGTGTTATCGACATTGCTCCGGTACTGCCATAAAAGTTAACTTTATTTTATCATTAAGTTTTATAAACGAAAAGAAGTTAAAGGTGACTTTAAAGTTTACTTTAGCTAAAGAGTTACCTTTAACTAAGCCTAACTTCAATGGGAAGTTGTAATAATGGCCCTTAGTGTGATAAAGCTTTAAAGCTGAGAAGCCCTCCGTGAAGCGGTTGAAGAATATAGGAGATGGGTTTAGTAAGTAGGCAGGCACCAGTAATGGTGAATCGTACACTCTTTTGTTTGAACAAAAGTGTCTTTCGAAAATTAACGCCTCCGGCTCAAGACAAAAAAAAATTTAAAAACATTGAACAGACTCGCGATAAACAATTTTAAATGTATGAACTATTCGTCGATAACTTCGATATGAGTTGGATGTTCCTGACAAACAATGATAAGACTATGCAGAATGATCCATCATTACCTCGTGAATTGTATATTAAAACCTCATGTTATTATTCATCTCGTGGAAATTAAAATGAGGTTTTTAAAATTGTAATGTTAGCAACACTTTATTTAATTGATCATTACAACCATTTGGTTTGGAAATCAGGTCAGAATCCTACTGAGTCTATTCTTATACATAATTTCTCTTAACAACCCTTTAGTCAGGATTACAACCTAGCTTCTCACACCACTTATGTTGTGTATGTTAATTTTATCCATAAGTGTCGCAACTTACAGTTTAAAGTCGTCTCCAAACGACAGACTTTTAAGAAACTTTTTATGACAATTTCTATTTACATTCACAGAGTTTTTGCCAGAAATTTGCTGAGACGAAGTTGCCGTTTCGTTTGAGATATCTAACCTGGGGTTTGAACCGCTGTCTCATATCTAATAAGCCAAAACACGAAAAAGCTCATACAGTGACAATCTCAAGAAAGGTCAGACATCCCATAATGGTATGAAGAATGTTTGCAGTGAAATTCTGGGACAAAAATTCGGAAATTATTCACTAGATGTATACCATGGTGGACAGATCAATAGTTTCTCCATAATTAAAATGTCATTGTCCGTTAACGACCCTATTAGTTTTACTGCCAGCTGATTTCCACATGGACATAATGATTTTTAATCAGGAAATATAAAAACACCTGAAAAACTTAACCTCACAAAAAACCTTAACCTTGAAATATAAATTTTTGGTTGTCCTTCTTATCTAAACGATTTTTGTGTGACCTTTAATGCTTTTTTGATTTAAATTTTCGCTTTATCCAGTAGTTTCTATTTGGAGCTACAGTACCGTTCTATGCGATTTCAATTTATTCGGATTTTCGCAAAATGAATTCGACTCATAAAGCGATTTCTCAGTGTATTTGAACGTCTAGACTTTCCCGACATGTTGTGTAAACCTCAATACTGAACATGAGGGCTACTAGGGTAATTAGAAAATGCAGTCATTCAGTGTGTTTAGAAGCAGACGTAGTTGGGTAATGCTTAGGAATTGATAGGAGAGTAAATTTACTGTGCACTGACATAATTGCGCAGTTCGCCGTCTGGTCCAATAGTTTCTAAACACAAAAATGCAAATTTCGTAAAACTTCATCGCTAAGTACAGCAATGCTATCAGAGGTAATTATTGAAATTTGTCCCTCTGAGGCTAACGTCAGTTGATTTTGTGAAAGAGAGGGTTAAAGTTCAATCTTTGTGATTGTCTTAGATTCGGTTTACAGATGCTTCACAATTTGATGACATTGTCATGCCTCCAAATAAGTTGTGGAACCTTAAGTTAATGTAACAGGCCTCTAATACTAATAATAATGCAGCATAACAACAACTTACACGAGATCATCGGTTAAAATAGGAATACCAAACGGAAGGATTACGACCTAGCATCCCACACACATGTGTTAATTTTATACATGAGTGGCGGGACCTACAATATTTAAAGTCGATCTCGAACGACAAAATTTTTGAGAAACTTTTCATGGCAATTTTATTTATTTACTCTTAGAGCTTTTGCCAGAAATCTGCTGAGAGGAAGTTCTCATCACTTCGTTTTGATGTCTAACCTGGAGTTTGAACCGAAGCCTCATGTCTAATCAGCCAACACACTATCTACTAGACTACGGCGACTACGAAGCTATTAGAAAATTATAATGTCGGTCGAAAATATGTAGCTTTTGAGTGGTCCCAATCTGAAGACAAACGGATTACTACAGGGTAGTACATACATATATTAGGATCGGTATTATATTTGATATTTACTTCACGCAAGCTATTTAGGCGTGACTCTCACACTACTACTCACACTTCTACCTTTGCTGATGCTTCAGTTCTCATTAGCACATGAAGACCCTCCTTACAGAGCATCTCGATTCCTATAGAATCAAATTTTTAAGCTAGAAAAATGGCCAAAACTGTGGAGTATAAAAGTGAATGAACAAAAATATACGCTTAGAAGAACATTCACGCTACGAAGGGAAACATGTCCCATCATTAGAATAAATAACCAAATACTGCCACAGTACTCCTACATCTTGGCAAATCACACCGACAGGCTTCTTTCAAGGAAATAGTAAAAGATAGTGCTATGTGAACTAAACTGTTCGCTCCAAAAACCAATATAATTATGAGAAACTGGAATAAATAAAATTCAAAGTCAACAAAACAAAATATTGCTTCATGATATATTCATGTTCATGAAAAAGCTGCTACTTCTAATTCCGAATTCTAATTTGGAGGTTAAAGCCCTTAAAGAATCAGAAATGGAACAACCGCTACTGTGTGTCAAATTTAGGGTAGCCAAGGTAGAAACTGCTATCCTGCATTGGTTATTGCTATGGTGGTACGAGTTTTATACTTTAGAGAGTATCTGCATCGCATGGGTAAATGTCTCTCCCCATTCTGTATATACGAGGAGAAAGAAACGTTAGACGATGCCGAACACACATTCATCAGCTGTTGTCGCTGGGCCGAAAGCCGTCAACGACTCGAAGTTGAAATTGGCGTCATTAGCCCAACAAATGTCGCGACGAAAATGATGAACAGTAAAGAGAGCTGGAACGCAGTGAAACAATTTGTGGAGTACGTTCTACGAAGGAAAAAAGTCTGACCTAGACGCAGCAGAATAAGAATAGAGCGGAGCCTGGACGCAGGCTGACGATGATGTAACTGGATCATGCACATGCCAGAAAAGGGGCCCACCTCGAAGTAATACAACCGTGGTTCCGAGGTGGAATGATTCCCCGGTGAGGAGACAAGGCGGGTTTTTAGTCGGTATACCCAGTGGGAAAGTCCGTCATACCATGTCTGGTGACGATCTTCATGAATGCATAAAGCATTTTCCCTCCTTAACGTAGGTCCCGCCAATTATGTACAAAAGTGGTGTGAGAAACTGCGGGCTTCTTGGGGACGATTGCCTGTAGACTGTCTAATGGTGAAGGTATAGCACTGGCCATTTTATAGTCACCTAGCAGCAACTCGTTTCCTTGCCGTTCGCATCTTCCCCCTTTCCTAAAAAAAACCTGCACAATGCACTGCATGAGTAGGGGCCATCCCCAGAGTGCTGGTTTCATAAAAAAAAAGTTGAGTTGGTTGGCAAACCAATTGTTAACATTTGATTAGTTGAGAAGGGGTCTTGAGCAGCCGAAAATAGATTGTCTGAGCCACAATTGCTCCATTTTCCATGGAAATATGTTACGGGCACACCCACAAACGGTGTGCTGTTGTTCGAATTGGCCGCATTAAAGCGTTTGGCCATTATTAAGTCTTCAAATATGGAGCCTGTGTTGTGAGTGGTTTGAAGCATGTTTAATCGATTGGAGTATGAAGATTCCAAAAGATTGGCTAAGAGACCCAAACCGCCGGGAAAGTGAGAACCGCTAGTAACATTGCTATTAGAAGAGCCGCCACCATGTAAAGAGGATGATGGCGTAGATTGTGAGGGTCTAGCAATGGGTGGCTGTTTAACTTGTTGCTACTGCATCATATAGCCGGATATGGCTCTGATATAACCAAAAGTATTGCGTACTACGGAGGTACAAGTTGAGTTGGCTGTCAAACCATTTGTTAACTTTTTTCATAAGGAATTGAATCTTATTCGTAACAAAAATGTATCTCCGAAGAAGAGAGCTGTTAAACTACACAGAAACAATTTTATTCGTTAAACCTAGACGAAATTGATCATGCAAATCTTCTACAATAATAGATTTACCAGAATAACTAAAGAAAAGAAAAAAATAATAATAAAAACTAATTGAAATAAATAAAAAAAAAACAAACACGCTACAATTTTATTTTATTTCTTTTTTTTTTTTTCATTTAATTTTTGTAAACTTTAATTTGTATTTCTTTTTCTTTAAATGGCAAGTTTAACAAAAACACATTAATTTTATATATAAAAAAATAAATTGTATATATAGAAAAACCAGCCATGCTTTTTGTGTTTTTTTTTTTTTTTTTAAGAAAAATCAAACATAATTACAAACTATAATAACATTGATTTATATAAAAAAAAAATAAAATAAAATTAAAATAAAATAATAATAAAAAATAATACAAAAAAACAAAATACAAGCAATAGAAAACAATTATTTATTTATTTTAATTTTTTTTTTTTTACTTAAAAAGGATCATTCTTTTCTTTACTTTTTCTTTCTTTTTTTTTAAATTCATTTTAACAAAATACATTAAAAAAAAAAATTAAATAAAAATAAAACATAAATAAGTAGCAATAAGATTTATTTTCTGGTTGTTGGTTGTATGATTTACGAACACAAAACAAAAATAATTAAATAAAATATTGTTATTATTTTATTTATTATTGGTTTAGAAAAAAAAAAAATAATAGAAAATATTTTAACTACAAATTTTTAAAGAGAAAGAAATAAAAGCAAATTGTATTGAGTTTCACTTATAATGATAATAATAATAATAATAAAAAAAAAATTAATAATAATAATAATGTTTTACATTAAAACTATTCCCTAGTTGGTTGTTGTTGTTTCAGCTAAATATATAAAAATATATTTATTTATATATATATATATATTATATATATGTATGTATAAGTAGTAATTGTTAATTATAAAAATAATTAAAAAAAAAAAAACAAAATTAAACATTTATTTATTTTTTAAAGGAAATTTTGAAAATTTTGTTTTTCTACTTTTGAAATAAATTCATATGAGCACGGTTAAGCATGTTCGTTGTTTTATTGGGAAATTGTTAAAAAAAAAAAAAACTAAATTTAGAAGATATTGCCATCGAATTGAATTGAATTTAAAAAAAAAAAAATACACAAGATTTTATTATTTTGAGATCTTATATGGAATGAATTATAGCCACAGGACATATAGAATATTGTAATGATTTTTAATGAAAATAAAAGCCAGTGGTGGTACTTTCTTTTTTTAATTAAAAAAATTAAATTTAAGGGCAGCATAATAATTATTTTAGTTTTTTTTTTTAAGAAATTTGAAGTATTTGTTTTTCTTCTTTTAAGAAGGATGTTTAGAATTTTTTTATTTGAAATAAAAACAAGTGGTGGTACTATCAATTTTTTTTTTAATTAAAAAAATTAAATTTAAGGTTAGCACAATAAGTATTTTAGTTTTTTTTTTAAGAAACTTGAAGTATTTTTTTTCTTCTTTTAAGAAGGACGTATAGAATATTGAATTTATTTTTTATTTGAAATAAAAACCAGTGGTGGCACTTTCTATTTTTTTAATTAAAAAAATTAAATTTAAGGGCAGCATAATAATTATTTTAGTTTTTTTTTTAAGAAATTTGAAGTATTTTTTTTTCTTCTTTTAAGAAGGATGTTTAGAATTTTTTTATTTGAAATAAAAACCAGTGGTGGCACTTTCTATTTTTTTTAATTAAAAAATTAAATTTAAGGGCAGCACAATAATTATTTTAGTTTTTTTTTTTAAAGAAACTTGAAGTATTTTTTTTTTCTTCTTTTAAGAAGGACGTTTAGAATACTGAAATTATTTTTTATTTGAAATAAAAACCAGTGGTGGCACTTTCAATTTTTTTAATTAAAAAAATTAAATTTAAGGTTAGCATAATAATTATTTTAGTTTTTTTTAAGAAACTTGAAGTATTTTTTTTTCTTCTTTTAAGAAGGACGTATAGAATATTGAATTTATTTTTTATTTGAAATTAAAACCAGTGGTGGTACTTTCTATTTTTTTTTTTAATTAAATTTAAGGGCAGCATAATAATTATTTTAGTTTTTTTTAAGAAACTTGAAGTATTTTTTTTTTCTTCCCTTAAAAAGGACGTATAGAATATTGAATTTACTTTTTATTTGAAATATAAACCAGTGGTGGCACTTTCTATTTTATTTTTTTTTTTAATTAAAAAAATTAAATTTAAGGTTAACACAATATTTATTTTGGTTTTTTTTTAAGAAACTTGAAATATTTTTTTTTTTCTTCTTTTAAAAAGGACGTATAGAATATTGAATTTATTTTTTATTTGAAATAAAAACCAGTGGTGGTACTTTCTTTTTTTTTTTAATTAAAAAAATTAAATTTAAGGGCAGCATAATAATTATTTTAGTTTTTTTTAAAGAAACTTTAAGGATTTTTTTTCTTCCTTTAAGAAGGACGTATAGAATATTGAATTTATTTTTTATTTGAAATAAAAACCAGTGGTGGCACTTTCTATTTTATTTTTTTTTAATTAAAAAAATTAAATTTAAGGTTAGCACAATAATTATTTTAGTTTTTTTTTAAGAAACTTGAACTTTTATTTATTTTCTTCTTTTAAGAAAGAAAAAAAGACATGGAATGGCATGGCATACAGAAAAGAAATTCAACGAACATGCTTAAAAAAAGGTTCTGGAAAATTCGAAATTTTTTGTTTCGGTTTTCATTTAAATTTTTAGATTTGTTGCAATTGTTTGAAGTACTACTACACAAAAAAAAAAAAAAAAAAATAATTATTATTATAATTATGATTTGATTTTAAAATTTGTGAAAAACACTTATATTTCTATATAAATATCTAAGCAAATATATAATATTAAAAGCTAAAATTGTATGGTTGTATATGTTGAAAAATGAAAATAAAAATATTAAAAACAAAAATTAAATAAAAATTCTTGTTTTGTTTTTTTATATTTTTGTTTTTTGTTTTTCAATTGCATAACTCACTAATTAACGATTAAAAAATGTTTTTTTATTCAGTTTTTCGGTGTTTTATTATAAAAAAGAAACAAATGCTTTTTTTTAATAGTAAATTCATGGAAAATGTTTTTTGTTTTTTTTTTTTTGTTTTGTAACGTTTTTTTTTACTTCATTTCTTTTTTTTGTTTTTCAATAGTAAAAAAATAAATTATAAAACAATTAATTTGTAAATTGATTAGTTTTAATATTATTTTAATATTATTTATGAAGATTTCTTTATATTATTTATGGTTTTAAGTCTTATAAACTGATTGCCAAACAGGAGTAGAGAGAGAAAATTTTATATTTTTTTTTATTCATTTATTTATTTGAAAAAAAAAATTAAAGGAGTTTTTTTTTTTATTACTAGAAAACGTTTTACTTTTTCATTTATTTAATTTATTTATTTATTAATGTTTAATAAAGAAATGTTTTTATTTTTTTCTTTTTTTGTTTAAGACAAATCAACAGTTATTTATTTAAATAGTTTTTATCGTTTCTTTTAATAGTAAAAATTGTATAAAAAAAATTAACAAAATCATTATATTAATTCGCTTCACATAAAAAAAATTGTTCAGTTCGTATGTATACATATAATAATTAAATTAACATTAATAAAAAAAAAACATACACATAAAAAAAATACAAATAAAAAAAAAATATACAAATTCATTAAAGAAAAGCAAGACAAAAAAATAAATAAAATTCTTAACTAAAAGAACTAATAAAAACAAATAAAAATAAAAAAAAGAAAAACTAATAATTATTAATTAATTAAAAGCTTTCTCCAAGTCCTTTTTATGAAATAATATTTAAAAAACAAAAAAAAAAATTAAAAAACATTATTTATGCGAGTATACCGGAAAATTATTTAATTTTTTCTTGCATTTTCTATTGTGTAATTAAACAAATTCTATATAAAAAAAAAAAAAATATTTAAGAAATAAACAGCCAAAGAAAAAAAAAATAACAGAAAAATACAAAAATTACATACAAAATTAAAAATCAAAATTTATATTGTTTTATGCTTAAAATTATTATAATTATAAATATAAAATAAAAGTAAAAATAAAAAACAATTTATTTTTTTTTTTTCAAGAAAAAAACCTCAACAATAAAAAACAAGTTTAAAAAAAAGACAAACAAAATAGAAAAAGTAAGTGGGGGAGGAGGGGTAGTGCCTTTCAGAGAGCTTGGTCTTAAAGATTTATAACAAAACATAAAATAAACTGAGCTCAACAAAATTACTTATTATTTAAAAAAATAAAATTAAAAAAAAAAAATTAAACAAGAGATTTCAAATTCATCATCTTAATTAGGCGTTCTTAAAAATTTCTTTATGTAATGGTGGTTTGCTTATGTAGTTCTTATATAAAATTAACAAACAAAATATATTTGTATGTATCATAATATTAAAAAAAAAGGAGATATTTTTTTATATGTTACGTCTTATGGTTATTTTACTAAAAATTCTATTAAAAATTACGAAATTACGACAGAAAAGGATTATGAGAGATTATGAGTGAGAAAGACAGAGAGCATTTGTATTTGTATAAAAAGAAAACAAAAAAAAAAAGAGCTTAGAAAAAGCTTTTTCTAATTCTTTTCCATTCAGAAATTCTATTTTTTTTTTAACAAATATTAAAAAAAAAAAAATTTTTAAATAAAAATTAACAAAGCTCAGTCGTTTTTTTTTTATTATTATTTACTTAAGATAGATTTTCGTTAAACATTCCTTTGAAAATCTCTGTTTCGAAAGTTTCTTTTTTTTTTTTTTTAAACATCATATTCTTTAATATTCTTTTTCTTTTTTGTTTTTCATCATTTTCATTTTCTTTTTTAAGTTTTTTGTGTTTAAAATTTTCAAAAAATAATAATAATAAGAATAATAATAATAAATAACATTATCAAAAACTAATAATAATAATAATAATTAATAATTAATAATAATAGTAATAATGATTAGCAATATTAAAAATGCCCTTCTTTTTTTTTTTTTTGTTTTGTTTTGTTGTTTATAACTTACGAAAATAAAATTAAAAAAAAAAAAAAAAGAAAAACAAACATACAAACAAAAAAAATAAAATAAAAAACAATTACGTTTACTTTTACGTTTGTGTTTACGTTTAAAAATTTAAATAACTTACGCTTATCATAATATAAGTAGAGTAGTGTAGAGTGGAGTGGAGAGTTGTTGTGGGTTCTGGTTGTTACATATAAAATCAAAAAAGAAGTAAACAAGTTTACAAACCAGTTGGTGGTACTTGCACATAACGATATATATAGAGACGATAATCCTTGCTGGCCAATACAACACTGCCATCATCCATCAGAGCAACATCAAAACATTGAGCATGTTTCACTTTAGACTCCAAGGCCGATACCAATTGGCCATCTTGCGTGAAAATGGTCAAATTAAAGTTGTTATGATTGTCAGCGATTAAAATTTCCCCGTTCGTATTAATGCCCACACCAATGGGATAATTGGTAATGCCTTCGCCGCCAATTTGCCTTAGATACTGGCCCTCATAGTTAAATACCTTGACACAGTGGGCACGATTGTCACTAATGAAGATCTCTTGTTTGTCGTTGACCACCACACCGTTGGGGAACTCAAGATGTTTGGAGCAGCCAAACTTATGCAAAACATTGCCATTCTGATCAAAGATTATGACACGCATAACCTTGCATTCGACCACAATAATGCGTCCCTTATTGTCGACCGTAACACCTCGGGGGTGTTGTAAAATATTGGCGCCAAATTTACGTACAAATTGCCCATATTGATTGTAAATCTGTATTTGGTGTGTGGGCGAGCGTTCGGTTACAATAATGTCGCCCGAATTTCGTACCACTGCCACACGATTGGGATACAACAGTTGAGAGTCACGTTTGCCACACTCACCGAATTGGAATTTAAAACGACCCTCCTTATCGAAAATCTGTATGCGATGATTATTGGTGTCTGCCACTATGATATCGTTTTGAGCATTGACAGCTACACCGCTGGGTTCGGTAAATTGGCCCTCCATAACACCAAACTCACCAAACTTGCAATGATAAATCATTTTTTGTCTTTTTATTTGGGATTTGGGTGGATAAATAGAGGCCGATAGCAGTTTGGAGGTTAAATCCATTAAAGAATCAGAACTGGAACAACCGCTACTGTTTGTCAAATTAAGGGTAGCCAATGTAGAAGCTGCTAATCCTGCTGCATTGGTTGTTGCTACGGTGGTACAAGTTGAGTTGGCTGTCAAACCATTTGTTAACATTTGATTGTTTGAAAAGCAATCTTGTGCGGCCGAGAAGAGATTGTCTGAGCCACCATTGCTCCATTTTTCATAGGGATTTGTTACGGGCACACCCACAAACGGTGTGCTGTTGTTCGAATTGGCCGCATTAAAGCGTTTGGCCATTAAGTCTTCAAATGTGGTGCCTGTATTGTGAGCGGTTTGCAGCATATTGGATCTATTGCCACCCATCAAGCTATTGGAGTAAGAAGATTCCAAAAGATTGGCTGAGAGGCCCAAACCACCGGGCAAATGAGAACCGCCAGTAACGCTGCTATTAGAAGAGCCGCCACCATGTGAAGAGGATGATGATGTAGATTGTGAGGGTCTAGCAATGGGTGGCTGTTTAACCTGTTGCTGTTGCATCATATCGCCGGATGAGGCTCTGATATAACCAAAAGTATTGCGTACTCCGGCTTGTATGGATTGATAATTTGACATGAATTCCAATTCGAAGGGCATTTGTAGTTCTTGCATAGCTGCCTGCAGTTGTAGTTCCAAGGTTTTGCGCAACATTAAAACCTCTGTTACAGTGTGAGCCTTCGGTGATCTCTCAATGGCATCACAACTCTGTAAGGTCTTGTCTATGAGCTCCTTGGATCTTTGTATCCAAACTGAATGTGTACTCATCTTGGCATTGTAGAGACTCTCTAACTCTTTAAGTAACTCTTGTTTCCTCTCGTCCAACATGGAACAGAAGAACTGATAGGTTTCATTGACCTCATTATGGGCTTTCTGGTATTGTATTTTGATTTTGGAGCCATTTAGAATCTGGTTATCACCAGGTGTCTGCTGGCTGCCCACTATCGAAGCAATCTCACCCACTTTGCCACGTAAATCCGCCAAAACTGTCTGCAATACTGTCTCGGGTGTAGATTGACCAGCAAGACTATTTAAAGAACCCAGACCGTTTTCTTGCACATGCTCGACTTCGTGCAGGCCTGATGAATGTTCCAGCATTACGCATTCTTTGCATACCAAAGTACAGCAGGTGCGGCAGCTAAATTTTAAAATCTCGTTCTTATGACGTTGACAATACAAGGGCTGCTGTTGCTGTTGTTGTTGTTGCATTTGTTGTTGAGTTATTGCCGCGACTGGCATTAGTTGAGCTGCACGCATGCTAGAGGGCAGCATATTTGCAAATATATCGTCTTGACCCATTAGTTGGTTGGAATCGTTTGAGTTCAACTCATTGCTAAACGATGAAGCGGCGGCTGCTGCAGCAGCTGCGGCAGCAGCAGAACTTAAAACAATCTTCGAGAGCTGTGAGAGTGGCTGTTGTGTGGGCGCAGCATTAGCTTTTTGCAATTGTTGCTGTTGTTGCGAAGATGTTTGTTGATGTTGCTGTTGTTGCTGCTGCTGCTGTTGTTGTTGTTGTTGTTGCTGCTGCTGCTGCTGTTGTTGTTGCAACATCATTGTTAATGAACTGGAGAATTTAAAATCCATTGGATTACTGCTCAATTGCGCTGATGATGCAGTGCTGCCGAGATGTGGTGCAGGTGTAGAGCCACTTTCGAAACCCTTGATCAAACAAACATTGTGTCCATTGAAGCAATGCATAAATTCGTGAGCTGTACAACAGTTACCACACAAAAAACTTACGCAATTAAAACACTTGGCTACCGCATCCGATTGTTTGCTTTTGCAGGCGGTGCAGCGTGGTGCAGCACCCGTACCATTGGCTGTGGTCACATTCAAAACATTACCATTTGTGGCCAGCGTATTACAGGGGCTACCCTTGCCACTGCCGATGACACCAGGTCCACCACCTCCTACACCGCCACCGCCTCCACCACCTCCACCCGTATTGGATGATGTACTTGAGGCACTACTGCCACAACCGCTTAAACCACTGCTCGACGAGGACGATGATGACGAAGAGGATGATGACGCCGACGATGTGCTTGATGCTGATGATGATACTGAAGCGGATATTGAATGTTGACCTACGACTGTTTGTCCAACAACATTTGAGAAATCATCACATATGGCTGAGTCACTGACCGGTGGCGATGAACCGCTTAATGTGAGTGGTGAATCGGATAAATAGCCATTATGTTCGATATAGGATTCAATTGAATTTGTACCACGTATGGAGTCTAAAGATGGTGTGGGAGATGTGGCCATTTTGGACACGTTTCTGACAGTGTAAATTCTATTTTTTTTTTTTTGCTTCTATTCTCAAATGATTCTTTTTTGATAATAATTTCGGCTGATATTGTTGTCTCATATAATTTTCCTTTTTTTGTGGATTGAAAATTATGAAGAAAAAAAACCTAAAAAAGAGAAAAATAAAAGAAGAGAAAACACAATTAGTTGAAGGATAGTAGTAGATTGAATATTGTGAGAATAAATATTCGTTTGTAAATTAAATAAATTTCATTTCATTTTTTCAATAAATTTCAAATCAAATTTCCTATGGGAACTATAAAAGGCAAGGATTGCCACCATAGGATTGCACATTTTAATTTTGATTTCTTTCTGCCATGGTCGACTGATTTGGCATGTTCGTTAGAGAACAGACAAACATATTCTGCGACATGTAGGGCCTACGGATAGGATATCTTTATTTACTTTCTAGCAACGTAAGATAAAGTGGAGAATTCCGATTGTCAGCGATGAAATACGAAAAAATATTTCTACGGCGACTTCCTCTCAGCAGATTTCTGGCAAAAACTTTGAAAGTAAATAAATATTGGCATGGAAAGCTTCTTAAAAACATATCGTTCGGAGTCGACTTTGAACTGTAAGTCCCGCCACTCATATAAAAAAATTAACGCACACAACATAAGTGGTGTGAGAAGCTAGGTTGTAATCCTGACTAAAGGGTTGTGGTTGTTGGTGGTCCAAACGTCTATGATCAATGAAAAGGTTGGTCTTCACATCCCTTAATTGTGTGCCGTAATTCGTTACTTGTTTTATCACAGGGCACTGCGAGATTAGGTCGCTGACGGGGATCTGGAACAGATCCCAGCCGGACTATTGCAGGGTATGTTGCGATGAGGAGGAGTTAGAGACTATCGAACACCTCCTCTGTAACTGCCCAGCCCTTGGTAGGTTGAGGTTGAGGACCCTTGGCAGAGCCTTCTTTGAGAGCTTGAGTTCTGTGTCGAGAGCCGACATCAAGGCTCTCCACAGATTCATTAGCAGTTTGAGCTGGTTGAGAGGTGCTAGGGCTTCATAAGTGTAGTCGCGCGCTCAACCCTTGTTTGTGTCTGTTTCTTTCTGTGTAATTCCCATCCTCCCCTTACCCTTATGCCCTCCTTTCATCCTATCCCCTCTATTTCCTTCCCTCTCCAAGGACGTTGTACAATGGGTCAATTTCGACCTCCGGGTATTGTACTTGTCTTAACGGACAAGTACACGTCCTCCAACCTAACCTAACCTAAAGGGTTGTAATGAGAAATTATGTATAAGAATAGACTCAGTAGGATTCTGACTCAGTAGAATTGTAATTACAATAAAATGTAATTAAAAACTACACCGGAAGAAGATATTGAATACAGAAATTCTAGTAAAAAAATTTAATGTGCTGCATTATTATCACATGCATTATGAAACGTAGTCTGTAAAGCACTATTCCGTACCGAGAATTCTAAATTATTTCAATTTTAACCATGGAGTAGCTAAGTTAGATGATAATGAGAGCCCTCTATGCCCTGTTATAGTGCTATTTAAGCTCGGAATTAGTTGCACATACCATCTACAAGTAAATAAAACTGTTCGAGGTCACTGGATATGTTAAAGGCTACCATCAGTTAGGCAATCCATGCACAGTTTCAACACCGCAGTCATCAAAGCCGTCAAATCAAGTGTCCTGCATTATGACCCGGGAAATGATTGTTTCGTTCAATTTCATGATACGATTTATTAAAAGAAGACTTGTTACTAGGCTTTCATAGGCCTCACTGGACATTTTTGTTAATTACAACTTTGAAGAGATGAAAAATGGAAATGTCTTTTGGTAAAGCATGCTGATAACTTGTCCAGAATAATTTTGTTTACCGATGATAACTTTTTTTTTTTACCACGTTTATCTAAGATTGCATCTGTACTAATACCTCGAGTCGAAATGGCTCATCACCCAACTTCAATCATAGTTTGGTGAGATGTCTCTTACGATAGGAGTCACTTTCTTGCATTTCTGTGAACAAGTGGTCAAAACCAGTGGTGTTGTGCTAATTTTTTTTTTTACCGGAACGCGTATATATATTTATATACACAGGGCCGATCCTGGGTAGGCGCCCGCTCTGTGCGGTCTCATGTCCCAAATTTAACGACGGGGGTGATTTTCCATGATAATCCAGGCGGCGGCGTTTTTTTTTTTTTCAAACATCAGCCAATTCTCTTTATCAGAAATCATCTTTAGTTATTGAACGCGTTCCTGTCCAAAAAGGAAGTACCGGAACGACGTTCCGGCTCGACAACACCACTGGTCAAAACCCTGGTTAAAATTTACCAAGATATCCTTTTGGAAAGTTGGTGTAATAGCGTTTAACTTTTCAAGTTTATGAAACCAGCTGTGGTTTTATCACGCAAGATTCTGCACTAACATATAAAGCTAAATCAGCTCAAACCTGGTCTTGAAACAATTTATCAGCATTCATCTCTTTTGAAAAATGGAGCTCTGGCAGTCCTAATTAGAACCCATTAGTCTACAAAATTGATTCTCTTAAGACTGCCCTTGTGATTCATGCTGTGATACATTTTCCAAATAAGGCCCACTTAAGGTTTGCGTGAAGAATAAACAGAGGCATTTTAAATAATGATCTGAAAGTGATATTACAACCTTTTCTCAACACATTCGCATCGGTAACGCGTATCCTCCCGAACCTAGAGTAATTGTTATTAGTCGTTTTATGTACATTTTAGGACAGTCATTGATCCCGTATCCTGTTATTGCACTTATTTTCATTTGACTACCAATGAAGATATTTAAAACTCTTATGTGTCTACATATCATCTGGTTAAGATAATCCAAAAAGATTGCACTTTGTATAACAAAATATAAATCTGCACCGCTAACAGCGAAAAATTACAAAAAAAAAAAAAAAAAAAATGCTCCGATTTCGATTTTTTGAAATCGCCGTAGTCTAGTAGGTAGTTTGTTGGCTCATTAGACGTAAGGCCGATGTTCAAACGGTAGGTCAGACATCCCCGACAAAACGAAATATGAAAAAATATTTCTACGGAGACTTCTCTCCTTCCTCTTAGCAGATTTCTGGCAAAAACTATAAGAGTAAATAAAATTTCCATGAAGTTTCTCAAAAAATCTGTCGTTCGGAGTCGACTTTAAACTGTAGGTTCCGCCACAATTAACACACACAACATAAAGGGTATATGAAGCTAGGTCGTAATACTGATTGAAGGATTATGATGACCAATTATGTACGTGAATGACCAGACGATTTATGTATACGATATTTTGAGTGAGAATAGCCCGATACGAGTGTGCATAACCAAATTGTCTTTAGTGATTAATTAATTGTTATTAAAAGCTACATAAATGCAATACTTTGTTAGAGAAAATACATATTATTTTGCAGTTATTTTATAGAATCCCTTAGGGTATGCAGTATTTTTTTATATAACGAATGACTATAAATTAAATTAAAATAAAAATAATACAAAACTCACCTAATTGAAGTGTTTTTTTTTTTCCTCCTTAAATAATTGAAATATTATTCCCTTATGGTGTCAATATAGTTTGAAAAAAAAAATTGTATTTTTTTGTATTGTTGTTATTATTGTAGTTGTTATCTGGTCTTTTTTGTTTTGTTTGTTTTTGTTATTTTGATTTAAACACGATCTTCTTATTTATAATACTATTTTGTTTTGTTGTTTTTCATACTTTCTTGCAGTTTTAAATGTCTTGTATATTATTGTGAATTGTTGCTACACGTTGTTGTTTATTTGTTTGCTATATAAACGATGATAATTAAACAAACCCATTTGATAATGCGTTTCTATAGTATATGTTTAGGCGCAATTGCGTACCGTAAATGTTATAAAAAAATTAAACACACTCTTTTCGTTATGCATGGCTCTCTCTCTCTGCAATTCGCTTTTTCTGTTTTTCGTGATGAATTTAATAAAAAAAAAATAATAAAAGAAAATGATAATGTTGTTCTGATACTTGTTGTATTTTTTCTGTTTCGTTTTCTTTTTTTTTTACTCTGTTTTCTTCTCTGCTTAAATTCTCAACACAAATACATTCATCAATTCAAGTCAATGTTGTGTGGGAAAAGTCCTAAAAAGAGAATAAAGAAAAAGAAAAAAAAAAAAAAAGAGTCAATTAATTTTAATTAAAGAGAAAACCAATAAAGAAATTAAATTAAAATTGAATTAAAAAAAAAATATGTTATATTTTACTACATGCGATAAATTAATTGCAGCAGCACAGCACACAAAAATAAATAAAAGAGTGTCTCTTACTTTTAATATGAATATGTATGTATGTGTGTGTTAAATGTTTGTATTTTTTTTTTTTTTTTTTTTTTTTTTTCTAAATCAATGCAAAAAACAGCCTGTTGTAGTCCGCGTAGAAAAATTTGAATTCAGACATGTGTCTTGTATATGAAAAGGATATTTTTCAACTACTACTGCTGGAATATTTTTGGTATTCATTTGCTTTCCGTGTGGTTTGCGTTTTAGTGTACGGAAAGCGTATATATATGTGTACATGTGTGTATGCATGTGTTTGTGTTATTTTTCCATCAAATTCAAACAAATAGTAAAACCAACCAACAGACAGACAGACAAATAGCCAGCCAGAACCAGAATGAGCAAAGCAACGAAAACAACAACAACAACAACGACAGCAGTTACAAGAACAAAAAACAGCATTTAATAAAATTCAACTATGCGCATTGTGCAGTAAACGACCCGGGAAAAACAGGCTAGAGAACCAACAACAATAACAAGAAAAAGGAAAAAAAGAAACGAAACAAAAATACTTACAACATGGAAAAATTATGTTTGAAGTTTGTACAGAGAAAATGCAATAACATTACTCTTACACACACATATGTATGTACATACACTCTTAAAATTTTTGTGTAAAACATTGAAAGAATAAAAGAGAGAGTATCTATCCATCCAGAGAGGAAAAGAAATTTTTAGTAGCATATAGAAAAAAGTAGAAAGAATTTTTTTTGTTGTGTTGCTTTATCGTTCTGTTTTTTTTTTTGTTTTTTTCGCTTAATAGAGATAATAACACACATCAACAGTGATGCCAAACAAACCAATGTCGTCTTTACATTCAAAATAGATGAACACGTTCAAATAATGCAGAGTATTTTTATCATTTCAAAAGAAAAATTCATTGTGATCTTTTTGTCAATACATTTGATGAAATAATTTTAAAAATTTTGTTTAAACAATTTTTTAAATTTTAAGAGTTTAGAGACGTACGTTAGCATGTAATGAAATTTTTCAGTTATTTTCGTGTTCGGTGTTTGGAGAATGTTTTGCAAAGAAAGAACAATTCAACGAAATTCAGAACAATTCAATGAAATTCAACCAACCTGATAATGGCTACTACCTGAGGAGATAATATTATTAATTAGGAGATCAATATACTGATATTACCTAAGCAGATAACATTATTAATGTTTATTAACATTACCTGAGGAACAGTAATCTGTCGTAACAGATTTCACAATTATGGCGTAAAGCTAAGGAAAACTATACTAAAAATAATTAATAGTAGAGACATGAGATATTGCACTCTGTTACGTACACTAGATGTCACAAGTCTACACTCTTAAACCGTCACATTTTTTTAATTTTAATTACAATTAAAGTTTAAAATGTAGTAGATGCTGCCTGGGCACGAAAACCACGATCTAAGTCCATTCTTATTGATCATCATTATAAAGGGCTATCCATTTCGTGGTTTCAAAAGCATGGGACTGGAATTCGACATCTGTCAAACTAAGTTGTGAAACCAATTTTTTTTCTTTTCAGTTGAAAGTCTGACATTGACGAAAATGGATCGCTTAACTATCACACAACGCATAAAAATTATCAAAACCTACTACAAAAATGGTGATTCTGCCACAGCCACGTATCGAACAAAATTTTCTTCAGCGATGAAGCACATTTCACATTCGGTGGGTATGTTAATAAACAAAATTGTCGTATTTGGGGTTCTGAGAATCCTCAAGTAATTGAAGAGTGGCCATTACATCCAGAAAAAGTCACTGTTTGGTGCGCTCTTTGGTCCGAAGGTGTGATTGGACCTTACTTCTTCGAAAACGACGATGGAACGACAGACTGCCACCGTCAATTCGGAGCGTTATGGTCATATGATAACCGACTTTTCTTTGCCTGCTATTGAAGAATACGACTTGGAGAATATGTGGTTTCAACAAGACGGTGCCACATGCCACACAACTCGAGCGAATATGGCTTTATTGCAAGAGACATTTCCTGGCCGCATAATTTCTCGTCGTGGCGATATCAACTGGCCACCAAGATCATGCGATTTGACACCATTAGACTTTTTTTTTTGTGGGGCTACGCGAAAGACCGTGTTTATGCAGATAAACCTGCAACTCTTGAGCACTTAAAAACCAACGTTCGTTATGGCTATGATACCGCCAAATATGTGTCAAAAAGTGGTCGAAAATTACCTCAAAAGAATCAATGCTTGCAACACTTCGCATGGAGGTCATTTAAATGATGTAGTGTTGCACACATAATGTCAACGTTCAAACTTTACAATAAAAAAGAAATATCATGAAAAAAATATTTTATATGTGTTTTATTTACGTTTACTTTTGAAACCACGAAATGGATAACCCGGTATATTTACTATATTTGGATGCTCTGGTAGCCTAGCGGGTAGTGTGCTAGGCTATTAGCGTGAGGTTTGTGAGCTATTACACAACACAGAATAGTATGACGAACGAAATAATTTGTAAATGAATTATAATTGTTATAATTTAATTTTTTGCCAGGGTACATAAGATAAATCTGCTCTGAAACGCTTGAGAACCTCAGGCGTAATCTTTTCCCACTCCTTTTTGCCTTCGATAGTATATGTATGTACATCTCTATTTTTAAAGAAATCGTAATAAAGGATTCAATCCAATGCATACAAATAAAACGAAAGAACATATAGGTAGGTGTAAAAAAAATGATATCTTTCATTGAAGAAGAAATACTTCTAAAATAGAAACTAGTTGAGGTTAACGATGAAAAACACACACAGCCAAGGCAGTAGTTATTTTTAAAAGGCAATAAAAGTAATGTAATGTCAAGGATGCTTCAAACGTTGGACTTCAATCCCATAAAAAGATACAGTAGTCGCTCACAAATTAGATTTGCTTTGTTTTTGAGGCAATTCTAATTTCTGAATTATTCTAATTTCTGGACGTTTCTTTTTGTACACGCGTATCATATTTCACAAATAAACTAGCCACAAAATACATAAATGCGACAAAAAAAACATCAAATACGGAAAAACGTATATAATTTGGTGATTCCCCTTTTTAGTTTTACAGAATAAAAGGAATTTGGGGATTTCTTATGTTAAAATAGCAAAAAAAAAAAAAAAAAAAAAACAACCCGTTTAGAAATTAGAATTTTAAATTCGAATTTTTGAGCCTATAATGTATTGCAAGCACTGATTCTAATTTCTGGAATTTCTAATTACTGGAGGTTCTAATTTGTGAGCTTCTACTGTATTCATAAACACATAAATCGGCCAAATGCTATAAATCTGGACAAGTTGTGGAATGAAGTCCAGAGGGCACGGAATTTAAATCCAATTGAAACGGGTAATGTTTTAAATAAAGATAAAAGACATTTAACAGAGCACAAATGTGTAAGGATACCTAAAACAATATACACAAATCAAGTAATTTATCATAACAATTTGGTTAAAATCTAAACGTTACCAATGCCTATTAAAAATTATAATCAATTTCCAATCCCATTAACAGCCATATATTAATTATGTTCACATTGATTTACAAAATTTCAATATTTTATGCCACCAAAAATTAAATCTCAACCCAATCAGAAATATCAAGTTAACAACACTGCTACTAACTAATATACAAGCACTTTGGCGCACATACAAGTCACGTACCCTGTGTGTTGCGATAACAACTACAATGGAAAATGCAAAAAATAAAGAACGAAAAAAATTGTATGTAACAACAACAACAACAAAAGAAGAAAATGAAGCAAAATAAACAAGGGGGAACTTGAAGCAAACAAATGGAAAAGAATAAAAATTTGACTCGGGGTTTGCAAGGCATGAAAAACTTTTTCAATCATTTTGTTTTTAACCCCAAAAAGGATTTTTCGGCCGACAGGAAGACACAACAGTCAAAGGTCATTGACATTAACAAAATAGCGGAAATATTTTTTTCTTCTTTTTTTTCATTTTCATTTTCTGTTTCATTTAATTAAAGATGAAGAATATATTGGAGAAATAATATTAGGAGAGAAACAATAGATTTTTTTTGACATGTATGTGCACATAAAAAGTTAAATGAAAGTTTTATGATATCCCTCCTAACGGTTATTTGCATTTAGAACAAAAATAATAACAATTAAAATAATGTGTAATTGTCTACTCACGCGACAATTAAAAAGCTGTGCTAATTGTGTTTTAAAGGAATAGGCTTTCAATGCTGATTTTTGTTTTTAACAAATTTGTCACTCGTTGGTTCCGTCAAACAAGTTAACTTGTTCCAAATGGGTCTCGAAGAACCTAAAAGTGATTGTGAAAATGCCATTCGTTGCGAAGAAAGTGACAGTTTCCTGAGCATTGTGATGAAACAAACGTTACAGTCACATTCAGAGCACTGTGAAGAACTGCATTTAAAGATGCATAAAGATTATGATACCGTCTAGGATATGTACATAAGTATATGGTTTCAACAAGGCGATGCCATTTATGATTCATTGTTTGAGAAGCTTAAAAAAAAAGGTAATGGACGTTTTTGGCGCCGACAATTGTCCAACAAGAACATTTAATTGGGCACTGTCAAGCTATTTTGTGGGGTTACGCCACAGACTGTCATATTTGATTTCCCTTTTTAAAATGAAAGTAAAAATGGATTTTAAAAATTTTATAAATTTACACGGGAATCACATGATTCTATGGCTGTAAGCAGTAACCTGGATAGAGCTAGTATTCGATTCTCAAAATATTACGACGTTTAAAAGGTTTCACTACTACTATTCTCGACAAATGCCGTAAGCTATTGCAAGTACATAACATACATAATTGGTCATTACAATCCTTTTAGTCAGGATTAGCTTCTCACACCACTTATGTTTTGGGTGTTCATTTTATACATAAGTGGCGGGACCTACAGTTTAAAGTCGACTCCGAACGATAGATTTTTTGAGAAACTTTTCATGGCAATTTTATTTACTTTCACAGAGTTTTTGCCAGAAATCTGCAGAGAGGAAGTCGCCGAAGATCAGACGTCGTCACAAAGAGAACACGATAAAAATGTGAGTGTATTTGTGAGAGGCATGCGTTTAACCCAGAGGAAAATTGTTAGTAATATTTTCAAGTGTAACCTAATAATATGTTTATGTAGTAGAAAATGGAAAATATACAGCGCTAAATCCCTAAAGACTGCGTATTTAACTTGACAAATATTCTTTTTCTTAAAAAATTTAATGAATCTCATTAGAAAATAGTGAATAAAATTGCAATTTTTCTTTGGGTGTATAATTGATATACAAAAAAAAAATTTCAAAAAGAAGCGACGAGAGAACCTGCCTCATTGAAAGCTGACAAGCAACTGAATGTATTTTTATGCTGTTTTTAACGAACATTGTTGATGTTCGTGCCCTATGTGTGTAAAAAGCCGAAGATGATCTTCCCCTGAGGGACATTGGTGCCTATTTGTTCATATTTCCTTTAGTTGGAGATGTCTGACCTGGGGTTCGAACTGTGGCCTTACATCTAATAAGCCAATACACTACCTAATAGACTATGGCGACTGTAGTAAGCAATTAAAGACTGAGAAAAAGACTATGTTGACACGTATGAGCCCATAACGCTAGAGAAATCAAGATTTTATTTGTGTTTTCTTTAGTTTAACCTTTGAAATAGAAAAACTGAATAACATCTTGACCTTTAACGCTACATTTGATGATTACTTATGGGTCATTCTTTCTTCAATCTTCATTCTTTTACTTGTATTGACAGAAAGAAATGCTAAAGTTATGCGATCGTATTCTGTTCCTACGCTTTGTAGTAATAGTTACAATAACAAACAACTGAGGCATTTTTATGTGCAGCACTGTTATTTATTGGGAAAAAAATTTTTTTTTTTAATTTATTTTCCATAAAATAACCATTGGTAAATAAAAATTTACATACATGTTCACAATTTTGCCTACATTCACTCATACATATAACGAATGAAGGAAAATAAAAGAAACAAAAAAAAATGAAATGAAAATAATATGTAAACAAACACCTAAAGAATGACTAATAACTGTAGAAAAATGTGTGTTCGTTCTATTACCTATTCACGCAACATACACAGGAACGTACGTACGCACACATGTTTATGAGTATGTACATATGTATGTGTATATGATATAACAACAATTCATAATAAAAACAATAATGAAGAAATAGAATGTATACCAGAGAACAGAATAAAAGAAAAAAAAAATCAATAAAATTTGTATACAAAAATTTTCTAGGAGAGCACTGTGTGACGACAGCAAAATTACAATAGCAATAAAAACAACAACTATAAACGACTACTCCATGCACACACACACACACATACAGACATTCAAAGACCGTCCGACCTCAGCAACAGTGTAATATAATAAATAGAGAAGTTTCAACATTGACTATTTCTGTTATACGATTGTGTATGTGTGTGTGTGTGTGTACTATACAAGGAAAACCTTAAAAACATGGTGGCTATACGCGTAAACTGTAAACAATTTGATGTAAAAGCCACACAGCGTGCGAGAGACAGGGAGAGAGCAAGCAAAAGAGAGTTAAAACGCTTGGATAACATTAAAATAAATTCTTTAATAATGAATTGTAAAATTGGAGTTTAAAGTTAAAATACAATATAAACAGAATGTATGCGACGACGATGCGTTTTATTTTTTGTATACATTCCCTAGCACAGCCAGCCGTCAGCCAGCTAGCAGCAATCGCATACACACTACACTTAAATTTTTTTTACTGAATACCTATTACAGTAGTAGGGAGGAAAATAAAGAAGGTGGGCCACATTTAAAAGCATAGCAAACCAAACAACCACCCACCACTTGTAGGCAGGCAATATAATAATAAAATAAAACAAATAATATGGAAAAAAAACCGCCCTTATAAATTAAACCCCCATAAAGATATAACAACGGCAACTAAACACAACATGGCATGGAGGGTTATTAAGCAGCACCCATACAACTTTGTTTGTTCAGTGTTTAGTCCTCCCCCCCCCCTTTGAACATCGCCCCCATTTTGTTTTTAACAAACAAAAAAAAAAAAAAAGAAGGAAACGCAACAACATGATTTTATGGCAAAGCCGAACTGTTGAATGCCGCTTTGCAAGACGCAAAAAAACCGTTTTTACCAAAATATAAATATTTATGTATGTATACTATATAAATACACATACATACATACATACATATCCATAAATTTCTTTCTATCTATTGAAAAACTTAACACAAAAATCTCTTTCTTTTGCTGTATTTTTAATCTCTTTCAGTTGCTTTTCTCCCGTTCTATACCTGTGGTGTTTTAAATGCGTGCGCAGCAGTCAGTCACAGCATTTGTTCAAGTGTATCCTGTTATCTGTATTGTTTGTTCTCTTTTCTTTGAGCAGCACCATTTTGGAGCACTGTCTGTGCTTGAGAGCGAAGAGAGTTTTTGAGTTTTAATACTTTAAGCTACAGGTTGCAATGCAGTGGAAAAAACCCCATAGACTGTTGAAAATTTTATGATTTCAGAAGCAGCAGCAGTTTTCTTGTTGCTTTTGCTTCCCTATTTATATTGTTTTTTTTTTTTTTTTTCTTCTTCTGTTTTTTCCTGGGTTCAATATCTTCCAATAGCATAGAGCATAGAGAGAGAGAGAGTGAGAGAGAGAGAGGATACATACTGTGAAAATTAAAGGTCTTTTTGCGCAATTTCATTTCAATTTTGTTGTAGTACAGGGGAAGAGGCTCGCTCTAGGTCCTTTATATTTCCTTATAGCCAGGGTAGACTATAACAAAATTTTGGTATATAAAAACTGACTGTTGCTCTTGCATGCAACAATGTTGTGCATAAATATAGCACGGATATTAATGCATAAATTTTTTATATTTTAGAAAAAACGGAAATGACTGCTGCAGTGATGATATTCCTTTGTAAACAATTACCAGACACCATGGCATCGACAAATCGCAATTCTGCTATTGCCATGGCAGTCAGCTGTCACAGCATATAAGCGATTTAAAGCGTAGATTAATGTTTTTAAAAGCATTTGCGATAAAATCGCTCGTAATCTAGACTAAAAGTCCAATAATGTAAGTACAGTCAACCCATCAGTCAACCCTATAACGTGGTACTCTCAAAACGCGGTTTCCATATAACGCGGGGCTGAAATTGCAACAGCCCTCCTATAAGGTTTCCATATAACGCGGTACTCTTACAGCGCGGTTGCCGTTCAACAACATCTCATAAGTTCCTTCCGCACAGCCTATGATTGACTAGTAACTAGATATTATAAGAGGGTTTAATATAAGTTTTATTTTAGACGCAAAAGCTCAGCCGAGATACATATTATAATTTATCTTGCCTTTTGTATTTCTTGGTCTCCATACAACGCGGTACGAATGATGTGATTCGCAATAATTCTGAGTTTCTTATAGCCCGGTTTCCATACAACGCGGTAGACGGTTTCCATAGAACGTGTTACGAATTAGCCTGGTTTGTACGGTGTAATCCGAGTTTCCTATAGCGCGATTTCCATATAATGCGGTACGTACTCACCGCGTGATAGGAGGGTTGACTGTATTTTAAGATCACATTTTCCTTTTTAGAATGGCAATAGTAGAATGACTACAGGCTGGCAAGCTGTGTAGCTTCATGAAAAGCTTTGAATAGTTGCGGAAATACGGGAAAATTGGAAACTATAGTATCAGAATATGGGCCTCATTTGCCCTAAATGTGTTTATTTAACTTCTTTTCGGGTAGACAGCCACCTCTAGCTAAGTATTTCAGAGTACAAGTACTGGAATCATAAGATTCTAGCGCTGTAAGCAGGTAAGTAAGTACAGCCTGTGTTTGGTCCTAAAATAAAAGGATTCGTTACAACAATCTTTGAGACTTCATGTCATATTCTACTGCATGGCGACACATCAGATTTAACTGAAGAAGGAAAGAACATATGATTTAGACAACGCGCAGCTAGCCAAAATCAAAAGTATTTTGATATTCTTCAAACTTCAAACACATTAACAAAAAAAAAGCGAGTTTGATACATTATTTGATGGGTGGTCGGGCAACTTAAGACTTGTAAGGCTGAGTAGTAGTTACAAACACCAGAAAAAAAAATAATTATTAGCACTGTGGCGCTGACGCTGAGAGTTTGCTGTCTTTGGTTGGAAGACGGTGTTGGACGTGAATCTGTAATTCAAACCCCAGCTCAGATATCTCAAACAAAATTAATTCTGAAGCTATCTTAAATAAAACATTATATTCAAAATTACAAACTAGAAGACATACATATGTACATACATATGTATGTGTGTCTGTCACCAGAAATTTGGAAATGGTACTGAACTATAACTGAAAGAGTACTTTTTTGCATCAAATGGTACTTTTGTAAAAAATTATTAATACACGTACGAAATGGTATAGAAAAACTAACGACTCATAGTTCGTACGTTCGTTTTAAGCATATGAAGAGCAATGAAAATGCTTACCGAAATTACATTACGGTTCGGCAAACGTTCTCAGTTTCATCTTTCCCCTATTCTAGGAACCACTCGGAGCTTCCGATGAAGCGACTTAGACTGCCACAGTTTCATCTTTCCCCTATTCTAGGAACCACTCGGAGCTTCCGATGAAGCGACTTAGACTGCCAATATCCACGCATGACAGTTCATCTACGTCCTCCATGTAGTAGGCACCCAGGTGTTTCTTTCTCCTTCGACCAAGTGCCGGACATGTGCAAAGTAGGTGAAGAATAGTTTCATCCTCCTCTTCATCTCCACAGCTTCTGCAGAAATCATTCGCGAGGTATCCAAGACCAATACGCCTCGCGTGTGTTCCTATAATACAATGCCCCGTAATAACCCCGATAACAACGCTGAGCCTGCTTCTTTGGAGCTTAAGCAGAGTCGCCGTGCGCCTCCTATCCAGCTTTGGCCAGATTTTTTGCGCCGCTCTGCCCTTATCCGAAGCTGCCCATCTACTGTTGGCAAGGTCCACGATTGCATTGTTAATCATAAGCCCACTGGTACTTAAAGGGATCCCCAATGTAGAGAATTCATCAGAGAGCTCGACGGTCGTGCCCCTTAATGCATTAATAGCGTAACCATAAAAATATGTAATAATAAAAAGTACTAAAAGTGTTGCGGGGTACGCAGTACGGTATTTTTGAAATGGAAAAGTACTGAAGAAAGTACTAAAGTACTGAATTTTTCAACACTGTCTGTCACACTCTCCACCACAGTCGCAGACATAATTTGTTTGTCTAATGAATGAAGCGCCATGTTTTTTAGCCTCTTCACTAGGAGCAATCGTTTACTTCCTTCCTAAACAGGAATATCTTTTAATTTTAAAGGTTTCTTTATTAAATTGATGGCAACACAGCAGCACAACCTGAACAAATTAAATCATTCAACATAAATTGGGCATTTTATTGGATTTTCTTTTGTTTATTTTCTTTTGTATTCCGTCCGCATTTCATTTCAATTCTTATTGCTTAATGATGGAGATGGTCCTTAAGGGCCGCTTAACACGGACAAAACATGATGGAAATTAATGCAAAACCCTGTTTGCTTCAAGTGTATGAAGAAAGAGAAGAGAGTGGGGAATTTAGAAAACAAACATTTTTTTATTGTTGTTGTTATTATTACAAAAGTAATAAATTTCGTAAGCGAGATTTAAATTTTTGATTTCGATTAAGAAGAAAAAACGAAAAACAAACAAAAAAAATCCAACGTTAATAGAGAGTCAAGTAAACGACAAACAGGCACGAAAACAGTCAGCGTACATACATACAGTGTGCATGTATGTATATATGCATGTGGTGGTGGTGGTGGTGGTAGTGGTGAATAAACAAAAGAGGGAAATTGTAAATTATGCATAAATTTATGCTGTAAATGTCCTGGGACTTACAATGAAATAAACAAGCGTCAGCAGCAGTAACTGCAAATAAAGGTGTTTTTACACAATAATACCTCTCTCCCCTTATGGCTTCCTTGATTACTACTTTTCTTGACGTTTAAAGAGTAACAGCAGTCCCAACAACAAAATTAATACAATAAATATATATGTATTTTGTTTATATACGCACACACACACACACACATAAATAAGCAAAAAAAAAAATACCATTTCCTTGTTATTATAAGTGTCTGTCTGTTGTTCTCTCCCTTTGTCTGTCTGTCTATCCCTGTCAGTTATTCGTTAATTTTCCATTTTTTTCTATTGCAGCAGCAGCAGCAGCACTTACATATTTGTGCAGAAAAGTAATTGAACTCTATTTTTAGAATTTTATCCTCCCCTCACTCTGTTGTCTGTCTCTTCCTCTGTTCTTTTCTTTTATTATTTAAACTCCTTTCAACTTTAATATTCACCAATACATATGTATGTATGTATACCACCTCTATACAGCTACAGGATAGCTAGCCTTTAGGCAATACAAATGACAAAAGAGAGGGGGAAGCAGCAAGTTTTTGTACCCTGTTATTAATAATAGCAAACACCACAACAACAACAACAACAGCAGCAATGTTAAAAAGGATTTGTAAAGAAAGCAAAAAAAAAAAAAAAGAATTTTCGATTGCACTTTTACCAGATACAGAAAATGTAAGTTCGTCGCAAACATAAAACTCTCTTCGTGTCTGTGTGTGCTGTGTTGCAGCAAAATTGAGTTTTCTAGTTTCATTGTGAATGAGTGAGTATGAGTTTCGGGGCGTCATTGTATTTATTTTCGGTTATTGCCATTGCTCCCTCACAACACAGTGCTCCTTTCTCTCTCTCTATCTCTTTTTGTTCTCTTTCTGCACTCTTTAAAGGGAAAACACAACAGTAGTGTTTGTAACAAACAACCAAGTAAAGTTTTAATGATACTCTGACTCGCATAAAATGAAATAAAAGGAATGAAAAAATTTCCTTCCATTTTTTTTTCTTTTACTTTTTAATCGAATAGAATGGAATATTTTTACAAAAAAAAAATTTATTTTCAAGACCATGATTTAAAATTGTGTGCGAAATTCTGACAAAATTTAAGAAGTTTGTTGTTAACTGACGTTTGCAATTCTGTTGCAATCATTTCGAAGGACATGAAAGGACGTGTTTTTGAGCTAAAAAAAAAAAGATAAGCAATGAATGTTTTATTCCATTTTGTACTGGAGTACATCAAAATATTTGGTTAGAAATGGCCAGAGTTACTTGGAGTTCGGGGTTCACTGCTAAGAAACTGATCCAAGAAAGGAATACTGTGATGGCTAAACAGTGACGGAAAATTCGAAACTACTTGAATGTTCCAAGTCCAACAACACAACTGGAACACAAAGCGTTATGGTTTCGCCAAAAATGTTAAACAGCCTCCTAGAGTCGGGAATACTCCTCCTCCCAGGTTTGATAGCCTAATTTATAAAAACATCTGTTAAAAATCCTCTCAAGTAAAATTAAAAATCAAATTTCATTACATTTTGAAATTAATACAGTCACAGAAAAATGTCTACACACACCGTTGTATGTAAACTTTTTCCCTAAATTTTTTCTTTTTTTTCAATAATTTCTGTTATATTTTTTATATTCGATTTTGTCTTCAAACATTCTTAATTGTAACTGCGTTACAATAAAAAATTTTTCAATTTGATACAAATTACTGGGAAAAAAGTCTACATACAGAGGTGTATGTGTAGACTGTTTTCTTTGACTGTATATCCCCCAAGGACACTAGGAAAACGTCTGAAGGAAAAAAATCTTACGTGGATGTATTACACAACGTAAGTCACTTGCTAAAAAAAATAATTTTGGCAAAACGTACTTTACAGCGACAAGCCAAAGTTTAGGCGCTTTGATTCTCCAAAGTGAATCTTTAAACCGGTTAAGCATGGTGGTGGCAATATCCGGGCATTTTTCTGGCATGGTATAGCTGCTATAGGTATAAAGAGAAAAAAAAAAAATAATCAACGAAAATATTGAAACAAAAATTTCCTGAAGCTATTAGCGTTGGTGTTGCATTGCTGATGTTGTGGAAGAATGTTCCAGAGACGAATAGCATGTAAATAAAACTGCCATTCGGAAAATAGGTATCGATGCCGAGGAACTATAATATTCCTACTATGGGGTGACTGGACGTAACCTGTCAAATAAATAACTCGGTATCCGCTTGTTCACAATTCCATGCAAAAATAAAAGTACACGAATATTCAGAAGATTATCAAAGGTCACACCGTAAAGACTCTTAGCTGCCACAGAGATATGATCATATCTTCTCAAATTATAGACATATCTAGCAATATTATTAAATAGAACGTTCAGCTTACGTTTGCTGCTAGAATCGCAATTACCAAACAGCTCGCATCCATACAGTAAGCAGGGAATCAAATAAGTTTTCGCAATTAAAATTCTAATCCTCAAAGGTATATAAAGTTGCGTGAACCAGAGAGCGCGTAACTTAATATACGTCTGCCCTACCAGTGAATTTAAGTGATTATCCCACGTCAAATTGGAGTTAAAAATTATTCCTAAGTTCCTCATCGCATGAACCATCTCAATCTTCTCATCATTCATCATAACATCCCTAGAAATTGTGGGTACAACACTTCTTCTATGCAATAAAATACACTTAGATTTCCCGGGGTTCAAACAGAGACCATTAGCAATTGCACATAAGAAGATCCGTCAAGTTCCCCATTCAAACAATCAACGGCACGTAAAATATCGTCCACCGGGCTATTTGAGTAAAGTTGCACGTCATCTGCATATAAATGGATTTTGCAATTCAAAAGATATCCAGGTAAATCACTGACATACAAGGAGAAAAAAAGTGGTCCAAGGATAGAGCCTTGAGGCACACCTTTGTCCAAAGGTAGACAATCAGACCATTTGCCCCTCAAAAAAACAGATTGTACGCGTTGGGAAAGATACGAGTGTATAAGTCTGGCAGATGTATTAGAAAATCCGATGAAGAATTTAAGTTTCCGAATAAGCATATTGTGATCGACCGTATCGAAAGCTTTCGAATGATCCAAGAGAACTAAAAAGTTTACATCGCCATTCTCCAAGGCCTGTCTAACATTCTCACTAACATCTACTAGAACAGTAATACAACTATGACCTGATCGAAAGCCAGATTGCATTCTAGAAAGGAGATTGTTCAAATCGATGTAATTCATCATTTGCATATAAAGTATCTTCTCAAGAACCTTCGAGAGAAAGCATAAGATAGCAATTGGTCGATATAACGGGGATTATCTCACCGGAACTATTTTCGCATGCTTCCACTTTATTGGATACGTACCGGACATAATAATATTAAACAAATTTATGGCAAGAAATATAAAAAAAGATTTACTAGGATATTTTTAAATACAATTTGAATTCAAAATTATTAGAAATATCTATGTACACATGTAAAGTAAGTAAAATAATGTCGTGTCTTAAATTCGTGGTCATTACTGTATATAGAAAAGTAATTGCAGAAAATATATTATAAAATATATAGTATACTTTAAGGATGCTTGAATAAAAAAATAAATCATCGGAAAATTTTCTTTAAAATTGCAAATCGAATTATTATGTTTCCTTTTTATTTGATTTAACCGTTCGTTCTACACAATTTCCTTTGAAGAACAAGAAATCATGTTTAAAAATTAAATTTAGAATTGGCTTTGGTTTCTTCTATAAAGGAAGCGTTAGAACGTACATACATACATATCTCATTGTGTGTTTCATTGTGTAATTTGTTAACAATTTATTGTTAATTTCCAAAAGTATTGTTTTCTAAAACGAATAAAACAAAAGAGAACCACAGGAATTGAATGAAATGAATTTTCCAATACGGCATACACCACACGTGTACAGTACCGTATGGATAAGTTTAGCTAGGGAATGTTTTCTTTTATTATAGAGTTTTAGACCTAAGCGGCCATTGTAACACAAAAAAAATAAAGATTTTGATTTATTATAACAATTCTAGGAAATTTTGTAAAGTAAATTGTTAGATGGGTGTGTATGTGTGCACGCTTATAAAGGAAAAAAAAAAAGATCTCTAAAACTAGATTTCATAGTTTTCTTTGTATAGACATACATACGTATGTACATATGTACGTACATATAGATTATTTCACATCAATCATGTTCGTTCATCGTCATGCATTTGTTTCGCTCGCCCCTTAAGTGAAAATGAAAGAAAATAGAAGAAAAACGTTTAAAAGCAAGTAATTAAACAGAAATCCTATAGAACAGGGAAAGAAAATAAAAATAAAAAAAAATGAATTTCAAAAGGATAAAAAGGATACACAATTACTAAAAATAGTTTTCTTGTTGTACAACATATAACACTAGAAAATGGTGAAAAACAAAAAAAAATTAAAGAGATTTTCTAGGAAATTTGTAAGACAAATAAACAACCAAGACAACACAACCAACCAACGAACATATGCTTAAAATAGATAAGTAAGTAAGAGATACAAACACAAAAACATAAAATTGAAAAACCTTTTCAAAGAGTAATAAAACAAAATTTATAAAGACAAGCCATAGGGCAGGCAATGTAATGTTATTTTTAAATAAAAATAAGACAATCAATTCTACTGATAAACGAATTTAATTGTTTTAAACCCAATTAATCTTCTCATCATTTTATTTTATTTAATTTCTTCTTGTTAAGTCAGGTTAAAAAAAAGAATTTCTAAGAATATTACGAGATATTTATATGGCTGTTGTAGACATAAAACGATTGAAATTTAAAAACAACCAAAAGTATACAGAAGAGATACAATACAGAAGATCATAAGCTTAGATAAAATGTATTCGTTATTCATTATTCAGAGTGCCATTAAATATCCATTCTAAGCGCCGTTGGAAAGATAAGATTTTGTTTAAGAACAAAAAAAAAATTCTTAGTTTTCTTTCCATAAGGGAGAAAGCTCAAGCCAAGTTGTTTTTATGGCTCTCACACTATAATATCAAATCGCTCTCATATGGTTTTCAAACCTAGAATACTGCACTCAATGATATCCATCAAATATAAAATGTTTGTGAATTAAAGTTAGGTTAGGTAAGACAGTGGGAAAAGGTCCTTTTCTTCAAAAGGGTTTCCATTTAGGCCAATATTTAAAGGGTCCGCCAAATAACTTTTTTTTTTTTTTTTGAAAATGCTTTAAAAAAAATACTCTTTCTTTATTTGAAAGTACAATCCTTCCGGTTAATAATGGAAAATAAATGATTATGCGTTTTCGCTTCGCTAAGTGGGCCAGCAATCGACTTACAGAAGATGCCGATTTTGATAAAAAAAAAAAAAAAACTTTCTTTTCAGATGAAGCTCATTTTGATCTTGGTGGGTATGTAAACAAGCAAAATTGTCGCATTTGGGGCACAGAAAACCCGCACGCATACATTGAAAAGTCGACGCACCCAAAACGAGTCACTGTTTGGTGCGGATTTTGGTCCAGAGGCATAATTGAGCCATTTTTCTTCGAAAATGAGCAAGGAGTGGCCGTTACAGTCAATGGCGATCGTTATCGGGCCATGTTGAACGAATTTTTGTTCACAAAAATTGAAGAGGAGGATATTGGCAACATTTGGTTTCAACACGACGGCGCTACGTGCCACATAGCCAAAGCTACACTCGATGTTTTGCGCCCTGTTTTTGAAGATCGCATTATCAGCCGCAGAGCTGATGTCGTTTGGCTACCTCGGACCTGCGATTTGACACCGTTGGACTATTATTTGTGGGGTGCCGTCAAAGATAAGTGTTACGCCGACAAGCCAGAGACAATTGACGCTTTAAAGGACAATATTCGTGAAGCCATTGGTGAAATACAGCTGCACACAATCGATAATGTACTTAAAAATTGGACTGATCGTGTAGGCTACTGCATGGCCAGCTGAGGCAGCCATTTGAATGAAATTATTTTCCATTATTAACCGGAAGGATTGTACTTTCAAATAAAAAAAGAAATTTGAGAATATATTCAGTAGTATTTTGTTTAAAGCATTTTCAAAAAAAAAAAAAAGTTATTTGGCGGACCCTTTAGTGCCATTGTAATAACACAATCTATGTTCAACACGATAATCAAGCATTAGCTAGGGCAAACCAACCCGAGAGCCCATAAAAATCTTGCTACTGCAGCTATCTTTATATTCGAGAGCTCGTTTAAGGCTGCCAGATGTCAGTAAGAGGTCAAAAAATCTCGTGCCTTTTTATGAATGGAGTAGGGCACTCACGCATGGAAGGAAGTAGGTCACTCACACATGAAAGGAAGTAGAGCACTGAGACATATAAAGCGACTCTGCAGCAGCTGGCTAAATGATTGTAATTTTCATTGAAAATTCATCTTCAGCATTCAGGCCTATTATAGGAGTGTCCAATGCATTTCGAAAATGTAAGAATTTGGATGTGGATATTAGACTGGCGGGTCATTGGTTCATACTTCTTTGAAAACAACGTTGATCAGGCCTTCACTGTCATTGGCGAACAGTATAAGTCGATGATTACATACAAACATACATACATAATTGGTCATTACAACATTAGCATCTCCCATCCCTTATGCAAAGTGTGTTAATTTTTTGCATGAGTGGCGGGGGACCTACAGTTTAAAGTCGACTCTGATCGACAGATTTTTGAGAAACTTTTTCATGACATTTTCATTTACTCTCAGAGTTTTTGCCAGAAATCTGCTGAGAGGAAGTCGCCGCCGAAGAAATATTTTTTCATATTCCGTTTAGTTGGAAATGTCTGGTCTCACATCTAATAGGCCAACACACTACCTACTAGACTACGGTGACTACAAGTCGAATATTACCAACTTCTTTCAACCAGAATTGGATGATTTGCACACACCAATGCCATTTGTGGTTTCAAATCAATGGCGCTACGTGTCGCATAGCTCATGCCACATTGAATATATTACACAGGCGATTTGATGGCATAGTCATCACACGAGCTGGTGATGTGGACTGGCCACCGGTATCGCACGATTCAACACTGGTAGACTTTTTCTTGTGCGGGGGTTTTCTTAAGTGTGTATGCGGTCCTCCTCGAAGTCGCCGTAGTCTAGTAGATAGTGTGTTGGCTTATTAGACGTAAAGCCAAGGTTCGAGCCCCAGGCCAGACATCAAAACAAAAATACAAAAAGTATTTTTTCGGCAATTTCCTCTCAGCAGGCAAAAACTCTGAGAGTAAATAAGAATTGCCATGAAAAGTTTCTCAAAAAATCTGTCGTTCGGAGTCGACTTTAAACTGTAGGTCCCGCCACTTATGTATAAAATTAACACACAAAACATAAGTGGTGTGAGAAACTAGGTCAATAATCCTGACTGAAGGGTTGTAAAACCAGTTATGTATGTATGTATGTATGTATGCGGTCCTCAAATCGAACATAACCTATGCCTCCAATGACCAAATTCATATTCACTGCAAACTAAGTTAGATTGGGCAAACGTTAGCGCTTGCTAGTTGGAATGTGAAGCATATATTGTGCCATATTGAGGCTTATCTGGTATTGTAGGATCCTAATTAAAGCCCATCAGGTTAGGTTTAGATTAGAGGACGTGTACTTGCCAATTGAGACAAGGAGATCCAGTTGACCTATTGTACGACGTTCTAAAGGGGAGAGGACAATATGGAGATAGGGAAAAAGGAGAGAAAGTGAAGCTTATAATTTTACAATAATTCGGAGACTAGGTTTTGTTTTCAGCATACCCCTGTAAAGTTAATTCTGGCATGAATTATCTTGGAGCAGCTTTAAGAATTTCAATAAATTTCATGAAAATGAATATGAAATTAATTTTAAAATGATTTAATATGCATTTATTATATTCCATTAAAATTGTCCCACAGAGTGGTGAATTAAAAACCCAAAAATTTGATTTTTTTTTCCAAAATATTTAATTTCAACAAACAAACATGTTTGCTAAGCCATTGACACTTTATTTGTAAAAGCCAAGCCAGCCGCGAAAAATCTACAAATAAATTCGATTAAAAACAAAATTTAATAATTAAATAAACAATAGGATAACAAAAGTAAAATATTATACAGAGAAGATATAAATTTTAAAAAGTATTTTTATTTTATTAACAAATGGCAGAAACTATAATATGTAGACAAGAAAAAAAAAAAAACAAAAAAAAAAAATAAACGTGTTTTATTTATTTGTTTCGAATTAATTTTTGCATTTTTGTTAGGACGTTATTATTCTTTATTTTTTACTTCTTCTGTTTTTTTATTTTCAGATTCTAGTGACAACAGTATACGAAAAAATTAATTTAAAATATTTAAAGTTTAGCGATTGGATTGTATGTATTTAGGCTATGACGGGATTAATTTCGAAATAAAATACCTAGAAATTGATTTGCTGAGTCAGTCTTTAGTCTGAGAATTAAGCGAAATTTTGCTGACAAAAAAAAAAAACAAAAACAGAAACAAAAACTAGAATAGAAAAGTGAATAATGAATCTGTTTTTTGTCTTTTTTTTTAATATAATTATATAACTAAAGGGTGATTTTTTAGCTATTATCTTTTTGGCAACACTGGTTTAAACAGCTCATGCACATTTCGTGTTTTGTTTCACTGTCCAACATCTTCAGTTTGGTCTATAATTTAACCATGAATCGTCTTACAAACGAACAACGCTTGCAAATCATTGAATTTGGCATCATTGGACCGTACTTCTTCAAAGATGCTGCGAATTGTAACGTAACTGTGAATGGTGAGCGCAACTTTTTTTTGCCCAAAATGCAAGAGCTTGACTTGCATGACATGTGATTTCAACAAGACGGTGCCACAAGCCACACAGCACGCGTAACAATGGACTTATTGAGAGGCGAGTTCGGTGAACATTTTATTTCACGTACGGGACCGGTCAATTGGCCGCCTGGATCGTGCGATTTAACGCCTTTAGACTATTTTTTGTGGGGCTATGTTAAAGCTCATGTCTATACAGACAAGCCCGCTTCAATTGACGCATTGGAAGACAACATTGAAGCATTTATTCGTCAGATACCGGCCGAAATGTTGGAAAGAGTATGCCAAAATTGGACTAAGCGAATGGACCATTTGAGGCGCAGTCGCGGTCAACATTTTCATGAAATAATCTTCAAACATTAAATTATATGGACCGTACTATCGATTCAAATAAAGATTTCATACATTTTTCTGAATTTTATGTGTTTTTTTTTGAAAAATTTTCCTATAGCTCTTATAAATTTTCGAATTAAACTACAGTGGGACCTCGATTTTCCGTGATGGTCGGGACCGGAAGCATTCTGTATAATCGATTTTCCCGGTTAATTGAATACCAATTTTGGATAGTTTTTTAATAGATATTTTTATTAATTAATAAATGAATATATACATATTTATATAAAAACTAAATAATTCAAGGTTTTTATATATATATGTAGGTACATGTTTCAAAAATACAAAAAAAAAAAAAAAATAATAATTTTGTCAGAAAACAGTGAACAGTAGATAAGGATTTCATATACAAAAGAGGGAATTCCCCTTTTTCGCTTGTTTGTCCAAAATAATAGAAAAAAATTTGCTTATAATCACGGATAATAGAGTTAATCACGGTTAAACGATGCAGACAAATTGAAGTCGATCCAAAATAAAATTAAGTCGATGCAAAAAATTTTCTTTTTCCATCCCGGATAATTGATGTTGCCGAATAATCGAATCACGGATAATCAAGGTCCTACTGTACGTTTGTATGCCAAAGCATTTGTGAATAATTTCGTGCGTCTTTACAGTTTTAAAACGTAAAATAATTTGCGCTTTTCGAAAATAAAAAAAAAATAATAATTTTTCGATTCTGAAAAGAAACTTTCAAGTTTAACTCGTGGCTTAAAATAAAAGCATTATAGAGAATGAATTATTATAAATTTTTAAAATCATTAATAAGATTCCAATTCATTCAATAAAAAGAATAAAATGTTGAAAAACAAACAATTTCTATAAGAAGTTATTATACAGAAATCTTAAAATCTAACTGTCTTGCCCAAAAGAAATCTTAAATTTGTAAAGAATTTTTAATTTTTTAACAACTGAAATTTCTTCTTTTATATTATTTTTATTTCCGGATATAAATTTTGTATTTAATTATGGACTACAATAATGCCTACATAGAGAGAAAAAATTCTTTGCCGTGAAATATATAGGTTTTCAAGAAATTTCTATGTTCATAATATAAATATAAAGCCTCTAAAAAGAAATAGGTTCGAAGAAAAAAGAAACAAAATTGAAAAAAATCAACGTCAAATAGTCGATAAATGAATATTAAATAAAAACTTTAATAAAAATTAAAATAAAAATAATAACAATAATAATAGTATTAAAAAACCAACATGGGTTTTTTTTTTTAAAGGAAATACAAATTTTATAACTGATTAGAATTTTTAATTAAAAAAAAAAACTACGAAACGAACGAAACGAAACATGGGAAGTGTCGCCTATACAACCAACATATAAAAAACAACAGCGTAAAAGCAAAAACATGTTAAAAAAAATTTAAATATTAAAATGAAATAACAAAAGGTAAAGTAAAAAATACTAAAGCACTAGTAATACTTTTAGCACTAGATAACAATGAAATAACGCTAGGCTAGGCTAGGCTTAAAATAATAAATCTATGTTAAAAAAAAGAATTGACAGCAAAGAGAAAATATGCTGTAATTTCTAGTTTGCAAGATTGGTGAATGAAAATGTATAATTTTGTTGTTGCCGTAAGAGCTTGTTCGGTTACAGACATGGAAAAATATACCAAGATTTTGCTACAGCTACCTATCTATTCTCCTTTTCCAATTTCCCTATCTCCTTCACTATGCTCTCTCTTTCTCTTCTGGGACGTATTTACAATGGGTCATTTTAACCTCTGGGTATTTTCATTGGGACAAACACATGTCCTCAAACCTAACCTAACCTTACTATCGGGTCCGCCATTTAACGTTTTTTTTTTCAACTAGTGCTTATTTCGTGAATGGTAACATTTAGCTCATGTCTGATTTGACAGATAATTAGTTTTATCCGAATATGACCATCCAATGATCCATCCAATTGACCATCCAATGCGTTTTAGCTTCACTAAGTGGGCCTGCGATCGACTTACAGAAGATGCCGATTTTGGCAAAAAAAAATCATCTTTTCAGATGAAGCTCATTTTGATCTTGGCGGGTATGTAAACAAGCAAAATTGTCGCATTTGGGACACAGAAAACCCGCACGCATACATTGAAAAGCCGACGCACTCAAAACGAGACACTGTTTGGTGCGGATTTTGGTCCAGAGGCATAATTGGGCCATTTTTCTTCGAAAATGAGCAAGGAGTGGCTGTTACAGTCAATGGCGATCGTTATCGGGCCATGTTGAACGAATTTTTGTTCACAAAAATTGAAAAGGAGGATATTGGCAACATTTGGTTTCAACAGGACGGCGCTACGTGCCACACAGCCGAAGCTACACTCGATGTTTTGCGCCCTGTTTTTGAAGATCGCATTATCAGCCGCAGAGCTGATGTCGTTTGGCCACCTCGGAGCTGCGATTTGACACCGTTGGACTATTATTTGTGGGGTGCCGTCAAAGATAAGTGTTACGCCGACAAGCCAGAGACAATTGACGCTTTAAAGGACAATATTCGTGAAGCCATTGGTGAAATACAGCTGCAAACAATCGATAATGTGCTTAAAAATTGGACCGATCGTTTAGGCTACTGCATGGCCAGCCGAGGCAGCTATTTGAATGAAATTATTTTCCATTATTAACCGGAAGGTTTGTACTTTCAAATAAAAAAAGAAATTTCAGAATATATTCAGTAGTTTTTTTTAAAGCATTTTCAAAAAAAAAAAAAAAAAAGTTATTTTGCGGACCCTATACAACAGCTAAGTAGACAATCCTTGGCCAAAAGACATTCTGTGGTGGACAGCAAAAGTCTTAATACTCCAATATATTTTGACAATTTCATTAATTTTAACCAACAGGTTTGTATAAAAAAATTAAGGTTTTTATATTTATTTTATTAATTTATTTCTGTTTTATTATAAAACAAACAATTTTTTAATGTTTTTCACAAAACAAGAGAAAAATAAGGAAAAGTTTTAGATGGCTCTATAGGTACCACCATGGAGAACCCTGAGTAAATTTAAAATTCAAAGGCCTAATATATGAAAATGTTATGCCTTGTATTTAGTAGAATATTCCTTAAGGTCAAGCACTAAAATTTAACCCATTTGGAATTGAATGTACAAGTTTTGTTTAGTGTTTTCTGGTGGCACCATGAGCAAGTTTCTCAGTTGACTTTTGTTTTAGGTTTAGCGATTAAGTAACCGTTCTTTCAAAGGATCTCCTAAATACTCTCTTGAAGTCATATCGGGTCTTTGAGCAAGAGTATGAAGACTGTGGGGCCTTTTTTGTCGTAATATATTGGAGTACTAAGACTTTTGCTGTCCACTGTATGTTCAAATCATTCCCCGACCTACTAGATTCGATTATCGTAAAAGTTTTATATAACTTTTGGATTGGCAATACGCCAATGATGGTCAATTTTGGATTTGTAAAAGCTTTTCTGGTAATTTTGATAACAAAAAACGAATCATGCCGCTTTGGTAGACCAATTATCGAAAATTTTATTAAAATTAGGATTATTATGGAGATCGAAATTCATGGACAAAAATCCTCTTGGCACTGGCAGATCGGTTGATGTTTTTGTCATCTCTAAAGCGTAACAAAATCGGTTACTTTCAAAGTAAAAATTGACTACAGAAAACCATAGAGGATAAAATCGCTGCTCACTATGTTTGGAATGATTAACAGGTAGTCCAACCCAAAAACCCTACCCAGAATAACTAGAACCATCCTGGCCCAGCTGAGATCAGGATGGGCGAACATTCTGAACGGCTATAGGACGAGGATTATTTCGAGGACCCTGGATCGCGGCCCATCATGCAACCAAGGGTCACACGACACGGCGACCCTCTCTGGTTGCCCTGCCAAACCGACAACCCTTCGACTAGTAGACTTGTCGCTGAATCCAACACATTTAGCGGACTTCATAGGACAACCAATTACTTAGCGACGACCATCAACATACACACCTCATAATATCATCTCTAAATCCATATCATCTCTACCAGAATCATACATTTTTTTTACATTTTTCTTAACATCCAACAGGGAGACACTTTCGGAGAGAGCAACAGAGCTGTTACAACAACAACAACAACCAAAAATAAACATTTTTTAAATCATAGAAGAAGATTTTTCCCGTGACCTGAAGACTTGGTAGCCTCATGTTTTGAAAACTGCCAATTTATGTTAATATTTATTTCGAACCCATATAATTCGACTATCTGAAGGAATTAATCGCTCACAAACCATCGCTTTGGAGTCATAGTAACGCCAGATAGGCAGCTTGGTGAGCAAACGACTGCCAGCTTTCCCGCTCTATTGCGAACCTAGTATTACAAAACACGCTGCTGAGTGTTTGATAAGATCAAAAGGTAATCATCCTCATTGGAAGCTGCTTCACTGTATAAAAACTCTTAATTTGAAACTGTTTTGGAAACCAAATTAGAATATCTGAAGGAAACAAAAGCCCACAAGCGGTCAATTTTTTTCATACAATTCCTGACTCCTATTTGAAAATCTGCCAATACTCTAAAAACCTCTTAAAGTAGATTATCTGCAGGAAATAATCGACCACAAGCGGTTAATTTTAATAGGAGAGAGTTCTTTGCGTTGCCTGAATTACTGGTAGCCTATGGCAATACTTTACATTCAAACTTATTCAATTAGAATGTCTAGAGGAAGCCTATGAAGCCCAGAAGCGATTACTTTTTGAGCCATAATCGCTGCATTTTGTTTTCGTCATAGCAACGTTAGATAGCTTATTTGGTAAATGCCTTCCAATGATTACCAGCTTTTTCCTAGTAAATGAGTTGCCCCAGGTATTGCTACATGCATCTCCCACAGATGCCACAGATGGAAATACATTGTTATCGAAGAAAATGTTATCGATTGTAGGTATATATGTATGTATTTAACTTTAATGGTGTAACCTTTTTTGCACAAAATAACAATTTAAGAACATTTTTAAATATGAATGAAATTAATAATAAACTTTACCTAAATTTTTAAAACACAATTGCTGGCTGTGTAATTAAGGATTTCCCCTTAATTTTATTCACAAAATGATGAATATGACGCACACACACATACACAACACACACGAACAATTCTTTAAAATATTACGTTGTTTTATTACCAAGAGACCTCCCCGGGTTTTAAATTTAAAGAGAAATAAAATACAAAAAAAAACAGTCAAATTTACACACAAAAAAAATCACAATTAAGTTCTTAATAAAACAAAATATAAAAAAATGAATACAAAACCACATATTCAGCATTAATTTCTTTTTTTCTGTTCTTAGCACTTAATTTTTTCTTTTTATCAGAGTTTTAAATTAAAATAAAATGAAATAAAATATAAAAAAAATTATGAAAAAGAACGTTAAAGAACAACAGTTTTTTGTTTTGTTTTCTTCCTCCTCTCTTTAATATTATGTAGAGTTCATTCGCGGCGCACATACATAGCAGCACACACGCACACATAGAACGGTTCAAACATAGAGTTCATCATCATACATAAAATATAAAAAAAAAATAATGTGTAGGTTTTTCTTGCTTTCTTGCGTTATTATTATTGTTGTTGTTGTTCTTGTTACTATTCCATTTTATACTTCTTTTTCTTCATATTTCAGTTATAATTTTGTTTTTCTATGTTTTTTTTTGTTTGTTTGTGTACTTGCTTTTTGGTTTCCTACGTTTTATTTTTTTTTTCATATTTTTTTGCGCGGTTATTTTTTCTTATTTTTTTTTTTGTTTGTAACAAAAAGAGAGTAAGAGAGCGAAAGAAAGAGCAGCAGAGAAAATGTAGTAAACAATAAACAGTACAAAATACAGAGTTGCTAACACACTAACTACACTTGGTATTGAAAAAAAAAGCTTAAATTAAAAGAATGAAAAAAAAAAAACGCATTTTTCTACAATTTTCAAGCACTACGAAAATTACCAAATTTAATACAGTTTAAAAGAAGTTTTAGCCGTTTTAGCAAAAGAAGGAGATGTGTATGTAAAAACACATTAGTTTACAGAATCTTATTACATTGTAATGCGGCCCATAAACCTTGCAATAAGGTCATGAAACAGAATTGAATAAATAAGTTGGTCGTTTTCCTTAAGTGCCTCGATTTTTCAGTCAATCTTTATTCCACTTTCTTTCTTGTGGCATTAAAACGACCATATTTGGACCACTTTCTTTCAAAATTTTAAGAACTTCTATACCAGGTCGTAAGTTTTTAAAATGCAGGCGTGATTCCTTAGAATGAAACATTTCGGATAGGTAGATAGCTTGGAGGAGACGAAATCAACCAAGAGTGGTCACGCCTATAAATCTTGCATTCACCATTGCAGAAGTATGTACCAAGCCTACTATCTATAGATAGTCTGTATATTGTAAGAAACTTTCTTAATTACTTCCAGCCCAGTTCTCTAAGACGAATAATATTATCTGGTAAAATATTTTCCCTAAAATATTGAAACCTTGATGAGGTACGTTTATCTAGTTTAGATGTGCATGTAAGACGAATGTCCCGCAAGGAAGCTCATTAGTGTACTGGAGTCGACTCCAGTTCTAATATACTTATGGTTTTCCCCAGATCAAAATAGCTCCATAGTATATCTGCAATTTTTGCTACTGCATAATTGTTCAAAACTAGTCGACATGACGTTAACGCCTACTTTCTAAGCTTGGTATTCAATGCAGTGAAAAGCGTTGTATTGTTATACTAGCATATGATATTCAGTACTCTGACTCTATTAGCCAGAATATTGTTTTATTCATTTCAGATCATACTTTGATGACTGGAAACGTCCGTTCCATACTTGAAGTGACCGTTAATCACCTTTTCACTTGATCCCACATCCTGTTATAGCCGTAATTGTCATTTTACTATCGATAAAGATATTTAGATAATTAAAATCGATTGCGCACTGTATGCGAAAATAACGCATAACGTTAAATAATTCCAAAATCTATGCTGCAAACGGGGAAAATATACAAAAAATATAATCTGATTGAAAGGAAAGTTTGAATGAAGATAATCCGATGCAAGTGGGGAGTTACGACCTAGCTTCTCACACCACTTATGTTGTGTGGGTTAATTTTATACATAAGTGGCGGGACCTACGGTTTAAAGTCGAGTCCAAACGACAGATTTTTGAGTTTATGCCCGAAATCTGATGAGAGAGAGAGAGTGAATGGGGTGTTAAGTCTAGACTATAATGAATGTATGCCTGAAGAGATTCATTTCTATTTCAGCCTTTAATTTGCTCAAATATATTAGAGCACCTTTTTTTCTTAATGTATGGATGTATTAGGAGTAAATCCTTGAAACAAAAAATAATAAAATTATTCCAATTTGAAAATACTATTTTCTGCGTAAGAAATACAAAAAAAAAAGTAGAAATTAATCAAAAATGCTACAATAAAATTCGATTCAAACAAACTCTCATGGATTTACATTCAACATATTTATTTTTAAAAGACTGGAATTATTTTCTTGAACATTTGGTTAAAAAAAAATTTATTATTTGAATTTAGAAAACGTTAGTCAGGCGTGTCTACAATTTGAGAGCTTTAAAATCAAATGGATTGATAGATATTAATATTAACTAAAAAGTAAAGAACAATTTAAGAAAGACCCTAAAAGCGTTTCTTAGGACCTACTAAAAAGTTGCAATAAAAGTAAGTTATTGTTAAATGATCCTATAAGGAGTACAGGTCCGTGAGGTTAGGTTAGGTTAGGTTAGAGGACGTGTACTTGTCCGTTAAGACAAGTACAATACCCAGCGAATCCAACGCTTGTGCAGACTTTCGGGGATGCATAAAAACATCAAAAAAAAAACAGGTCCGTGAACTTAGTTATGTATTCCATTCTTTTCTTTAAGATTTCCCATATATTTTTTTTTTCTAATTTCAATAACCAAGTTAATGTAACTACGCAGTAATAGAATAGAATGGAAAAAAATTACTAGAAACATCATAAAATGAACTAATTTTGTAGATCAATTGGTTATTTGGAAAATTTGACACTAACATTTTAAAATAAAACGGGGAAATTAATACTACAATAAAAAAAAAATAATTCCGCACTGTCTTTTATCACTTAACATTTTAAACTATATATTAAACTTGTTACTAAATTGACAATAAAATTCCATGTCCATGAATTAATTTATTTTTTTACAAAAATATTAATTTATAAACATATGTAATTTCCCTTCCATTAAAAATTATTAACGCTTATAAAATAAACACTAGAAATTATGTTAAAAAAAACAGTGTATTTAACAACACTGGCCATACACGACAAAATAAAAACACAAAAATGTTTAATGGTAAAAGAGCGTATATAAAATGCTTAAGAGAAATGAAATTTTTAAAGAGTACAAGCAGACAATTCCTTATTAAGAACTTTAAAAGAGTAAAAAAAAAAAAAAAGTAAAAGAGATACACTCACTCACTTAACACTCAATAAAATTTCATATTATTTTACTGAAAACACAAACACACATAATTTGTACCAAAAACACAAAAAAAAAAAGTAAAGAACATATACAAAAAAGTATAGCTTTAAAAAAAAACACCATAGAGTTGCCAGTTTCTTTTTTCTTCTTTGTTTCTTGGAAGGGAATAAGGTTTAATTGTTAAAATAACATTTTTTTTTTAAATATTTAAATTAACAAAACACTTGAATTATTTCTTTATAATATAAGAATTTGTTTTTCCTTTTTGTTTATAATTTTTTTTTTTTTTTTGGTTTTTATTTTCTTTAAACTTTTTTTCAATATGTTTTAATTTTAAACCATGTTTGTTGTTTAATTTTATTTTGTTTATAAAAAAAAAAATCACTATATTTAATTAATTGACTTTGTAGTATGTTTAAGTTGTTTGGTTAACGACATTGTGTCGTGGGAATATAATGGATGAAGTTAGTCACCAAAAATAAATTTCAAAGAAAAACAAAATCCAACTACCTAGTATTGTAGGTTCCCTAAGTTCTTTGCAACAACAATAAACACTGTTTAAATATATATTTTTCTATACAATCTGTTTGTATGTATGTATGTATAGACACTTCCAAAATATTATTTATTGTTAGATTTTTTTAAACAATTTTTTTTAACACTTAAAATTTATTTCGTTTTAAATTATGAATAAAAATAAACGACATATTAAGAAACAAAACTTTTTTTATTCACCTTTTTTTTCTTTCTCAAGAGAATTTCTTTTTTTTCTTCTTCTTCTTCTTCTTGTTTCAATAAATCTTTCTTTCAATTCGATCGAATCAATTTCCTGCTTTTTTTCAGTTAAAAAAGCTTTTGTTAAATTATTTTTTTTTTTTGAATTTATGTTTTTTCTTCTTTTAATTTTGTTTATTAATTTAATTTTTTGTTTTTTCTGTAAAGTTTTATTTTTGGGGGGACGCCGATTAAAACAACAAAAAAAAATAAACAAATTTTCTATATATAATATTTCTTGTTTTTTTAATACAAATTCAACGGACAACGGCGTATAAGAATACGCGCGACGACCACGAAGAACGGCAACAGAATGATGTATAAAATGGTAAATTTTGTTGTATAGACATAAAACCAGCCATCCAGCCAGTCAGTCAAACAGACAGCAGCAGAAACAGCAAAAGCAAGCAGGCAGCAGCAAAGAAAAACAACAACATAAACACAGCACAGCACAAAAACAAAAAGAAACAAGAACCCAAGCACAGAACATAAAACAGACACACCGAAATAAACTCCACATTCAATCAAGCAACCAACAACAACAACATTATTATTATTAACATCAGCAGCAAAAAGAAAAACAACACAACATCTAAAGAACTGATATTAAAAGAAAAAACACACGCTGCCATACACTCAAACACACACACTCAAAACATATTCATATGTTTGACTACATTATTGAGTAAAAATTCTCTCTTTTTTTTTTTTTGGGGAGAGAGACACAATTTATTTTAATATTCTAAAGAGAGTATAAAACAGGGAAGTGAGAACGTCATTATTAGTGTTGCCAGTTTTGTAAATGAATTGTTTGCTACCTAAAGAAAGAAAGAATGACAAAAAAAGTAGTGATTTTGAAAAAAGTATTGAGTTCTTATGCCCAGAGGAGGTAATAAAAATTAAAATAAAACTTATTTAATTATATTGTTTATAAATTTTAACAACATAAAAAAAGAGGCTTAAACGTTAAAAAATTAAATGATTTTTTTCTTTTAATTCTTTGTGCTTTAGATATCTTTGAGACAAGATAGGCGCACATTTTTTTAAGATCTTTTTAATCCAATTAAGCGGGTTTTCTTTAATAAAACGTTTTATTTAAAGCGGCAGTTTAGCTAGCGATTTATGGGTTATGTTTGAGAGTAGGAAACGGTGTTACTTACATAATATTTATCCGTTTAACAGGTTATTTTTTTTATTAAAGATATATTTTCCTTTTGACAGACAAATTCAATGTGTGTGTTTTTAAAGAACACATTATAAAGAGAAGAGTCGATAATCTAGAGTTGCAGAAGAAGTATTTAATAAATCACCTGGCGGGAAAGCCAAGTTTTTTCGGCATGCCTGCTACATGAACAGTGGTCCATAATAATCACTATTGTACGATGAATGTTCATGCGAATTAAGGGCCGAAGTGGGTGGGCCCGAATACATATGCTCTTTAACATGTCAACAATTGTTAGCACGATACCGGCTTTGATCAGCTCATCAGCAATACAATTTCCAATAATATCTCCCTAGCCTGGAACCCATGTAAGAGTTACCTTTAATTATGTCGAAATTTCCCTGAAAATCCATAGAATTCATGACCAAAGACGGCCGCTGAAATTACGCTCGTTAGGGACTTATGTGATGTTTTTGTAACACAGGCTATTTCACTTGCCTGCCTGTTTGCATGGAAAACACAAACAAAAACACTCAAACACTAAATTTTGTTTGTGTTTCCCATATAAACAGGCAGGCAAGTAAAATAGCCTGTGTTACAAAAACATCACATTAATCACAGCCTAGCTGTCTGAATAAATCAAGAAATTTTCAGAGAAAAATTTCGCTACCGAACAAACATTGCGCCGCTTTCGAAATAGTCATGATCTCAACGTGAAACCAGCTTTCGAAGAGTTTCTTCAAATCTATCCAGAGTTCTCTATCAGTTTTTATTGAACTCGATGCATTGCAGAAACAAAACTTTTGTGGCGCTGTAATCCAGCCGAATTGACTGGTCTCCGCCAGTTTAGTTCTTTAAGAAGTATTGAGTGGCCTAACCTATAAGAAACTCACTGCACCTAACTCATTTAGTATGAAGAGGCTTCGTAGCTGCCACCTTCTTAAAACACTCCTCAAGCCATCTCAGGTCTTCTTAGGCTAGCACAGACTCATCTCAGCCCTTTAGGCAGAATATTCCTTGTTCTCCTGTGTCACGAAGACCACATCGAATCGGTCGATTGGCATGTAGAGGATCATGTAATCCATTACCGCGTGTATTCAGGTGGTAGTGTGTTGGCTTATTAGACGTGAGCCTGTGGTTAAGGCCCACTTTTCAAATGGATCCAGAGGTCACGTAACAAAGTCGTTCCTTGCACTGTCAGATTATTGTTGCCGCCGAGCGAATTGCGGTCGTATGGGGTAATATACGCATATTTAACGACATTAAAGCGGCCATTGAAAAGCTAAAGAATGTGTACACAATAAAGCTAAGATTGTCCACGAATTCTCTGCATTCTGAAGAAGAGAGTCATATGGGTTCCGGGACACGGCGAAATTGAAGGTAACACCAAGATTGCTAAAGAATGCCGGTTATCTTTGGGTTAGGTAGCGAGACATTTAACTCTAAAGCTCCACTGATTTCCGTTCCTGCGACGGTGCTACTCCCTATCCATTATAGAACCGACTAGGGACTCTCACCTAAATACCTGCAATTGGATTACTGCCGTACTCTATTCAGGAGCTGAAGTATCCAGCAAGACAATGTTACAATAGAAATGCCAGGTTTTACTCATTTTCCAACAGCAAGTCACAGGTGGCCATGTAAATTGTCTTAGCATCATAGACTGTAGCTTAACCGAATGGTGTTCAACTCTTTGTTTAGCATTCATAGACTTTGGGACGACCTTTGACCTTTAATTACACGGAACTGTCTGCAGGCAATTACAGTGCCGTAGTACATGGTGCAATTGCTCGAAAAAGGATGTCAAAATTGTCATGAAAAATTTCTCAAAAAATCTATTGTTCGGTGTCGATTTTAAACTGTAGGTCCCGCCATAAATCTATACAAATTAACACACTTACAATATGGGTGGTGTAAGAAGCTACGTTGTAATCCTGGCTAAAGCGTTGTAATGCGCAATTAAGTAAGTAAGAAAAACGGCCGCATTTTATTTGCGTTTCTTAAAAATTAATATTTAATACATCGATAACTTAGATGGATGAACCCAAGGGAAAAATGTTTTTTTAATATTGAAAAAAACCCTACAATTCCAGACTTTATTTGTTTTGTTTGTGTTTGTACTTAACGGCAAAGAAAAAATCGTCTTTCCCGACTCTTCACTGTCAAAAAACCATTCGTTTCTGTCTCCACGGAATTGACTTTAAACTGTAGGTCCCGTTATGTATGTAATGGATAATAGTGGTGTTACAACGGGACTTTATTGGATCCAAGTTTAACCTAACCTAACCTCAAATTGCCTGAAATTATAGACAAAGTTGGAATAAAAGACCACTTAAGCATTGAATTTATGTTCAATGCCTCTTGGAGTAGCCTGTTTAACTGACATCTGCTGCAAGCCCCCCCAAAAAATATGTACGTTGCTATGTGAACGTTATGCAACAACTTATGCCCCTTTTACCCAACCCAATAATACTTACATATGAATTTTTTTTTTTTTTGTTTTTGTAAATGAAGGGGAGTTCAATGGTTTTTAACAGTGCGCGGCTATACAGAGTAATGCCAATGAAATTAAAAAGAAAAAAAAAAACAAAACATTACAGCGTGGAAAAAAAACCATTTAAAACTATTAAATGAACAGAAAAAAATTGTTATTATTATTGTTGTTGTTATTGTTCTTATTATTGTTGGCGGTTTGATAGCTTTGGCTTGTCTTTGACTCTGCTGTTGCCTTTGCTGTTGCTGTTGTTGTACAATTTCAAAGAACAAAGGAAAACATATAAAAAAAAGCAAAAAAAACAACAACAAAAAATTTGAAATGTTTTACCTGCAAGCCAAACAATCATCATCATTATCAACTTTAAATTTCATAGCATGATGAAACTCTTCTTCTTCGTCTACATTTCGTTTCATTTCATTTCTTTATTTCTGTTTGTTGTTGTTGTTTTTGTGGTTGTTCTTGTTACTTTTACGAAAGAAACAAAATTGAAACAAAAAACAAAAACTAATAAAATAAAACCAAATGGAAAAGAACCATTAAAAAATGAAAAAAGAAAGAAAAAAAAGAAGGAAATAAAGAAAAATCCAGGCTTAGAGAATTCAAAACAAACACACACACACATGTATGTACTCATATGTATTAAACAAATTCAACAATAATAACAACAACAACAAAATATTATAAAATTAAGGGCCAACATACTACACAACAAAAACACAGCCCGACAGTTTGTTAAGCTGGCTTTTGTGTATGTCACATACAACCAACAACAAACAGGCTGTGTGAGCAGTGAGAGAAAGACAAAGAGAAAGAATACCTTGATAAAATTTGCCTCAAGGTTTTATTCCTTTTATTGCTTTTTTAATCTCTCTCTCTCTCTCTCTTGGCTTTGTATTGTACGTGTAAACGCGTATAAAACAGCAGCAGACAAGGGCCAAACACATGCACACACACACACAAACTCAAAACCTGTACAAAGGCTCTCACACAACTATTCTCACTGCTGTGATAGAGAAAAAACGAGAGTCCCAAAACAACCAACATTAAACTGAGCATGACTCAGTAGAAATTTGTGTGCATGTGTGTGTGTGTGTTTTTTTTTGTATTGTACCATGATAAATCCAGTTGCTGAATATAATCATACTGTAACAGTGTTGTTGTTGTTTTTGCTGTCTTTTTTTTATACTTTTATCAGATCAAAATTTATATCCAGCACGTAGACATACAATAATAACAACAACAACAACATCGCACACACATAGAGAACTAAATAATCCTTTACGGCTGCAAATAAAATTTAAAAACAGGCAGGCAGGCAGCAAAAGCAAAGCCAACAATAAAAAGTTACCGTCCGGGTCCTTTTTGCAGACTTGCACTGTGAACGAACACATACAGCGCACTGGTTGTAGATAAGCCAAACAAACAAATCAGGGAGGAGAAGAAAAAGAAGAAAACTGAATACAAAATAGCAGACAACATGTAGAGCACATACACACACACATATAGACTTAGAGGAGAGGTAGGATAGCATACAACACATACATACATATGTACATACATTTCCTAGGTCGTTAAACTTAAGGTTGCCAGGTTGTGAGTTTGTAGTTAAATTCCTCTCTCTCTCTCTCTCTGTTTCTAACATAATGCTGCTGAGTCTCTGACTCTAGCAACAACACAGTGAAGAAGAGTTAAAACTTTAAAGTGCAAGACACACAACAACAACAACAACAAAAACAAAAAAGGAAATCCAGAATTTTATTGAAAAGTCGAGAATTTCGTTTATTTGCAAGGAATGTTGGCTGGCTGGCTGGCTTTTTTTGTTGTTTTTGTTATATTATGACTTCTTTTTTTCTGTTCTTGTTGTTCTTTTTGAACATTAGAAAGGGAATTCAGTCAGTCATCAGATATATTTATTGAGCTGGTGCATGTAGAAGCAAAGCAAAAACAAAAAAAAAAAGGATGGAAATGAAAAATATCTTGGAATTCAAGTATACAGTAGTGGTCATATAATTAAAACATCATTTTGATCTCTCATTTGTTCTATTTTTTTTTATCAACTCTTAATTTTTTAATGGGACTTTTCCATTGGAATGATTAGTTTGATGTCTTTTACAATTGATTACTTCTTTATTTTCCTTTTCTATTCAGATTTATTACAACATATTTACTATGATTACGAATGTCTTCAATTATATGACCATCACTGTATGTTGGAGCTATAGAGAAACTGTTTTGTTCTAAGCTTTCTTTTATAAGCCAGACAGACAGACAGACACACAGACATAGAAAGTAAATGTTACTCCGTCTAAAGTGTTAAAACGAATGGTTTTTGGCAGTGAAGAGTCAGGAAAGGCGACTTTTTCTTTGCCGTTAAGAACAAACACAAACAAAACAAACAAAGTCTGGAATTGTAGGGTTTTTTCAATATTATTTTTTCCCGTTGGTTCATCTATCTCAGTGAAGATAAACACAGTTTAACAGTGTATCAAATATTAATTATTAAGAAACGCAAATAAACTGCGGCCGTTTTTTTTTTACTTACTTAATTGCGCATTACAACGCTTTAGCCAGGATTACAACCTAGCTCCTTACACCACCCATATTGTAAGTGTGTTAATTTGTATCGATGAGTGGCTGGATCTACAGTTTAAAATCGTCTCCGAACAACAGATTTTTTGAGAAATTTTTCATGGCAATTTTGACACTCTTTTTAGAGCAATTGTAGCATGTACTACGGCACTGCAATTGCCATCGTAATGAAGACTTTTGCCCTGCAGACAGTTCCGTGGAATTAAAGGTCAAAGGTCGTCCCAAAGTCTATGAATGCTAAGCAAAGAGAACACCATTCGGTTAAGCTACAGTCTATGATGCTAAGACAATTTACATGGCCACCTTGTGGCGATGTATCATCCTACATAGATACACACATACATCCATATATATGTAAGTAGTTATTACAACCCTTTAGTCAGGTTTACGACCTAGCTTCGCACACCACTTATGTTGTGTGTGTTAATTTTATACACGAGTGGCGGAACCTACAGTTTAAAGTCGACTCCGAACGACAGATTTTTTGAGAAACTTTTCATGCCAATTTTTACTTACTTTCACAGAGTTTTTGCTAGAAATCTGCTGAGAGGATGTAGCCGAAGTAATAATTTTTCGTATTTAGATTTGATCGAGATGTCTGACCTGTGGTTTGAACCGTGACCTCAAATCTAACAAGCCAACACACTACCTACTAGACTACGACGTATCATTTTGCTGGCGGAAAATAAGAAAAACCCGTCGTTTCTATTGAAACATCTTCAGCGTTTAAATCGTTTGTAATCGAATTGCAGATGTTCAGATGACAGTCCTTAGTCAGTTCTACACCGTCGCAAGTAGGGATATCAGAGATGCTTTCACAGTCCAATAGAGAATGCCCGCTAAAGCGGGATATGCACCACAATGGCAAATGGACATATAAGCTCTTATACGTACATTAGAATGCGTCAAATTCACAGAATACAGTCATGCTTTAGAAGAAGTTTTTGGCAACCGGATCAACGATTGTAAACCTAATTGCCAGGATCTGCCAATCGAGTACGCAGTGGAATGCCAGCCAACTATTTGCCACACAAGTTTCGGAAAGAATTGTCATAATCAAGACAGAATATATAGGACTAGAGAAACTACTATAGTTACAACGACATTGACAAGTGGCCAGACAGGAAGATGTTAAGCATACAGTGAAAACAGAACAGTAACGCACATGACGTTTCAGCATAGCACTCTGGACGGCATCTTGACATCGGCTGGGAGAATTTCACCGTTTGACATACGGCTTACTAAGGCTTCAATTGCTTAACATCTCGTAAAAAGAAGATAATATAGCAACAAGTGGAAAGTCTCAGGAAAATCTACGAAATTCTCTGTCAAATTAAAATGTACCTGAAAAAGGAGAGGCTTAGGAAGAGTACGTAATATAAAGCCTTTTAAGAGCATAGATGAGTTCAGATCTATGTAGTAGGTAGTGTGTTGGCTTATTGGACGAAAGCCTGTGATTTAAACTCACGCTTAGACATTTTGAGCAAAACAAAATATGAAAGAAAATATTTCTTCGGCGATTTCCTCTCAGCAGATTTGTGGCAAAAACTCTGAGAGTAAATAAAACTGCCATGAAAAGTTTCTCAAAAATCTGTCGTTCGGAGTCGACTTTAAACTGTAGGTTAATCGGCCCTCATGTATAAAATTAACACACACAACTAGGGTGGTGTAAGAAGCTAGGTAGTAGTCCTGACGGAAGGGTTGTAGTGACCAATTATGTACGTACTTCCACTCAGCAGATTTCTGGAAAAATCTCTGAAAAGTGCCATGAAGAGGTGCTCAAAAAAATCCGAATCTGTCGTTCGGAGTCGCCGTTAAACTGTAGGCCCTGCCCATTCGTGTATAAAATTAACTCACACAACTAGGGTAGTGTGAGAAACTAGGTTGTGATCCTGACTAAAGGGAGTAAGTTAAGTAGGATGCTCTCAATGCTTGGAAATGATAATCAAACGAAATTGTTTCTTTCATGAGTGTCATAAGAATGTTTACAAAATATTCTTTAAACTGTTCCGGCTCGAGAACCGTTTTCATTTCCTTTATGAATCAACAAAAAAAAAAAGAAGCAAAAATTCATTAAATATTCTTGTGCCATACATTTCGTGGAATCATGCCTCACACACACACACACACACACACACACAAAAAGAATGCATTTCGACGACAAGTTCTTTCTTTATTTGTGTTGCTTTGCTCGTTTTTTTCTTTCCACTAAAATTGTTGGAGAAATGAATCAACACTCCTGTTTCTGTTGTTGTTGTTTCGATTTTCTTTATTGAAATCTGGTGGTGGGGAGAAGACAACGAAAAAAAAAACAAAATAACGGAACCAACCATACAATGTTTGTGTATTTATTTTGGCATTTTAAAATTTCCCTTGACGAGAAGCATTCTAAAAAAAAAGAAATTTTTTTTTTTGGGAAATTTCCATTTTTTATTTATTTGTTTAAACAAAAACAAAAACAAAAAAGGCAGAAAGAAAGAAAGGAAAGCATCTGACAAGAACTAATAAATTAAAAAACTGTTGCAAACATGATGCGTCATCATACCATATTTTACAACACAAGTCGTACGTAGCCTTACCATATGGCAAGAAAGTCAGAAAAATAGGGTGCCTTGGAAAACCACAACAAAAGGGTGGATGGAGAGAATATGAACATTTATCCTGAAATACCACGAAATCGACTTAATAATTGTAAACAAAAGAAACATTGTGCACTATGCACATACGTATGTACAGTGGTGGCCATAAATTTAGCCTGATAATGAATTTAGAACACAGGCAAAATGAAAGTTTCTTCACTAAAGTAAAGAGCAGCTTCCGAAAGCAGGAAATTTCAATATTTGATGGGATTTGTCATGCCAAGTTTTTTGAATTGCTTTTACTAAATTGAAAGACGCCATAGTGTAGTAGGTTGTGTGTGTGTGTTGGCCTATTAGACGTGAGGCCATGGTTCAAACCCCAGTTCAGACATCTCGAACAAAATGAAATATTTATATGAACAATATTTCCTTTCTCATCAGATTTCTGACAAAAACTCTGTGAAAGTAAAAAAAACTCTGACATGACAAATTTCCGAAAACTCTTACATAAGTGTACTTGAACGGGCTTTCCCACTAACCCGTATTAAAACAAAAATTCTGTTGTACGTAGGAATGAGGACCAGAACTTTCGAGACTTTGCTTTGTTCGGCTAATATAAACAAGTGCAACACAAGATATGTACATATGGATATCCATTCTGACCTCACTAATCGAGTGGCGAGCAGCTTTTTCTTTAACTGTCCCCTGTGCGCGATGTGATCAATGATATGCTCTTGCATGTCATATGCTTGCATCATTGTGCGTGGGGGCGCTGGTAGACGCATTGTATCCACCCGTGCTTAGAGCACCGTGTGGTAAGCCATCGCGGCGATACTCACGTAAAACCCTGGACTAATGTCCCCTGTGCGCATCGAGAGGGGGATGTGGTGGAATTAGTAGGGCTCTAGCTACGGATGGGGCTAAGCAAAGACTTGACGAGTTCACTCGCCTTGTCTTTAGTAGGAGAAGAATGAGGGTTTGGTTGATGGTAGGTTACCCTTACAGCGCCGTTCGTCGTGGGTTCGCTGTCGTTGTAGGCCCATGAAGCCCGACGTTTGCGAGCGCATCCTACGCTAGTATGTTGCCGAGTTGTGTGGTCTGTGTTGTCCGCGTTCATTGTTGGTGAGTAGTGTTCAATATTGTGTTTGTTTGAGCGTCTTTTTTCTCTTTGGGTCACCAGTCCCGAACCGTTTGGGGTTCAACTGGTAGCAGATTGGACTGCCTGACCAGAGGCTTAATTCTGGTACCACGGGTGTCGGGAGCCCCAGAGACTTGTCGCTGCCCGACAACTTTGAGGCCCCCTTGTGGGAGCAACGTGATGGCTGTGTTTTAAACCCAAATCGCGGAGAGAGCACAAGCTCGGTGTGGCGTTACACTCTTAACCATTGTCAAAAAGGAGTTTAGATAGTCTCCGATCCCTAACCAATGTTGTTTTTTGACACACCGGCGTGATGCTGGTGCTGGTGTTCTGTCATCTGTATCTATGGGTAATGTAAATATTGAGGAGACGGATGCTCTTGATGTTCTGGGCATGAGAATTAGTTGTGATGCTCGTTGGAACGATCACATTTTTCGAGTGTCGAAAGAAGCATTCAAGTGCCTTGGTTTTTTAAAACGGTGCAGAAAATACTTCACTCCATCCGACCTTCTTACTGTTTACAGGACCTTTATCCGACCTCGGATGGAGTACAACTCTCATGTATGGGCCGGTGCTTCAAAGTCTATTTTGAAGCTTCTCGACCGCGTACAGGAGATGGTGAAGGTGCTTATTAATGACAGTAGGGTATCCAACTCTATTGATTCGTTGGAGCATCGTCGCAATGTGGCGTGTGTTTCATTGTTCTATCGGTACTATAATGGGAGGTGTTCTCGAGAGATAAGGGGCTTGGTTCCCGACAATCACATATTTTTACGTGGTACTCGTACCTCTCGCAGAGCACATCCTTTTGTGGTTGATTGCCCAGTGAACCGCACAATGCATTACAGGGAAAATTCATTTATTGCCCGCACTGCTCGCTTGTGTAATGATCTTCCTTCGGAAGTTTTTCCCGTCAGTTACGATATTGGTAAGTTTAAATCAAATGTCCACAAACACTACTCCCTCTTTCCACCTTCCTATAACCTATTTTCCTAAACCTGCACAATGCACTGCATGAGTAGGGGCCATCCCCTGAGTGCTGGTTTTACCAAAAAAAAAAGTTATGTCCAAATGCATGGTTTCGAATTGGAATTGTTTCCACCCGTGCTTTGAGCACCGAGGGGTATGCCGTTATGGCGAAACTCACGTAAAACCCTGGACTAATGTCCCCTGTGAGCAGAACCAGTAAACGTAACAGTAACGAAAGCAAGGACGAACTATCTGGGGCAGGTAGGTAGTCATCAAAACACTTGAGTTGTATGAGTTTGAATCGCGAATAGTCGCCTTTAAACTGTAGATCCCGCCACTCATAGATTAAATTAAAACACATGACTAGGCAGGGTGTGAGAAGCTAGGTCGTAATTCTGTTTAAAGAATCCTAATCATCAATTAAGTAGGTTATCATAAATTGTTAAAAATTTTTGCTTTCACTGCTCGTACATGATGCTCCTCGACATTAGAATACAAGTTTTCAATTAGGATTGAGGTCCTATGAATATCTTAAATCAGGATAGCCATCGCACAATAGCGGCTCTTAGGGGCCACTGTTCTTGTGGTAGGCGTACCAAAAATCTTGGCACTCAAGCAAATGACCTCTGGGGGTAGTGGGTCTGAAGAGGAGACTGAAAAGGCGAAGATTTTTTAACCCCTCATGCCGTGAGATCTTTGATCGAGCTCTCTACTACAAAGATTGCTGCAATAGTCAGGTTTATTGTGGACTGGGGTTGGTTTTCTCTAGGGAATGTTCGATCCCCTGTGACGTACATCGTAGATCCTGATTTTACCAGTAAATGTGCATCCCCGCAGTCTTATTTGACATAAGAACGCAAAGCTTTACTTTGCTATGTCTTCCAATCTCGCGAACAATTTGTAACCAAACTTAATCGAATACCCAATAATAGGTAGGTAGGTAGGTTGTTGTTGTTGTTGTAACAGTTCGACTGTTGTCTCCGGAAGCTTTTCCCTGTATATAAGATAAAGAAGTTGCGGTTTTGTAAATATTGTTGTATGCCCGTGTAATTCGGTGGCGATGGAATGAATTAGAGATGCAGGTAATCTGTTGTTAGTTGTGTGTGTATGTTGTCTGATGTTAAGTGGTTGGTAGTCCAAGGAAGTTCGCTGTAGTTGTTGGGTTCAGCCGCAGGTCAATGGGTCGTAGGGCTGTCGGCTTTGCTGGACAGCTAAAGATGTGCACCGTGTCGTGTGTGGTGCCTGGTTACATGAAGGGCAGCTATCTGAGGTTCCAGGGATGATCCTAGCCCTATAGCTATTCAGTATGTTTGAATAGCCTTATCTAAGCTGGGCAAGAATGGTCCTGGTAATCCTTGGCAGCCGCCTTTCGGTATCGGATATACATAGGTGGAGGATGCCGATTTATGACCCTGTTGTAGCTGAGTTGGTGTCTGGCTGTCACGACCGTTGTCTGATGTAGGGAGTTTTGCGCCTCCCTCACAGACTGAGGGTCAACTGTTGATGGTATCAGGTGGGTAATGTCCGGTTTATAAATTGTGAAGTCTCGTCTTATGTGGCGGGGGGAAGGGTTACTCATAACTGTACGGTGTTTGGGATGGATAAGCAGGTAGCAAGCAATAAGATATTGCTTAGTCAGCAACTCGTTATGTTTCCTAACTGTCAGCATTTCGGACTCTTCATGGAGGTGGTCGATACTGGTCATCATCACCCACCCAGTGGCTATTCGCAGGGCGTTATTCTGTGTCGTCTGTAATGCCCGCCATTGTGTGTCACTCAAGAATGATGTCCAAATTGGAGCAGCATAGTTGAGGAGTGATCGTCCCATAGCCTTATAGGTGGTGATGATGGTTTCCTTTTCCATTCCCCATGTGGAGCCTGCTAGGGCCTTTACGACCTTGTTTCTCTTTCTCACTTTGGCGCCGATGTTAGTCGCATGTGCGGCGAAGTGAAGTAAATTGTCGAAGGTGACCCCGAGAATCTTTGGTAGCTAGGTAGAGGTGGCTGCCCATCCAAGAAATATTTGGATGGACTCACTTAGGCCACATTGGGCCCATTGTGCTACCACAGTTATCCGCTATCCCCTAGTCTCGAAACCATACCCAATTATAAATAATTTTCGAATGCAAAAGAAGTCTTTCATTAAAATGCACTCGCTAATGATAGCGATGACGAACGATTACAATGGGCTATGCAATGTTGACTCAACAACATGTTTAAAACAATACACCACTGGCACTTTAAATAAGTACAGCTGCAATTCGCGTTGCTCTACTGTGAACCGTACCATGAACTTCGTATAAAATACGAAGCCCGCTGAACCTGACCTAACTTCCTTGCATTTCTGCCTTTACGAAAAAAAAACTGTAAATGAAGGCGTATTTTCCCTTTGCCGGCATGCCTCTTTGACACCCTCTCCTCAAGCAATACGAAATAAAAGGATTTAAAAATTGTTTTTTAAATGTCTAGAATTCTAATCCTTCCAAGTCCAAGTGTATCGTACATTGGGGAAAAATAAAAAAAAGATTTCTTTTGCTTAACAACTCTATGGCGCTTACGTGCATTTTAATCTTAAGCGTTCGCGTACTTAATATTCCAGCACTGTATGATACGGCATTTAAGCATGAAAATATTTTTTTTTTGGGGGGGGGGGGGAAATATTGTTGTTGTTGGTTTTACAAGTCAAACGCATAGAAATGTTATTGTTGTTTTTGTTGTAATTGGACACAGCAAGTGAAGAATATTAATTGCGGATATGCATGCACTCGACATACGAACGAACGGAGCGAACATATTTTACTCGCATATGGCACCACATGCATAGGAGACTGAGAATGCATTCATAATTGTTGGTGTTATTGTTGTTTTAGTTTTTATTGTTGTTCAGGTACTTGTTAGACACCCTACGCTGGTATATGGTAGTGCGGTTATAATCAAGTTTTTTAAAAGGTGAGGCTGCCAGACTTTCCAATGATTTTTTTTCTCTACAGTGATTAGGGGACTTTCCAATTATTTAAAGGCAATGCAAGCTTCTTACTCAACTTAATATGTACGGCTAATACAAGCGATTACCGTCTGTATCATTTTATTACTAATCGGGTAATTCAAAAGGTGACACTGCTTGACATGTTCCCATGTTTTTGCTCTTTGCGGTAATTACGGGGCTTCCCAATTATTTAAAGGGCATGCAAGCTTCTTACTCAACTTAATACGGCTGATACTCACGATCCCCGCTTGCGATCTATCGTTGCATTGCATTTGCATTTGTTACATGCAATGTTGGCATTTGAACTTGCATTTTCTATAGAAAATTTGTCGATAACTTGTTTTTTGTATAAAACATTTGTCGATAACTTGCATTTTCCAAAGAAAATTTGTCGATAACTTACATTTTCTATAAAAAATTTGTCGTTAACTTGCATTTTCTATAAAAAATTTGCTGGATTTTCTTGAATTTTTCTGCTGGACCTCTATTGTAGCATCTCAACAGCAAATATCAATCAACGCATCTGGGTGACAGGATCGAATATTCTCAGGGGATTGGAAGCTTCCGACCACATTGACCATTTTCTACAGAAATCTATCGATTACTTGTATTTTGTACAGAAAATTTTGGCAACGGAATGCATTTTCTATGGAAAATTTGCCGATGACATGCATTTTCTACAGAAATCTATCGATGTCTTGCATTTTCTACAGAAATCTATCGACGTCTAGCATTTTCTACAGAAAATTTGTCGATGGAATGCATTTTCCATAAAAAATTTTTCGATGACATGCATATTCTATTAAAACTTTGTCGATGACTTGGATTTTCCATAGAAAATTTGTCGATAACTTGCATTTTCTATAAAGGTAATTTGTCGATAACTTGCATTTTCTATAAAAAAAAAATTCGTCGATAACTTGCATTTTCTATTGAAATTTTGTCGATAACTTGCGTTTTGTACAAAGAATTTGTCGATAACTTGCATTTCCTATAAAAATTTGTCGATAACTTGCATTTTTCGTAGACAATTTTTCGATAACTTGCATTTTCTATAAAAGTAATTTGTCGATAACTTGCATTTTCTATACAAATTTGTCGATAACTTGCATTTTCTATAAAAAAAATTTCGATAACTTGTTATTTGTATAAAACACTTGTCGATAACTTATTTTTTGTATAAAACATTTGTCGATAACTTGCATTTTCCAAAGAAAATTTGTCGATAACTTGCATTTTCTATAAAAAATTTGTCGTTAACTTGCATTTTCTATAGAAAATTTGTCGATGACATGCATTTCCCATAGAAAATTTGTCGATAAATTGCATTTCCTATGGAAAATTTCTCGATAAGATGCATTTTCTATGGAAAATTTGTCGATTACATGCATTTCTTATGGAAAATTTGCTATAGAAAATATATAATCTAAGAAATCAAAGAAGCCTGTTTTAAGGAGTTTATTTAAATTGCAGGGTATCATATAAACAGACTTAAACACCCGGTTTTTGATTTGGTTTTAGGTTTGCTTTTGTAGGCATAGTTGGAAATATAAAACGCAACACTGTTTATGTTTATGAACATATGAACGAAATTAAGTATGCATGTGGACACATACATACATACATTCATGCATAAAATACTCGTTTATGTATGTATGTAAACATTTAAAACAAACAAACAAAAATTGCGTGTAGATATGTATGTATGTATGCGTTGCGTGTTGTATTGAGAGCGAGTGCAAGTATTTTATTTTATTACTGCTAACAACAGTGCACATGTCATAATGCAAATGAGAAAAATTAAAAGAGAGCGCAAAAGAGAGAGATAGAGCAACATAAGAATGTGAAACAAAAACAACAATTAGTTAAAGAACAGCTGTTTAACAAACATGACGTTAATATGTGTACATGTATGTATGTGTGTATGTGTTTTAGATGGAAATATTTTGAACTCTTGTAGGAAAAAAAATGTGGTGTGGGTGTAACTACTAAATAAGTAAACGAACAACGTTGTCAGCCAGCAACACAGTTAAGCACAATTAAAGTCAGGCATTTGCATTGTCTCAAGCCCAAGACAAGATATGTAGTACATACATACATAGAGAGTCTTAGTCACTTAATCATCAGTCGCTGTGTTGTCAATTACATTTTTTTGTTTTTGTATTTAAAAAAAAATAAAATAATAATAATTGTTTGACAGTCGAGTCTGACTGTCGTAAAGCTGTCTATCTACTAAAACGGCAGCAGCAAGGCTGGCTGGCATCTTGTATGTCTGTCTGGTGGGCTTATTGGCTTGTCTTGCTGCTGTTGCTGTTGCGGCTGCTGCTGGGTGCTTAATAAATTACAGAATGACAACAACCATACGGTGACAAAACAAGAAAGCAACACAAATTCAAACGGGGGGAACATTATTAAGAATATTTTTATACATTTTCTTGTTGTTGTTTTTTGTTTCTTTATTTAATTTATTAAAGTTTTCGTTGCCATTGTTGTTATTATTATTATTGTTTTAATGTCTGTCTTAAACAAAGCAGTTTGTTTTAATAAACATTCCCCCGCTCTGTCTCTCTCTCTCTTTCCTTCTCCTTCCCATTGTTATTGTTTTGTCTGGCTGCAAAGAGACATTATCTGAGCATTAAACGATTATAACGGTTTTTTAATAAACGAATCGTACGTAATGTAATCGTGCTTTACTTTGTTTATGATTAAATACATATGCAGAGTTCACGTTTTATGGTGTGTGTTCAGTGTGGGAGAATATTTAATACAGGGAAGGGAGTTGTTAACCTCTTAAAATACTTTATTTCAAGATCACAACACACACACAAACATCCATTGACTGTTTCTAAAGCATTTAAGCTTTGTTTATCTGATGTTTTTTTGTTTATAATTTTTCACTTTACTTCGAAAAAGTAAACAAATGATCTGTTTTTGCAAGCAAATAAAACGAAATTTTTTGAAATTATAAACAAAATTTTCCAAGTGTTCCATGGAATATCAATTCAAACACAATTATTTTCATGAAATCGTAGAAAAAATATAAATTATTATGGCAGCGGTAAATAAATAAATTCTCTCACAATATTCCTTTTACTTTTTGACAAGGAACTAAACGTCATTATAAGTGGAATTGATTAATTAAAATTAATTAATTTAATCGAAACAACCGTTACACTTTCAAAACATAACATTTAAATACACTGCGACAAAAACGAAAATACTCAATTTAAACTACTTTTTACTGACACGGCAACCCCTTCTTATGTTTAATAATAAGAAAAACGGATACCAGATAGAAAGTTGACATGGACAAATTTTCAATAGAAAATGCAAGTTATCGACAAATTTTCAATAGAAAATGAAAGTCATCGACAAATTTTCAATAGAAAATGCAAGACATCGACAAATTTTCAATAGAAAATGCAAGTCATCGACAAATTTTTTTATAGATGTAAGTTATTGACAAATTTTCTATAGAAAATGAAAATTATCGACAAATTTTTTTATAGAAAATGCAAGTCATAGACAAATTTTCAATAGAAAATGCAAGTCATCGACAAATTTTCTATAGAAAATGAAAATTATGGAAAAATTTTCAAGAGAAAATGCAAGTCATCGAAAAATTTTCAAAAGAAAATGCAAGTCATCGACAAATTTTCAAAAGAAAATGCAAGTCATCGACGAATTTTCAATAGAAAATGCAAGTCATCGACAAATTTTTTTTTATAGAAAATGCAAGTCATAGACAAATTTTCAATAGAAAATGCAAGTCATCGACAAATTTTCTATAGAAAATGAAAATTATCGACAAATTTTCAATAGAAAATGCAAGTTATCGATAAATGTTCTATAGAAAATGCATGTATGTGACTGTCTGGGGAAGCTGACCCAACTCTGTAACAGAATAATAGACTCAGTTGTAACAGAGAATAGTTAAAAACAAAAAAGGAGAGCCAAGAAATATATCAATATATCATTCAGAGTAGTAGCTGAAAATATCTCGCAAGCATTTGGAAAGCCATGAAGCGCTAGCGTCGTAATATGATTCTTACAGTAACTCGAATTACAAGGCAAAGTACAAAAGCAAAAAGGCTTACCCTATCACTTTGGAGGAATATTTAGTAAACTAACGGAAGTAAATATGAAGTATTTGGCGCCAAAAAGAAAACTCCCAAAGCTATTTGTAGTTTTAAATTGACTAACTAGCGAAGATACGGTTACCTTTTGCTGGATCACAGATCATGTGGAAATCCTCGGCAATGAGCAAGCAGGCGAGCTTGTAATGAGGGAACCTTCCACACAGAACGTTTCTATAGAGAGGGGGAGGATACTTATAAAGGTAAACTCAACGGAAGGTATGGTCTTCCAACATCGAACAGCATCCTGAAATTTTTCAGTGCAGTAGGCTTATGGTGTTTTCTTTTCTACAAAGAAAATGTCACCCTCTTACAAGGTGCATTAAAAAAATGTTTGACCAACCCTGTTGTAATGTCATTTTTTATTTACCACTTATTAAGAAAATGATTGAGGAAATGCCAACTTGTTCAAAGGTGTTGCCAGATCGCTAATTTTTCGACTTCATTTTTTGCACTCTTTTTTTATAACAGAAAAAAAAATATTTTAACACTGTTCTAACATTGAATGCAATTTTTTATATTGCTGACCGTGTAGCTTTAATAATGTAATGTTTCCTTAAGGTTACTCCACAAAACAATGAAAAAATTAACTTCAAATTGGATAACAATACCAGGCGACTTTTTTTAAATTGCATCTGGTAGCCCTATAAATAAACAAAAGTCATTTGCTTTACAGGGCATTTTCAGCACTCTCGATTTATACAGGGCATAAAATGCAATGCCCTCCACCATTGGCAAGTGCGAATTATTTAGAATAAAACATACCACCCTTTTAGAGGGCGAAACATTTTTAAGAAACAAACGCAAAATTGCATTTTGCATTAATAAAATGCACATTTTTTGGTAGAAAAGAAAACACCATTAGAGGAGACGTTATAGGAATACCCCATTAAGTTGGTCCCAGTAAGAAAGGTATGGCATAGAGAGTCAAAGACCCTTCTCAAACAAAGTGATCAATGTAAACTTTTGTTGGGAAACTAAAATAAGTTGAGATTAGAAGTGAGATTATTAACCAATCTTTTGACAGGACACTGTAGACTTGGAGTACACTTTTTAAAGTGGGGGCTGGTTTTGAGCTAAACATTTAAAAAGGCTTAAAGGAGACATTATAAGGATACGCTATAAATTATAAGGGGAGTACAGTAGATCGTATGGTTGCAGTACTAAGGCACCTCATCACGACAATTTAAAAAAGGGAAAAAATATATCAGAGAAAAGTACGAATTACGAATATTTAAAAAAAGGAAAAACTGTTAACGTTTTTTGGGAGTTTTTTCCTCAAATATTTTAAAAGGAGTTAGAGGATTTTTTAAGGGTGAGAGACAGGAACTACAAAGATTCTAGATTCTTGAACTAAATGCACTAGGCCCACCAAACAAGAACATCAATGAATGGAAAAAGGTTAATAGCTTGATTCATTAAAATAGCAATTCTGTATCTTATTTTCTTTGCAGGTGATGACTGACCAAAAAAAATTCGTTCGGCAGAAGGCGGCCCAAAATCTACAACAACAGAAGGGCACGGGTGGGGGACCAAACAGAGAATATAAGTTTTCAGCTACTGAACAAGCTATATTTGATGTAATAGCAATGAAAATATCTGTTGAAGGTGTCTCCGTACAGAGTTTCGGCCTGGGCTCACCAAAAAACGTAGATCTGTCTGAAACAATAGAGACAGACGTGGAAATGCCAATTGTTCCACAAAAAGAAAACCTCGATTGTGCGGAAAACTCCAACGGAAATGGAACGCCAAAATTGCCCACTAAACGAAAGGATAATATATCGAAAGAGAGTGCTGCCGATGTTTTATTAGCAGAACTTGCTGTACAAAGGGATTTGGTTGAAACCGTTAAAAAAGCAGTAGTTGATGTTAAGGATCAAACGAATTGCATTAAAAAAATTTATAGATCATTGGACAAAATGCACGATCTACAAAAAAAGCATTTTCAAACAATGGAAAGTTTAAAAAAAGAGGAAATCCAGGAAATGCCACGACTCTTTTATGGAAGAAATGAGAGCCAAGAAAGTAGAATACAAATTAGAAAAAAATCGATTACAGCAAAACAAAACAAATCTTTAAATTAATCTTCTGAATTTGTGTATTATATTTTAAATTTATTAGTTTTTGATTTCCAAGAAATGGACTTATGTAAATACATATAAATTATTTTTTAAAACAAAAACATATTTTAAAGAGTATTTCCAATATTTCTTCTAATTGACTGCGCTACTGTCAAATATTGAGTCAAAGTAAATGAACCCATTTCCTCTTTCCGATCAGCTGATTATAATTTTCTCTCTCCCTTTTTTCTTATTCCCGGGGAGATTAGAATAAGGGAAATTTTTTCTCGGGAAAAATTATTTGAGAAGGGAAAAATTCCCCGGGAATATTCGTAATTGGGCTGATAGTGTTTTTGGAGCTTGCCATTAATTTAACTACACTGCATTGTTTTTGCAAAACAAAAAATTCAAAGTTTTCAAAGTTAAAACAGCAGATGATAGCTAACAACGCTAGGTATTTTGTCTTTTTTTTTTAATATTAATGCTCCTTTTACTTTTAACAAGGAACAACAGTGGAGCCGACTAACTATAAATTAAAAAAAAAAACAAAAATTAAACAAAACTGGTATACTTTTTAGTTTTTTTTTTTTTGTTTGCGTTTTCAAGTGGTGGTGATATTTCAAAACATACTTTTCAAATTAAAATCATTAAAAACAAGTTATTGTTATACAAATTGAATGAAATTAAACCAGTTTAATTTCATTTAATTTAAATTCTTTTTTTTTTTTAATTATAATTAAAATAGTTTTAAAACGAAAAGTATATTTTCATTATCATTAGAAATCTAACAAAAGAATTATTTTTTTTGTTAAGTTTGTGTAAAAAATTCTAGGGATTTTTAATACTTACACAGTACTATGTACAATAGGAAGCGGTTCAAACAAAACATCACTTTAATGAACAAGATTTGATGAGGCCTTGTCAAATATTGACAAGCAGTTTGCGTTCTATCACAAACTCTACCAAGTAAAGATAACAGACCACCACACAACCAATGCTGCTAATGTCTTACAAAAAAAAAAAAAAAAAAAAATCTAAACACAACGGCTACTCTGTTTTCATGTTTATTTGGGAAAAAGCACAACAAAACAATAACAAACAAGTATGGCATGGGTAATGCATGCAAAGAGAAAGAGAGAGAGTGAGTATTCGTTAGAGAGTGTATTTATTAAAACAAAATAAAAGAACGGATGTAAATTCTTGTGCACTCATTTAATAGTCGAAGAAAAACAACAACAACAAAAATGATGAAAAATATTGATAATTAACACTGGCATGCATCTTAGTTAGTATGCATGTGTGTGTGTGTCTTTAAAACAAAAACAATAACAATAAAAAAAGACAACTTCCTTTCTATACTTATTGTCAATATGAATGACTTAGACGATTCCACAAGTCATATATGTACGATGTCGACACTGAGAGAACATAATTGGTGGAAATTTATTAGTCGTTCGATTCTGTAACCCGAATAGTTCCACATGTTCGTCTGTTTGTATAAAAAACACAAACAAAAACACTAGATAATGCAATGAATGCATCCCTTGGTCGAGATCTAGGGATGTACTATGTACCTATTCCTTATGAATGCAAAAAAATTACACTCATTTTGAAAATACGATTGCAATTCCGTATTATTTTCTCTCTGACATTATACATATACATATGTATGCAAAATTCAATTCGTATGAAAAGGAAAAAGAATATTTTTCTTAAAAATCAAAACATGCACTTGCACGCATTTACAGACACACACACTCACGCACCCACAGTGGTATTTTAAAAGCATAAACAGAGACTCATTGATCACAACAGTCAATTCAATTCAATTCAATAGTCAAGTCAATTAAAAATACTGTTATTGTTGTTGTTGTTGTTGAATGGCATAAAGAAATGATTTGTTTGTGTTTTAATTATATATATAGACATACGTACACTGTTGTTATTGTTTGTATTGGCAAAAAACAATAACAAAAATAGCGTACCTATAAAATAACAAAAATAATTTAAAACAAAAACAGTACGTTTGTTATAACACGTTATCAAAATTACAAGCATACACACACTCACACATAATAATTTAACAAAGCAAATATACAAACACACACAGTAAACATCAGCAGCACCAGTTACACGTTTTAATAGAATTTAAAAAAACAAATCACTTATACACCCACACACACACACACATTAACTTATAAACATCAAAGAAGTGAAGGAAAAAAAAAAAACGAATGACCGACCGAACAAACAAACGAACACTCAACGCAAAATAATTAAAACATTAAAAACGTTTCTTCCGCATTTAATAAAAAAAATTAAAAAAAAACAAATCACTTCTACGTTGAACATGTTTATATTTAAGAAAAAAAAAAAAAAATAAATATAAATAATAACAAATTGCAAAAAAATTAACAGAAAAATATTTGCTTTAGTTTAGAATTCCCACTCACTTATTCACTCTCTTCACCACACCAAAAAAAAAGAGCATTTGAAACAGTGTTGCCGTTGTCACAGTAATTATGCAAAAATGCTACGAAAATAAAATTTCCTTAAATTTTCAATAAAATTTATTTTTTCCAAAGAGTTTTAATGCGCTAAATCTGAATCCGAGATCAGTATTGATCCATCAGCCAATGTTTTTGAGGTATCCTAACCTAAAAGTGAAAAAACACGATCTTAGGCTATTTTTTTTAACTCGTTGTTTACTCATTTCCACAGGTCTGCCATCGACCACATAAAAAGCTTAAGTGTTATTGTGGAATAGTCTAAGGAATGTAGTCCAGTAGGTAGTGTACTGGCTTGTTAGATGCGAGGCTCCAGTTCAAACCCCAGATCAGACATCTCCAACTAAATGAAATATGAAAAAATATTTCTTAGGCGACTTCCTCTCACCAGATTTCTGGCAAAAACTCTGAGAGCAAGTAAAATTGCCATGAAGAGTTTCTTAAAAATCCGTCGTTCGGACTCGACTTTAGAACTGTAGGTCCCGTATAAAAATTGTATAAAATTAACACACACGACAGAAGTGGTGTGAAACACTAGGTCGTAATCCTGACTAAATGGTTGCAATGACCGATGCAATGTATGTAAGTATGTATTCATAGAGTTCCTCTAAAACTTATTAAAAGCCTATAAAACAATACATCGTGCATAAATCAACATGGAAAACTACTAAGTAGGACGGTGAAAATTGGAATACCTCATCGATAAGGCTGTATTCTATTATCATTACTATTTCACACAGTTCTGGATACGAGCTTTGGATAAGCGCTTACAAACGGAGAGGTGAAAAAGTGATGTTTGCAACGTCACCTGAATAATATGGACTATGCAGACGTCATATATCTCTTGGCACATGACTTCGAGTATCTGGAAACGAATGTAAAAAGATTAACATTAGCAGCTGCAATAGGAGCTCTAAGGACTCATGTATTAAAGACGAAAGTCTTTGTATCACTGTGTCTGCCCAAGAGACGAAATAAAGAAATTCACCTAATTCTGTTATCTTAGGAGGCTAGTCTGGCGAGGACAGTGACAATTGCTTTCAACAAGCTTGTCAAACATTGAACCACCCGAAAGCCATTTTGAGTTTATCATCTCAACTCATTACGACTACAGGAACAACGAATTAAAAGGCCAAACATGTTAATTTCTGCGATACACAATATAGCAAAATCTTGTTCGGTTTGAAGAAACTCTCCGATTTCACGGACGAGCTCAAAATGGAGACGCGTACAGGAACTGTTCAGTCTAGTGTATTCCAAGCGGAGTTAAGACTACCGAACTAGTCAGAAAACATACAATAAGGAGCTCAAGGATAACCATTTCTGTGGATGATCAGGCACAACACTGAAGGCTGTTATCTCGCATCTACTTTGGGAGTGTAAAAGGCTGCTAAGCGAGCCTATTTGGGATTATTGAATTAGATTATGCTGATTGCCTAGTCATTGTGGCGTTACTGGCATCAAAGAAGGATATGAACTGGCGAAATTTGGATCACCTTTATAAGTAACACCGGGCGAAAGATTGATGAAACCAAAAATAGGTTTGTTCTTTGGAATTATTGTAAAAAGGTTTGATTCACTCATCACAAATCCTGCTCCTGGAGATGTAGACGTGAGCCTAATGGCCAAGAGCTCAATAAAAATCTCTGTTTACTAAAGTATTGGGAATAAATAACGGGTGATTTTTTAAGAGCTATAGGAAAATTTTTCAAAAAAAAAAAAACACATAAAATTCAGAAAAATGCATGAAATCTTTATTTGAATCGATAGTACGGTCCATATAATTTAATGTTTGAAGATTATTTCATGCAAATGTTGACCGCGACTGCGCCTCAAATGGTCCATTCGCTTAGTCCAATTTTGGTATACTCTTTCCAACATTTCGGCCAGTATCTCACGAATAAATGCTTCAATGTTTTCTTCCAATGCGTCAATTGACGCGGGCTTTTCTGTATAGACATGAGCTTTAACATAGCCCCACAAAAAATAGTCTAAAGGCGTTACGATTCGCAGCATCTTTGAAGAAGTACGGTCCAATGATGCCACCAGCCCATAAACCGCACCAAACTGTGACTTTTTCTGGATGCATTGGTAGCTTTTGCAATGCTTCTGGCTGATCTTCACTTCAAAATCGACAATTCTGCTTATTTACGTATCCATTGAGCCAAAAATGAGCTTCGTCGCCGAATACAATTTTTCGATAAAGAAGTGGATCTTCGGCCAACTTTCAAAGAGCCCATTTTGATAATAAAATTCAATGATTTGCAAGCGTTGTTCGTTTGTAAGACGATTCATGGTTAAATTATAGACCAAACTGAAGATGTTTGACAGTGAAACAAAACACGAAACGTGCTTGAGCTGTTTAAAACAGTGTTGCCAAAAAGATTATAGCTAAAAAATCACCCTATATTATACCACCCACAGAAATGTTAATTGTTACAAGTTTAACTACTTAAAACAGAAAAAGTCTAATGGCAACACTTTCCTGAAAATACCTTTTTTTAATTCTCATTCATGTTGTTTTGGAGCACACATTCACACACACACAATATGGTGGTGATTAGTTTTAGTTGTTGTTGGTTTCATTAATAATAATAATTTTTGTTGCTGTTGTTTTAATTTTTTATTTCTAGTTTTTTTTTCTATAAGAATAGTGTGATAGGCGATGTTGTTGTTGTTAATTTTTGTTCGAAGAACAAGCAACAGTATTTAGTGTCGTCGCATATTGTATGTGTGTGTGCGTGTGTGTGTGTGTTATTGCTTACTTATACACGTCTATTCTAAACAAGTTGGTTGAACTCTTCACAACACATTATTAAAGTTCATCATTATGATCGTTTGTCGTTCATCATTATGATCAGTATTTCGTTTACGGAATAACAAGCAAAGTAAACACCAACGAATCAACCAAATTCAACGTTATTTTTAACACAAAGAACGAGAGAAAAAAAAGCTAACAAATAAACAAAACAAAAAAAAAAACCTTACTTTCGTAAAAGTTTAACGAGGTGGTGGAGGAGGAGACAACAATAACAAACGAAAGAAAAAGAAAACAATTTTTAATCATGATTATTTCACTTGCACTCTCTCACTCAGGCAGACAGACGTCTTGCTCTTTGTCTTCTTTAGTTTTTACTCACAATCAGTGAAGTAGTGCGCGCCGCTAATGGTTTTAGGTTTTGGTTCCCACAGAACACAGAACACTGGAACAGAACACAGAACAAGAACAACAACAACTTGAATGAGAGAAAAAAAAAACAAAAACAGAAAAAACACATTTAAAGAGTGCCTGCCTTTCGTTAAAACGTACGATGGGCCCAATAATAACAACAACAACAACAAAAATAAATGCAACGCAATAACACAATCATTCAATAAGAAGAATCGTTGGCGTTTATAAACAGACGTCGGCACCAATGTCCCTCAGGGGTAGATTTTCTTCGGCTTTATATGTTCATATGCTCTCTTTGTGCCGACGATTGTTTATAAACAGGAACAATAACAAACGAAATGAATAAAGAAATGAAACAAGAATACTGTAGTTGTTGTTGTTGCCCATCTTAAGACAACCATCAGCCGTATGTTGTGGGCAAACTATGGCACAGCAGCAGTTCTTAAATTAATGGGAATAAATTGGATCGGGATTATTTTTTTTTTTAATTTTTATTTCATTTCAAATTTCGTTTAAAATATTCACAAAAATAGAAAGAGAGCGGTGAAAATGCACTGTCAAGGCCAATTTAAAAAAATATTATTGTCATGTTTTCTAATAAGATTTGGAAAATACGGATGGAAGTCTAGTAAGTGCGTAGTAGTTTGCGAGTATAGGGGCGAAGGGTTGTACTACGGCATACGATGAATGCTGGTAATGTTTTCTTTTTTTTTTTTTTTTTTTTTTTTGTGATATCAGCACTCAGGGGATGGCCCCTACTCAGGCAGTGCATTGTGCAGGTTTTTAGGAAAATGGGTTATAGGAAGGTGGAAGAGAGGGGGTAGTGTTTGTGGACATCTCAAGATGCGAACGGCAATGAAACGAGTTGCTGCTAGGTGACTATAAAATGGCCAGTGCTATACCTTCACCATTAGACAGTCTACAGCAATCGTCCCCAAGAAGCCCGCACGCTTCAGTTCTAGCTTCTAACACTACTCATGTTGTGTGTGTTAATTTTATACATGAGTGGCGGGACCTACAGTTTAAAGTCGACTCCGAACGACAAATTTATTGAGAAGCTTTTCATGGCAATTTTATTTACTCTTAGAGTTTTTGCCAGAAATCTGCTGAGATGAAGTCGCCGAAGAAATATTTTCGTTTTGATGTCTGACCTGGAATTCGAACTCGGGCCTTCAGTCTAATAAGCCAACACACTACCTACTAGACCACGGCGACTTGATTTATTAAACCTGAGGACGTGGTTCAAACCCCAGCGCAGACACCTCGCACAAAAAGAAATACGAAAAAAAAATATTTATTTCGATGACTTCTCCTCAGCAATTTTCTGGCAAAAACTCTCAAGAGTAAATAAAATTCCAAAGAAAAGTTTCTCCGAAATGGATAAAATTAACACACACACAACAGAGGTGGTGGTGTGAGAAGAAGAATTATCACCCATCCTGACTAAATGGTTGTAGAAACCAACTAAGCAAGTGAATAATCTAGTAGATAGTGTGTTGGCTTATTAGGCGTGAGGCCATGGTTCAAACCCCAGGTCAGACATACTAAACCTCGGCGACCGCCTCTCAGCAGATTTCTGGCAAAGTAAATAAAATTGCCATGAGAATTTTCTCAAAAATCAGTCGATCGAAATCGATTTTAAACTGTACTCATGTATAAAAATTAACACCCAGAACAGGGGTGGTGTGAGAAGTTGGGTTGTAATCCTGACTAAAGGGTTGTAGGGAACCAATTAAACAATTGAATAATAAACTTGGAGGACACATTATAATATGCTATAAAGTGACTTTTTAACAGAATAGAAGTAAGAAGATAGAACATTGGATAGAAGTACTGGACTACCGCGACCAGACGGTTTATTCTACTGCCCGCATTCCTGTTGTATTTAAAAATGTCAGGATGTTCTACGGATAACTTCTTCTGTGTTATTTGATAAGCACTCAGGTGTTTCCTTCGGAGATGTCACATATGTAGGATGCAATTGTGTATTGTGGTAATTTGTTATCTTCATCACGGAAACCTACATATTGGGCTTGAATCTATATCTATTCTAAAACAAGTGTTTTTGAGCCTACAATGACCGTTAAAATATTGGTTACTTTCCTCCGGCTACTTTGTAAATAGTACGACGCATTCAAATCGTTGCAACAACACAACAAAAGTTTAGCTTTTCGCCAACCCGTTCGATTTGAGAAAAGTTAACACTTTTTATCTTTCCTTCCCCTAGACATATTCTTCCAAATTCATCTTAGCACTTCATAGAAAGCTTTTGACCTCATCAGCGTCTTGGGATCCAGTTCTGTCCAGATGATTCAGTTTTTTTTTCTTAAAGAGCTGAGTACTTGAGTAATGGCCTGACTGTCAGATAGATTTAGATTGATTTAAAACCGTTAAACTTGAGAATAGTCATGGCTTCTTTTCATTTTTCCTTCCTTGCAAAGTCGTCTTACTACTTCAAAGAAAGATTCTGACCTTATCTGCCCAGATAATTCAGTTTTTTTTTTTTTTTTTTTTCTTTCAAAGAGCTGAGTGCTTGGATGATGGCCGGACTGACTTGTCAGATAGTATTGTTACGTCCCGCCCTGTATACTTCCAGTCCAAGTTGAATTGAGTACATCTTTCGATGGCGCAAACTATCGATTGGCAACGAGTTTTCCCATGGGCTCTGAACGTTTCACTCTGGATCCTAATATCCCCAATACAGTGACAATATACGTGCTTGTCCCATCTGTGTACCATACAGTGGTCCCGATTTTAATAGGATGTGTAGCTACTCCATTATTCCTTTCACTGTTATTATTCAATCTCGTGGTGAAACATTCGTAAAGTTTACTGCCACTGTCTAGGGAACATTTAAAGAGAGGACAACACTAATGAATCTCACGTTAGACTTGTCTCACTGTTGTCTTCATGGCTGTGGTTGTCATTAGCTATGCAATGGACTTAAATCCAACAGAGCCAGCCAGAGTCAAAGGACAGGCTGTCATTGTCACAAATATACGATTTATTTTTTTTTTTTTAATTCAAACTAATTTCCGACACTTTGATTAACAAATAAAATAAAAAAACAAAAATTTGCATTTAAAATCAAAAAACATTTTATCAATAGAATGTTTTATTCAAAACACCATTTCAATAAATAAAACAAAAGAGACTCTACATATTTTAACAAAAATGCCTTTTAACTATTCCAATACTACTACGAATACTGAAGCAATATTTGCCAAAACAAATGTCAATGATCTTTAATTTTCACACGTTAATACATTCACATCACATCATTTATTTCATTCGGTTTGGAATAGTTTTGATTGAATCATCCCTTAATGTCCATCATGTCACGCACTAATGCCACCCACCCATTAATATTAGTTTGGTCATCACTGTCATAGACAATAGACTATAAAATACACAGCCATGAGTGAGTATGCATGCAATCAAAGCATACATTCATGCACACATGCATACATACATAAGATTACTCATTGGTAAAAATTATTGTTCATTTGTTGTGTTTTTTTATTGGAATTTTTATTTTCGTTTTTTTTTATTCTTTTGAATGGAGAATGTTTGAACTACATAAAGAAGAAATGTGAGAGAGAGAGAGGAATTTACTTACTGAGTGTGAGTGTGTGTATTTGTGTTCGTTTTACGAAGATCAACATTCTTTATGAATAGGAAATAGCCTTCGCCTTACTATTACGAGTACTTTTTAGTTAATGTTGTAAAAGTTGTTTCTTTTCGTTTTGTTATTGTTGTCGTTGTAATATGATTAAAGTGTAAGGAATTTAATAACAAATAAATTTTGTTCAAATGCTGTGTGTAAGGATGTATGTGTGTGTGTGTGAGTGTCATAAAAAGATAGAGAACATGCTTAGCAGTCTTTACAGAATTTTCATAGAAAAAGTAATGCCAACAATTTTTTAATGCGTTTTTTATTAATGTTTCGTTATAAGGGGTGATTTTTTAAAAACTATAGGAAAAATTTTCAAAAAAAACACATAAAATTCAGAAAAATGCATGAAATCTTTATTTGAATCGATAGTACGGTCCATATAATTTAATGTTTGAAGATTATTTCATGCAAATGTTGACCGCGTCTGCGCCTCAAATGGTCTATCCGCTTAGAACCAATTTTGGCATACTCTTTCCAACATTTCGGCCGGTTTCTCACGAATAAATGCTTCAATGTTGTCTTCCAATGCGTCAATTGAAACGGGCTTGTCTGTATAGACAAAAAATAGTCTAAAGGCGTTAAATCGCACGATCTAAGCGGCCAATTGACCGGTCCCGAACGTGAAATAAAATGTTCACCGAACTCGCCTCTCAATAAGTCCATAGTTACGCGTGCTGTGTGGCATGTGGCACCGTCTTGTTGAAACCACATGTCATGCAAGTCAAGCTCTTGCATTTTGGGCAAAAAAAAGTTGAATATCATCTCACGGTAGCGCTCACCATTCACAGTTACGTTACGATTCGCAGCATCTTTGAAGAAGTACGGTCCAATGATGCCAAATTCAATGATTTGCAAGCGTTGTTCGTTTGTAAGACGATTCATGGTTAAATTATAGACCAAACTGAAGATGTTTGACAGCGAAACAAAACATGAAACGTGCGTGAGCTGTTTAAACCAGTGTTGCCAAAAAGATAATAGCTAAAAAATCACCCTTTATTTTCTGCCATTGTGGTGACCATTGTCGGTTCTGGCTGCTATTATTTAAACACAGTGAACCCTTAATCAATATTGCCAACTATTGAAGCATTTTTATTGAAAAAAATTTAAAAAAAAAAAACCCAATAAAAAAATTGTTTTTTTGTAATATTTTTATTTTCTTCTTCTTCATTTTTCCAGTACAATAAACTGAACGAACATTAAATGCAGACATCGTCGTTGACTGTTGTAGTGGTGGTGGTGGTGGTGGTGTTGGTGGTGGTGAGAATTTGTAGTTTCATTGTTCCACAATGTGGACGACGAACGCTTTATGATGCTTAACTGGTGTTGTTCTTGTTGTTGTCATATGTTTACAGTACTAGGAGATGTGGAGGAGACAAACAATATCGTCATCATCATCATCGCTGTCGTTGTCGTCGTTGTGCCATGTAAGTAGGGATAGGTCAAGGTTTGGTTTTCTTTTTCTTTTTCGTTTTTTTTTTTCTTTCTTCTCCTTTTTTGTTGTTGTTGCTGTTCATCAGTTTAACAACAACAACAATGGCAAACAATATGTTTTATATGTGCATGGTTTGTTGCCTTTTGTTCATGTTTTTTGCTATTCTGTTGAAAATTTTTTATTTTGTTTCAAAGAGAACAAAAAGCAATGTAAAGAGAACATTCAGAAAAAGAAGAGATTTTTTTGTGACAAAATTCAACAGACATTTGCAGTAAAATTTATTAAAAAAATGGATTTTAAAGAATTTAAAAACTTTAACGAGGCCCAATGAAGTTTCTTACAAAAGTTTCTTTTATAGGGTCTTCTTTAAAAGCTTTCCATCTTTAAATTTAAAAAAAAAAAAAAAGTTGTAGTGGACATTATTGAAATGTTTTATTGTCTTGAAAGAACTATTATGTATGGAATACAACATCATCCACATCCACATGTACGCCACGGCTTCTCTGGATGGAGCTTAACCCAAGTGTCCCATTTCCTATGACTCGAACACGTAAATCAGGCTGAATTTGGCATGGGTTATGTTGGAAGTCGCCGTATTCTAGTAGATAGTGTGTTGGCTTGTTAGACGTGAGGCCTCCGGTCAAACCCCAGTTCAAACATCTCCAACAAAACGAATTACGAAGAAATATTTCTTAGGGCGACTTCCTCTCAGCAGATTTCTGACAAAAACTCTGTGAAAGTGAAAAAAAAATTGCCATGATAAGTTTTTCAATAATCTGGCATTCGAAGTGGACTTTAAACATTAGGCCCCGCCATTCATGTATAAAATTAACACACTTAGCATAAGGGGTGTGAGAGACTAGGTCCGAATCCTAGCCAAAGGGTTGTAATGACCAATTATGTGTGGATGTATGTGTGGGTTATGTTGACGTTGAGCACCATTGTTGTTATAGGCTTATTGACGTACATTTGCGACTTAAGGAAAACCCCACAAATGGTGAAAGTCTAACAACTTCAAATTGCGCGATCTCGTTGGTCCTTCATGCCCTCAAATCTTTCAAACAGAATATCTAATGAGGCATACGCTGACACGTATTGCGTCTTATTAAAACCACATATGGTTGGTGTCCACAGTTCATCCTAAAGAAGTTGGTAATCATCCAACTATAGAGCTCACCGTTGGCAGTATGTAATGACCTGATCAATGTCGTTCTCAAAGGAATAAGAAGCGATAACGTTAATAACCAAAAAAACCAAACCAAACAGTGACTTTTTCGAGTTGCTTTGAACGCTCTTGGATCTCATGTGAATTGGTATCGTTTCACATTCGCCAATCTAGTTTGTACATGAGTACTTATTAAATCCTTATCGTGTAAATAGGTCTTAAATGGCCAACGTTAAAGTAAATATTTAACAGGCAACAGCCTTGCCAGACTACTAAAAGGATAGGATTTATACTATTTTGAAATTGTAATCTTACCTGTACGTATGCAAGTATGTATGTATGTTTGATTAAATATTTCTTTCCAATTTACCTGAAACACAAACAAGAAAAATTTCAGAATTAGAAACTTTAAGACAATAAAGGAAAAACGTTTGTATAAAACAGTAAGGCAACCCTCATCCGGAATAAGTGTACTCTGAGCCTATAGTGCCCTATTAAAAGATCGATTATAAACCTCAGTTTATTCCTGCAAAGTCTAATGTATGAGTTAGATCTTCTTTTATTTTAATTTCTCAACAAAAGGTATGATTGCTTCAAACCCACTTGGTTTGAGAAGAGTTTTTGTCTCTTTTTATCTTTTCTTTCGTTAAACACAGCTTTACAAACATCCGCTGCCACTCTACAGAAGGGATGCCCAATATGGTCGGAGGTACTCTCCGTGGGTACGACAAGGAGAATACTGTCCTCGGTGTATTGTCTTCAGGACAGTGTCGGATGAAGCGATATTGGTATTGGCAAAGACAATACCATTAGACATATTGGCGGATGAGATGTGGCAGATATACTTTCGCCGTCTCGAGTGTCCAGGACGGACAGCAGCTATAAAAGCGGAGGAAAGAAGGACTTCCATGCACAAATGGCAGTCACGATGGGAGAGCAGTTTAAAGGGAAGATGGACATTTCACCTTGTCCCTTCTATAACCCCTTGGATGGAGAACAAACATTGCGAGCTGAATTACTACGTGACCCAGTTCCTAACTGGTCATTGACGTTTTAGGAAGTACCTGCACAGATTTGGGCATGATACTTCCCCTATATGCCCAAACTGTGTAGATGAAGAGGAAGATGCGGAGCATATGCTGACATGCTGCCCCAGATTTAGATGTCCCGGAAAAACTAGATTAGGACCAAACCGGCTCATGGAGGAGCTGTTGAATTCTAGGACGCTATGCCAATACAGCCAGAAAATGGCTGAAGTAATGATAGAACTCCGAAGACTGGAGGAACGGAGGCGAAATTTGAATTTGACTTAGTGTGATAAAGCTTTCGAGCTAACCAGCCCTCCGCGAAGTAATACCTTACGGCAGTCCCGCGGGAGGAGAGTGGTTGAAGTGTGTAGGGGGTGGGTTTAGTACGTAGGCACCAGTGATTGTGAATCGTGCATGCTTTTGTTGGAACAAAAGTATCTTTCGAAGATTACCACCTCCGGCTCAAGACAAAAAAAAAAAAAAAAAAAAAAAGCTTTTCCCACATGACCTGTACCCCCGGGCAGAGAAAAACCCTGCTTATTCTGTCTACCTACCTGATTCAGAGTGTTCGGACAGTCCCTACTATTTTCAATTTAACCTCATAAGAGCCGAGTGTTCCAATGGCGTTCTACTGCCGGATAGTACAGCTATGTCCTGTCTTTTGAACTTCCTATCCAGGTAGAATTTAACACGTCTTTCGATTGCATAGACTTTCGTTTGGAAGATACCCGCAACGCGCCCCATGGACACGAAATATTTTATTCTGGGACCAAAAACTCCAGCTTCTGTTCTAAGATCCCTTTTTGATCCATCGGTATGCCACCAAATAACCGCTATTTTAAGAGAGTGTGTACCAGAGTGGTCCATGCATTTTTGTTACTAAAACATGTTGCGAAGCACTACCAAAAATCATACGAAAATGCAGGCTTTCCCCACCAGGGACAGTTAAATCACTATTTAGTGCTATTTTTAGATATTTGGCCACCATTTTCTATGCCATTACCCAGAAAACGTATATTTTTTATACTTTTTCCTTTTTCTTCTATAATTGGGCTTTTAGGTTACACCAATTGAAAGAGGTCAAAGTAAATTTGAAAACGAAATTAATATTGTATATTTTTTATATTTGGGAAGTTTTCTTCTTCTTGTAACCCAGTACTCTATTTTAGTTTTGCTCCGATTTATACTCTAGCTCACTGTCATGCACCAACAACCTACAATCTCAAGACTTCTTTGAATTTCGTTGCAGAAAGTCTCTTCAAATTTGTCTTAAGCATTCGAAGCCTGTACCATCTGCATAACCTTAACAGTCAGCAATGTCGGCCTTAAATAGTTCAGTCAGTCGTTCGTGCTTAATCAAGCTCCATATTAATGGTGAAAGGCCACCATCCTGTGAGCATACCCTGGTTGTGTTGACTTTTATTGTTTCGCTTTCGGCGAATATAATTTGTGTAATTAATTCTCCATCATTTACGGCTCTTTATCTCAATCGATATGTGGTTGTTCTTCTAATTTAGTCAATAAGTTAGTCAGCATAACGAATTCTATTAACGTCTATATAGGGTTGCCACCTTCAGTTGGAAAACAAGGCTGTAACATGTCACGAAGAAGCTAGGGGCTAATATTTGCAGACACATTTTCTATAGAATTTCCAAAACAAAACAAATTGTCTACAAATTGGCATACTGGGATGCCATACTACATACTTACATATTTCATACCACTGTGTTGAGTTGAGTTGTAAAATACGAATATGCAGTGGCATGAGTTGCCGCTGTTGGCATTTGTGTGTGTTGTGTTGAAATTTTGCAATTTTTCTGTGATAAATTCTCGGTTTTTTTCGTTTGTTTCGTTTTTTTTTCATTTTTTAGTTGCAAACGAGTGTTATTGAACTGTTTGCTGTTTGTTGTTAGCAGCAACCATAGCTACTGTATTGTTGCTATTGCAATTGCTACTGCTGCCGCTGCTGCTGTTGCTGCCATGGTTCTCAAACAGAAACATAAACATGCCATTCTCGTAGAAATACTCGTCGTTCGTATTTCAATATTTTGTAGACAAAAACATTGTATTCGTTATGGATTTTGTAAGTAAGTAAGTATGTGAGTGTATATATGTGTGTTTGTTATTTTTAGGGGGTTAAGGTTAAGCAAAAATGCTTGTGTTAGGTTAGTATTTTGCCTCTTTACTGTGTTGCCCCTACGTCTACTAGTTAGTATTCCTCCACTCCCTCAAACTGCTTTTATGCGGGCACAATGACTGAATGTAACTTTTGTTGTGTGATGGCAGGCTGTTACAAATTTATATATACGAACAGAACTGTAGAGATGGCCAAACAAAGTCGAAAACCGAGTCTCGTTGTTGTTGTTGGTGTCGTTGTCGGTAAACGGAGGTATTTCGGGTGTGGAGGTCATATACAGTTGCAGTATTATTTGTGAGGATGATGATAGGGTGATGGTATTAGTATATACATACAAATATTTTTTTTTTTTTAGGAAATTGCTGCAGCTGTGTATTAAAGGTATTTATTTTTGTATTTCTAGATGATAAAGAGGAAAAGGTGGGAGGTGGTAAAGTAAAATGCTGGAATACTAAAAATAAATGAAACGAATACAGACTAAAAATAATTGCATGTGTCATCATCGTCATTGCCAAGCAAAGCACACACACAGAGAGCGTCATCAACATTAACATCGTCAACATCGTCATCATCATCATCATTTTTATTATAAATTTTTCATACTTGTTGTTGTGGAGGGTTGTCGAACAGAGAATTTGGCAGCACTTGTGTGTATTGTGTGTTGTGTTGCCAAACACAGTGTAGATATGTAGAGTTGCCTGTGAGCCAGTGTTACTGACCTTGCATAATAATGCAATTTTTGTGCAACCATTATGGAAATGAAACACACACAAATACACTTGCAAACGTATGAAATTTTGTAAAATTTGTCAAGAAATTATTTGTTGTGTCTTCATTGTAATAGAACTTCGGTTGTTATTGTTATTTGTTGTACATTTAATAGGATTTGGTGCGGAAAAGGACAACGAAACTCAACAAGGACACAAACTTTCGTGTGCAGCCAGCCAGCCAAGCAACACAAGGAAAAGTAGTAAAAGTATTGGAGAAATATGAAAGAAAAGTGTTGAGTGAGTGAAATCGTTTTATGGGAGTACATCTCCTTGTCTCTATCTCTTTCTTTACACTTTCTTTATTGGTCTGTCTGGCTGTCTTGATAAATTTATATTTTAATGGAATTTTAAATAAACATTCACAAGGAAAACAATTTAAAATGAAATCTATTGATTCTTAAGGGGAATTAAATCAAATATTTAAAATAGAAAAATTGCATGTGTCGAAATAAATGGGAAAAAATATCAAAAGAAGACCAAAACAATTGTTTTGGCTTGGAGTTTAATGACCTTTAACCTCACACACAGTAGCAAATGCTAAGGGGGTTATGCCTTTAGTTTGAAATCGTCAAGGGGTCTTAAATTGCCTCTCGAACTAGCTATGCTCTTGTGTTAAATCTTATGTGTGTTAGCCACTTGTATTTCCAAGCTCATACCGGTGTACACAGGTCATGAGACATTCAGTACGTACGTGGAGAAGCTATAGGATTACCTCTGAGAAGAAAACAATCACTAGGTTCCTCTGTTAAAGTCAAAACAGTCAAACGATTAAGGTTCTTTGAAGTTTCCCAGCTTCTGGCAATTCTAATCCTTCTTCCTTTTTCTATTTCTCAAAGTAATTCATCAATTGTTGTCATCAGTTAAGGTTATAAGTCGTTGGGCACAGTACCCATGGCTGGATCTTCTAGCTCTGGGTGGTTCTAATTCTTTTTACTTCTTATTTCTCAAAGTAATTCACCTGTTGAGAAACAGAGATTATAAGTCGTTGGACACAGTCTGTCGACTATCTTATTGACAAAATTGGAACCACAAAAAAAATTTTGTCTGCACATCTTAGCCACAAGCTTGTTCGTGACATGTTACAGCATTTTTTTTCCTACTGAAGATGGCAACCCTGTATAGGCGTTAATAGAATTCGTTAAGCTGACTAACTTATTGACGAAATTGGAACCACAACCACATATCAATTGAGATAAAGAGCCACAAATGATGGAGAATTAATCACAGGAATGACGTTTGCTGAAAACTAAAGAATAAAGATCGGCACAACCAGATCAGGGACCTAAGGTAGTGTCCTTTAACCATTATAGTGGCGACTGGTTGTGCATGGTCGGCATTGTTGGTTGTCAAGGTTATGCCTCGTGGCTAAGAGAAAATTTAAAGATACCTTTTGCGAGACCCTCATTCAAAGTGGTCTTGAGACTATAAGTCATTGGAGCATGACAGAGGGCCAGAGAATAAGCCCGGCCAAGACCACAATAGAATACCTTTTACAGGAGGAAGTAAACTTCCTAAATGTAAGAATATTCGGCTCCATGGTGAGATAATATCTTGGGGAAATGGAGGTAAAATATCTATGAATACCACTTACCAGCTTACATAAGATCGTATAATATTGCCCATAATTCTGTTGTTGTGACGAACTTCAGATATACGAAGAACAACTCCCTGTCTAGCACTTTTGAGGTTCATTGGAGCCATACAAGTCCCACGTATGTGGTAATTTGTTTTCGTCATCATATAATTTACATTTTGTGCTTGTCATCCTATTAAACTACAAGTTTTCCAAGAGACTGAAGTGCCTGGTCAGAAAATCAATCGTTTCTGAAGAGTTACTCAACAGAAATTCAGAGTATTACAAGCCAATGCTTCACCTTCCCTTCCTCAAGTTTACTATATAACTATATAATTCCAAATTTCTGCTTCTTCTCACCCACAAAAACTTTCTGGTCCTAAAACTATGCAAGCTTATCTGACTGATTATACCGTAAATTCCCAAATGTCCTGGGATTTAGCAGAGAGTGAGCCTATTTTCCTTGACCATCTAATTCAGGATGCTCTGACAGTCGTATACTATTCGCGATTCAAACACATACAACCCAAATATTTAGATGACTGACTGACTGCCAACATTGCAACCCTTTAGTCAGGATTACGACTTAGCTTCTCACACCACTTATGTTGTGTGTTCATTTTGATACATGAATGGTGGGACCTACAGTTTTAAAGTCGAATCCGAACGACAGATTTTTGAGTATTTACTTTCACAGAATTTTTGCCAGAAATCTGCTGAGAGGCATTCGCCAAAGAAATATTTTTTCTTATTTCATTTTTGTTGGAGATGACTGACCAGGGGGTTTGAACCGAGGCCTCACGTCTACGATCGCTCTCATCACTCTCTTCAAATAGATGTAAAAGCCGAGTTTAGAAATTTTGAGAGATGCCACACCTCATTAACAGTATTCTAGTATTTTAGATTCAGTATTTATTTTTTTTCCTTTCTGAGGAGACATTTAATTGCATTTCTTTTGCTTATACACTCAATTTCTAAGAATTTTTTTTTTGTTTTTTTCTAGAAAAAATAATAAATTTTTGGAATTTAAAAATTTTTTCCGGACAACGGGTACTCAAGTATTTTCTTTCTTCAAAAAAAAAAAAAAACACATTTTGTAGTTAACAAACAACAACAAAAATTTTTTTGTTGCTATTAAACATAAGTATCTCCCACTTGAATTACCGAACTGAGCACAGTCATCATCATCATCACGATCATTATCGTCGGTCGAGCCGAGCCATAGTCTCATCATCATCAGTTTAGTAGCAGTACCGTAGTAATAGCCCTGTAGTAAATAAAATAGTCGGTTGATAAAAACGCAAATTATAAATTAACTATTTTGCAAATGACTACAAATTGGTTTAAATCTCATGCAGATATCAACCAAACATATTGCATAGAAACAAAAGTAAGAATGAAAAAAGCAAAATAAGAAAATGTAAAAAAATAATAAAACAAAGGAAGCATGTCAGTAAATCAAAGCAAATACGGTATTTTAGGTGGTGCTCAATTTTAATAAAAAAAAGGGGAAAAACCCAATTAGATATTGTAAATTTATAATAAAATTAACAAAAGTGATATTGAAAGCGCTCAATGATATCATAATCGATGAAAATCAGCAAATTTACGTGAGTTTTTATTCTTCTCTACTTTTATCATTTTCCAAATTTTTGTGCATTTTTACAGACCAATGCCAAGAAATTATCTCTGAAAGGGAAACTGCCAAAAACTTTAACGACAATTTGATCTCTGCAATTGATTCTTGCTATAAATATTGATGGCACTCATGGCAAAAAGCGCTTGAAGGATTATGAAAAAGTTTTTGATGCATTAATGGATGCGATTCGGCCTCTCTGTGATGACCCAGATAAAGAATTACGCAACGCCTTAGCTGTTATTAAAAAACGGCATTTTCATAACGTTTGTGTTGGAAAAAAAAACTTAATAATATTAATACTTTATACAAAATTTTCTTGCAGTACAAACTTTCGAATGTATACTTATATTTTTCATTTAACTTCTTTTCATTACAACTTTTATTTTAAGTCATGAAATGTACATAAATTTTCTTTTAATTTAATTATTTTTTTTTTTTGTATTATAACAATTATTTCTAAATATAAATATATGTATATAATATAATATTAATAAAACTGTCTAAAATTGAATTAAAAAAAAGTGGTTTTTAAATAATTTAGTGTAAACCAATATTTAAATTAACTATATTTTATTTAACTACAAATTGGTTGAAAAATAAGTAATTTGTAGTTAACTTAAAAGTCATGCAGAGATGACCAATTGACTACCGCCTATGACATGCCTATGTTAAAATAATGAGTCGGCGACAAGGAAAAAAGTCACTTAATCCACTAGATGTGCTTATTAAAGAACCAGTTTGAAGTTACTTTAAAATTAGTTTGATTTCCTACAGGGAGTCTATACGAGTATTGTTGGATATTTTTATTTGATATTCTTGATGTTGTTGTTATTGTAGTTGTTGTTATTGCACATAAAATGGAATGTGTCTGCATCATATACACCAAAAAAAGAATTTTTTTGGTTTTTTTCAATAAATACAGTACAGAGAGAGCATTAATGCTTATTGTTGTTGTTTAAAAATAAAGAATAAAACAACAACAATAACAACAAAAACATACAGCATTAATAATGGAAAAAATAAAAAAAAAATGATATTGAATGCCTGGCAGTAAATTGATGATGATGCTCAAATCATTTTATAAGTAGATGAGTTCAGTCTGACTGACTTCAATACACCATCACAATTCACCACCACCACCATCCACCACCACCATCAAGCAACAGTAACAAAAGCAGCAGCAGCAGCATCATCACAAACGTCATCTTCATGCTATGCAGAGCATTGGCACCACCACTACCATCACCACCATCACCATCATTCAGTGTAGCGCAGTAGTCGTAGTAGTAGTGGTGGTATTCACATACGCATACATACGTACGTTACTAAACCCATACAATGTTGGTACCACCAATAAAAAAAAAAAAAACATGTGCACTGAATTGTTTTCTCGCACAAAAGAAGTCTTTTCCAACCATACAGACAGGCATATGCATGCACATAGACAGACACAATTTTATGTTGAGAGAGAGGAAAAAATGTATGGACCAGCAGACGGAGATTATAGACAGACTTACCTCGGCACACATGTTTCCACAACAAGAACGAATTGTTTTTGAAAAAGTAAATTTAGTACGTGCATCAATATATCAATACTTATGCATGCAGCATGTACTCGCTTACATTGTCATATTCAAACACATGGCACTTTAGGACTTTAAAAATATATTTACACTCAGAGAAAATCCTTAAAAGATGCAGAGTAATTGATTTCCATTCGCAAGAATTTAATTCTGCATTATGCGGTTCCCTCTTTCCCCGTGCTTCCCTTTGGCGCAAAGGCATGGACTCTATTAAACACTGATGCTGGCAGCCTTGCGAGTATTCGAGAAAAAAGTCTACGGTCCAGTGCGGCAATGATTTCCGCATTCGATCCAACACTGAGCTGTAAGAGCTCCTCAACGACATGGAACCTGTGCAGCCGATGGAAGAGGATGCTCCACCGAGACGGGTTTTTAATGCGGGGATTTGCGGAAGTCGACGAAGAGGATAATTTTTCATATTTCGATTAGTACGAGATGTCTGACCTGAGGTTTAAACCGTGTCTTTACGTCTAATAAGCCAATACATTGCCTACTAGACTACGGCGCCTTTTTGCTACCAAGTCTGGTTAAAAAGCATTTCCTAAAATCATGGAATCTACTGCTTCTCTCCAGAAGACGGTTCAGTAGCGATCTGTCAGCCAATTGATTTCCTAGGCCACGAGATTTTCTAAAGAATTTTACGTTACACTTGTCACCCATCAACTTAACCAAACTTTCCTAAGCCTTGGTGCTCATTACCATATGCAGCGCATATTTAAATCCAACAAAGCTTCCAGAGTCGCTGCAGTACAGATTCGTATTGGCTCTGTTATGCCAACACATGCTAGTCTCTGCATCATTGTCCAATTCCAGTTGAGCAGCTGCTTTCAGATTCGTTCAGTCTGATAGTTGCCCCATAGGTTGCTATTGGTCTGACTATCATGGTATACATCCAGTGAATAATTACAGAGTTGCATCCCCAGAATTTCCCAGAACATGAAACCACTATGGCATGTTTGGTCTTTCCTGAGATATTCTCTATATATGCGCCTTTCATATCACTTTGCCCGTGTTATTCGTGGATGTTTTACATCCATTTTCTGTGATATTAACTCACCCAAGACTCGAATATTCTTCGACTTTATGGACGTTTTCTGTTTCTTGTAAAACGTACCGCATTGTAGCCTTCACCAGGGGTTCATTCTAAAGCCTACTGTTATGCATCAACGGGATATAGTCCCAAGACCTCTTTAATTGATGACGCAGAAATAGATAGGTAGGTTGGAGTGGTAGCTTTGATACCAAAAGCTCACTTGAGCACGCATAGTGCTCAGGTGAACGCAGTCCCTGTACTGCACCAAGTTCCACCAATCCAGGGAAGAAGAAGAAGTTGCTCAGCGCAAGGTCTGCAAATTTAAAGCACGACTACCCAACGCTGGAAAACCAGCCCGAAAGTTTGATAAACGAAGTTATATCCTTGACATCAATGGATGACAGCTGACAAGAATTGGAGAGGCAAATACCCCATATCTGCACCTCGCAAGAGATGGGTATTGACAAAGAAAGTGTGAATAACAGTCTCTTCTTCCTCAGCGGATTTGCACCCACGGCAAAAATCGTTGGATGGGAGCTGCATTCTTTCCGCGTGTCTTCCCATAACACAATGACCTGTAAGTATGGCCACTGTGATCGAAATGACGTTACGACCAAGTCCAAGTAACTGGTTGGTGTGCCTACTATCCGTCGAGGGCCAAGTGAGTCTAGCGGTGGAGCAGGACTTCTCATTGACCCAGGATAGGTTGGCTTCGCGAAAGAGTTTTCGCGTGCTGTCCAACTTGACCAAGGTAAGTGACATCCCCAAATCGATTGAAGAGAATTCCGGAAGTAGTGCACCAGCCCTGGCGAGCTTGTCGGCTCTACAGTTGCCCGGGCAACCAGATAAGTGTGACACTGAAGCGCCTAGAAAAAAAGGTCGAGACAGCGGCGACATTCCCTAACGATCCTGGAGTTATTCACAACGTTCGACAGAGATCTTATGACAGCCTGACTATCAGAGAAGATTGAGATGCGAATGAAAGGAACACCGTTGACGAGAATCCATTGAGCAGCCCGGTAGATGGCCATTACTTCCGCCTGAAACACGCTACAATAATCCGGCAGTCGGAGGGAAATGTTCAGGTCCAGTTTCCCAGAAAACAGACTCCGCTATCAACCTCGCTATCGAGTTTAGAGTCATCGGTGTATACATCCAGGAGTTTCGGGGGGAACGATCATGTCACGAGTCCCAGTCGTCCCTGTTCGGAATCAGAAAGTGGAAACCGTTGTCAAAACAATATTCCACAGGGAGATAACGCAGAGAGTGTTTTCCAATTTGCCGTTTAGTTATCAAGGCAATATCATCTGTCCCAGGCTCCACATTTGTGGTGAAAGGACACCTCCCTGTGTGAAGAGATCCCCTTCAATTTTCTTTCAGTGTACAGTGTGCTTTGGTAAGTTTCTCATATAAATTCAGTTCAGTTGTACTGGTTAAAATTGTCTTTTTTGTATTTTTGTTTTTGTAGCAATATAATGTTTTTCAATGTTGGACTGTGCTGCTGCTACTGCTGATGATGATGCTGAATGCTGTATGCTGCCTGCCAATGGCTGTTATGGATTGCATTTTAAAATTTTTCTATCCCTTTAACAGCGCATCATCATCATCATTATTATCATTATCGTCATCATCATTATTATCGTCTGCGTTTTGTTCGTTCTGGATTCTCTGTTTTATTTTTTCAGGGTCTGCATAATTTTTGTTTTTGTTGTGCTCTGTTGCCTGGAATATTTGTGGTTAGAAACTGGCAAAGTCTTCCATGTTGGCATGGCTCTTGGTATTCAAACATGGACTGCACGTATTACCATCATCATCATCATCATTTTTATTATCTGTGTGGCTGCCCCTCAAGTATGTATATGAGATCAAAATGGCAGTGTATGAAGGAAGATGGGGCATATGACAGAGGAGTAAGACAGGAAAGGAGGGAAAAAAATTACAAAAAATAATAAATTTAAAAATTACTGCTCTTCCTTCCTTCTCTAAGTTGAATGTTTCAAGAAACAATATAAAGTCTCTAGAAATAGCCCCGTTCTGGATTTAAATCAGGGTTTACATCGGTTATTCTGGGGTGATAACATCTGAAAATGTTAGTTCAGCAGCAAATCCTTTTCAAAACAATTGTAATCTCCCGCAAAACAGAATTCTTCAAACCTTAAATTCTTGATATATACTTCCATTTAAGGAATTTTAAATTTCCCTGGAAGTCTGAGAGTCTATTGTCCCTGCCAGAGTCCATTTGCAATTGAGAGACATGAAACCGCTATATAGAATTAAACAGGATACAGCCACAATCATCTGTAGTCTTAACAGGGGCAATGAGAATCCATCCTACAGAGGCGCTAGTGTCCGCTTTACATGCTTGCGAAGACTAAAGCTGAAGAGCCTATAATTCGGTTGATACGAGGCAAGTCTAACATGAAATTCATTAAGCGATTTTGAGATCTAAAGAATCGATATGCTAACAGCTCCCTCTTTAACTGTCCCCTGGAAGAACCAGTAGACTCGACCCTATGATTTTGGGATATGCTTTGCAACGAGTTTTAGTAACAAAAATGAATTTAATAATCTAGAAGCAGCATACTCTCCTAAAAAAGGTACTATTTTATGGATTTTGAAACAGGAGCAGGACTTTTTTATTCCAGAATTAAATATTAAATGCCTATGGAATCGAAAGTCGATACCATCGAAAAATGGATGTGCTCAAACCCACTTGGATAGTAGGTATAAAAGACAGGGCATAGGATTTTTAACTAACAGTTAGTTCGGTCCTCGAGCACATTGCTAAATCGAAGTTATTGTGGGACTTTCTAGCTAAAGCTAAAGAAGATACAATAAGATTATCCTCTGCTGGATCCCAGATTCTCGGCAATGAGCAAGCAGAACAGCTTGCGAGGAGGTGAACTTTTACACCATTGATGGGTTCAGAAGCATTTTTTGGAGCGATAGGGGGTGCTTGCAAAGATATTATCAACGAAAAGGAAGACAAAGAAAGCAAGTATTGTGTTGGCGTTATAGATGCGAGACCATGGTTTAAAACCCAGCTTAGGCATTACGAACAAAATCAAATTTGAAAAAAAAAAATATTTCTTTAGGCGACTTCCTCTATCAGAAGTTTTCTGGTAAAAATTACCAGATTAAATTAAAATTGCAATGAAAAAGTTTCTTAAAAATCTGTCGTTCGGAATCGGCTTTAAATTGTAGGTCGCGCCACTCATGTAGGCGCAACACACGCAACATAGAAGCTAGGTCGTAATCCTCAGTGCATCGCCTAAGCGTGATTAGACAGATAAGTGGTTTCAGGACAGTGTCTGATAAAGTTGTACTGGTAATGACAAAGACAATATCGATAGACATATTCGCGGATGAAATGAGGCGGATATACTGCCGCCATCTCGAGTATCCAGGACAAACAGCAGCTATAAAAGCGGAGGAACGAAGGACTTCCATGCGCAAATGACAGTCACGATGTGAGAACAGTTTAAAGGGAAGATTGACATTTCACCTTGTCTGTGATAGTATAATCCCTTAGATGGAGAACAAACATTGCGAGCTGAACTACTACGTGACTCAGTTCCTGATTGGTCATGGATGCTTCAGGAAATGCATACTAATACATAATTGGTCATTACAACCCTTCAGTCAAGATTATTGACCTAGTTTCTCACGCCACTTATGTTGTGTGTGTTAATTTTATACATAAGTGGCGGGACCTACAGCTTAAAGTCGACTCCGAACGACAGATTTTTTGAGAAATTTTCATGACAATTTTATTTACTCTCAGAGTTTTTGCCAGAAATCTGCTGAGAGGAAATCGCCGTTTTCTTGAAGATGTCTGACCTTGCGTTATTTACTACTACCCGGGGATCAACAGGGCTGTCTACAGTGATCGCTTTCGGTACGATATCTCATCAGGTTGTCTTTAAAAACCAATTGAAGAACAAACTTTTGGTTTAAAACACCAGGGATTTGACGAACTTACTTACTTAGGTGATCATTACAACCCTTTTAGTCAGGATTACAACCTAGCTTCTCAAACCACCCATGAGTGGCCGGACTTACGGTTTAAAGTCGACTCTGAACGATAGATTTCTTAGAACCTTTTCATAGCAATTTTGTATTATATCCTTGGAGATATTGCCAGAAGACAGACGACTATTAAATAAAGGAAATCGCCGAAGAAATACTTTTTGTATTTTGTTTTGGTGTCTGGCCTGGGCCTGGGGCTCGAACCCTGGCTTTACGTCTAATAAGCCAACACACTACCTACTAGACTACGGCGACTTCATCAGGAAATATCTGCACAAATTTGGACATGATACCTCCCCTATATGCCCAAACTGTGTAGATGAGGATTTAGATGGCCCGGAGAAACGAGGTTTACGCCAAATCAGCTTATAGCGGAAATGTTGAATTCTGGAATTCTATGGAGATAATACAGTCAGCGAATGGCAGCGATTACGCTGGAACTGCGAAGATTGTAGTAATACCAGTAATACCTTACGGCAGTCCCGCGGGTGAAGAGCGGTTGAAGGATACACGGAGTGGGTTTAATATGTAGGCACCAGTGATGGGAAATCGTGCACACTTTTGTTGGAACAAAAGTGTCTTTTGAAGATGCCCACCTCCGGCTCAAGACAAAAAAAAAAGTCGTAATCCTGACTGAAGGTTTGTAATGACCGTTACCAAGTTCAGTGTGCTCTCATTTAGAAACTAACAATTAAGTTTAAGTAAGTGGATGTTTCAATTTACAATTGCAATAAATTCTTTAAATTCTTGCAATATTTGAAGCCTTTGAACCAACACAATACAACCTTAAGCACTAGCATCTGGTATACCCAGCCAGCCAGCCCACCTATCAAATAGAAGAATTTTGCAATTAATTCTGTTCATCAAAATGAACAGATGTTGTTGCCAATAATAATGATCTCATCTCTAAGCATAATTGTTGTTAACAAAATATTATTAATAAATTAATGAACACAAAATTAAATACAAGAATTTGTTTATAACAAAAAAAAAAAAAAAAAAAAAAAAAAAAAAAAAAAAAAAATTAAATTTTTTTTTAAGAATCTCAGCTTAAAACTTTGAAAAAAACACGAGGCGCAAAAAGCCGAAACAATAAGTTTTTTAAAAATGAATTAAAAAAAGGAAATTTTTTTTAATTTTTTTTTTAAAGAATATAATTAGAGGAGAGAGGTTTAATGCCCCTATGAAATGGTTTGAAAAAGAAAACCATTAAGGGTATACGAACAAATACACGAAACCAAATGGAAACAAAAAAAATAATCATTATGTTGCCAATGGCGGTATGAAATGAAAACAAAAACAAAAAACACAAAAAGACTTTAAAATAATTTATCAAAAAAATAAAAAAAAAAAAAAAAACCAACTGCGAGAAACAAAAAGAAGTAAAATAAACAAAAGAATTAAGAATTCTTTTTTTTCTACCTCTCACTCTCTCTCTCTCTCTTTTATGCGCTACACAAAGAACCTGATGACGATGATGATGATGGCGTTGTTAAAGACCACATATACGACTGAAGACCAGCGTCTGAAAAGCTCGAGAATGTTTGATTGTTTTGTATTCAATAAATGTTTGACTGACTGCCTGCCAGCTTGCCTGTTGTTTTATGGTGAGGTTATGTTGATGCTGCTGCTGTTGTTGTCGTCGTTTAACAAAAAATTTCTGTGACCGTTCATTCCAATGTTGCAACAACTTGTTTGTCTGATCTGTCTGGCCACTAACAATATTTAAATCATAATTATTTTCAAAATCTTTCAGTTCAAAGCAATAATATTATAATCTTACATATCGGGTGGGCCATCTATCGGTTTAAATTTGACATACATACATACATGCAACAATGTACAATGGGTCAATTCGACCTCCGGGTACTGTACTTGTCACAGTTGACAAGTACACGTCCTCTAACCTACATACATGCAATTGATCATTACAACCCTTCAGTCAGGATTACGATCTAGCTTCTCAGACCTCTTATGTTGCGTGCGTTAATTTTTATACATGATTTCATACGAATATTGTAGGAAATTGCATTATTGATGAGCGAGCGAAAGCCAATATAGTGCTCATAATCTCCGACAGGTTACAGGGCATAGATGTTCCGATTACCTCTCGATAATCTCGTTATTAGAAAGAGGTTACGTGCAATATTTCTGGACTTCACTCACTTCTACCCTTAAATAGCATGTCCATTCAATGCACAATAGCGATGGGCCACTGTCCTTTTGGTAGGTATGCCCGAAAGACTTGGCTTTCTGACAAATAACTTCTGTAGGTGCTAGGTGTTCGAGGAGGAGAAGGAGACCGTCTATTACCTCTTGTGACAGTGTCCTACTCCTGTCATGAAGAGACGAACGTTTTTGTTCTCTCATTTTCTGACATTAACATTGTCCAAGCTCTATAATAGTAAAATTTACTTTCGGACTTGGGCTAGTTTCCCTTTGGGCATATTTGATCCACGGTTTGAATATTGATTGTGGTATCACAATGGTCCTAATGGTCCTCTTCCTTTAAGGAGGCTTAGCAACATTACCTAACTTAATTTCATAAACTTATTTTACCCTTGATTGGCTCTATAAAAACACTCTACGTAGCATTGGAACACACGAACTTAAAGAAGCATAAAGTCAAGCGATTTTTAGTATTAAAACTTATTGTCGTGTAGAGGTTCTAAGATACTGGCCTGTAGGATATTCCTAATAATGTTTCCGCTGATCCTGTTATCCGGACAAACTTCACGATGCTTATCGGTGTTAGTAAGGAGGATAACTTCCAGCCTAGCAGCTGATGCGAAAAAATGCAAAGATTGCAGTGGCCAACGAAAGGGCTGCACTATTAAAAAGCACGAGTTCTCTATGCTGGAGATGTATACACCGATGGCTCTAAACTCGATAGGGGGGCTTGGTAGTGGAGTCTATTCTGGAAAACTGGACCTAAACATTTCCCTCTGACTGTCGGATTATTGTAGCGTGTTTCAGGCGGAAGTAATGGTCATCTACCAGGCTGCTCAATGGATTCTCGTCAACAGTGTTCCTTTCATCCGCATCTCGATCTTCTCTGATAGTCAGGCTGCCATAAGATCTTTGTTGTAACCTATATCTGCACCTCGCAAGAGATGGGCATTGACAAAGAAAGTGGATAACAGTCTCCTCTTACTCAGCGGATCTGGATAAACGGCAGAAGTCGTTAGATTTAGATGGGAGTTGCATTCTTTCCGCGTGTCTTCCCTTAACACAATGACCTGTAAGTATGGCCACGTGGTGACGTTGCAATCAAGTCCAAGTAACTGGTTGGTGAGAAAGGTGTTGCAATACCTAAGAATATATGAGAGCCAGAGCAGCTCAGACGAATAGGTTGTTTAAAGCTGCGATTATGGCGGGGACAAGCAGAGGCTACGGCTGTAATAGTAGGTCTAAAGCTGTATGTCATGGAACTAAATTTTGGAATTTATTTTCCCAAATTCTTCATTATTTTTTAAAGAGATTTTTTCATTTGAAATCGTTTCATTAAAATGAAATTCTTTCAGTTTAGTTCCCTACCTTCAAGCTAAATTATCTGATGATGAAGCATGGAAAAGTTTTATTTCTTTTCTTTGCACATTTAAACGTTGTGTACCTAAAACTGGTCCCTAAGGAGAGAACTTAAACAGCGGAACATAGAAAATCGTTTAAATTTGAAGTTCAATGTTTAACTGGCGGCAGACGATTGAAAAAAAAAACCAGAAAATTAAACAAAAAACGAACTGCATTTTAATGGCGATGACGTTGTGATGTTAAGAACGATAGTGTTGTTGTTGCAAAGCATTCGTTTGGATGCTGTTGGAATTTAATGGCAACAACAAGCACAAGAGCGACAATCGTTTGTTTGTTGCTCGTTTATTTGCATCGGCAAAGACAAGCCAAGCGAAGGCACACACACAAATACACATGCAATCATGTGTGAAACGGAAAGAGTGGAGTAAGTAAGCAAAGTGTTGTGTTGTGTTGTGTTGTCTTTTGAAGACAGGAAAACGCAAAACGTTAAAGTGAAACTGGAAAACACTGCAGCAACAACATGCAACACTTTCGCAAAAAAAAAAAAAAAAAAAATTAAGAAAAAAAAAATGGAAAAAAGAAGTTCGATCGACCATCTCTCTCTCTATAATTATAACGAATTTTATGGTGGACATAAACAAACCAAGAAACCAAGTAACTATGCTGCTGCAACAATATTCTTAAACTGCTGTTGCTGTTGCGTGCATAAAAAACATACCAATTAAAGTGCAACAAACGGCAACAACATAAGTCGCATGATGCACATGCAGTAGAATTACACGTACAAGAGTAACAGCCACAGCCATGGCCACATCATTGCAACAGCAACAGTCAAAGTGGCAAAACATATCGTAAAAGTCAAGAATTTTAAGTTGTTTTGCGTATGATGAACCTGAAGAGAGGCGCACACAAACTGCTGGTGTATGGCGTTCACAGACTGTAGAAATTATTGCTTAGCAATATTGCCAGATTGTTTGCATGATAAGTGGCTTAATGGCTGGTACTCTGCTTTAATTAGGAAACGAGAATTAAAATCCAATTACTTCTATTTCAAGTAGACTCCAGAAGCCACTCAACTGTTCTTCAAATAGAAGCTGGCAGGTTGAGAGAAACTTCTCCGCTCTCAGAATAAACTCGAGTTAGGAGGTTAAGTTAGCTAATGTGGCGGACTCTCCTTGATAAAAGGTTCCACAATCAATATTCCACCAGAAAATCAAACATTCCCTAGACGAAATCAACCCGAGTCCAAAATAAATCCTACAATTTCAGCAAATCTTTATATTTGAGAACTTGTTCAACGATGTCAGAAAATAAGAGGTCAAAAAGGAGGGCGAATCTGGCTGCTAGGGCGTGCAAAGCTGCCTGTGCTGCTTACTGCTGCAGTAGAATCCATATGGGGTCTCCGCCCAAAGGTCATGCGCTTGATCTATTCTGCAGTCATCGAACCCAACTTCCTATATGGTGTTGCTTTCTGGTGGAATAAACTACACAATGTCAGACTTCTTAACAAGGTCAGAAGGTCAGCACTGGTGCTCTACGCACCACCCCCACAATGGCCTTGTTCGCAATGCTTAACTGGCTTCCTACTGTGCTTCTCGCTAAGCAGGTAGCTAAGTTCGCTGCGATTTCGTTGACGCATTGTCCCTTCTGGTCACTCCTCTATTTCGAAGGTTGATCCTATAGTCCCACTGAACATCGATTTTATCCCTTTGGAATATTATTTTGACAGGGGGTTTTACTTTCCGATTCCGAGCAGGAACGACTGGAACCCTGACATTATCGTCTCTCCAGCACTCCTGAATATATACACTGATGGCTCTAAACTCGCTAATGGGGTTGGTAGCGGAGTCTATTCTCGGAAACTGGACCTGAACATTTCCCTCCGACTGGCGGATTATTGTAGCGTGTTCCAGGCGGATGTAATGGCCGTCTCCTGACGTGAGCACCTAGAGGACAGTATCTTGTTATAAGTGAGGTTCTTGAATGGAATCTTGATAGGTTCAATGCGAATTCTGGTCTACACTTATATAGCACGTCGGGCCAGATCTGTCTGGTGTCTCTAAAAATGAGTTCAATAACCCATCTTTAACAACGAATAGATATTTTGTGAAACCAATTGTTTGCGTCTCTGCAATCTCATATAGGAAAGGAATCCAATTGAATTTTCCTTGGTGCTTGCTTTAGCAAGTGCGTCGGCCTTGTTGTTACCTCTTATATCCCTATGACCCAGGAACCCAAATGTGGATACCCGGCATTCTTGGACACATTCTCCATGGATCTAATGGCCACTTTACCGTCAGTAAAGGCACGTATATAATTGTATCCATCAGGAAAAACTTGAATGATGTTTCCCGACAGGTTTAAAGCATTATCGTAAAAGAATGTATCCACTATACAGCGTTGTAAAACCAGGATCAAAATCAGATTCTGGTATAGTGTAGTCGATAGCTATATTCATACCAACCATACCCAAGTTTATGGTATAACCATAGCTTCTGTGCTTTCATGCTCTTATGGCATTCAGTCTCACGGCTTGTACCGCCAGTAGGGATAGCAAACAATGCCTTGGATAATGTGGTCCTAGGGCACCTGTTATTATGATCGCCATCATTCTCATACTCCGCTCAAGCCGGGTTTAATGATTGCTAAAAAAAACAAGTCTGGCAACACTAAGGCAAAAAAACTAAAACAACATCTCCATCCAACTACTCATGAGTAACAATAACAAAAAACCATAACAAGTTATTTTATTCTCGAAGTTGACTTGTTCGTTTTTTTTTTTGTTTTCAATAAGAGCTCAGAAGACTACAAGTGAGTATGCATGTACGTACATATGTATGTATGTAAAGTGTGAGCAGTGTGTAGTAAATATCTTTTATGGAGCAATAACCACCAAGAAACAATAACAATACAAACAACAAGAACAACAACAGCAACAGCAAGAAGAAGAAGACAATATCAAGTGTTTTAATAGGTGAGTGAATGAGTAAATGCTGCTGCATGTTGTTGTGGTAACTTATTGTAGAGCTTCGTTGATTCTTTTTCAACTATGCGTACGTACGTACAACAGCACGATGTATACGATCGTATACATAGCATAATCATAAATATAAAACGTGCAACATACATACCATATAACAATAATAACAACAACAATAACAACAAAAATACATCATTTGTTGTACATTTTTTTAAAAAAGTGATGGCGACACGGTGTTAGTGTTGAGAAGAACAAGAAATAAAAATGAAGAAAGAAAAACAACAATGAGTTGGATGGTTGGAGAGAAAAAAGAAAGAAAGACTGGAATAAAGCAGAAATACGAAAAGGGCCTTAAACTTTAGGAAAAAGTCAAGGTCAGTGATTTTTTTGTTGTTGTATGTTGTATGTTGTTTGCTGTTGTTGTGGATGTTGTTGTGTTAATCGGTTAGAGCGGCCAGTAAAGGCAATTGTGTTGTTTGCTTTGCTTTGGTTTTGCTTTATTTTATACGGAAAACATTAAAAACGATTTAAAGTTTCTTTTGTTGTTGTTGCTGCTTTAGCGAGTGTTGTTCACTTGTAGGTTCCAATAATTCTTTGATTATTTTTGATGATTGTTTTTGTTTGTGTGTTTTTCGTTCTCTTTTTTTTTCTTTAATAGTTGGCTGCAGTGTATGACTGAAACTGTGTGCCTTGTGTTAAGTTAGTGGGCAGTAGAGGTTATTGTGGTGGTGGTGGCGATGGTGATGATGGCGGTATTGGCGGCGTATTGTTGGGTTCTTGTTTCAAGAGTTCATTGCATTGTTTATGTGCGTTTTTATTCTTTTTTTTTTTTTTTGTATGAAATGCGGGTAAATATTTATTCTTTGAAACTGAAAATGTTGCCAGCAATTTTTTCTTTCTTCTTCTTCTTCGATTCTATGTTCTGTAATGGGCTGTGTTGCTTAAATTGTTCATTTTTTGTTTTGTTTTTTTTCTTTCTTAATGCAACAACAACAGCATGATGAGGAATAAAACAATAAAAAAAAAACAAATCCGTAAAAGAATAATAAAACAAAGGCTCTCCTCTGTGTCTATAACAAACAGGCAAGCAACACAAACACACCGCCTGCCTTAACCAAACCAAACCAAACCAGACAAGTCATCGAACTTCTCGTGTAGCCATTACAAGGCAGGTCTTTAACCGGGTCTACACTCGTAGTAATAAGCTGCAGACTCCTCTTCATTGTTGCTTCACACAGCAAAAAAAAAAAAAAAAAAAAACGTAACGCAAAAGGACAAAATGCAATGCAATGTGATCGTTAACATAAGATAGAGGAGTTTAGTTAAGCTAGACTAGGATTGCATTACTCAAGTCTTTCTTAGAATTAAAAACAACAAAAAAATCGCACAAAAAACTTGAAAATTTAAAATGTAACGAATTTTTATGGTTTAATCGTAGAAAATTAATGTCCAGAGCCACACTTTTCTATGTTGTCAGCGAAAAACTTGTTGCAAAAAAAAAATTTAAATTTCCAACCACGATGACAACAAAACAATAGAAAACATTGCTTAAACAATAGCCGATTGTATTACGATAATATCGTGATGCTATGGTGTAGGCAGGCAGGCAGGTAGCCAGATAGGCATTCCAAAATAGGAAAATTTTAATTATTTCTCTACCAAAAATAACCCACACAATTGCCGCTGAAGCTATAATAATGCAGGCTAAGCAGAATCTTAGTATAATAGGCTGTCAAGGTAAGACAAAACAAACTAATGAAGCCCTTTAAATTCATTTTAAAGGATTTACTAGAGCATTCTATAAAGTCCTGCAATGTGAAGGAGGCATTTTTGAAGATAGACAACTCATTTGTTGACACTGCAAACGAAACAATAAGGGTGAGCACATGAAGGGGGTTATCACACAGGGTGTTGTGCTTTTACCATTAGTGCAGTGCCTGTTTATGGATGAACTCCTGACAAAACTCTCTTCAGATAGGCATTGACTACCAGAGGTATCCGCAGATAATATAGTCTTCGAAGGCTAACAGCAAATTTAAAGAGATTCTCTTGTGCAACCCTTGCGCTGACCAATTTCTTCCCTAGCTTGATGAAACTCGGTGAGTACGGAGACTTTGCCTACCCATGGGGTCACAATAGGCTGCTATGCGTGTTCAAGTGAGCTTTTGGTATCAGAGCTACCACTCCAACCTACCTACCAGAGATCAGCAATGAATCGTATTTTCGCTACTCATAGGTACTTATGAAATTTTGAGTATGAGTGAGTCAAGAGTATTAAAATTCAACTACTCTGATTCATTCGTACTCGCTACAACATTGATTTATAAGTATAGGTTGCAATGAGTATGAGTACAACGTTGACATCAAACTCACAACATTCGATTCATTGTTTGATTCATACGCCTACTCATTCAGATTCATAAATTTAGAAAAATACTTATAATACTTACGAATCATTCGAGTTACTCGAATCATTCATCAAAATTTACAGCCTTTGTTATTGTTGCATTTACAAAAGAAGAGAAAAGAAAAGACAAAGACAGCAAGCAAAGCACACACACAACCTTCTAGCGAGTATTTGTGGTGTTCGTACTCGAATCATACTTATTTTGTGCTTCGTGTATATGTTGAATCATGGAGAGTCGAAATCAACAACATCATGCGTATTGTTAAGTATGAGTACGATGAGTATTTCTAACTTTGAATATGAGTAGTATGAGTATGATATTAAAATAAGTATGACAAAGACAGCAAGCAAAGCACACACACAACCTTCTAGCGAGTATTGTGGTGTTCGTACTCGAATCATACTTATTTTGTGCTTCGTGTATATGTTGAATCATGGAGAGTCGAAATCAACAACATCATGCGTATTGTTAAGTATGAGTACGATGAGTATTTCTAACTTTGAATATGAGTAGTATGAGTATGATATTAAAATAAGTATGAATGTGTATAAGTAGCTGAAATTATAAGTATGACTCGAATCTACTCATCGTTTTGAATACTCGTTGCTGATCTCTGCTACCTACCTACCTCTGTGATAATATTCAAACAGATCTTGAGATTATACATAAGTCGTTGGTGTATGACAGTGGGCCTGAGAATAAAACCGGACAAGATCACAGCATTACCATAATCATTACCAAGAAGAAGAAAACTTCAGAAAAAGGAAGAATGTACGACTCCTGGCTGAGATCTGTAATATCATAATAAATGGAACGACAGTGGATAGTAAATTCACATGGAATTCTCATACATAGAGCGTTTCAGGGAAGGCCAGACGTATCATAATGGTACGCAAAAAGGCTTGCAGGGAAAACTTGGGAATGCAACTCCACTGTTATTTACTGGATGTATACATTGATGGTCAGACCAATAGTGACCTATGGGGCAATTGTCTGAGAAGACAGAACGAATCTGAAAACAGCTCACTTGGAGTTAGACAAGATACAGAGACAAGCGTGTGTTGGCATTATAGGGGCACTGAGAACCTAACCTACAGCGTTGCTGAAGGCTTCATTAGTAGTGAGCACCAAATTTATAGAGACTATGATTAGGTTGATGGAAGGCAAGCCAATGCAATCTTCTTTACAGGAATTCGAGACCCAAGGAATCGTGACATGTCGCTACTTAACTGTCCCATCGACAGAACCAATAGAAGCTATCATTTTGGGAATTGCTTTGCAACGAAATTTAGTAACAAAAATGTATGGATTAATCTGGAAGCTGTATATTCTCTTAAAAGAGGAACGATTTTGTGGTAAACAAATGGGTCAAGAACGAATCTTGAGGCAGGAGCAGGAATTTTTGCTCCCAGAATGAAATATTCCAAGGCGATGGGAAAACTTTTGGATACGTTACAAGCGTAAGTCTATGTCATCGAACAATGTGCGATGAAGATAGTACGGGACTGTCTCAAGAAGCTGTATCAGCTAGACAAACACAATAAGGTTACCCTCAGCTGGATTCCAGTTCATATGGGAGTTCTTGGCTAGCAAGCAAGTAGACAAGCTTGCAAGAAGTTGGGCTTCCATGCCATTGATGAAGTCAAAATCCTTCAATGGATTGGAAATGCATGTTTGGAAAGCTGTGCCCAATGAAAGGAAAGATAAAGAAAGGCAAAGACTCTTCTAAAACCAAGTGAATTTAAGGCAATCAAAACTTTTGCTGGGAAATTACAACAAAAGGAGATCCAAGTTAGACTATCCAGAAATAACACTGAATACTCAAAGTACACTTGCCCAGAATGGGAATCCTCTCGAGTTTAACATATAGATTCTATGGCGATGAGAATGAATCATTGCAACACATTCTTTGAAAAAGTAAATAAATGATGGGAATATTAAAGTCAATGTAGTCTAGTGGGTAGCGTGTTACCCGTGTTACGAACCGGGTGGTTCAAAACCCAACTCAGACATCTCAAACACAACAAAATATTAAAAACTTTATTTAATGGTCGTCTGTCTTCTGACAAAATCTCCAAGGCTATAATACAAAATTGCTATGAAAAGGTTCTAAGAAATCTATCGTTCAGAGTTGACTTTAAACCGTAAGTCCGGCCACTCATGGGTGGTTTGAGAAGCTAGGTTGTAATCCAGACTAAAGGGGTTGTAATAACCACCCAAGTAAGTAAGTTCGTCAAATTCATGACGTTTTAAACCAACAGTTTGTTCTGCAATTGGTTTTTAAAGACATCCTGATGAGATATCGTACCGAAAGCGATCACTGTAGACAGCCCTGTTGATCCGCTGGTAGTAGTAAATAACGCAAGGCGATTTCCTCTCAGCAAATTCCTAGCAAAAGCTCTGAGAGTAAATGAAAATGCCATGAAAAGTTTCTGAAAAATCTGTCGTTCAGAGTCGATATTAAACCGTAGGTCACGCCACTCATGGATAAAATGGTGTGAGAAACTAGTTCGTAATCCGGACTGAAGGGTTGCAATGACCAATAATGTATGTATGTATGTACGCATAGTTTTTAAGTACGTGTTTAAATTTTTAAACCTCTCCCTTACTGAACACATTCTTCTTGAGGCAAAAACTACAATATTTATCTTCTTTTGCCTTTCTTTTTTCTGAAATTATAAAATTTTATTTTATGGCACCCGCATCATTTATGGACCATTTTTTTCTTTCACTTTGTTTCGCAATGCTGGCAATGCTGTCATGGTGGCGCCTGTCTCATTAAGGATTAATTACTTTCCACTGAAATCTATGCATGTGAATCTCTGTATGAACATTTTAAACAATAAAAACAAAAGAAAAAACCGAGCAATATTATCAATTTTTAAATGAAAAAATTAAAAACAAAAAAAAAATCAAACGAAACGATATTTAATCACCTGCAAACATTTTAAAAACCCAAGCAATTCCTAGAAATGCTGCTTAAAACTCTCATGAAGAAGAAAGAACCTTTCAATTTCTCTGAGAGGATATTTAAACCGCAAATAAAAACAAAAAAAAAAAGGACACAAAAAATATCCCATAACCCTGCTCTATTACTGTATTGTTACTCTATACAGGGTACACCCCTTAATAACTAAACAATTTAAGTACACTCTAGTACAGTTAAATGTATATGGATGTGTGTGTGTGTGAATTTCTTTTAAAAAGAGCATACAACAACAAGAGAGGAAATTTTTCCCAAGAATTTTTTTTTATTGTTTTTGGCTAATTTCCATAAAATTGGGAATCGAGTGAGTACTAGTGTAAAATGATATTTTGTTGCTCTCTTTGAAATATTCTTTCTTCACACACAAGGAAATTAATGACAAAACAACAACAACAACAAAATACAAAAAATAAAATGCAGATGGAAGCAAAAGTACCGTATCATTAGTGGCGAATGTGCAAGAGAATTAAAAACAAAAGCAAAATAAATATGAAAAATATGTTATGGAAGCGAATAATGTAAACAGTGTGGGTCAAAACAATACAATAGAGCAGGGATGCCCAAAACTAAAACTGTAGTAGTATTGGTGAGCGAGAGAGAACTGCACTGAAAGAAAAGTTGTGTAAACTGAAATAAAATGTACGGAAAAAATCCAAAAAGCGGAATTTACAATAAAATTTGGAATAGAAATTTTTCTACAATGGCGGCTTCTAAAGATGCCCCCAATTGATCAGTGCGGCAAATAACACTACTGCGTGACAATGGAGGATTTTCGATAAGCTTAAAATTAAGTTTTTGAAAACATTTATTTAAAATTTTTTTAATGAACTCCCCATCAGAAAATGGTCTACCATGCCTAACAATATCCAAGCTTATTAAGCTTGATAACTCCATTTTTAACATTTTATTTTCTGAGGTTTTTTCATTCTTTTCTTCTTCAAGTAAACCCTCATTCAATTTTTCCAAATAAATTTTTTTATTTTTACAAAATAAATCATTAAAATCATCCATATCACTATGATAAGAACAATAGTGCCTTCTAAAAGCATATTCTCTACATTCCTTCAATATTTTATAACATAAAATGCATTGAGCATCACCAAGCGCATTTTTTTATCATAAAATATGTTTCGTAAGTCATACTAAATTTTTTTCAGTGCTTTAAGCAAAAAATATTAAAAAAAATCGTACACCCGCTACGCATGTGCATTCGTCGCTGTCTGAGTGACGACTAACCAAAGAGAATAAGAATATGTGTGTTTTTAGTTTGCGCAAAAGCACTATGAAATGGGCATCTATGCAATAGAGTCACTTCAAATGAGGCCGTCTTAATAAGTTGCCGAAAAATAGAGGAAAAGACAGAAGTGACCTATGGGTATACTAGAATAGAATCGAAACTGGGACATAAAATATTTGGGCGATGATATGCGACAGGTTTAACTTCAGGAATCACATGAAATTCATCAGCGAAAAGGCACTTGTGACCCAGAAAAAACTGACGAGGATAATGGCAGATACTGAAGGACCAAATCCATTGAAGAGGACAATAATATCAGACGTCAGATGGTCAGAAGCATTCTGTATGGTAACAACAAGGAGCAAGTTATTCTCAGTGTAACGCCTAAGCCCGTTCAGGTCAATGTCTGATAAAGCGGTACTGTTGTTGATAAAGATAATACCAGTAGAAATATTTTAGGATGAAGTGAGAGGACCCAAGACAAAATGCGGTTATAAATGAGGAGGAACGATGGATTTCTATGTGCAAATGCCAGTCACGATGGAGGAGGGCGGGTTAAAGGGAAGGTGGACATTTCTCACCTCTTGGATGGTGAACAAATACTGCGAGCTGATCTACTACCTGACCACGTACTTGACTGGTCAATATGATAGCTTTAGAAAATATCTCCACAGATTTGGACACGATAGCTCTCCCTTTATACCCAAACTGTGTGGATGAGAATGAAATTCCGGAGCCTATTCTACCATGTTGCCCGAGATTTAGTTGTGGTTCCAGGCCTAACCAGTTTATAAACGAGATGTTGAATTCTATGAATCCAGTACAGTCAGCGTATGCCTGAAGTTACACTGGATCTAGAAAATTTTTGATACGGAGGCGAAATTTGATGTGAAAAAATCTAGAAGCTAAACAAAGTAATACCTAATGCCAGACCCAAGGAGGCAGAGAGGTTGAAGAATATAAGGGGATGGGTTTAGTATGTAGTCACTATCAATGGTGACTCGGTGGCATTATAAATTTCAAAAATCAGTTCTTGACAGAGATTCCAAACGTTAGAAGAAAAACCTTACCCGGGATATTGAATCTTATCCTAATATGGGGTGTTCAAAAATCTGCAACTCTTCCTTGACGCCACATACCCCGTAATAGTTGGGATTTGTTCCAGACCCTTTTCAGTGATCTAACCGCGAAGTACCCCGTAAGAAACCCAGTCAGTAGCCAATCTTACGCTGGTTTTATTCAAATCCAGCAGCAAACCTGTTTCAGCGCTATCTACTACAGGCCATAGACTCCTAAAAACATGACAACACAATCTCTCCTGCCAGAGCTTCTGTTCTTTCCCCCTGACCCATCTACTGACAAGGCCGTAGAAGTGACAAATTAGAAGCTTGGGGACAAATATCAAATTGCCCTCAGAAAGTAAATTCATCCCGTTCCCAGGTATACCGCGATGTATCGCAAACTTGCGGAAACAGATCCGATCTTAGACTAAATTCTTCTTATAGACACCTTACAATCACGAATAAGCCGTGGCCCATAGGGCAGCCTGACTGTTAATGAAGATCACACAAGATTCTGCATCTGAAATGGCCATATTAGCTACGGCCTCAAGGGCCTTTAAGATGGCAAAAATCTTTGCTTGAAAGAAGCTACAGCCATCATTTGATCTAAAGTGAAATCCAAATCAGAGATCTTTACGGAAAAACTTAGTCCCTGTGGCTTTATCCAACTTCGACGTGAATACTGGGTATATCTTTTTGCCCCTAGAGTACCTTACAATTCCACAATACCCTATCCCGTATGAAAATTCTCAATCAAGGCTCTTATCTCACTTCAGGCATTGTCGGTGTTCTTATTTAGAGGGTTGTTCTGCCTTTCTGGGAAAACGGGCTCGTTGGCAGCTCGAAGGTAAGTGCAGTATTGTTAGACTCTACGGGAACCGACTCTTTTCTATTCTGAAATCACATGACAATCCATCTAAGGGCCCTAATGGAACCTTTAACTTCAAAGGTATATCATACACTAGCTTATCTAACTTAACTTACAACGTAAACAGATTCAAATTCAATAACAATAAGCACTAAAATCTCTTTCCTCCCTTCCATAACCTATATTCCTATATGACAAGTTCTAGGTCACTTTTTTTTAACACTCAAATCTATGAGCGAGCCACCGTTTGTAGAATCTAAAATATTGATCCTATTATTTTCTCCCCCACTGTTTACAAATGTATATATATATATATATATGTGTGTGTTTGTAAATTTTTAAATATGAGATCCTATACGAGTAGGTTTATTAAGGCCACCACCACCAAACAACCACCAGCACCATATGTCAGTCAGTCATACAGTTTAGGACATTAAAACAAGAGCCAGTCAGACTGTGCCAGCCCCTGTACGCGTTACTTACAGCAGCTGTCAATAAAAAAGGAACGACAACAGCAGCTGGTATCCTTTTTCATGTTTTCAATGGCTACGCAGCAGCAGTACATGCTGTACAATTTTTCGGTGACATTCCTTATTATATTGTATGCATGTATTGTTTCTGTTGTTGTTGGAATAATTGTTTTTGTTTCATTATTCTTTAGTTTTTTGGTGTTCATTTAGGCCGACAGCCACTCCAACAGCCGGTAAATAGCGGCCGCCGATCCTGCTGCTGTAGTTTTATAAAAATTTTTTGTATTTTTTTTTTATTTTGTGTGACGAGAAAAGAACTACAAAACTACAACAACTATTCATAAAACGACAGTTATGGTTTTACCTAAAAATTTTTGTTTATTTTTACTATTTACCGTAAGGGATCAAGAGAGAAGCAAAGAGAAACGAAGTGATACTTTCTGTAATAATAATTACGAAAAAAAATGGAATGGAGAGCTGAGATGTTTTCTTTATTGTTTTATTTCGAAACACTTTTTTTATTCGTTAAATATGCATAAAAAATTAAACACTTTTTTATTGTTTAATTTCTGTTTCTTAAACCGGAAGTTTATAAGTTAAGAACTGGAAAATTGAGAAAGGTTATGTGCTGCTGTTGTTTGTTTATTTGCACACAACACAGTACTCTTCTTCTTTACGCTCTCTCTCGCTCACTTACTTCAACTCTTATTGAAATGCCCTTTCAGTATAATGACTTGAAAGAAAAAAAAAAAAATAAAAGAAAATAAAATAAATAAACAAAAAACAACAACAACAAGAAGAAGAAAAAGAAAAAAATGTGCATGAATTGCAGTGTAATAACCATCAAAACAATGAGAAAACAGAACAAAACGTGAGTAAGAAACTGTAATAAAAAGAACAAGTTCCCGTCCACATACTCTTCTAAATGAAAACAAGTCACACAGTGGGTGCTAATAATTGAAAAATTTTAAATTAAAAAAAAAAAAAAAAATTTTTAATTTTTAATTGAAAAATTTTAAATTAAAAAAAAAAAAAAATTTTTAATTTTTAATTTAAAAAAGGATTTTTTTAAATTTTAAAAACGAAGATAAAAACTAATTTTCTTTACAATATAAGAACACAAATTCAAATTTGGTTAATTAGTCAATACAACCCCTCTAGACAGGATTATAACCTTACTTTTTACACCACCAATGTTGTGGGTGTTATTTTTATCGATAAGTGGCTTGACCTACAGTTAAACGAACGACAGATTTTTGAGACGTTTTTAATGGCAGACTGTTAATGAAGATTACACAAGATTCTGAATCAGAAGTGGCCATATTAGCTACGGCCTCGACAGCCAAAGAAGATAGATAGCAAAAATAAGCTACAGTCCTTAGCTTTCTCAGCATTTGTTTTAACCAATGTATTCTTCTCATCACAGAATGTCAATATGTATAGGGCTTGTGGCGATCGCTATTGTGAGCAAGCGTTCTTTAAGTCTACAATGCCCAGGCAAAAGGTTACTTCTCGATAATAAGCTGCATTAGGTAGGTAGGTAGGTAGGTAGAAGTGGCTGTCCACCCGATGGAGTCATGAGCGGACACAATTAGACCGCATACAGAGCCTGTATACTGTGACACCACAGTTTTATCTTTTCCCCTATTCCAGGAACCACTCGGAGCTTCCGATGAAGCGACTCAGACTGCCAATATCCATGCATGACAGTTCATCTAGGTCTTCCATGTAGTAGGCACCCAGGTGTCTCTTTCTCCTCCGACCAAGTGCCGGGCATGTGCACAGTAGGTGAAGAATAGTTTCATCCTCTTCCTCATCTCCACAGCTTCTGCAGAAATCATTCGCGAGGTGTCCAAGACCAATACGCCTCGCGTGTGTTCCTATAATACAATGCCCCGTAATAACCCCAATAACAGCGATGGAGCTTAAGCAGAGTCGCCGTGCGTCTCCTATCCAGCCTTGGCCAGATTTTCTGCGCCGCTCTGCCTTTATCCGAAGCTGGCCACCTACTGTTGACAAGGTCCACGATTGCATTGTCAATTATAAGCCCACAGGTACTTAAAGGGATCCCCAATGTAGAGAATTCATCAGAGAGCTCGATGGTCGTGCCCCTTCTGGCCAGATCATCCGCTCTGCAGTTGCCGGGAATGTCTCTATGTCCCGGTATCCATCTGATACAAACATCACATCGTTTGGCCATCTCATTGAGACATCTGCGACAGTCGTACACTGTCTTGGAGTTTATTTATCACACTAGAATCCAGTGACCTGATGGCCGCTTGGCTGTCGGAAAGTATAGTGATCCTTCGCTTGCGAACATTTTTGTCCATAATAATTTTCACCGCAGCTTGAATTGCGGACACTTCCGCCTAAAAGACGCTGCAGTGCTCTGGTAGCCTCATAGACTTGAATATTCCGATTGATTTCGAATAGATACCAATACCAACGGCTCCTTCTAATTTGGAGCCATCGGTGTAGATTTGTGCGGCATTCCCCGCTAGGTGCGCAGCACCCTTTCTCCAGTCCTCCCTTTTCGGAATGGATGTCCTAAAATTCATCATTAAGAAGTAATATCGCGTTGTCATATAATCTATGGCTCCGAAAATATCAGTTTCCTCCTTGTATGACCAATGCCCGATGCATGCCATTGTCCAGTCGCCCAAAGCCGCCACACCCCTGCAGTATAGGTCAAGCGGTAGAAGGTACAAGATCATCTCCAGAACAATCGTAGGAGTAGTGCGCAGGGCACCACTAACAATTATGCAAGCAGATAAGCTGCATTACTTAAATCACTTCTCACTGTAATTACCCAACTAAAGTTGTGATTGCTTAAATTGCCATTTGATTTCAGAAGAGTCTCCGCCTCTCTTCACTTTTTTTTTGCTTTCCTTCCAATTCCTTTTTGCTACTCCGATGAAAGGTGTTGACCTCATCAGTAGCGTAGAAGACATTCTTCCTTAGAAAGGCCTATTGATGCCATTAAGATGTATAAATCATGCTGAATTAAACCAATGACATATGGGTTATGTTGGTTTTGAGGACTACTGTTGCCTATTCACCTACACCTGCGTCTTAAGAAAACTCCGGGGTCACATGATCTCACTGGCCAGTTTACATCACCTTTACGTGAGATAAACATGCCCTCAAATCGCTCGTGCAAAATATCCAATGTGGAATCAGGTGTGTGGTACATTGTGCCGTTCTGTTGAAACTGCCTACATGTGTCCAAATCAATCAATTTAGACAAAAGAAGACCGATAACGGTGCCAGTCCAAAATTCACAACAATCAGTGACTTTTATGCAATGCTTTGTATGGTTTTGGTTATCATTTGTATTGGAATCGTAACCAAATTCAATAATTTTGTTTATCCATCGTACCCATCCATCCAGAAATCTAGATCATCGCTGAAGATGAGTTTTCGATGAAAACGAAGGTCAGTTGTCCAGTCGTCAGCTCATACAGCGGTACATATATCGTTGTATGCGGGTGTCCATAGTGATTTGACAATACAAACTGAATAAATGGCAACTAATTTGACAATGGCAACAAAATGACCGCTATGAACTGCCAAAGTTCGAAAGTCCCTGTTGGAAGATCATAGAAGTATTATTATTTTTTTTTTTGTCGAACGTCCCCGGCCTCACACTAAACCACCCTCACCCGACCGCGGAGGGCTCGTCCCAATTACGTAGGGACACGTACACACTACAGTCCGGACTATAGCGGGTTAGGGAAAAGTAAAGGCAACGACAACATAAATCAGCTACAGATCTCCCGTCTTCTCTAATTAATGTCCAAGTTCGATTGGTAAAATTTTTTCAATTTTCACCATGGGCTCGGAGTGTTTCACTGTAGGACTGAATGTATCTCCTTTCCCACTACATCCTAATCCATCTGTATGCCATAGAATAGTCGTTGCGAAGAATTTCCAAGAATCAAAGTTTACTAGCACTGTCAAGGAGACAATTAAGAAAAAATAACTGTCAGCCATTCGATTTGAATATCATTTTAATATGAGTAACCTTCCCCTCTTAAGGGTAATATTCGATTCATAAAATTGTATTGAAAATAAAAAGAAGCCAGAAGCCTTAATTAAAAAATTATTTTAAGCTTCAGTTTTTTTTTTTTTTTTAATTAATTACCGCACCCTCAATTAAACCAAGCCCAACTACATACATACTTTCAACTTTCTAACCCACTGTACGCACAAAAATGCATTCAATTGAATTGATGTAATCAATTGAAGATATTGCATGATATTATCGTTGTTTGTGTTGTATTGTGTTGCGTTGTGTTTGTGTTTGTGTATATAGTGCGTATGAGAATTATTTCATAAGAAGAAAACGTAGAAATGGGAGAAATCTGAAAAATAAAGAAAAACAACAACAACGACAAACAAAATATGCAATTTGTCACGTAACTGGACTTAAAAAAGAGTGTTTTTTTAAATACTCTTTTTCTAAATGTATTAATTGAGCAGAAATTTCTCTTTAATTTTACTTTTGCTTTGTAACACGAGCTTTAAATGTGGGTTTACTTGTATTGTGTTGTTGTTTTTCTTTTTATAATTATGTTATGTTATGATATTATTTAGTATCTCTAATGCATACGAGAGATAAGAAAGAAAATTTCTTTACAAATTTAGAACGAATTTATTTATAATTTATTGACTACAACGACAACAGCAACAACAACGACTACATATAAATTTCACGATGATGAGACAAACGAAAGGAATGAAACGAAACCATACAAAATTGTTATTGTTTTTGAAGCGTATAATTGTTGTTGTTGTTGCTGTTTCAATGTATATTTCCGATTTATAAATTACTTTTTAGGGTGGGTGTGTCATGCATGCATGCATGGCCTTTTGTAAACGAACGGACTAAAAGGAAAAACTGTAAAAACACAAGTACATATGCATGCATAAATATATTCATTGTTTTCAGTATTTCTTTATAAAATTTTCTTTAAATAGAACAAATTACCATTAATCGAGAGAGAGAGAGAGAGAGAAAGAGGGAGAGCTAACAGCTAAACATACTCTCCATTCACTCTTATGTTTGTTTCTATCGAGAAAGATCTATTTTTACGATAACAGCAACAACAACAAAATTTTCGTATTATTATCACAGGAAATATTATTTATGATGAGAAAAAAGAAACAAGTCGAACATAACTTATAATAACACACACACACACACACTCACTCACAAATACTCTCTTGGGTACTTACACAGTCAAACCATAATTTCTTAGAATAAAATATTGCTAAAAAGCAATTATGATACTCAAAGAAGTATATTTGAATTGGAAAATTTATAGGTCGACCCCCCCCCTCCTTTGAATATTTGAATTTTTATTTATTTTTACATGACATTACGGCAGAGTGTTCGAAAAAGAGTGATGTCTACATTAGGGATGTATAAAGTGGAAGGAAGGTTGTTACGCACTAACCGCAGTTCGTTTTTAACCTAAAAAAGTGGGAATAAATATTCTAGAAGTTCGAACATGCTTAGTAATCATATTCAAATAAATACGAATGAAATTTACAACGATTTTCTGTTGGAAATTACTTACATTTCAAAGCAATAGTTTCTGAAGTATTTGGAATATTTACCTGAAATGAAATAAAAAAGAAAAATTTAATTTAATAGAGTACGAATACATTAAAGTTGAAGGAATTCTAAAAACTTCAAAGTAAAGGGCTATCCATTTCGTGGTTTCAAAAGTATGGGACTGGAATTCGACATTTGTCAAACTAAGTTGTGAAACCAATTTTTTTCTTTTCAGTTGCAAGTCTGACATTGACGAAAATGGATCGCTTAACTATCACACAACGCATACAAATTATTAAAACCTACTACAAAAATGGTGATTCTGCCACAGCCACGTATCGAACAAAATTTTCTTCAGCGATGAAGCACATTTCACACTAGGTGGGTATGTTAATAAACAAAATTGTCGTATTTGGGGTTCTGAGAATCTTCAAGTAATTGAAGAGAGGCCATTACATCCAGAAAAAGTCACTGTTTGGTGCGCTCTTTGGTCCGAAGGTGTGAAGGCAGTGAGAACCTTACTCTCCAAAATGCCCCAGGCGCAAAAGTCCAACGGATTGAGATCCGGAGATTTTGGTGGCCATTGTGTGGTCGAAATGAAGCGAGGAACTTCCTTTTTAAGCCATTATTGGTTGACGCGTGCTGAGTGTGGTGGTGCTGAGTCCTGTTAGAATGTTCATGGTCTGCGGCCGAAATGTTTGTCTGCCCCGGGCTTCAATACTGTCTTTAAGACATTTTCCCGATAATATTCGGCATTTATTTTGACCCCACGGTCGATGAATACGAACGGGGAGCGACCATCGGCCGTTACGGCGGCCCACACCATTACCATCGGCGGCGCTTGAGTTCTGGTGGCCAATCGCAGGTGTAAATTTTCAGCTGACATCTTTGGCAAGTAAACCCGATCATTTTGTTTGTTCACAAACTGCTCAATTTGGAATGGCTTCTCATCGGAGAAAACCAAATTCGGTAACTGGCCACTTTCGTGCAAGCGAAGTAACTCCTTGGCTCTTTCCAGTCTAACTTTTTTTTGTCCATCGGTGAGCTCTTGCACTTTTTGGAACTTCAATGGCTTTAGTCCAAGCTCATTTTTCAATATGTGTTGCATCCGTTCTCGCGATATGTTTAGCTCACGAGCAATTTTTCTACCACTGCGGCGTGGATTTCGATCAAATCTGGCCTTCACTTTTCGGATCATTTCTGGTGTTGTTACCGTTTTATTTCGTCCACTTTTTGGACGCGATCCAACACTGCCAGTATCACGGTAACGAGCAATGGTACGAGAAACAAAAGATTTATTCACATTTAAATGCTGGAGGGCTCTAACGATAGCCACCTGTGGTTTTCCAGCCAAATATAAAGCAATCACACTATCACGCTTGAATTCCATCACGAATAACTTTTTTTCTGAATGCAATAGATCAAAATGCTTTCATAAGGCTTGTAAATAATAAAATGAACTGTCACTGAAATAAATCTGTCAGCTGTCAGACGAGCGGTTTACAAATGATAACAACCTGAAGTTGGTTGCAATACATATCAGCAACCCTGTACAATCTCCGACATATTATAGGACATAGGTTTTCTGATTGCCTCACTTAAATTGGATATTATCCACTCGTTTTACAGGGAATCTCAATATAATCTGTGTTGGATATTAGACGAGAACCCGTGGTTTAAACCACGACTCGTATATCTCGAACAGAAACGAAATATGAACAAATATTTCCTCGGTTACTTCCTCTCAGCAATCTCCAGGCTAAAACTCTAGAGACTAAAATAAATTTCCCATGAAATGTTTCTCAAAAATCTGTTGTTCGGAATCGACTTTAATCTGACGGGCAGGCCACTTGTGTATAAAATTAACACATGGGAGGTGTGACCCTGACTAAAGGGTTGTAATAACCAATTAAGTATGTAAGATGAGGTGTCCAGTTCGTAATCTCCGAGTTGGAATAGGGATAGGTATTCCGATTGCCTCCATTAATTTGGTTATTATCCACTCGTTTTACAGGGAACCTCAATCTCTTTGGCAGCAAGAGCGTACGTGCAACATTGCTAATCTCTGCTGGACACGAATGAATAAGATGAAAACGGTTATCCAAAGCACAATAGCGTTTTTCACGGGCTAAAAGACTTAGCATTCCTTAGGGAAATGATTTCTGCTGGAGCGATGTTGGTTTGAGTGGAGGAAAAGACCGTCTTGCATATCATATGTCACGTATGGACAAGAAGACGGCACAATAGCTATTGCCACGGGCTGAAAGACTTAGCATTCCTGGAACTATCTTCTTCAGGACCTGAGAGGGAGGAAGAGAAAGACTTTCTTTCATCTGATGTATCTGAGCCGTGTTTTTATCATGAAAAAGAGGTTTTTAATCCAACACTTTCTGACATCTTTGACCAAGCTCTCAAATATAAAGATTTCTTTTAAATTCTAGTTGATTTCCTCTGGGAAATGTTTGATCTCCGACTTGAATATGGTTTGTGGCACCACAATCGGCCTAAATACTGACTCCAGTGGTACCTCTTCCTTGAACTAGCAAACCTATGGTGATGATTTACAATTTCTCTGCTAATTTTCTTGAGTAACGAAGCAAATGACAATTTTAATGAAGACAAAAATTGTTTTGAAATTTATTTTCTTTACATTTGTTCTTCTTCTTGCCATAGTTCTTCTTCTTTTTGTATTTTTTGTGGTTATGTTTGGTTAGTTCTTTCATTTTTTTTTTTGCATTTCTTTTTAAATTGCATCAACTCAACTGGTATACAACATTGACTGACTAACTACTTACACTCTCTTTCAATGAGAACTCAACACTAACAAGAAGAAGAAGATATAAAAGAAATGATGACGATCATCGTAATAGTTATGTGATCTACCAGTTATTGTTGCTTTTGTTGTTGTTGCAATGAAGTAATCAGGTTGCTTAGTTGGTGTAAACAACAAATACAACAATAACAGGAAAAAAAGAAAGAAAAAAGAGTAAAAGAATGTCGTTGTTGAAGAAAGAAGTAAAACAACAAAAACAACAACAACAATCACAACAATTTGTGTTTTAATGTTTTGAATGTTAATGGAAACATCGTGTTGGTAACACTGATTCTTGTTTCTCCCATATTATTATGAAAGAGCCCCATTAAGTTTGCTCTTTACCATACTCTCTCTCCACATTCAATAGCATTTGTGTGTATGTGTGTGCATGGTTGGTAAGCCTGAGTCAGAACTAAGAGAATGAGTGTAAGTAGTTGGTATGTGTTGGTTGTTGTTATTGTTGCTGGTTGTTGGTTATTGAATAGTTGTTCTCGCCGTATATAGTTATTTTGCTGGTTTGTGGCCTGGCCTGTCGGGGACTATACTGCTGCTGCTACTGTGGATGGTTATTGACATCGTGTATGCTAAGCTTAGCATTATTGTTGCTTTTTTTTTCTTTCTTTCTTTTTTGCTGTTGTAGTGGTTTTTTACTTGTTGTTGTTGTTGTTGTTATCGTTATTGTTGCCGTTGTTAAATTCAAGATCATCATCATGAATACCATTTAAAAGTTTATTGACTTTTTGGCATTTTTTTTTTTTTTTTAAATTTTTTTATATTTTTAACTGTTCACTGCCTCTGCCTCTTTTTTAATGTGGAAGTTTAATGATTAAAAAACATTCTTTTTTGTTATACGATTTTCGTTTTTAGTTTTTGCCATTAAAAAGTGTAAGAAAAATCAATGACCTCGGATAATAGCGTACTAGAGATGGCGTTTTTTCAAAATTTTTCTATGACCACGACTTATTTTTTGTACACTCTAAACATTGTTCTTAAAAAGTGTCCTCCCGATCTATGTACATAGGGGAGCTCAGTCCATAGGGGTAGTTAGATAGAGGTGGATAATCACACTTAGGTCACATGAGAACCATTCGGAATTTTTAATGCAGTGATTTAGACATACAATGTCCATGCCTGATAGTTTTTTTCATATTGCGCATGTGACAGACACAAAAATGCCTTTTCCCTCTCCGGCTTAATGCTGGGCATGTACCAAATAGGTGAAGAACACAATCTTCCTACTATTCCTCGACTCTACAACTTCTGTCAAGATTGCGCGACAGTTTTTTCAGATTGCGTATGTGGCAGACATCTCAGATTACGGCCGATAACTATACTTTCGATATAGTGAAGGAATTTATTAATCTTGGCTCCCCCGTTGCCACTTAAAATGATGATGTCAGTCTGGAGATCAAGCCTAGGATTACTCTTGCCAACAGGTGCTACTACAGTCTGGTCTCAATAGGCAATTGAGTAGCAGAGACCTCTCTCGTACTACAAAACTAATACTCTACAAGACATTCATCCTGCCCGTACTTCTTTATGGCGCAGAGTCATGCGCACTATTAAGCATTGATGCAGCAGCCTTGAGAGTATTCGAGAGAAAAGTAAGATCTTCGGTCCAGTGCGATCCAACAGTGAGCTGTATGAGCTCCTCAACGACATGGATATTGTCCAGCGTATTATCATCCAGCGGCTGCACGGGCTCGGAGGAATAGACGAGGATGCTCCGGCGAGACGGGTACTTGATACGGGGATTTGCGGAAGTCGGCGAAGAGGACGACCTTGTTTGCGTTGGAAGGTTTAAATCATGGAAGCCCTGTCATCTAGTGGTGTAACCAACAGACGTAGGCGTACAAGAAGCAGAGACGCCTGGAATATTGTCTTAAGGCAAGCCGAAATCCATTAATCGGATGGTTAAGGGCCAATAAAGTAAGTAAGTAGAGTGTTTTTCAGGGAACATCCCAAATAGCTATGATCTCTCTGTTTGAAAAATACTGCACTGATCAGTCAGCCTATAAGAAAGTCTTATTAGAACTGAAGTCGCCATAGTCTAGTAGGTAGTGTGTTGGCTTATTAGACGTGAGGCCAAGGTTCAAACTCCAGGTCTGACATCTCCAATAAAACGAAATATAAACAAAAATATTTCTCAGGCGACTTTCTTTCAGCAGAATTCACGGCAAAATGTCTGAGAGAAAATAAAAATTGCCATGAAAAAATTTCTCTAAAAATCTGTCGTTCAGAATCGACTTTAAACTGAAGATGCCGCCACCACTCATGAATAAAATTAATACACACAGCATAAGTGGTGTGAGAAGCTAAGTCGTAATCCTGACTGAAAGGTTGTAATGGCCATAATTATGTATGTATACCTGGGTTATCAATACTGGCATTGAACAGCATCATCAGGTTCCTTAGATAGTCTGGCTGCTGCCTAGTCTTGCGCTTTTTACATTCTAATGATGCGACACCAAGTGAACCATTATTAGTGTAAGCCACTGTATGAGTCTAAAACATTATTTAAATACTGATAATCATCTCCAAATGAAATATTTATTATTTAATTAGGTTTCAATAATAATTATGAGTGTATTACACTCTTCTTTAACAAAAGTTTAAAACAGAAACCAGTTACGAAACCAAATATTTTCTAATGTGACAGAAAGCAAAGAAAACAGAAAGAAGAAGAAATTCTTTGATCGCATTCATGCTATTTTTGAAAGAAGAATATCAATAAAATTCCCAGATAATTTATTTAAATTTTGTGCGTTGGATGATTTGATTTTCTCTTCTTCAGCTTTAAAATATTCCACCACACAGTCTTATCTCATCTTATGGAATAAAAAGCGGTTTTGAAAGTTCTGACCGAAGAAGTCGTTCTGACCTAAATTTTATTATTTAAAAACCGTTAGAATGTCTTGAAAATTAAACACAGAAATTTGAATATTTTTCTAATTTTAAACTCGTCAGAAAATACAGAAATTTGCCATAAAAATGGTCATTTTAAGATTTTTCATTCGGAATCATGTGTTTGGATGACCATAAAAAAACATTTTGGGGGCAACAACCTTAGTCAATACCATTGAACAGGCATCTACGGAGTTTGAATTTATAATATCAAGAGAGTTTCGCCTATATGGTGAATACATCAAAACTTCCCAAGTTCGCCTAATTTCTGGCGAGCCCTCAAAACGCCAGACGTGCCTTAATGAAGAAGGTTTGCAGGGGAATCCTTGGGATGCTACCTAGCAATTAAGCACTGGATGTATACTGTGATACTACATAATTGATCATTACAATCCTTTAGTCAGGATTACAACATAGCTTCTCAAACCACCTATGTTGTGTGTGTTAATTTTATTCATACAGTTTAAAGTCGACTCCGAACGAGAGATTTTTGAGAAATTTTTCATGGAAATATTCTTTTACTCGTCGTAGTCTAGTAGGTAGTGTGTTGGCTTATTAGACTGAAGGCCCGAGTTCGAATCCCAGGTCAGACATCAAAACGAAAATATGAAAATATTTCTTCGGCGACTTCCTCTCAGCAGATTTCTGGCAAAAACTCTGAGAGTAAATAAAATTGCCATGAAAAGCTTCTCAAAAAAACTGTCGTTCGGAGTCGACTTTAAACTGTAGGTCCCGCCACTCATGTATAAAATTAACGCACACAACATAAGTGGTGTGAGAAGCTAGGTCGTAATCCTGACTGAAGGGTTGTAATGACCAATTATGTATGTATTATTTTACTCTCCAGAGCTTTTGCCAGAAAGGAGAGAGGAAGTCTCCGAAGAAATATTTTTTCATTTTTCATCCTGCTGTAGACATTTGACCTGGGGTTTGAACCGTGGCCTTACATCTAATAAGCCAACACACTACCTACTAGCCTACGGCGACTTCAGTTCTAATAAGACTTTCTTTTAGCGGCTGATTAATCAGTGCAGTGTTTTTCAGGCAGAGAGATCATGGCTATTTGGTATGTTCCCTGAAAACAACTCTACTTAATTGGCCATTAACAACCCGATTAACGGATTTCGGTCTGCCTTAACACATCATTCCAGACGACTCTGCTTCTTGGGCGCCTACGTTAGTTGGTCACACCACTCGTTGACAGGGCTTCCTCGATTTAAACCTATCCACGCAAACAAGGTCGTCCTCTTCGCCGACTTCCGCAAATCCCCGTTTCAAATACCCGTCTCGCCGGAGCATCCTCCTCTATTCCTCCTCCGAGCCAGCGCAGCCGCTCGATGTTAATACGTTGCGTAACGTCCATGTCGGTGAGGAGCTCATACAGCTCACTATTGGATCGAATGCGGAAATCAAGATAAACTCGCACTGGTCCGAAGATCTTACGCAGGACTTTCCTTTCGAATACTCTCAAGGCTGCAGCATCAATGCTTAATAGTGCGCATGCCTCTGCGCCATAAAGAAGCGAAAATCAAGATAAACTCGCACTGGTCCGAAGATCTTACTTTTCACGCGAATACTCTCACGGCTATTGCATCAGTGCTTAATAGTGTCCATAGCGTCTTGTAGAAGTGTTTGCGATAAGCAAAGGCACTTGGGACACGCCTCCTTGACCTGATTGATTAGTTGATAAGACGGAACACAGACGATTGTAAAGTCTCTAGGCTTGTGCGGCATAGGTTTGATCGTTCTACATGAAATGTAGCCTAGAACTGTATCCTCTATTGGGATCTTGAAAGGATTTTTGAAGAGACATTGTGCCTTAACCAGTTACATAGGGGAAAAGAAGCCTGTAGATAAGCGTCTTGTAGAGTGTAGTGTATTAGTTTTGCCGTACAAGAGAGGTGTCTACTATTCAATTGCCTATTGAGACCTTAGTAGCACCTGTTGGCAAGAGTGATTCTGCACATGATCTCTCACTCGATTTATATTATAAGAATACCACCTGCAAAGTTTTAAGAGAGTAAAATAAAGCGTATGGTTGCAGTGCTAAAGCACCTCTTCAAGACGATAACAATCTGAGGAAATCCAACTAGAAGTAGTCGTTAATGGACGCCATTTTTGATTTTAGAACCTTACAGAGTAGGCTAGATTAATTAGAAGCTTATGAGAAGCTCAAAATTGATTGTCAAAGTGATTTTTTGATAAGGAAATATGGTTTGTAGGGATTTAAATATTACGATTCAGTTGAGGCAATTAACAACAATTTTGCCACTGTTTGTCGTAATTTTAAACTACTTTGTATGGCAAAATATTTGCAAACTCTTAAAAACTAGAGTTCAACGTACATTTACCCTATTAAACATGAAACTATTATTTAAAAAAAAAAGAATAGAGATCAGGTGTGTGTTTTTTTATATATTTTTTATTGCTTTTGTTGTTGTCTAATTATTTTTATAGGCCCAATTAATTTTATTAACAAGTTTAACAAAGTTTTTCTAAGAAGGTTAATAGCACGCATGGAGAGGAGAAGTACATATTTAAAGTGGAGTTTAAATGTTCAGGTTCATTTAAATTGTAATTGACAAAGGGGGAAAGGGAAGAGAAGAGAATAAAAAAAGCCCTAATAATACTTACTACTTAATACATATAATGATTATTAATGTTTTATTACTATTAACCGGCCTTAAATTAACAAAAAAGTATAAAAAAAATACAAAGAAATGACAGGAAAAAATGGTTTTTTTTCTTTCTGTTTCTTATTTTTCGCTACCTTTACCAAATTTGTCCCATATGACTGGCCTTCAACTCCTAACAATAACGACGGCAACCCCATAGATAGATCGACGGACACACACACACAAAATAGACCTTTTTTACGAATTTTTTTTTTTATCGAAAATGTTGAAAAAATTTTAATGAGTAGACACACCAACAACAACTGTTACTGATAATAATAATAAGAAGCAGAGTTGCTTTGAGCAAACAATACAATACTACAGGGCGACACAATAGTAACGCACACACAGACAACATCAACATTTATTCAATAGTATCCCCCCATAACAATACGCAACAACAATAATAGCAGCAAGCAAATGTATTGTCATGATTGTGAGTGGACTGGAAAAAAGAAAACAAAAACAAAAAAACCTTTTGCAAGTACAATACACTCGTACATAGGCTGTTAATTTTCTTATTTCCTTTGTTGTTCTATTTTTTTTTTTGGTTTTTGTTGTCGGAGTATTGAACTATCAAGCGAATTGTGCCTTGAGTGAAAGGGCACACTTGACACCTGCTGGTAGATGATCAGTTTGATTTGACGCGAGAGTTGAAGCCGCAACTGCACCTGCCGAATGACTTTTCTTATCCATGATGACTGCATCTTCTAAGGGATTCTATATTTCGAGTCTACAGCACTCTCTCTAACTGTCAGGCTCGACTTGTCTTATTAGTGTGGAGTGCACTCACCCCCCCCCCCATCTATATAGGGTATGCCTATAATGTCTTCTCCTAGTCCATTATACTGACAATCCTGTAGTCAGGATTACAACCTAGCTTCCCACACCACTTATGTTGTGTGTGTTAATTTTATACATGGGCGGGAGGGACCTATAATTTAAAGCCGACTCCGAAGGACAGATTTTGAAGAAACGTTTCATGGTAATTCCTATCTACTCCCAGATTTTTCGCCAGAAATCTGCTGAGAGGAAGTCGCCGACAAAATATTTTTTTCATATTCCGTTTTGGTGGAGATGTCTGACCTGGGGTTTGAACCGTGGCCTCACGTCATTACCTACTAGACTACGGCGACTTTCTTCCTTACACCCAAGACTAATCATAATGGCCATAATCAACCTGAAATGCTTGCAATTTCATATCCATAGACTGTGGAACTGTACAAGCCCACCAAACATGTGTGTGTGGTTGTGTTAAGCCCCAAAAGTCTGAAGCAATAGCGAGAAGAAATATTTTTTCATATTCCGTTTTAATGGAGATGTCTGACCTGAGGTTTAAACCGTGGCCTCGCGTCAGTACCTACTAGACTACACCGTATTTTTTCCTCGAACGTCAAATGCTTGCAATTCCATTCAGTGCAAGTCCACCAAACATGTGTCTGAGTGTACGTTAAGCCTCCCAAAAGTCAAAGTAATAACGAGAGTACAAAAAATGACTTCCAATCTCCTTAAAATTGATTCAAATTCTTGCCAATTGCTTAACCTGTAGATCGATTATGACGGCCATAATCAATCTGCAATGCTTGAAATGTGGCCACACAAGTGTTTGTTACTTTTACACGTTCTTTGACAGTTGAACGATCCATATTCCCTAAATGGCAAACCTTCTACACCTAATTGCACTTGTTTTGATGATTTTCTTCACCTAAAACGCATTCTTATACAAGAGAATACGGTTGTAGGGTTAAATTCCTTAAATGAAATCCGATTTCCCATGGTCGTTATTATAAACAAATTAAAATAAAATACTTGTACTCAAACGAATCTCCCGAATAGCCCCAAGTAGAAAGGGTCACATTCTTGTTATCTTGTAGCAACACGGCAGCGACTGCATTTTCCATTTTCCATGCATTTTAGTTTTCAAAAACGAATAGTAAATGCAAGATAAACTAGATGTGCGTGTAAGAGTGTCTGTGGGTCAAAAAAAAAAAAAAAAAAAAATCATGGTATTTTAATGGAATACAAACAGAATGAATAAATTTTTAATGTTTTTCTGAATTCTTAGGAAAGGTCAGCACAGCACAGCACAACAAAACACAACACAAAAAACAAGGCGTTAAGGAAAACAACAATTTTTGTAGAAACGAAACCCCTTTTTCCAGAAAACAACAACAACAACAACAAAAAAACACAGTAAGAAACTCTAGTCAAAACTATTTAACAAAAGCAATAAAACACAGAGAGAAGTTCAATGTTTCTTATGTGTTTGTTTGCTCGTTCGTTCGTTTGTTCCTTCGTTCTTTATCTCTTTGGTATGTACAAGTTTGATTGTTAATGATGGTTGGATGGCAACCAAGCAACAAGAATAATAAATAATATGTGAGTGTAGTGTGTGACTGACTTAATGACTGTCCACCACCAGTCCAGTCAGTTAGTTAAGTTGACTGCTTGGCTGATTCGTCTAAATGTTTCCATAGAATTATAATTACGATGAATTGGTAAAAAAAAAAACATTTTTTTGTTTGTAAAAAAAAAAACATTTTTTTGTTTGTAAAAAAAAAACAAATTTTTTTTGTTTGTTGTTGTTTTTGGGTAACACGTTTTCTTATTGTGTAGATTTTCTGTATAAATTTTCGTTGTTGTTGTTGTTTGATATTTCTTATTAAAAGCCACTCCAAAAAAAAAAAAAAAAAAAAAAAAAAAAAAAAAAAAAAACACACAGAAAATCGCCTTTAAATTTGTTGAACGCAAAAGAACTTATGAGTACGTACGTACAACGAATAGATGATGAAGTTAAATGATGATCAATTGCTTGCTTTTAACAACCACCCAACGAACGAGTTATTCTCACATGCTTCCGGTGTGCTGTACGAGTTTATCATACCCATACTGTATGTGAGTAACTCTACAAGTCCACTAGCCATATACATATGTGTACGTGTGTGTGTGTGTGCGTTAAGCCCCCCAAAAGTCTAAAGCAGCAATGAGAATACAACAAAAAAATAAAAAACTTTAATTAATTTTGATCACTTTTTTATTGTTTCTTGTCTTTTTCTTTATCTGACTCTTATTTAAACGTCATTAAAAATCATAACAAATAAACATACTCAAGAGTTCAAATCATCAATAAAACCATATTTCATAATTGAAAAAAACCAATTTTTATGACTAAATTTCAATCTAAAGACTCAGGCAGACGCGTCTTGTCTGCCAAAAGCAAAAAAAAAAAAAAAAAAACGTAACGCCAAAAAAACGGGCCACCTTTTATTCTTGGCCACTAAAATGTGATAAAAAAAAAAAGAAGTATGTATCAACAACGTTTCAACGATCTTTTATTTGATTATTGAGTTTTTTATCGCTATTTTATCTCTCTCTCTTCTTCTCTCTTTCAAACAACACACATGCCAACCTTCTGTTGCTCTTTCAATCAACACTCATTCATCATTATTAACTAATGAGCACTGTTTACAACAGGTTGGCAACATTGCAATTATTCAATGGAGATGCCACTGCCTAGGCATACTAAAATCGATAACAAATTTCCTTACGGTGTTTTCTTTTCAACAAAGAAAATGCCACCATCTTACAAGGTGCATTAAAAAAATTTTTGATCAACCCTGGTGTAATGTCATTTTTTATTTGAGAAGAACATAACACAAATATTAAAAAGGGTATGCCCTGTTTTTTATAACAAAAAAAAAAAAAAATATTTTAACACTGTTCTAACTTTGAATGCAATTTTTTATATTGCTGACCATGTAGCTTTAATAATGTAATATTTCCTTAAGATTACTCCACAAAACAATGAAAAAATTAACTTCAAATTGGATAACAAGTCGCCTGGTACTTTTTTTAAATTTCATCTGGTAGCCCTATAAATAAACAAAAGTCATCAGCTTTACAGGGCATTATCAGCACTCTCGATTTATACAGGGCATAAAATGCAATGCCCTCCACCATTGGCAAGTGCGAATTATTTAGAATAAAACATACCACCCTTTTAGAGGGCGAAACATTTTTAAGAAACAAACGCAAAATTGCATTTTGCGTTAATAGAATGCACATTTTTTGGTAGAAAAGAAAACACCATTAGTTTGCTATCAATAGCATCAAGTATGATAATACATACACATACATAATTGGTCAATACAAACTTTTAATCAGGATTACGACCTAGTTTCTTACACCACTTATGTTGTGTGTGTTAATTTTATACATGAGTGGCGAGACCTACAGATTAAAGTCGACTCAGAACTACAGATTTTTGAGAAACTTTTCATGGCATTTTCATTTACTCTCAGAGTTTTTACTAGAAATCTGCTGAGAGGTAGTCGCCGAAGTAATATTTTTTCATATTTCGCTTTATTGGAGATGTCTGACCTGGGGTTTGAACCCGGGCCTTACGTCTAATAAGCCAACACTCTACCTACTAGACTACGGCGACTTCTTCAAGAATGATAATGATAAATCCCCAAATTTCTAAATTGCCCGCCTATTAATCACAACAGTGCTGGTCAACATGAAGTTATTGCCTGATCTACATTCTCACTATATACTGTTTAGTCATTCATTCCCAAATCCGGGAAATAAATCCCACAAGTTCGACACAAATTACTTTTATGACGAGTTGATGCCGTCACCTCAAATCAGTTTCTGAATTGCCTGCCTATTAATCGAAAAAGCAACAGTGCTGACCAGCATGATTTGGCGCGACTTACTGAAGTCATTGTCGGATCCAAATTCTCACTTAACACTGTATAGTTGGGAAAAAATTACTTTCACGATGTGTTGATGCCGTCGCCTCAAATAAGTTTCTAAATTGCCTGAAATCGAAATCAACTCTGCTAGTCAGCATGATTTCCCACTACTTATTGAAGTCATTGCCGGACCTACATTCAAAATGAATACTGTTAAGCCATTCATAACATATCCCATATCTGGGAAATAAATCCCACAAGTTCGAAATAAATTAGTGTTCGGACCAGTGGATGCCGTTGGCCTCAAATAAGCATTTAGCTTAGCCTACATTCGTCTTATCCATTACTCTGCAAACTAGACACAAACGAACAATAAGATCAGTCAGATTAATTGCAGAAATATGGCAGCATTGTAAAATAACTGTCTAAGCTTGTAGTTAATGGGAGAAGAAGTGACAGGTTCGTCTCCTTTAACTCCTCTGATCGTATAAGCAGAAATTCTGTCAAAAAGCATCAGATTAATGTTCCACAAGGTTACAGACATTTTTTCAAAACCTTATGATTTGACTGTAGCAAGCTTCACGTACCTGTAGGGGAGAAGTTCATATTTCCGCGTATTTCAGAAACAACTGAAGCTCTATGATCTACTGGGAATTAAGTGTTATTAAAGAAGAAATGGAGATTTAAGTCTCTTGACACGCCATAGAGGACAAAACCATTGAACAAACATTTCTTTGGCGACTTCCTCTCAGAAGATTTCTGGCAAAAACTCTGCGAAAGTAAAAAAAACAAAATTGCCATGAAAAGTTTTTTTAAAAATCTATCGTTCTGAATCGACTTTAATAAACTGTAGGTGCCGCCTTTCACGTATAAAATTAACACACACAGTGGTGTTAGAAACTATGTAGGTCGTAAGCCTAACTCAAGGGTTGTAATGACAAATTATGTATAGATGAACGAGGTGTGATCAAAGAATAACCGTTATTTTCAAATTTCGTGAGTTACGTATGTTCGATTTTCGCATTTTTTTTGTCTGTTATGTTGGTACACATGTCTGTTATATACATATGTTGACAATATCAGCCATTTTGGATTGTCAGTTTGTTTTTGACAGATAAAAAAGTTAGTCGTGTTTTGGTGTGCTTTTCGATTTTTTACTATTCGAAAAAATGAATCAAAGAAACTGTATTAAGTTTTGTGTAAAAAATGAAATTAAATGAAAATGTTGACTGAAATTTGAAATGTTGACTGTGGCGTTTGACGAGTCTACTATGACCAGAACACAAGTTCAATTGTGGTATAACCGATTTAAGGAAGGCCGAGAAGATGTCAATGACGATACTCGGCCTGGTCGCCCGAGCGCGTCAACAGACGATGAAAACATTGAAGCAGTGAATCACTATTAGAGAGGTTGCTGATGATGTTGGCATATCGTACGGCTCATGCCAAGTAATTTTTACGGATGTTTTAGGCATGAAACGTGCGGCAGCGAAGATTGTTCCAAAATTGATAAATTTTGAGCAAAAACAACGTCACATGGACATTGCTCAGGAGATGTTTTCGACGATCCAAATTTGCTCAAAAAAGTCATAACTGGTTACAAATCATGGATGTATGGCTATGACATTGAAACCAAATCCCAATCATCCCAGTGGAAGCGTCCAGAAGAGCCAAGACCGAAAAAAGCACGTCAAGTTCGGTCAAATGTGAAGGTTTTGCTCACTGTTTTGTTCGATTGCAATGGCGTAGTGCATCTTGCCACAAGGTCGTACGGTCAATAAGGAATACTACCTTGAAGTTATGCGCCGATTGTGCGAAGCAATTCGTCAGAAACGCACAGAATTGTGGAAAAACCAATCATGGATTTTGCACCATGATAACGCACCAGCTCACACATCGATGCTTATGCGTTAGTTTTTGGCCAAAAACAAAACCGTAATCATGCCTCAACCACCGTATTCACCGGACTTGGCCCCCGCTGACTTTTTCCTCTTCCCCAAACTGAAGACACCGATGAAAGGAAAGCGTTTTGCTACGATTGAGGAGATAAAAGAAAAATCGAAACAGGAGCTGTTGGCGATACCAAAAAGCGGGTTTCAGAAGTGTTTCGAGGATTGGAAAAAACGCTGGCGTAAGCGTATTATATCTGAAGGGGGTTACTTTGAAATGGACAAGATAGTTATTGATAAATAAATAAATAAAAAAAAAATAAATAAAAAAAATAAAATAAAAAAATAAATAAAATAAAAAAATAAATAAAAAAAAATAAAAAAATGATAATAAATAAATAAATAAATGAATGATGCGAGAAGCTAGGTTGTAAGCCCGTCGAAAGGTTTGTAATGCCCATTAACTTATATATGTATGTAATGTGTGCAACAATCTGGTAACACTGACAAATTATTCAAAACGTAAACAAATGCTTGTCATTATAATTGCAAAGTAGTTGTCGCTGCCATATTTGTTATTCCTTGTAATTGTTGTTGTAATAATTAGTGGTGTTTATATATAGTGTTACATTAATGGCTATTGTTATTGTTTTTATTGGTTTTTTTTAATATTCATTTTATAGACCCAGTGTTATAATTGTAGTCGTCTGTGTTTAAATAATTTTTTTACACGAAAATAAAAATTTATTTCACAAGGTCAGGGTTTTTTTGAAAATCAAAATTTTGGCTTCAAGACGATTTCAAGTAAAAAGGCGTGACATCTTTATTTGAATAATGCTTCTTCTTCTTCTTCTTTAGTCTCCAATTGCTATTCGATTTTTGACACATCGATGTACACAAAAATAAAGAAATAAATATTGTTTTTAACGAAAATTTATTATGCAATGAATGTCTTAATTTCGAATGGAAGATCATAAATTGGTTTCGTAAAGAGCTCACTCTAACAAAATGTTTAATTAGCAGTAAAATATTTAAGAGCTGGAGCACACACACAGCAAGTTTAGTTTTTACAATTGCAAGACTATTCAAGTCTACAAAAATTGAAAAAAAAGATAATAAAGTCGTCTTCAAATAGAGGCTGGCTGTTGGAAGTTATGCCTGTAGGTGGACATTAATATGAATTCCTACTAAAAGAAGAATGATGGAAGCATCAGTAGACTTAGCACGTTGGTGGTTAGGTTAGTTTGAGGGCGTATGCAGTTATGTCAGCAAGTACACTACACTCACAAGTCATTGGATTGCTCATCGTAAAGAAAAAGAAAACATAGAGGGAATAAGAAAAGCGCAACAGAGAAAAAAAATCACTCAATTACACCAATCGGCTAAACCAGCTCAATTTCATTATAAACCTCAGCAGAGCCCGAATGTTGACTCACGACAGAGTGTTGAAACTTTTAAAGAATTCATCTACTACCAGGAAATAAGCAGTTGCACTGGAGGTGCTTTATAGTATCCGACTCCTTCTCATCTTCATATAGCCTGAATTGGATTCTATTCCTATTGTTGGCGACTTAACATCAACAATGCTACTTAAGGAACCCTATTACAAAACTCTCTCTGTCACAACAGAAAGCCGTTTCTACCGTCATTGTGAGATAGCCCAAGATCGTTGGCCATGCAACATCGCATCTATCTTCCCATTGTCTCTACGTTCTCTAACCCATCTACCGATGAGTTCCTAAAGGTAGCACGAGTGTCTAGCAAGAGTGTCAAACATTTCGAACTTAGGTTACTGGGTCCCAAATCATGTGGGAATTCTCGACAATGAGCAAGCAAACTAACTTGCAAAAAGAGGATGCCAAGCCGTTGATATAGCTAGAACCCTTCAGTGAGTGTGGGCGAATGTTTGCAAAGGTATAATCCACAAAAGGCATGATAGAGAGAGGCAAAGAATTCTCAAATCAATGAGACAATCAAAACTTTTGTTGAGAAACTACAATAACCGGAGATCTGTGTCTTGCATCAGACTATGCAGCAATAACCTAAGATTGGTAACCGATCTCAGAATGGTGGTTGTCTCGAGCCCAGCACGTAGATGTGGTGACAATGATAATGAATCATCGGAATACATTCTTGGAACCTGTAGAGCATTAATGCATCCCAGAAAGAAACAGCTGCGGGTGCATATTAAGTGCTAGGGTAGTCATTGTTAACACCGAGCAGCATTTTGAAATTTGTAAGGGCAATAGGATTAGACGAGACATTATAGAGATACCTTATAAAGTTTGATAGGAATAGAATAGACCGTATGGTTGCAGTCCTCAGATATCTCTTCAGGACAATAATAACAACGATAAGCCCTGTCATCTATTAGTATGCCTGGAGAAGACATAAGACATTTAGACACGCTTGAAAGGAAATGTACAGGAAAGTCCAAGTCTGATAAATATTTTTAAGTAATTACGGAACCGAGGAAGCTCATGTATTTTATTCAGTTTTAATACAGTTAACGTGCCGATGTCAACCTATTTTTATAATGATCGCAGCAAAGAACACAACATATTTATCTTTCGTAGTTGTAGGGTTCGACAAGAGAAGTTGAAGTATGATGGACTTTCCTAATGCAAAGCGTAGACCTTGAATCCAAAACTTGGTATTAAAATTTTCCTACACCTAGGCCGTAGTCTAGTAGGTAGTGTATTGGTTTAAAATTTGCCATGAAAAAGTTTCTCAATAATCAGGTGTTCGGAATCGATTTTAAACTGCAGGTTCAAACACTCATGTATAAAATTAACACACACAACATAAGTGAAGTGAGAAGCTAGGTTGTAATCCTGACTGAAGCGTTCTAATGACCAATTACTTACGTACTTCCTGTTAGCAGACTTTTGACAAAAACTCTGGAGAGTAAATAAAATTGCCATGAAAAATCTGTCCCTCGGAATTGACTTTAAACTGTAGGTCCCGTTACTCATGTATAAAATTAAACACACACAACATAAGTGGTGTGAAAAGCTAGGTCGTAATCCTCACTGAAGGGAGGATTATTATATTTCTATATATGCAGTAGTCGTCGTAGTCTAGTAGGTAGTGTGTTGGCTTATTAGACGTAAATGCAGGGTACTTCTTCAAAGATGCTGCGAATCGTAACGTAGTTGTGAATGGTGAGCGCTATCGTGAGATGATATTCAACTTTTTTTTGCCCAAAATGCAAGAGCTTGACTTGCATGACATGTCATTTCAACAAGACGGTGCCACATGCCACACAGCACGCGTTACAATGGACTTATTGAGATGCGAGTTCGGTGAACATTTTATTTCACGTTCGGGACCGGTCAATTGACCGCCTAGATCGTGCGATTTAACGCCTTTAGACTATTTTTTGTGGGGCTATGTTAAAGCTCATGTCTATACAGACAAGCCCGCTTCAATTGACGCATTGGAAGACAACATTGAAGCATTTATTCGTGAGATACCGGCCGAAATGTTGGAAAGAGTATGCCAAAATTGGACTAAGCGGATGGACCAATTGAGGCGCAGTCGCGGTCAACATTTGCATGAAATAATCTTCAAACATTAAATTATATGGACCGTACTATCGATTCAAATAAAGATTTCATGCATTTTTCTGAATTTTATGTGTTTTTTTTTTGAAAAATTTTCCTATAGCTCTTAAACAATCACCCCTTATAATATAAATATTTCTTCGGCGACTTCCTCTCAATAGATTTCTGGCAAAAACTCTGAGAGTAAATAAAATTGCCATGAAGAGCTTCTCAAAAATCTATCGTTCGGAATCGACTTTAAACTGTAGGTCCCGCAACTCATGTATAAAATTAACGAACACAACATAAGTGGTGTTAGAAGCTACGTCGAAATCCTGACTGAAGGGTTGCAATGACCAATTATGTATGTATGCATATGTGTAAACCTAGGCTTCGCATAAGCAAAAACTTAAAATTTCAAAAGTTTCATTATTTTTGCTACGCACTGTATAGTTTTTTTTTTTTTTTTTTAATTAACATGTCTTTAATTGTTATGTGTCTTGTACAAGAATGGTTGGTGGTGGTGGTAGTAAATAAATAAATTATCATACGAAATGGAAATAAAAATTAAAATTCAAAAAAAAAAAAAAATTGAAATATTAATGCAGAACTCTTGAGAGTATAATTATTATTATTATTAAAAATAAAAAATAAAATTTAATTCTTAATTATTATTCTTATTTGTTTAATGAATGCAGCAATACAACCCACATTACTCTGGTAATTTATTAAATATTCAAACACATTATAATAGACACTGTACAAGTACAAGTACGATATGATTAAACATGACATTAGTTTTTTTTTTATTGTTTTTGTTGATGTTGATTTTTTTTTTTTTTTAATAATATTAGAATTTTGTTGCTGGTTTTCGTTTTCGTTTTTTTCTCTGCAAAAAAGTTATGTAACCCCAATACCACCACCAGTAAGCTCTCCTCCTCTATGCTTTAAAGCCCACTTAAAACAAAAAAACATGAAAAAAACACTAAAACCAGCAAAAAATAATGAAAGAAAAAAAAAATTCCGCGATATTGGCAACACAAAAAAAGGCAACCAACAATAACAACAACAGTAGTAGATAGTTAGTAGCGAACGAAGTAATTTTGGCGAGTAAGGCATGAGAGTACGTACGTATGTATGTATGTACGTAACTTTAACAGTGAATTGTTTTAACAATGAAAACATGACTAAAAGAACCAACGAACATTGACCTTCATTGAAATAATACAAAAATAGAAAAAAGAAGCAACAACAACAAATAATAATGTTTAAAACAATACAATACCAAAAAAAAAAACTCTTTGAAAAACATTAAAAAAAATTAAACTTAATTTCGTTGTTTTTTGTTTTTTAATTTTTGATGAGCCACAGTGTCATTAAAGTGCTGCCTGGTAATAGCAAAAAAATTTACTCTAGTTTTTGAAATAAAAAAATAAAAACAACAAGACATATTACAATATAGAAAACATCAATTCTAGTCTAATAAGTATCCAATAATATCAGCATTTTTCGTTTTTCATCACTTACAACACAAAGAAAATTGGAACAAAAAAGAACATCATTATTAAGACCGATTGATTATTGTGATGCCCTACACCTAGGGTTGCCAGCCAGCTTTTTTGATGCTTGTCCAGTTTCAAGCTAAAATTTAATTTGTCCAGCTAAATAGAAATTTTTTTAGTACACTGCAATAACTTGGGCAATAATTTTCATGTTATCTTTGTCAAATCATGTTAGCCAACACTGATTGTACATTTGTTATACAACTAAGTTATGATTTCCCTCTTCTATCATCACTGACAACATGTCTCAACACTTGAACAGCTGATGTCATAATAAATATTATTGCGAGCAATAGTCAATTTCTTTACGTACAGCTTTTATTTTTTTGTACATGAAAATAATAAAAATAATTTGCAGAAAATCTTGAAATGGATATTGATGAAGAAGCTGATCCATCAAAAAGACGACTCACAACGTTCTGTGATAGATGGAAAGAGTTTGCAAAATATGCAAATTGGATAAGAAAAAAAGATAATTACACGGCAGAGTGTAAATTATGCCAAACAGACATTATAATCAAATATGAAGGCAGCCGCTCACTTGATAAACACATAAAAACAAAAAAAAACATAATAAAATGGAGATGTCGCAGAAGTTGTCTCAAACTATTTCGAATTTTGTAGTCCCAACAGAGACAAAAATTGTATTTTTTTATGTCCAGCTTTTTTTCTTTTGTCCAGCTTTTTAAAACCCAATGTCCAGCTTTTTGCGAATCGGAATCTGGCAACCCTACCTACACCCCAGTATAAACCTTTTTTGGGCGGCTTCCTTTTTTACTTGATTGGTTAGTAGTCTAGTAGGTAGTATGTTGGCTTATTATACGTGAAGCCCAGGTCAGAGATCTCCAAATAAACGAATTTCCTTTCACCAGATTTCTGGCAAAAACTCTGTGAAAATAAAAAAAAATTGCCAGGAAAAGTTTCTTAAAAAATCTGTTGTTCGGAATCGAATTTAAACTGTAGGTACCGCCGCTCATGTATAAAAGTGGTGTAAGAAACTAGGTCGTAATCATGACTCAAGGACTGTAAGGGCTAATTATGGAGGATGACTCGATTATCTTTAACAATACGTTTATCGAATTTCGGCCTATCTTAACATATCCTTCTAGGCGCATCTGTTTCTTGCGCGCCTTTGGCAGTTGATCACTTCAATCGATGACATGATCGTCCTCTTCGTTGTCGTCGGCTAATCCTCGCATTAAATACCCATCTCAGCAGAGCATCCTATCCCATCTATCTGAACGACACAGCCGCGCCAGCGCAGTAACAGGATGTTAATGCGCTGACAAGTTCCATATCATTGTATAGTTCATGTAGCATTGTTGGATCAAATGAGAAAATCATCGCCATTGGTGCGTTACAGAGTCCATGCCTATGCATTATAGAGAAGGCAGGATGGACGACCTGTAGAGCATTGGTTTCGTCGCACGAAAGAAGCCTTTGCTACCCAATTACCTATTGAGATTATCGTAGCAACTGGTGGCAAGAGTGATCCTACGCTTGATCTCCAGACTGACATGACTTGATCTCCAGATAATGGCGGAGCATAGATGAACAAATTTATTGACAACATCGAAATTATAATTATCGACACATCTGAAATTAGATAGGCCGCAAGCCCCTACTTGTCGACATCATATACATCGTTCCTGATACAATCCCTTTCAACAGCAAGATATTATTGTTGTAGAGACATACGCTAGCCACTATAAGGTCTTTTGTGCAGATATATAATCACCCTATAACGTCTCATTCAAGTTCATATTTCGTTTTTTTTTTTTTGATGTCTGAGCTGGGGTTTGAACAATTGCCTTGCGACTAATAAGGCAACATGTCTACTAAACTACGGCGACTATTCCTATAATACTGGGTGCATACTTAATATATACCCAGGTCCCAGAATCGACTCCTTAGATCCAGAATTCCCATCAACTTAACCGTAGACATTAAAGCTGTGGTCTTTAACAACATGTGCAGAGAGTCTCTAGCGCCGCTGTAGGACAAGTTCTCATCACTCCTGTTATGCCAACACACGCTAGTATCTGGTACTTGTCCAACTCCATTTAGCTGTTGTCCTGTGGGAGACTAAAAACGTGCACGGAGAGACAGTAAATGTCGACGACGACAGAAAGCGAACCATACAACACTGGCAAGAGAAATGGAACACTGAAACAAGTGGTAGATGGACGGCAAAACTTCTCCCAGATATTACCCGCTGGATAGAGAGGAAATTTGGTGAGTTTAACTACTATTTAACACAACTGTTTAAGATGGGGAAGATGACACGATCAAATTGCATCTATGATGATGCGGAACGCACTTTTTCTTCCATTGTGAGAGATGGAGATTGGAAGGAAGGAATCTTGAGGCCAAAGACGGCGCCTGTACTGTCGAGAATCTCTGCGATGTAATTCTGAACAGCGAGGAGAATTGGAATAGCATAGCCAGTTACACTGAAGCCTTACTGAAATCGAAGAAAATTGACTTGGATGAGAGAATTAGAATGGATGTTTAGACACCTTCTCAGATTTTGGGGGCCAAATGGCCAGACAGACTCCACTTCGAAGTAATACCACAGTAGTTCCGGAGTGGACGCAAAGAGTCCAAAATAGGAGGGGGAGATTTAGTGGGTGAGGGCCCCACACACGGGGGATAGTGAAGATTTCCCCTATGGTGCGGTTAGGTACATTTACTCCTCAGCGGAAAAAAAATTAGCTGTTGTCCACAATAGGACTGACCACCATACTCTACATCTAATTGAAGCGTTTTTGACTTACAACACTGATAGTTCTCAGCACGCCATCTGTATATTATTACGACATTATTGACATTACTTGAAAAGATCTTTATCTCGTAGGCATTTCACTGTCGTTTTCCTGACCCGAGAGGTCCTACTCATTTATGTCCTTATATATCAAGGCTATCCAACCCGCAATAGCGATTTTTACGGGCTATACTGTTCTTTTGGTAGGTACGCTGAAAGACTTGGTACTATGACAAATGACTTTTACAAGAGGGTATGAAGAGGATAAAGAGACCGTCTTTCATATCATGTGTCAGTGCCCTGCCGTGGCCTAAAAAGACGAATGTTTTTAACCTCTCACATTCTAATATCCTTGAACAACCTCTCGAATATAATGATTGCTGCAATAGCAAGCAATCCCATAGGGAATGTTTGATTGAATGTTTGAACATTGAGTATTGTATCACAATAGGCCGAAATGCGAGTGCTAAGCGGAAATTCGCAAATATATATAGGTTAGTTAGATAAATTTGGGTATTACGGATAGATGAAGAGCAGAAATCGATTTTTATGCCTCACTATGCTTTTTTCGAACTATGGAATGTGAAATCAACTGCTTTGCATATCCTGGTGAAATGTACAAGTATAACTCGCTAATAGAAACCGTAGTCCCTACTGGCAAAAATTTGGGATTCATAGGCTGCTTCTATTGAGACAATTTTTTTTTTTGTTTTGCCAACAGAAGTATTCACTTTAGGCAGGATTTCTTAGACTACTCATAGAAGATGATTGCCTGGCAATTCCACCAAACCTTCCTGTCTACCAAACTTGCTTTGGCCAATTTTTGCAGGGTTAGGTTAGTGTGGTAGCTTTATACCAAAAGCTCACTTGAGCACGCATAGCGGCCCGTTGTGACGCCACAGGTAAACGCAGTCTCTGTACTGACCAAGTTGCTCCGAAACAAGGAGGGAGAAGTTGGTCAGCGCAAGGGCTGCATATTTAAAGCACGACTACCCCACGCTGGAAAACCAGCCAGAAACTTGATAAACGAGGCTATATCTTTGACATCAATGGACGATAGCTCCATCAAGCTGAGCCAAATAACCTATATCTGCACCTCGCAAGAGATGGGCATTGACAGAGAAAGTGGATAACAGTCTCCTCTTCCTTTGCGGATCTGTATCCACGGCAGAAATCGTTAAATGGGAGCCGCATTCTTTCCGCGTGTCTACCCATAACACAGTGACCTGTAAGCATGGAAACAGTGATCGAGATGATGTTACGACCAAGTCCAAGAAACTGGTTGGTGCGCCTTCTATCCATTGAGGGCCAAGTGAGCATAGCGGCGGAGCAGGACTCCTCATTGATCCAGAATAGGTTGGCGTCTCGGGAGAATTTCCGCGCGATGGCCAGTTCGAACGTGGTAAGTGGCATTCCCAAGTTGATTGAAGAGGATTCCGGAAGAAGTGCGCAAGCCCTGGCTAGCTCGTCTGCTTTGAAGTTTCCCGGAATGTCACAGTGTCCGGGGACCCAGATAAGTGTGACACTGAATCGCCCAGAAAGAAGATTGAGGCAGCGGCGGCATTCCCTGACGATCCTGGAATTATTCGCAACGTTCGACAGAGACTTTATCGCAGCCTGGCTATCAGAAAAGATTGAGAATCGGGTGAAATGGACTTCGTATGCGAGGATCCATTGTGCGGCCCGGTAGATGGCCGTTACTTCTGCCTGGAACACGCCGCAATAGTCCGGCAGCCGAAGTGAAATGTTCAAGTCCAATCTCCCAGAGTAGACTACGCTGCCCACCCCGCAATCGAGTTTGGAGCCGTCGGTATACACTAGAGGTGTGCACAAGACGTATAAAATTGCACAGTATTGTATTTTTCCCAAGACCGAATATTGATTGTAGCTGCAAATATAAATAAGTGTGAAGCAAAGATAGAGTACAAAAAAACAACTGCACTCGTAAACCATTGTACAACAGTATAAAAGAGAATTGTGTGAAGAGTGCAACAAAAAATATTGTACTCTTCATAGAGTCACAACATGCATTTTTAGTTGTTTGTTTTTGTTTTTTTAACAACAATTAATAAGAAAGCTCCGATTTTTTTGCTCTCGAGAACCGAACATCTTCGTCGACGCCACCATTGCCAGTAACTTTTTTATACTTTTTATTTCGGGGAAAACCCTTTTTTATGAGTTTATGGCGAAAGCAAAGAATGTATAGAAACACTTATGTACACATATTTTTCAATATGGCAATACTGAAAATGTAGCTTCAGTAGTAAAATATGCTCTTACAATACAAAGCATAGTTCCGTTACTTCACAGACAAACGAGTGCTGTTGTATACATTGAATAAATGAGAAATACACATTTCAGTGCACTCGTAAAATCAAGAGCAACAGAAAAGAGTACAATACAGTATTGCATTCGGTGAAGGGTGAAGTCTTGTGCACACCTCTAGTATACACATACATCCAGGAGTTTGCAGTTACTCACCGAAAATTTATGTGATGTTTTTGTAACACAGCCTATTTCACTTGCCATCCTGTTTATAAGGGAAACACCAACAAAATTGAGTGTTTTTGTTTATGTTTTCCATGCAAACAGGCAGGCAAGAGAAATAGCCTGTGTTACAAAAACATCACATTAGTCACTGCTTGTGGTTGAGTGTAGTTTATAACAATTAGCAACATTGAAATTATCAGAAACAAATGGCAACACTTACGCCATGAGAACAGTGACTGATTTAAAGAAAATAAGAAGGGAAGAGAACAAACAGGCACAAAAACTGAAATTTTGCCTTTAAAAGTCACTCTCCGACAATCACAGCAAATTTAAATGCGAAATAAAGAAGAAAAAAACTAAAAAAAAGAGAATGTAGTGAAGAAAAAAGAAAACAAAAAAATTCAGAAAGAAAAAAAAAGATTCGTGGAATTGTTTAAATCTTCATGAGAATTCAGGAAACATACTACATAACCATCAGCACTAACAGCAGTAGGAACCATAACGCCACTACAGCTATGTGGATAGCAAGCAAAAAACAATCAGAAAATTTGCTCCCCTGAACACAAGACAAAAAAAAAGAAAGAAAGAAAATGGGAAACAAAAAACTAAAAGAGCCCATCAAACGTTTTGTATGAATGGAGAGTTTGGATGGACGGACAAGTTGGATGGTTGGTTGTACTGGGAGTCAGTCATCAATGTGTACATACAAATATACTCGGTTCTGTGCTATATTTGTTCGTTTATAAGCTAAGATCGTAGATGTTTTGGTTTTTTTCTTTGGATCTTTTAAAACAATTCGCTTATAAATAAAGAAAAACGCAAAAACGTACGACAGACAGACAAAAAAGAACGAATAAATAAAACAAAACAAAAACAAATTGTTCAAATAGAATGGTCGGATATGGATCGTCTCACACGCAAATAAAACATACAGAAATATGAGCATCAACAACAACAACATTATCATCACCAAGAACCCATAATAAGCCAGGTTAGGGACTCTCAATAGCAGGCTTTCAAAAGTGAGCAATTCACACAAGATCAATTGATCTTGTCACATTTCGGGAGGTACATATGTACATATATAGAGGACATCGACATGGAATTCTTGACGTCCAAATAAAAATTTTATCAAGATAACTTCGTTTTTCAGTAGCAAAGACAAAAACCACAAAATTTTAAAGTTAACAGAGAACCAAACTCTGTATAAAGCCAGCAAGAGGGATCGCCTATTTGCCTCGAAGTCATTATAAATATTCGAGAAACTCAAACCACAGGCTTACAGGTCTCGTAATGCAATCTACAGAACATGCGTTCAAAACAACAGTGTATAGAAGCTGATGGATTATCATTGTTACTCTCGTGAAGAGGTGTCTTAGCACTGCAACAATATTATCTCCCGTCCAATTTATAGGGTATCCCAATAAAGTATCGTCCAAGACTATTTGCCTGCCAAACTTTACCATGCTACTCGTTGTCTACAAAAACAATTCCCTGCCTAGCACTCTAAATAAACTCAAGTGTTTCCTTCTGGCATGCATTAATACCTTTGAGGTTCCAAGAATGAATCTGCGGGGCAATTCATTCTCACCATCACAGAACAACCTCCACATTCTGAGTGAGTGCACGCTGAGTCTACAGTGCCCTGTCAAAAAAATCCTTACACCACTCATGTTGTGTGTTCGTAATTTTAGCCATGAGTGGCGGGACCTACAGTTTTATTTCGACTCCAGTGACAGATTTTACTCTCAGAGTTTATCTCAGCAGATTGCTGAGAGAAAATCGTTGAAGACTTTTTTGCTCGAGATCTCTAAGCTGGGGTTTGAACCACAAGGTTAGGTTAGAGGACGTGTACTTGTCAACTGAGACAAGTACAGTACCCGGAGGTCGAATTAACCCATTGTACAACGTCCTTAAAAATTAAGGATGAAAGAGGGGATAGGAAAAAGGAGAGAAAGTAGGAAAGGGAGAATGGGAAGCGGAGGAATTACACAGACCATACAAAACAAAAAGGGAGAACGCGACTATACGGATGAAGCCCTAGCACTTCTCAACCAGCTCAAGCTACTAATGAATCTGTGGAGAGCCTTGATGTCAGCTGTCGACACAGAATTCAAACCCTCAAAGAAGCCCCTGCCAAGGGTCCTCAATCTCAACTTAATAAGGACTGGGCAGTTACAGAGGAGGTGCTCGACAGTCTCTAACTCCTCCTCATCGCAACATACCCTGCAATAGTCCGGCTGTTACAGATCCCCGTCAGCGACCTAATCTCGCAGTGAAAACCACAAGCTCTCTTCTAAAAAGTCAACACACTACATACTAGACTACGGCGACTTCAGACCAGTTATCAACCACAGAGTATTCCTGAATAGTCTCTTGCATGACTCAGATCTCCTCTTATTATAATTTCCAAATAAAAGTTTTGAATGCCTCAAACCCACATGGTTTCTGGAGGATCTTTGCCACTCTTTTCTTTAACATTCGTTGAGCATACTTTTCCAAACATCCCCTCCCACTACACAGAAGGTTTCTGATCCCATTTGGCTCACCCGTTTTCGATAGCCTAAGAAAGCTATCGTTCGTAGGTGTCAGATCGATGACTAAATTCACTGAACTCTCAACTCATTTCATTGGAACTGTTTGACCCCAAATACTTAAATTCCAAGTTCTTCTCCGCAGCAACAGCAATTCACATTCTGAACAATTTCTCATGATTGTTTCGAATTTCGAAAAAATAAATTCAGAAACTTTCTGATGCTCTACAGAGGTAACATCGCCAACGAACATCATTGAGAACTTAAGCGGAGATAGCAGGATTCAATTATCAAAGTCCCCCACCACACATCTGCTGTAGAAGTAAAAAAGACTGTCAGACTGTTGTTATTGTGGCGGTATTGGCAACGAAGTTGCGTATGAATTGTCAAGATCAGGTTCAGCCTTGAAAGCTGCATTAGAAGAAAAGTCGGTGCAATCATCAATAGACTTCGTTTTTTGGAATTCTTGACGAAAAATTTGATTCATCGTAAAACGTGCATTGGGATGTAGAACAGACTGTAGGATTTGCAAGAGTATTGCGGTCAATGCTCCAAACCAAAGAAGCGAAGCTAATCCTAAGCATGAGTAGGCGGTAGGTGAGAGATACTTTAGATGTACTAAGGGGGCAAGGCCCCTCCGGTGATAGGATTACCAGATGGGAGTAAGGTTGATGGGAGACAAGTATAGTCTAAAATTAATTATGGAATTTCGGAACCTAAGGAATCGATTAGCTGACAGCTCCCTCGTTAACTAGACCCTGCAAAGGACCAGAAGGCTCTATGATTTGGTGAAGAGCTTCGCAACGAGACTTAATACCAAAACTGAGTAGAGTAATCTGGAAGCTGTATGTTCTTTTCAAAGAGAAACTATTTTGTGGTATACATATGGGTTACGAACGGTCCTTGAAATAGAAGCAGGAACCCTTTTGGAAACTCGCAGATATCTTCCAAACGGAAGTCTATGCCACCGAAAGATGTGATCAATTCAACTAGAATAGGAAGTACAAAAGTCTTCGCTGAGATAAATGTTTGAAATAATTTTTCCTTAAGATGAACAAACTGAAAATGTCTTTCATCCATTAAGATAACAACACTTCCCCCACGTGTGTGTGCCCTATTGTGATACCAAAGTTTTCTTCTGATTTCTAGATACTAGGTAAAGAAGTAGAGGAAACTGTGGATCATCCTTAATGCCGTTGTCCTTGTCTGCAAGCACATAGGCAGAGATGGTTAGTTAGACGATATCATAAACGGAATTGTCTAGCTAGGAGCAGTTAAATTGAAAGTGTCACGAAAGCTTAGAAGTCTTTAGAAATTTTTATTTGATCAGATAATCTTTGTATGGTTGTTGATCCAAAGATAAATCAGCAATGGCAACAACAATTGCAGTTTATCCATACAACAACCTGTGGACACGGCAAAAAATAAAACAAAAACTTTAATTTTTCACTCTCTTTGCTCACTGCCGAAGCCACCATTGTAAATTAGACAAAGTCGGTGATGGTGATGATGACGGCGAGACGGTTGTTGAGAGTTTGTCTGAAGTTGCTTTCTGTTGTTGTCGTCTTCGTATGTCAATTCTTTGTTTTTGCTGTTCTTATGTTGCTTCGTTCGTTCTTCATTAAAATTCTGAGATAAAAAAAAAACAGAAACAACGAAAACAAAAAATAAAACAATTTTTGTTCTTTGTAAACACAGTTTTTGTTTGTTGTGTTGTTGTTGTTGTTGTTCAAATTGGGCCAAGGTACAGTGGCTTGAATGAAGCTAAAAATAAATGTAAAAATCGATCTTCAATACCAAAAACAACGAAGAAAAATTGCATTTTTAAATGCATGGCATTACAATAAATAATGATTTTTCGAGTGATTATCAATGAATTGTATTACGAATACACATCGAATGGAAATTTTAATTGGTGGGGTGAGTAAGTGAGCAATAAAGAACAAACAACTGAGAAACCACAAAAACAACAAAAGAAAAGAAAATGAATTAAAAATTATTATTGTTTTGTTTTAATGATAACACACACCACAACTAACCGCCGATGCTGTTTAAATTATTTCTCAGGGTTTATTGCAAATGCTTTGCAAATGCGATAAATTTATTAGAAAAGCAAGTAACCAGATTGGAATTTGATTATGAAACAGTGTGGAGTTCTGTTGTTAAATTAGAAAATTAATTGAATCATCTTCCTTATACTATGTTCACGTATGCAAATTAATTGAGTCAATATTTGGTTAATTGAGAAAAATATTTTAACCGTTCAGGTATAATAAATATACGCAATATTCAGCTTACTCAATATTCATTTGACAGCTGGTAAACAAAACAGCTGGTTGTTTCAACAACATTGTTTTTGTTTTGTTCGTTGTTTTTTTTTTTTTTTTTTTTTTTGGTTGTAGTTGTTGATATTTGAGTTGTCAAATATCAATAGAAAGTGTTTGGAAAATTGTAATATGCTCACTGAACGTACTTATGACAGTGCTGTATTTAAAGATTTACTGAATATTATAACAATTAGCATTTAATTGAGCAATAATTAATTCAGATTTTATATGAAATATTGAGATCAATATTGGCGTTAATTGCGATTTACGCAATAAAGGTGCATACGTGGACATAGTATTAGGCAGTGCAGTCCAAACAATAACTTATTGTGGCTCTAGACGCAATCATCGTACCTAATAAATTCCCTGGAAATCTTATTCCTAATACCATAAACACATTTGAGGCGCAAAGTGCTGCGCAGCAACATATCACAAAAAAGTATACTTGCGTTCATAGAGCAATGATGGTTCCTAATAAATTTCCTGGAAATCTCCTTCTAAATACCATAAACACATTCGAGGAGCCAAGTGCTGCGCAGCAACATATCACAAAAAATTATTCTCGCGTTAATAGAGCAATGATGGTCCCTAATAAATTTCCTGGAAATCTCCTTCTAAATACCATAAACACATTCGAAGCGCCAAGTGCTGCACAGCAACATATCACAAAATAGCATACATGCGTGCATAGGGACATTACCATTTTAATGACAGCGCGTGAACAAGCGTCGATGCTGCGTACTTAGCTAATTTCCAACGTTGCTCTGAAAGTAATTATGACTTATTTCGCCAACCTTATGTCCCTACAACTATACAATACTACAATAGGCATTTCACACATGAAAACGAAACAATAAGAGTCAGAACAATCAGGCCTTGTCACGCCCCTAATGTGTCACACCACTAATGGATGGATTATGGACAATGCATGGGTACTGACTGCCACGGATATAGTCTTTATAACTAAAAGCAAATTTGAAAAGACTCTTTGCGACATTATTTAAAGAAGCCTTGAGAATTGTGACAGTGGGCCTGATGCGGCTCTTGCACGTTGCGATTAGTAGTACAACATGTTGAATTAACGATTGGTCGTCTTCTTCACTTGTTTTGATTTTTCATCCAAATTTACGTATACATTTTTAGTCTAGCATCGTAAAAAACCTTGATTTTCATTGAACCGTCGACCAACCAGCCCTTCAATATAACAATTGTTTGTACAAAATAATAAAGTTGTATAGCCAGTCGCAACATGTTGGGCCCCATTAGAAAAATGCCATTCACAAGAATCAGAAAACTTCAAAAAAAAAGTGTGAGATAACATCACATAAAATGGATGTCAAATATCAAGGAATAAGTTTCTTACTTAATTGGTTCCCTACAAGCCTTCAATCAGGATTACGGCATAGCTTCTCACACCACTTATGTTGTGTGTGCTAATTTTATTCATAAGTACCGCAACCTACAGCTTAAAGTCGACCCGGAACGACAGAATTTTGAGAAACTCTTAATGGCAATTCTTATTTAATCCCAGAGTTTTAGCCAGAAATCTGCTGAGACGCAGAAGGCGAAAAAATATCTTTTCGCATTTCGTTTCGTTCGAGATGTCTGGGCTGGGATTTGAACCTAGCAGCCAACACAGATAGGTTAATAATAGGAATATCACTGGATAGTAAATTCACACGAAAGGCCGTGACATACTCAAGAAAGGTCAGATATGCCGTAATAATATGCCGAATGCTTGCAGGGAAATCCTGTGACTGCAATCCGGGAATTATTCACTGGATATATACCATTATGGACAGATATATAGTTGCCTATGGGGCAATTATCTAAGCACATAGAACAAATCTGAAGACAGTTCAATTGGAGTTGGTCAAGAAACATAGACCAGCGGTTGTTGGTATAACAGGGGCAATGTTCTACACCGGCACTGCATGATCTTTACATGGTAGTGAAGACAAAAACTTTGGAGGAAAACTATTGTTAGGTTGATGGGAGACAAGTCTAGTCTGAAATTAATTAGGAAATTTCGAAACCTAAGGAATAGATTGGCTGACAGCTCCCTCCTTGACTGTCCCCTGGAAAGAACTATTTAGACTCGTATGATTTTGGAAAGTGCTTCACAAAGCGAGACTTAGTACCAAAACTGAGTGGAGTAATCTGGAAGCTGTATACTCTCTTTAAAGAGGAACTATTTCTTGTTATACGGATGGATCAAGAACGGATCTTGAAATATAAGCAGGAACCCATGGGGAAACCCGCGAATATTTTCTAAGCAGAAGTGTATGCCACCGAAAGATGTGCTCAATTCAACATGGATAGGAGGAACAAAAGACTTCGCATAGCAAAACTATCTGACAGTCAGGCCGCTATTCGAGCACTAGTCTCGTATGACACTAAGCGAAGATAGCATGACCCTGACTGGCTATGTAAGGAAAATAAGATTGGTCCCAGGTCATGTGGGAATTCTCAGAAACGAGTTTGCGAGGAAGGAAGTTCTCACGCCGCTGGTGTCACAACCTTTCTGTAAAGTGGAAGCAGAGATTTATAAAGTTTTATATGCTCAACGAAAGGGAAGAGAAAGAGATGCAAAGACTTTACTCAAACCAAGTGGGTTTGAGGTAATTAAAACTTTTGCGAGAAATCTACCATAGAGAGGAGATGTAAGTCATGGTGCAGACTATCCGGGAATAATGGAAGGTTGGTCTTTTCATAGGGCACTGTAAACTCAGAGTACACTTATTGAGAATGGGAGTTGTGTAGATTCTGTGACGATAACAATGAATCATTGCTACACATTCTTAGAACCTGTAGGGCATTAATGCATACCAGAAGGAATCACCAGGGTTCATATTAACTTCTAGGCAGTGAATTTTTATTGTTGACATCGAACAGCATTCTGAAATAGGATAGAAAGACATATTGCAAGGATGTCCAATAAAGTTTAAGGGTCAACTACAGCAGGTCAATGCAATAAGAAGGTGTGTAGGGTACAAAATCAAAGAAAAAAATTTCCATTGACGATTGAAGCACAAACAGGGAACAGCAGCCCACAAATTTTGTTGCCAATTGAGCCCAAAAAGCCTGTTTTGCCAGACAGCACACAAGAAAACATTTCGGCATCTTAACAATGTAGTAGACAAGGCAATAATAATAAAAACAAAACAAACAAACCAAAAAAAAAAATACCAGAAAAACAATAAAACTCTGCAAACTAAGTCATGAAAAATTCTTTTCTTTTAAGATTCGAAACGTTTGGTGTCCAACGTACATATGTATGTACGTATGCCCACAAGTAAAATCAAAGTTGAATCAACACGTTTTTCACAGAAATAATTTTGGTAAGAAAACAACAACAAAGACAACAACAACGGCAACAACAACGACAACAATAATAAACAAAATCTGACTTAAGCCAACAAAACAAATAAACAGAGATGAAAAATAAAATAAATCGAAACCAACACACAAAAGAAGGTAATAACCTACAATGGCAGAAAACAAACAGCCATAAAAACAAAAACAAAAAAGAAAACTTAAGCCACTCATTCAACATGCCAATGTGAGATACAAAAACAAAAAAAACAAAAAAAAAAAATCGCCAAATTGGATAAACGAAAGACAAAAACAAACCAACCAACCAACCATACGATGGACAAAGAGAATGAAACATTTACATAAACAAACGAACACCAAAAAAAAAGAAAAACAACAAAAAAAGGAGAACAATTTTAATGCAAAACAGAAAAGGAAGAAGAAGAAGAACAAAAACAAAGCGCCCAGCAAAATTTTAATAAAAACAATGAAATTGAAAGATCTCAACAAAAATTATAACAAAAAAAAAAATGAAGAAAAAAGAATGGCATCAGCAAAAATAGAATTTTTTTTTTTTGTAACAAAAACGTGTTTTCAACAGAACAAAGTCAAGAGAAACAAAAACGAACGAAATATGTATTTCAGACACACCAATACAACGTTCAAGAATGACTGACTCTTCTGCCAGTCCAGACGCCAAGAACAAAGAGTCTCTCAAGACCAAAGAACCCAAAAGAAAAACAAATAAAAAGGAATTTATTTTTTAATTTAATAAGACATAAAAAACTAAGGAAGTCAGACACATAATACTTAACTTTGGTGAAATATTGTAGAATTTAGTTGGATATAGGGTGTGGTGTATTTAGCTTGATTTATCAAGGTTAGTCTAGGTCAGTTCAATTTTAAAGGAAATTTTTCCTTCATACAGGAAGACCACAAAAGTAAATTTTTTTTTATACAGACTAATAAAGAGGAAATTGCCATAGTTTAGTAGGTAGTGTGTTGGCTTATCAGACGTAAGGCCATGGTTCAAACCCCAGGTCAGACACCTCCAACAAATCAAAATATGAAAAAAATATTTCTTCGGTGACTTCCTCTCAGCAGAGCAGCTAGCAAAAACTCTGTGAAAGTATTAAAATTGCCGCGAATACATACATAATTGGTCATTACAACCCTTCAGCCAGGATTACGACCTAGCTTCTCACACCACTTATGTTGTGTGCGTTAATTTTATACATGAGTGGCGGGACCTACAGTTTAAAGTCGGCTCCGAACGACAGTTTTTTGAGAAGCTTTTCATGGCAATTTTATTTACTCTCAGAGTTTTTGCTAGAAATCTGCTGAGAGGAAGTCGCCGAAGAAATATTTTCATATTTTCGTTTTGATGTCTGACCTGGGATTCGAACTCGGGCCTTCAGTCTAATAAGCCATCACACTACCTACTAGACTACGGCGACTTGCCGCGAATAGTTTCTCAAAAATTTGTCATTCGGAGTCGACTTTAAATTATAGGTCCCGCCACTCATAAATAAAATTAACACACACACACAACATGGGTGACGTGGGAAGCTAGGTTGTAATCCAGACCGTAGGGTGACCAATTATGTAATAAAGAGGAACAATAAATAAAGAAAGAATGAAAGAAAGAAATGTGAAAAACGACTTTTAGCCATCATGTCAGCCATAGACAAATTTCTATCTCTATTCTCCTTGCCGTAGATGAATCATATTAGGTCTTCAATTCTGTAGTCTTTCAGATCTACTCGTTCTTCAGAGTGCCTTTGCACCTGCAGATGAGAACAGTGACATAAATAAGACTCACTGTTTCCTCTGCCTCTTCACATAGCCTACAGAAATCAGTGACATCTCTATTTCATCTGCTGATCCTGTGCTTTAAATTAGTACCCCCCCCCCCCTTTAGTACTCCTATAATAATTCCCTACTCATGAATTAGAATAAGTTTCGTACCTATGTATGTATAGCATTGATCTTTGACCGTAAATCTCTTGCAATCCGACAATTCGTTCTACATCCCTATGCACGGTTTACAAGTAAATCAAATTTCCTCAATAACTTCAAGGAAGGCTTGGCGGTCTCTCCGATTTTCCTTTTGATGTAGCTTGCAAAATTGAACCTGATTTTGCCAATACATCCACAACTTCATTGCCATTAACTCCGCAAAGACCAAATACTCAGCATAATCTAATCTGATAATCTAAAATAACATCGCTTAGTGGTCTTTTACACTATTTGAGCAGATGTGCCCTAAGAACATGTCCTCTCAAAGCGTCTAGTGGTGCCTGATTATCTACAAATGTAAATTGTAACTCGTGTGCTCTTCGATATATGCTTCCTGACTAGTGCGGTGGACTTAGCGACCCTCAGAACCTTCGTCAACTCCCTAGTATTGCAGACAACTTTCCCACAGAGCGGCGAAGTCAGTCGCAGAAATATCTGCAAATGTTATCTACCAGTAGTGCCAATGAATGATGGGGAGAAGAAATATGTAGTGTGCGCGGCTGTCCCGCAAGGGTCCGTACTTGGACCACTACTATGGAATACTATGTACGATGGAGTACTTCAACTACAATTACCAAACGTGACTACAGTTTTAGGTTTGGCGGACGACAGTCGCTAAGACGGTAAGAGAAATAGAGGAGACGGCAAACAAAACAGTTCACATAATTGAAGCTTGTCTTGTAAAGGCTGGATTAACACTTGCTGCACATAACATAGAGGACGTCTTAATAAATAACCAAAAAAGTGACCATTGAACCATTGGACACACTAGAATAGAATCGAAAAGCGCCATAAAATATTTGAGAGTGATTATCGACAACTGGTTGAACTTCAAGTACAACGTGAAATTGCTCAGAGAAAAACCATCTGTGATCCAGAGAGCAGAGAGAGGTTAATTCCAAATATTGGAGGACCAAATCCATTGAACAGAAAGATAATACTGAGGATAATAACATCGATAATGTGGTATGTTTGAACAATATGGTCGGCAGCACTCTCCATGTGGACGATAAGAAGGAAATCATGCTTAGCGTATCGCGTTTTGCGAGGATTTGCGGAAGTCGAAGAAGAGGACGAGCCCTATCATTCTATATCTATCATATTTATCTATCATTGAAGCGCGCAAGAAACAGAGGACCCTGGAAGGCAGAAATCAGTTAATCGAGTTGTTATTAAGTAACTAGTTCCGTGAAGAAAACTTGTGGTTGAAATAAATGTGGGGGTGGGTTCAGTACATAGCCACCAGCAATGGTGAATCGTGCCTTTATAATAACAATTCTGAATGAATGAATAACAGATGTAATACAGCGTCATGGATTTAGAGAGGTCATGACAACTATTTTGTTTTAAATTAAGCGATGTAAACGTAAATGTCACGTGACTCATTGTAAACACCACAAAACAAAATCTCAAAAGTGCGTATAGAATTTTTGGATTGCAAAATTTGCAAATAAAATCATGGATTTAACACTTTATCTATTAAAATATCTATTATCTACCAGCAAAACAAGCGGCGCCTATGTCAGCCTAAAATAATACTATCTATAAAGGTGGCTATAGGTGACCCTGATGTCACACAATTTAATGGACAGATGCAAGTGTTTCTTATTCTCCAAAGATGATTCAAAGGTTTACATCTTTTAAAAGCCAATAAATAATAATTTTTATGGATTTTAAAAAACATTAAACATTAAATATCATCATCGTGTAAAAAGTAATAATTAATCGTGAAGGTAATTAATTTGCATAATTTTAAATTAAAAAATTAAATTAAAAAAAATCGCAAAATTTTATTTGGCAACAACACACAAGGACAGCAAATAGAAAAACGTCTTCGATGATTACTTGTCATTTACATTTATCATACAAACTTGGAAAGAAAAACTGCGAAAAATAACATGTCAACTGCAAATAATAGAAAGAAAAAAATAAATAAAAATATGTGATACCCCCAATGCCGCTCCAACGCTTGCTTGAATGTCTTTTTCAGGGTTAATTATTGATCAGATCAAATCGACAGCAATAGCTTTAACTGACAGCCTCAGACAGATTATAGAGCTCAGCAATGAATGCAACTCAACATTATTTCTCACATTCATCGATTTAGAAGAGACGATAAAAAGAAAAGTAAGGTGACACCACCTAAAATGATAATTTGATTGAAATGCAGTACGATGCAACAAACTCATGGGTTCCTCATAGCGTATAAGTAATCCTCATGAATAAAATTAACACACACAACATGAGTGGTGTGAGAAGCTAGGTTGCAATCCAAACTAAGGAGTTTAAATAACCAATTAAGTTGAATAAGCTAATAATGCCAAGATTGAGAATAAGAAAGATAATTCAGCTGCTTCGCTCTAAAGGCGGAATTGGAGCCATCATGACCTCGTAGGAGAGCAGAGAAGTGTTGCCTCCATAACATCTAAAGGGTGATTTTTTAGCTATTATCCTTTTGGCAACACTGGTTTAAACAGCTCACACACGTTTCGTGTTTTGTTTCACTGTCAAACATCTTCAGTTTGGTCTATAATTTAACCATGAATTGAATTACAAACGAACAACGCTTGCAAATCATTGAATTTGGCATCATTGGACCGTACTTCTTCAAAGACGCTGCGAATCGTAACGTAACTGTGAATGGTGAGCGCTACCGTGAGATGATATCCAACTTTTTTTTGCCCAAAATGCAAGAGCTTGACTTGCCTGACATGAGGTTTTAACAAGACGGTGCCACATGCTACACAGCACGCGTAACAATGGACTTATTGAGAGGCGAGTTCGGGACCGGTCAATTGGCCGCCTAGATCGTGCGATTTAACGCCTTTAGACTATTTTTGTGGGGCTATGTTAAAGCTCATGTCTATACAGACAAGCCCTCTTCAGTTGACGCTTTGGAAGACAACATTGAAGCATTTATTCGTGAGATACCGGCGCAATGTTGGAAAGAGTATACCAAAATTGGACTAAGCGGATGGACCATTTAAGGCGCAGTCGCGGTCAACATTTGCATGAAATAATCTTCAAACATTAAATTATATGGACCGTACTATCTACTACTACTATAGCTAAATAGGTGCCAGCCTATATATGGGAATTATATTCCACGTACGTTCGCTTACAATTGCACATGTGTATACAAGGTCTTACGCGGATTATAAGAAATAATTCTCTCCCGGAAAGTAAGCTCTTCGACCCTATCATAGATTTTATTCTTCAGAATATAAAATGAAAAGAACATGTGAACATGTGTTGCTGGCAATAAAATTTTTCCAATGATGCTTATCGTTCGTCATTTTATTCTTTCATTTCGTTTCATTTCATAATTTATTGATTGCAAAAGTTTATGGACCCCACTAATTTATGTCAATATAATAATATAACGGTATAAATTGAATTAATTAATTTAGTTTTTATACAACAATGATATAAAAAACAACAACATGAACAAATCATTGCAAATAAATTAAAAGCAAAAAAGCAAATCCAAATCCAAGCGATACAAAGACACCGAAACCGATACAAACCAAATAAAATCAGCACATTCAGCAAGCAGCCAGCAATAACATTTGAGATCATGATGATGATGATGATGTTGATGTTGATCCCATCCCATACCATCCATATGTTGTTTTATTTCTTAATAATAATTTATTAAGAAACTTATGTTAGAATAATAAAAAAAAAATATAAAAGAATGAAAGAAAGAAAACGCTGAACAATAAAAGAAATTAAGCACTAGAAAACAGAAACAATAGTTCTTAATTATATTGTGTAGAGGAGACTTTGACGAGTGTAGTGGAGTGATAATAACGATAAAATAATAATTATTTGGCTATTGACACTGTCATCTGAAACAAACAAATAAAAAAAAAAAATTGAATAAAAATAGCAAAGAAAAATAGACACTTTGTTTACAAAATAGAAATGATTTCACAGCATGTGTCGTAATTTTTTATTTTAATTTCCTACTTTTATTCACTTCACTTCATTCCGTTGCTCCACCACCGTATGTATGTCTCGTATTTTGTTAACGATTCATTATTATTTTCATAAATTATTCACCAGAATTAAATCTGAGTAGCATGTGTTGGCAAAAAAAAAAAGAAAAAAAAAAAAAATTTTAAAAAATATAAATGTTGTAATATAGTGTTGTTCTTTTTAATTAATTCTTTTTTAATTTACTTTTCTTTTTTTTTTTTTTTTTTTTGTTTATTTCCCTACACGTCTACTTTTAAGAGAGTTTGTTTACGATTTTGTTGCTGTGGGAATATTTTAAACTGCTGTGTGGTAAGAGGTGTTGCAATCAGTGTTGCCGTTTTGTTTATTTTTTTTAAAGAAAATTGTTTTTTCTTATTTATTTTTAAATTTAAATTTTTGTGTAATTTTAAACTTCTATGAAATTTCGATGATATTTTTTATTCACCTCCTTTGTAAACTTTTATTTCTTAATTTTTTTTTTTTTTTTTTTTGGTGAAACCAGCACTCAGGGGATGGCCCCTACTCATGCAGTGCATTGTGCAGGTTTTAGGAAAATTGGTTATAGGAAGGTGGAAGAGAGGGAGTAGTGTTTGTGGACATCTCAAGATGCGAACGGCAAGGAAACGAGTTGCTGCTAAGTGACTATAAAATGGCCAGTGCTATACCTTCACCATTAGACAGTCTACAGCAATCGTCCCCCAGAAGAACGCACCCTTCAGTCCTAGCTTCTCACACTACTCATGTTGTGTGTGTTAATTTTATACATGAGTGGCGGGACCTACAGTTTAAAGTCGACTCCGAACGACAAATTTTATTGAGAAGCTTTTCATGGCAATTTTATTTACTCTCAGAGTTTTTGCCAGGAATCTGCTGAGAGGAAGTCGCCGAAGAAATATTTTCGTTTTGATGTCTGACCTGGGATTCGAACTCGGGCCTTCAGTCTAATAAGCCAACACACTACCTACTAGACCACGGCGACTTATTTATTTATTAATTAAAAAGTTTAAAGGTGTTCGAAAAAGTTCGCATACAAATTTGACCAAAACTTAAAGTCACTTTACTTAGCCAAATATGTGGACCTGAGAATACATCCGGGCAAGGCCGCTTTAGTACCATTTGCGAGAAGAAGAAACCTTCCTAAATGGAAAAATATTCATCTCCTGGATGAGATATTATCACATAAAATGGAGGTTAGATATTCAAGAGCAACACTGGGTAAGAAATGAATATGTAGGGCACATAGACGGCGCCACAAGAAAGACCAGACATATCATAATGGTATGCAAAAGGCTGGCAGGGAAACCCTGCAGATGCAATGTGGGATTATTGTGAACTGAATGTATATCATGAAGACGCCATAGTCTCGTAAGTAGGTCGGGTCAGACATCATCAACAAAACGAAATATGAAAATATATTACTTAGGCGACTTCCTCTCAGCAGATTTCTGGCAAAAACTCTGAGATAAAATAAATTGCACTGAAAGGTTAATTAAAAATCTGTCGTTAGGAGTCGACTTTAAACTGTAGGTCCCGCCACTCAGGTATAAAATTAAACGCACACAACATAAGTGGTGTGAGAAGCTAGGGCTAATCGTAACTGGAGGGCTGTAATGACCAATTACGTATGTATGTATATATAGGTGAGATAATATCTCACAATATTGAGATTAAATATTCAGGAATAACATTTGATGGTAAATGAATATGGAGGACTCATATAGATGGCAGATATAGCATAATGGTATGCAAAAGACTGACAGGTAAATGCTAGGGATGAAATATACATACGAATTATGAACTGAATGACCGTCCAACCAAAAGTGACCTATGAGGCAATTGTCTGGGGCAGACAGAACAAATTAGAAAACAGTTCAAATGTAATTGGACAAGATACAGCGACTAGCGTGTGATGGTATAACAACGGCAATGAGAACTTCTGCAATGCCGGAGTTCTGTTAGATTTAAGTCCCTGCTGTACGTAGTATTGAAGGCCAAAGCTTTAACTCTAAACTCTAGCTCTAACATGAAATCCATTAAAGTATTTCGGAACTTAAAGAAACGATTTCCTGACAGATTCCTCCTTACTTATTCCCTCTAGAGAACCAGTAGAATCTATGATTTTGGGAAAGTGTTATGCAACGAAACTTAATAACAAAAGCGAATAAAGTAATCTAGAAGCTGAATAATCGCTCAAAAGAGTACGAACCAATGAAACGAATCTTGGAGCAAGAGTATGAGTTTATGGTTTCAGAATGAAATATTCTGAGCCCACAGGGAAACTTGCCACCACTTGGAACATGAACAAGAGTTTTTCGTTTCAGAATGACATGAGAAAACTTGCTGGAAGTCTATGTCATCTAAAGATGTGCTTAACTCAACTTGGATAGGAGGTACAAAAGACAGGACATAGCAATATTATCTGACAGTCAAGTTGGCATTCGAGCACTCGGCTCTTATGAGGCTGCAGAATGGGACTGCCTGAAGAGCTGAATCAGATATATAGACAGAATAAGATTACTCTCTGCCGAGTCGCAAGTTATGTGGAAATCCTCTAAAATGAGCATTCAACGAACTGAGAGGAGCGTAATTTCTATGCCGCTAATGGGGCTTTTTCTGGAGTGGTGGCAGCGGATGTTTGAAAAGGTATGCTCCAACAAAACGGGAAGATAAAGAGAGGCAAAGATTCAAAAAGGGTTTGAAAATATCCAAATTTTTGTTAGGAAATTACAATAGAAGAAAATTTGAGTTAGACTATCCAGAAATAAACTGAGCTTGGTAACAGGTCTTAGGTACATTTATCCCGAATAGGGTTGTTTCGAGTACAATATATAGAATGAATCAAAGGAACACATTCTTGGAACATGTGGTGCATTGATGCATCTCAGGAAGAAACACCGGAGTGCATGTTAAGTGCTAGGCATTGTTGACATTGAGCGACATCGCGGGGATGGGATGAATGCAAACAAGGTAAAATTTCTGACTGTGGTCAACGTGGCGGCCTGCAGGACGATATTTGTCTTGCTGTATTCAAGTTGACACGCAGCCTCCGTGTGACCCCTCCTGGTTGGTATACTAGCACCCGCTAGATGTTAACTAATGCGTGCAGCAAAATCCAATCTCCTGGACTTTAAATTTGGGTTGTGCATAGCGCTTGGAACCCACCACGTAAAAAAATTATCCAATGAAAATCAATACACAAGCCTATAAAAAGATCCTCTCAAAAGTTGATGACCACGGCAAACGTTTAAAGGGCTATGATTTTGGGGATGCGGAGATTTGCGAAAGTTGCGAAGAGGACGACCTTGTTTGTGTTGAAAGGACCAAATCGACGAAAAACAGTCATCGATTGGTGTGACCAATTGGCGAAAGCGCGCAAGAAGCAGTGGCACCTGGAAGGATTAGTTAAGGCAGTCCGAAATTCGTTAATCGGGTTGTTATGGCCAATTACATATGTAAGTAAGTAAGAGTATAATGGCGAGGTTTGGATGGGCAATAGGTTTGTCAACTTTATGGGGATACCCCATAAAGTTTGAAGGGAGAACAATAGATCGTATGGTCGCATTACTAAGGCACCTCATCACGACATATATTACCAATAATGATTTCTCTCTTTGTAAACACTGGACTCTCGATTTTCTCTGGAATATTGCTTCCTTCTGTGTGAGGGAAGGACAATAGTTCTGACAATAGTTCTGACTTATGACGCTGTGAAGATTAAATCCCTTGAAGTTAAGGTTCTAAGGAATAAATTCTTATGGACAACAGTAATTGAATTATCTTTTAACAATAAATTTTTGAATTTCTACTTCTTTTAGGCACTTTTCTAAGAAGAAAAAAAATTCTTTCTTTAGTTGCAATTTATCAGCAAAAAGGAACGAAAAAACCTGACCACAGATTCTGTATTTTAAACGTAATTTTGTTTTATAAAACTGTATGCAAATATTGATAAAAAAAAAAAAAAAATACGTACAAAAAAATTAAAAAAAAAATATATAAAACAACGTAAATAAATAAAAATAAACATGTGCCAAAGAAAAAAAGAACAAAATAAATAAATGAATTAAATTAAATAAAATAAAAAAAAAAATAAAATAAAAATGGGCTAAAGATTAGCTCCTCAATTTGCGGTTGATTATGGTTTGTGGGTTTAAAAAAAAAAACGAGAAGAAAAAAAATATTTTTTTAATCGCAATTACAACGAAAATAACGACCGACGACAACGCAAAGACGTAGTCAAATACTAAAAACTGATGTTTTTTTTTTCTTTTTAAATGTGTTTTTTTGTTCACTTTTTATAGTCATTTGTATGGAATATACGATATACGATGGACGGTTAATGGCTAATGTTAAGATAAGTTGTTGTAGTTGTTGTAAGAGGTGTATTAAAAAGAAACGCAATATTTTTGTTTAAAATCGAAATCAAAAAATTTACTAAAGTTAGAGAGAACACTTGAATAGGGATAAACATACAGTTACTGATAATAAAACACCAATTTGATTCATAGAAATAAACACCTCTTTAATAGGAGAGTGTCAACATACATCCATCCATGGAGAGTGTCAACATACATACACAATTCATCATTACAACCCTTTAGTCAGGTTTACAACCAGAGATCAGCAATGAGTATTCAAAGCGATGAGTAGAATCGAATTATACTCATAATTTCTGTTACTTATACGCATCATATTTATTTTAATATTGTTACGAAAATGGAAATGGTGTTCTTAAAATGATAAACAAAAGCTCCAAAAACAAAAATAATGGACGAATAATCAAAAATATAGCAACAACATCAGTATAAAAAAAGGGATTAAGAAGTAAACAGGCAACAACAAAGTGCAGTGTAAAAAAAAGCGGATAAACAAGTAAACAGGCAACAACAACACTGCAAGCAACTTGTTTACATTTATAGAGATTTCGCGAAGGCAAAGACATTCTCCCTCAAGTGCATTCATGAGACTGCTTATCCTGCGATATAAAAGGCAAGACAAAGCATTCAACGGCGATTCAGAAAGAATTCAGTCAGTCTTGTGTGAAGACACGTTGCGTGTGAAGAGTATAATTGTGGTTTGAAGATCTCCGTATTAAAGATCTATTGAACAATTGTTATTGTGTACACGGAAGAAGTGTAAAGAATAATAACAATTAAAGCAAAGTGTTTTGGATTAAGTCAAATCGTTAAAGGTGGTACACGGAATTGTGCGAACAATAAAGAATTGATTTAAAACTAAACACATATTTATTTTTATTTTATTTGCAATCTACGAGTACTACGAGTACTTCAAACTTTGAATATGAGTAGAGGTTCCATGATATGGTTATCATCTTTATCTTCCCTTTCATTGAGCGTACCTTTCCAAACATCCGTCACAACTTTGCAGAAGTGTTCTTGCCCCATAAGCTTCTGCTCCAGTCCTAACAAACACGTTTGTTTGCTCATTGTCGCATATATCCACATGACCTGGGTCCCCAGCAGAAAGTAACTTTATTCTGTCTATCTGGCCAATTCAGCTTCTGCTAACAGTTCCATACTATCTGGGATTTAACCTCATAAGTATCGAGTGCTCGAATGGCAGCCAAAACAAAACAAAAAACTTTCAAAGTCACTCTCTTCCATTATAGTAGTACAATATAATAGATCGCCTCCTCAGGGTGCACCCTAAATGGTCTACACAATTCCGCACGATGCTATTTCTATCCACTGACTTTCTCTTTGGGCCTACGTTAAGAAAATGTTGTTATAAATGATGTATAAATGATTCCTCGTTAAGCTACATATGCTTCCATCCATTTAAGTTGAACTACGTTCCTTGCTCGTCACCTTAAGTTAGTGACATACATAGGTCCGGGTAAAACAAAATACCGATCTGGTTCTGATCTACAGAGCCAACCTTAATAGAAAACGGTTTCCAATGGAGTTCTACCTTGTTTAGAACTCTAATAAAAAGAGGACAACTTTTGCTCCCTCCCTCGCAAATGTACACTGGGCAACCACTTTTTAGAGCAACCCTTAACACGTTCCGTGCCAAGCTGTTTATGCGAAGGTGTCATTTCTAAGCCACGTGTACCATTTTCGGTACACGATAACTACTTTTATAAATTGCTATAAATACATGTTTTTTTTTTTTTGTTTTTGATAAAATGTATATTATTTTCAAAGTTATTAATATCTAAACGACGAAATGCACAAAATAACAATAAAAAATTAAATTTATTTCACTTAGAATAAGAGACATAAGGGTGATGTACAAAAGAGAATATATGTTTTACTTAAGTTTGATTACACTACTATAATTTTTCACACTTTCTGCATAGCCTGATTTGCAGTGGTTCCTTTTTCCTGATCTGCCATTACCTTTTTGTAATTTATGGCGTTTTCTAGAAGAAGATGGTCGTCTTCTCCAGAAAATATACTATATGAAATCAGTAGCTTTCTACATTGTAAATATGAAATTGAACAGTTGGGTTTGTATTATACAAAATCGATGCATTTACAACTCCCGTACTCATTAAAAGCTCAAAAGTGCTCTGATAACTAATTACCACGCCACATGTACCGTTATCAGTACATGACTCAAAAATTGCTCTAAATATCATTACGTTACCTAAAACAGTGCTATCAATAATTAAATTTTGGATATAACCATTTTAAATTCGAAAATTCAGCTTGGCGTAGAAATGAGGTTTAGTGTGCACCGAAAACGGTACACGTGGCACGGAACGTGTTAATCTGCTAAAATTTACCACTTTAGGTATTGGATATTACCAGTACGTCCTCGTGCCCTTGTATCCATAGCTTTAACTTGTACTCTACCCACGCCTGCAGTGGGATACTTGCCATCTAGGTATTATAGGACCCACGAATGACTGCCCAGTAACAAATACTTCTCCCACACAATACTACCTAAAGTCTCGTAATAACTCGTTAGAATATTAACTGATCTTATGTACAATTTTAAAATAATTTGTAAACCACAAACACAACCAAACATCCCTCGTATTTTCCAGTAGCCTTAAGTAGCTTATTATGGTTTTTAGTTTTTTTTAATTAAAACCACAAATTTTTTGCTCCATGTGTGTATGAAGTGTTTGTGACGCGGTGCTTTTGAATGTATGTGACATACTGTGAGTATCAAAATAAAGTGTACACAATGATTTAATATGATTTTATATGTCTTAAAAACAACTAAAACAACAGAAGTTGTAATATAAAAACGAAATAATGTACACTTTATTTTACGCGTAAAAAAAAGTCTGCAGAAAGAAAAGTGTACAGTATGCTACTCTGTGTCACATTGACAATAGCATACGGTAAAAATTACCGTTATACTTACTACTTTGATATTTCCATTACTTTTGTAACAGATTGTCCATTTAATGGTTTCAAAGGCGCCGATCTGGCAAGGCTGTCGGCTGTAAAATATTAGGACCTGAAGTATCCTTTAAGTAGTGAAAGTGTTGCCATTCACGAATATGAAACGTACGCGTAAAAATAGTTAAAACTTAGCCCCAAAAGTGATGATTCAAACGTGGCAAGTTTTCAAGCCTTACGGGGTGACTATGGTAATGGACTTGCTATGGAAAGAATTCTCAAGATTATAATGAAATTTGAACAGATTACAGAAGTTTGACAATCACTTCATCACCAAAGATATCGCAATGAAGGCACCGACGAAAATGCTTGCAGGATAGTGCTTATAAGCGGGGAATTCTTATATCGAAATCCCGCACCTGAGAGCAAATAGCCGCGTGTCAGTCATTTGTCTTATTGGCAGCAATGGTTTCGTAATCGATGGAATGCCTGCTAGTGCCGGTGTGGTGAGCAAAGTTATAATTTGCTGGGCCACCGTGTTACTACGGCATCACTGCGAAGAAATAGTTGAAGGAAGTGGATCCGCAGCGGACTTTATAGACATAGTCAAGAGTCCTATTGTAGCATTAACATATCAGGTCATTGACTCGCTCAAGATCTGTACCAGGTAGGATTAGTAGAAGAAGAGTCTTTGCGAAACTACGAAAAGCGAACATTGGGAGATTGTAGGTTTGCGTTGCTTGAGTTGCATTGCGCTGTCCAATAAATTTGCCATATGGCGTTAATGGTGAATATTGCCTTCCAAAGGCTCAAGAACTCCAGAACAAGGGAGCTATAGAACAGAATCAATTTTGGAAAGAAAGTTGTCACAAAGCGAATGCATATAAAGGAATTTTTTTTTTTTTAATTAAATTTAAAATACGAGATACAATTTCGCGCTTATAAGCGGGAAATGCTTAAAAGCGAGACAGTTTAAAGCAAAAATTAAGATTGCCTAAGTTTAAGTACTGCTAAGCTAGGCATTATTATATCCGAAGTGCTTATATCCACAGAATACTGTACATAAATTCTTCAAATTTATTTCAATTTAAAAAACTAAATTATTATTGATTTGTATACTTTATTTTGTTGCCCACTGTATACAATGTAAACGTGTAAGTATGCGTAAATGTGGTTAAGATTATTAGAGAGATCTTTATTATGCTATAATTTTAAAAATAACATTATAAATAACATTGAAAATTACGCGACGTAATTATATACATACATACATACCATACATATGTAAATGCATACATATTAACACGTACATATGTATGTATGTAAGTACCAATGGAAGTATGTAGTAGATTCTTGTAGTAGTTAACTTAAAAACGACTATAAACTTGATTTTTTTTCTTTCGTCATAAATAGACGAAAATAGACGGGGTATCAAATGATGATTGAAGAGATAATGTTCAGTTACCACCATCCATAATGATGTTTTCCCATAGGCATATGAAAATTAATTAATTCCCAGAAACGTGGGTATATTAAAAGCGTTTACATATGTATGTACATAGATTCTAAACTCTTTACTAATAATAGAATATATGGAAGCACGTATCTAAATACACATCTACATACATACATACATATGTAACAGATTATTTTAAATACGTTTTAAAAGTTTTTATAGCATTTCTGTAACAATATTAATTAACATGATTTATTACTTGAAATAAATCTCTACTTGAGCTGTAACAAAAATGTTGTAAAATTTTAAAATTCTCTCCTTAAATTCATTTTACAATGCATTTATTGTGATCTCTGCATTTGAACCGTTATTGCTCATTTATATTCTCTTATTTGTTTTGTTTTGTTTTCTTATTTTTATTGTTTTTCTTCATTTGGTTGGTATATTATTATTATTGTTATTGTAAATCCAAGATTAACTGTAAATGTTGTTCTGCTAATGCCCACGCAATTACAGAAAATATAAACATAAACAAAGATAGACAGTATGGGTGCGAGAGGATGCCGGATTGTTTTTATCATGAACAAATCTGAGAACAGCTTAATTGGAGTTGTACGAAATACAGAGACTAGCCTGTGTTGGCTTAACGGAAGTAATGAGAACCTGTACTGCACGAACGCTGAAAGCTCTGTTAGATTTAAGTCCGCTGCACAAGCTTTAATTATGGGTCTGGCAGTAAATGAGGACAAAACGATGTGTTTGTTATCGACAAGTAGAGACGTGCGGCGTATTGGATTATCTCCGATTACGGCCAATAACTATACTTTCGATATAGTCAAGGAAGAGAAATGGTTCCGCCGTTACCACCAAAAATGATATCAGTCTGGAGATCAAGCGCAGGGACACTCTTGCCAGCAGGTCTCAATAGGCAATTGAGTAGCAGAAACCTTTCTCGTACGACAAAACTAATACTCTACAAGATGCTCATCCTCCCTGTGCTTCTTTACGGCGCAGAGGCATGGACACCGATGTCAAGCACCGATGCAGTAGCTTTGAGAGTATTCCAAAGGAAAGTCCTGCGTAAGATCTTCGGTCCAGTGCGAGTTGGCGGTGATTTCCGCATCCGATCCAACAGTGATCTGTATGAGCTCCTCAACTTTATGGACGTTGTGCAGCGTATTAACATCCAGCTGCTGCGCTGGCTTGGCCATGTCGTTCGAATGGAGGAGGATGCCTCGGTGAAACGGGTATTTGATGCGGGGATTTGCGAAAATCGGCGAAGACGACGACCTTGTTTGCCTTGGAAAGACTAAATCGAGGAAGCCCTGTCATCGATTGGTGTGACCAACTGGCGGAGGCGCCCAAGAAGCAACGGCGCCTGGAAGGATGTGCTAAGGCAAGCCGAAATCCATTAATCGGGTTGTTAATGGCCAATTAAGTAAATAAGTAAGCACAAGTCACCGTAGTCTAGTAGGTAGTGTGTTGGCTTATTAGACGCAAAAGCCAGGGTTCAAAACAAGGCCAGACATCAAAACGAAAATATTTCTTCGGCGATTTCCTCTCAGCAGATTTCTAGCAAAAACTCTGAGAGTAAAAAAATTGCCATGAAAAGTTTCTCAAAAATAATGTCGTTCGGAGTCGACTTTAAACTGTAGGTCCCGCCACTTATGTATAAAATTAACATAAGTGGTGTGAGAAACTAGGTCAATAATCCTGACTGAAAGGTTGTAATGACCAATTATGTAGTAAGCACAAGCTTTCGAGTCTATGGTTAAGTTGATGGGAGGCACGACTCATATGAAATTCATTAGAGGGATTTCAGAATCTAATGAATACATTGACACACTACTCTCTCCTCAACTGGCCCCTGAACAGTACCAGTAGACTCTATGATTTTGGGAAACGCTTCACAGCGAGACTTAGTAAAAAAAATTAATGGAGTAATCTGGGAGCCGGATACTCTCTTAAAAGAAAGACTATTTTGTGGTATACAATTGGGTCAAGAAGGGATCTTTGAACGGGAATAGGAGTTTCATCGTCTCAGAATGAAATATTCCGAGCACTTGGAGGAAACTCGAGGGTATTTTCCAAGCAGAAGTCTATACCGTCAAAAGATGTGCTCTAGACAATAGCAATACCGTCTGACAGTCAGACAGATGGTCGAATGGCGTTTGGCTAGGCAATGAGCAAGCAAATGGCCGTAGTCAAATAAGTAGTGTGTTGGCCTATTAGACGTGAGGCCAGGGTCAAATCCCTCAGCAGATTTCTGGCAAAACTCTGAGAATAAATAAAATTGCCATGAAAAGTTTCCCACAAAAATCTGTCGTTAGGAGTCGACTTTAAACTGTAGGTCTCGCCACTCATGTATAAAAGTAGCACATACAATAGTGATGTGAGAAGCCAGGTCGTAATCCTCTCTGTGGGATTATATTGACCAGTTATGTATGTAAGAAGGTACAAAAGACTGGACATATGCAGTACTATCTGACAGTCAGATAGTGAGATGCTCAGATGATAGATGGCTCGGCAATAAGCAAACAGATGAGCTAGAACCATGCTGTGGAGTGGGAGCGAATGTTTGGAAAGGTATGAGAAGATAAAGAGAGGCATACACTCTTCTTAAAACAAATGGGTTTGAGGCAATCAAAACTTTTATTGGGAAAATAAAATAAGAGGAGATCATGCATCAGACTATCCACGATAACTTGAGATTGGTAATTCTATGACGATGAGAATGAATTACAATAAAAAAAATAATACAGTAATCTGGTAACTCTTACAGATACTATATGGGAGAGCGTGTTTACAGTTTTTCTTGATTCATTTTTTTTAATTTTTTTTTTTTTTTATTTTGACTCTTGACCTCCTACATTGCAAAGAATTGCTCGTAAACCTTGTGCTCCTTTTTTTCAGAAGTTTTTGTTTTTACGGCTGCTGTGTTAGTTATGTGGGGTATTGTGTTGCACATTTGTTGTTCAAACAAAATGTTCAAAAAATGTTAAACGATAAAGTCATTAATGTCTTCGAAATTATAAAATAATAAATTTAACAGAAGAAAAAACAATAACAAATCACCCAATCAATTGCAACAACATTTGACAACTTTAAGAGAGAAACAATAAATTTAACAATGAATGCAACATACAACATACAACACAATACAATGGCAATACGACATATACGAGTATATGTATGTATGTATGTATGTAGGTATATAGTTAATAATCTTATAATTTATTGAAAATAATTGTGTTACAACAAAAAAAAAATTAGAAATAAATTTTATAAAAAACAATAACAACAACAACAATTGTTGAAATGGTTAAGAACAAGTTTTCCAACGTTTTGAGAGATTTTACGTCAGAGATGTGACTTTGATGTTGTAATTCTCAAAACAACAGAACAATGACAAGTTTTTGGTTTTTTATTACCAATTATTTTCAACTTAATTGACTAGAAAATAATAAAAAATAAAAATAAATTACAAAACAAAATCAAACAAAAAAAAAATGCAGGGGTGTGTCACTGTTACGTTAAGTAACAGTGCTGACAACTTCGGAATGATAAAGATTGTTTGGTTAATTAGTTGTATGGTAATCTGGCAACTCTTTTTACAATACTAGGTCAAGTCAAAAGGAATATGTATAACTAAAGGGTCCGCCAAATAACTTTTTTTTTTTTGAAAATGCTTTAAAAAAAAAACTACTGAATATTTTCTCAAATTTCTTTTTTTATTTGAAAGTACAATCCTTCCGGTTGTGAAGTCGCCGTAGTCTAGTAGGTAGTGTGTTGGCTTATTAGACGTAAAACCAGGGTTCGAGCCCCAGGCCAGACATCAAAACAAAATACAAAAAGTATTTCTTCGGCGATTTCCTCTCAGCAGATTTCTGGCAAAAACTCTGATAGTAAATAAAATTGCCATGAAAAGTTTCTCAAAAAAATCTGTCGTTCGGAGTCGACTTTAAACCGTAGGTCCCGCCACTTATGTATAAAATTAACACACACAACATAAGTGGTGTGAGAAACTAGGTCAATAATCCTGACTGAAGGGTTGTAATGACCAATCATGTATATATGTATCCTTCCGGTTAATAATGGAAAATAATTTCATTCAAATGGCCAATGCCTCGGCTGGCCATGCAGTAGCCTACACGATCGGTCCAATTTTTAAGCACATTATCGATTGTGTGCAGCTGTATTTCATCAATGGCTTCACGAATATTGTCCTTTAAAGCGTCAATTGTCTTTGGCTTGTCGGAGTAACACTTATCTTTGACGGCACCCCACAAATAATAGTCCAACGGTGTCAAATCGCAGCTCAGAGATGGCCAAACGACATCAGCTCTGCGGCTGATAATGCAATCTTCAAAAACAGGGCGCAAAACATCGAGTGTAGCTTGGGCTGTGTGGCACGTAGCGCCGTCCTGTTGAAACCAAATGTTGCCAATATCCTCCTTTTCAATTTTTGTGAACAAAAATTCGTTCAACATGGCCCGATAACGATTGCCATTGACTGTAACAGCCACTCCTTGCTCATTTTCGAAGAAAAATGGCCCAATTATGCCTCTGGACCAAAATCCGCACCAAACAGTGACTCGTTTTGGGTGCGTCGGTTTTTCAATGTATGCGTGCGGGTTTTCTGTGCTCCAAATGCAATTTTGCTTGTTTACCTACCCGCCAAGATCAAAATGAGCTTCATCTGAAAAGATGATTTTTTTTTTGCCAAAATCGGCATCTTCTGTAAGTCGATCGCAGGCCCACTTAGCGAAGCGAAAACGCATTGGTTGGTCAATTGGCTTCAACATATTCGTTCAGCGGAAGGATAAAACTAATTTTCTGTCAAATCAGACATGAGCTAAGTGTTACCATTCACGAAATAAGCACTAGTTGGAAAAAAAAAACGTTATATGGCGGACCCGATACAACTGATATAGCAAAGGAGCTGTCGGCAATACAGACTGCGACGAGGATTATTGAAGGTGCAAATATCCCAAAACGGGCCCTAGATTCCAACGTGATAACATCCAAGACAGTATATAGCAGTCGCAGATATCTCAATGAGGTAGCGAAACGATACGATGTCCATATCATATGAGTACCAGAGGACACAATGACATTCCAGGCAATGAGCAAAAAAAAAATCTTCTTTCAGAATCCCTTTGTAGACTTACAAGCTTATAATTGTCAAAGCAGTCGTGAACTTCATCGAGAATAGTGCACAAAACTCGCAAAGTAACATGCTCGTTATGGTGTTGAAGCCATCATTGCATTGTCGGCTCTCATGCAAGGCGTATCAGTCTTGGACACTTTGACAAACGATTTCTACAGAAGCTGTAGAGGACTGTTTTTCAGCTATTGGATACGATGGAAAAGACATCTTGGTGTTTAACACATAAATGATCTAAAGGAACTGTTAGGCATCGCATGGACATTTGCAGTCTGAGTCACATATTAAAAGCACCGAATGGTTTCGGGAGTAGGAGAAAATTTAAAAATATATTATCATAGTATAGTGTTATTTAGTGTATCACTACTCAGCACATGGGCAAGCCGTGGAACTCTCTGAGATTAGAATAAAGAACGTTATTATGAGTGAAGGTTTTGCAGAAAATAGTAGAAAAAAGTTTAAACTGAAAAAAAATTAATCAAAAAACCAAATCCATGCAACGAGCAACGTACGAAAACATCATACCATCTAAGCAGTATAGAACGACAGTAAAAGTATTCCTGGATCTTCAACCACGAGGAACTTAAACTAAAGAACATTAAACGTAGAAAATGAAGAAGTTGTACAGAATCGACCTCTCTATGAAATGGAAGATCATGATAGTAGCATAACGATAACTCTAAAGAGGAATCGTAGAGGTTCAAGACGCTGGGATCGAAAAAAGGACACCTGGGGATACATGATACTTCAATAAATTCCAGTGCAGCCTTATATGGGAAGTTGCAAGAATAACAACAGCATAACTCTATGCTTCCAAGAGAATTAACTACAAGCGCCATAATATGTTAAGTCATTTACCCTACTCTCTCTTCCGGTTTTCGAGTTCTTGTTCTAACAATGAAATCATGAAGCAAACAAGTGCAACATATTTAGACAATTTAAAGGAAATTCTTTTACTCAAAAACTGTCCTTTACTAGCAGGATTAGTACAACTCAGTTGCAAAAAAACATTAATTGAAAATCCTTTACCTGATTTCATTGTCTTCATACAATATTCATACGAATGCTTACCTGTAAAGAACGAAAATAATTTAATTAGTCAGGTATTTTCTCTGTATATATTATGTACATGTACATATGTATAAAATAAATTAATAAATTTCTGCGGTTAAGGAAAAATTACGTTGAAGCCGATTTAACCCATTCGCTGCCAAGCCTAAATTATATGAAGTCATTCCCATTGCCATTTATATTTTGAGTGTTATTGTTTACCAAAACCCTGTTATTTCTTGGTAAGAGCACATACATTATCATACATAATCATTTACAAGCAGAAAACCAAAGACGAGTATACTCGTCGTTCGCAATAAGAAGACAGAAGGACTCGATATCCTTTTTCGTATTTGCCTACATTTTAGTAGAAGTAAGAAATAAAGTATTATTTTTGTAAAAAAATTTATTTGTAGTATTTTTCAAGATTTTTACATATTTATATTATGTTTGTGGCAAAAAAAAATTTGCTAATTCAAAAGCCTGCATGTTATAATATATTTAAAGTAGGACGGGTATACTCGTCTTGGCAGTGCGGGATACCCTGTCAAATCCGAGTATACTCGTCCTTGGCAGCGAATGGGTTAACTCCATGCAGTACACATAACATTTACTCCACAATGCCTATCAACACCTTATAAAGTAGACAATATTATCTACAAAACAAAATTCTAAAAAGTTCTTAATCCCTCTAGACACTCGTTGGTTCTAGATGTTACCCTCTTGTTATTGTCGTAAAGAGGTGCTTTAGTGATGCGATCATTCGATCTATAGAACTCTCGTCAAATTTAATAATCTCCTCTAAGTCGATTGCCCTGCAAATCTTAAGATGCTGCAAAGCAACAGCAATGACAATTCCCTGCCTAGCACGAAAAATCTACTTAACTTCCAGAGCCACCACGGGGCATCGCATTGTGGGCATTCCGGCAAGACGCTTTAGTCTTTGATACTTTGACAAACCACCAGGTTTTTCCTTCTGGCATGCATTAATCCCACCACAGGTTTCAAGAATTCGTTCCGATGATTCAGTCTCTCGAAACAACCCCCATACTGAATAAAGGGACGCCGAGTTTTCAGTGCCCTGGACCAACAGTGACCGGTTGCGAATCTTACGTTTTTCCTGAACAGTCTGATGCATGACTCAGATCTCCTCTTATTATAATTTTCCAATTTCATACGATACTAACGCACTTGAGATCCTAGAGCATTCAATACATCCCGAAAAAGTCACTCTTTGGTGTGGTTTGCGGGCTGCCGCCATCATCGGTTCATATTTCTCTGAGAACGACGTTAGCCAGACACTACCACTGTCAAAGGCGAGCGCTACAAGTCGATGATTACTAACTTCTTTTGGCCTGTATGAAATATCTGGTTACCAAGTGATTTCAACAACATGCCACATTGGATATTCTGCACAAACAATTTCAGTGAAGGTAATGTGACCTAGCACCCGAGATCGTGCGATGTGACCTCGTTAGACTTTTTCTTGTGGGGTTTACTTAAGTTGCAGATGTACGCGAGTAACATCCTAAAATCTTGCACAATGTGGTCGCGATAGAATTCTCTAGAAGGCGAGAACACGAACCTTCTACTTCAAGAACGTTCGTTAGACTGTTTGTGTTGGACTATAAAAGGGCAAGACAAAGCAGACGACAGGCAGTAAGAATTCAGTCAGCCTTTTGTGAAGTTGCGTGTGAAGAAAACAGTCGTGGTTTGAAGATCGCCGTTGTAAAGATCTATCGAACAGTTGTTAGTGCTTACGAGAACAGAAGTATAGCGAACAAATAAATTGTTTTAGTTATTGTTGTATACGTGGTATAAGTTGGAAACAGTGGCACATAAGATAGTGCGGACAATAAAGAATTTAATTGGAACTGAACACATATTTGTTTTTACTTTGTTTGCAATTAACGAACTCATATTTGAAATGTTTTTAAAAATGTAAACACGTAACAATATGTTATATTTCACACATAATGGTCGCCGACAAACGGATCACACACATTTTCTTCTACTTAAATTTAAAAAGCGGCAACACTTAATGAAAGACCCCTTATATATATCGAAGTTTTCGTTTCCTATACAAGAAAAAGGAATGTGTGATCTTGGTCACTTCTTTCGTTCGTAAATCTCATTCACACAACAAATGAGTCTCTACTGATACGTGGCATAATAGAGCGTTAAGAGACCCTGCCTTTATTGCTAACACCCCCTTCTATATACACTTACATTTGTACGATGACTTGTGTGTAGTATTTCGCACGTTATTGGGTGTCAATTATGAAAAGTTGAAAGAATAATATTTTGTATATGGCCTGGCCGGTGTGTTTTAGTTAAAGACTATTTAACCCAAAAACCTTCACATTTAATTAAGGTGAGGTTCGTTTATTTATATAATTTTTTTCTCTTTTTTCTGCTTTTGTTATTGTATTTATTCTTTTTTTTTTTTATAAAGTGTGGTCATAAAAGTTTTTTTACACGGATATGTATTATTAACAAGAAAATTAATTCTTTGAATGCAAAAAAAAAACAAAAAAACAATGAAAGACTATTTATTCATAGAAAATTTTATTTGCCAACAAAAAAGCACAGAAAAAAAGGTTAAATATTATTTTTTTTTATTAATATTAAAACACCCGCCTTCCCTTCCCCTTCCTGTATACTGCAATGAAATACTACTTTTGTAATCATTCCCCCTGTTTTCCAGTGTTGCGATTAAAAACAAATGAAAACGTAATAAATTTTAATATTTTTTTTTCTTTTTTTTTTTGTTATTGTTGAGCCCAAGTGTTTAATAAAGTTGATAAAAAATATTAACAACAACTACGATAATGCAAAACAATAACAAAAAGCCATATTTTACAATAGCACAACTCTGTGCCTCTATAATGTTATATAGTAAGAGGTACATAAGTACTGCGACCATACGATCTAATATCCTGCCCTCAAACTTTATACGGTAACCCTATAATTTCTCCTCCAAGCCTATTCTAATGACAAATTTCACGATGCTGCTCGGTGTGAATGTGAATGTGAATTCCCCGCATAGAGCTTGATATGCACCTAAATGTTTAATACTCCACACATTGCAAGAATGTATTCCGATGATTCACTATCACTGTCACAGAATCTACAAGCTGGGCTCGAGACAATCCCCATTCTGAACAAGTGTACGCTGAGTCTACAGTGCCCTCAGCTTATTCCTAGCAAGTCTGATGCAAGACTCAGATCCCCTTTTATTGCCATTCCCCAAACAAAAGTGTTGATTGACTCCAAACTACTTGGTTTGAAAAGTGTCTTTGCCTCACTTGAACTTATCTTTCGTTGAGTATACATTTCCAAACATCCGCTCCCACTCTATAGAAAAATTCTGGCCCCATCAGCGGCATGGTAGCTCCTCGCAAGTTCGTCTGCCTGTTCATTCCCGAGGATTCTTACATGAACTCAACTAAAAGGTAACGTTATTTTCCCTTCCTTGCAGATTCATATTAAATTCGATTTAACCTCAAAAAAAGGGGAGGTGAGTGCTCGAATGGCTGCCTGACTATCAAATGGTATTGTAATGTCCTGTCTTTTGTACCTCCTATCCAAGTTTCACTGACTACTTCTCTTTCGATGGCACAGACTTCCGCTTGGAAGATATTCGCGAATATTTTATTGTGGGACCAAAAACTATTCTTTATATTCCCAAATCTGTTCTTGACCCATCTGTATGCCACAAAATAGTCCCTGTTTTTAAGAGAGTACGCTGTTTCCAGACTACTCCATTCATTACATTAATTTTCCAACATCATAGAGACTGCTGGTTCTGTTTAGGCGACAGTTAAAGAAGGAGCTGTCAGCCAATCGTTTCCATAGGTTGCGAAATCCCCTAATGAATAACATGTTAGACTTGTCTCCCATTAACCTAATCATAGACACCAAAGCATTAGTTTTCAATACCATATACATACATAACATAATTGGTCATTACAACCCTTCAGTCAGGATTACGACCTAGCTTCTCACACCACTTATGTTGTGTGCGTTAATTTTATACATGAGTGGCGGGACCTACAGTTTAAAGTCAACTCCGAACGACAGATTTTTGATTATTTACTCTCAGAGTTTTTGCCAGAAATCTGCTGAGAGAAAGTCACCGAAGAAATATTTTCATATTTTCGTTTTGATGTCTGACCTGTGGTTTGAACTCGGGCCTTCAGTCTAATAAGCCAACACACTACCTACTAGACTACGGCGACTTCATACCATATACAGCGGATTTAAATACTGCAGAGCTTCCAGTACGTTTTCTTTAAAAGTCACTGATTTATTTGCCCGGTCTTGTGTATATAAATTGCTGGTTATTACAACCCTTTAGTTAGGATTACAACCTAGCTTTTTACAACACCCATGTTGTGTGCGATAAAAGTTATCCATCAGTGGCTGGACCTACAGTTAACCATCAAATCCCAGCAACGGATTTGAGATTTGCTTTTTCATGGCAATTCGTTTACTCTCAATTCTTTTGCCAGGAGACTATCTAGTGGAGGTTGCCGGTTGTCAGATATCTTAAGCTCTCGTCTAGTAAGCCAATACACTATTGACTAGGTATGCCAAACGGGATTGATTTTTAAAAATCCCGGGATTCGTGATTCGGGATTTAACGATTGGCATCCCTACTATTGACTAGACAACGGCGACGGTTTTGATATATGTACATACACAGAGCGCCATAAGTGAGTCAACACCCACTATAATTTTAAATTTTCTATTATAAAAAATATACTTGTAGCACAACAATAATTTTTGCGATTTTTTTGTTTTAACATTTTATAAGTAATAAATAAACGTTTTTAATTTATGGAAATTTATTCGACTATTCTCATTTACTTTTCTCGCTATCCTAAGAAAATGAATTATTTCAGCGGTGTTTACTCACTTTTGACGCTTACTGTATATGTGCTAGCTACACGTGTCCAAATAATATAAAAATTTGTTATCAAATTGTAAAAATCTGTTAAAAATACCACACATTGTTAAAACCATCTTTTAGGCAAAATAAGGGATTTTATAACGCAAGTTTTTCTTCTGTATGGCATCCTTAAGAACGTAAGTGTTCGAATATTTTCTAACATGACTATAAATTCATTTTCTTTCTTTCTTTCTTTTTTTCTCAGAGAAAATAAAAGAAAAACTAATGAATGAATAAAGAATAGAGGGATTTTTTCCCCCTTATATTTCAAAGACGCACACAAATTTAATCTTTAATTTTCAGGCTGATGCCGCCGCACCGCATCGACACCGTTGCCACTGGCCCCAAAACATCACTCCCCTAATTTCGGATGTGTAATGGAATAAAAATAATAAATGTGATGCGTGCATGTATATGTATGTGTATGCGTACGTACCCGAAATCGTCAATAATAATGTTATGAAAGAAGGCAACAAACAGCAATTACAACAAAGAAATTCTTTCATTTCATACTTGAAGTGAAAAACCATTTTATAAAGCGAATAATGGAAGCAGCAACAATAATAATAACAACAACAACAACAACGAGAAAAGTAATGGCAGAATAAAAGAAAGAAAATACATTTTATGTAATATAATATAACCCATATGCATAGGAATATACATACATACATACATTCATGTACCATATTGTGTATAAAACAAGCACACACAAACACTTGTACCCTGCTGTTATAGCTATGAGAACTTTCTATAGCTCTGAGAGAAAAAGTAGAGAAAAAAAAACACCAAAGAAACTAACAAAGATAAAAGAATAACAACAACAACAGTAATATAAGTATGTATTACAAGCACTCATACATGTAACTATGTATGTATACTTTTATATGCATTTGTACGCCATAGTAAAGTGTAATAAAGTCATAAACGTATGTACATGTGTATACAGGAAGAACAAACCTGTGCACACATTATCAATATAACAGTAAAAAGTGCGTGTCTAGCCATTGTGAGAGCATTTATGTTGTTTGTATGTACGGTAAACACATGTGTATGTACATTGTTCTCTTTTATCACAAAAATTATTTGCAATATATTGTCGGAAAAACACGATTACAATGCAAAATAATCGTGTAACACTTTCGGAATTTTAATAAATAATAAATGAAATGAAAGAAATCGAAGGTTTTCTTCTACAAAGTGGAGACAATACATCACCTACTAACCGTTGAACGCTCAACGCGCGTAACCTATGTTCATTCAGGTCATAATGAAAACCATCATGAGATATGCTACTCATTTTCGATCTCTGTAGATACGAGAATAAACAAAATGATCGCTTTTGGGGACACCGAAATCCCCGTTTAACACATTAAGAGTTATTGTGGTGTTTATGTTGCCAGCCTAACAACTACAAACACCATAAAACTGAACGATGAGCGCTAGAAAACCATGCCAAATAGCTTTCTTCTATATAAACTGAACGAATTGGAACTAGAGAACATAAGATTCCAATGGGAGAGAGCAACGGTGCATACTACTCGTCTTACAACCTCCCTTGAAAATCATGCATGTGCGTAGCTCTGACCAGTTAATAGGAAAAGCGAGAAGAGACAGAAACGAAGAGAAGTTATCTAACGTAGCGAAAAGAGGAAAGAAAAAGAAATACAGGGAAGGCAACGGGCTCATCTCACTGGCGAGCTAAAACCAGAGATACAACTCATAATGTCTACGGCTCTGTACACCAAGGCAAAGGCACAGCATACGCTCTGTGGGCTCCTCTTCCACTAATTAACTGGTTAAGGCACAATGCTTCTTCAAAACTCCTTTCAAGATACCAATAGATTCCCTTCCCAGTTCTAGGATACATTTCATTCTAGAACGATCAAACCTGTGCCACACAACCCTAGAGATTTTACAATCGTCTGTATTCCGTTTTATCAACTAATCAAACAGGTCAAGGAGGTGTCCCAAGTGCCTTTGCTTATCGCAAACACTTCTACAAGACGCTCATCCTCCTCGCTCTCCTTTATGACGCAGAGACATGGACAATATTCGAGAGCAAAGTCCTACGTAAGATCATCGGTCCAGTGCGAGTTGGCGATGATTGCCGCATCCGATCCAACAGTGAGTTGTGTAAGCTCCTCAACGACATGGACGTTGTGTAGCGTATTAACATCCAGCGGCTGCGCTGGCTCAACCACGTCGTTCGAATAGAGGAGGATGCTCAGACGAGACGGGAAGACGACAACCTTGTTTACATTGGAAGGACCAAATCGAGGAAGCTCTGTCATTGATTGGTGTGGCCAACTGGCGTAGGCACACAAGAAGCAGAGGCGCCTGGAAGGATGTGTTAAGGCAGGCTGAAATCCATTAATCGGATTGTTAATGGCCAATTAAGTAAGTAAGTAAAACACATTTTAAATATGATTTCATATATCTTCGTTCCTGCATAAGTGTCCAGATGTCGTCAGCTATCCTAGATCCTTCCTATAGTCTAAATGCCGTAACGGAGGATGTTTCCAGAACTTGACAACTTTATTTTCATGCAATATTCTTCCACGCTATTGATTGTTGTTCATATAGTAGTGTGTGGTTTTTGTGGCATGAAACGAAAATCTAAATCGCAATTGCAAAATATCGCCTTAAACCACAACCATTTCTGGCTGAACACGAATCTACTCCTTTACATCATTTTTCCAAGTAACAATAACAACAATAATAAATAATTCCATACTATGGTAACACTGTACATATTGAAAATAATAATAAAAAGAAAAAAAACACTTTAAAAATGGGACAGACTGTAGTAAGAAGAACAGACAGATGAATGACACAAAGAGTAACCGAACGATCGTATAGCAGATCAAACCAAAACACCATATGCTGTTTCATTTTTTTTTTCCAATTTGTTTTTGTTATAAAACTTTTGAAACAAACGTGGCTACAACCGGAGACGAATAGGATATGAAACGAAAATGTAATCATAATACAACAATAGAAAATATGTTAAAAAAAAGATTTTATTTTTTATTTAGTCCCTTTTATTTCTTTTTATTGAAGCCATTTAAATTGCTTAATAATGCGGTGTTCTTTAACAGGCATGGCAGGCAGGCAATGGCAGGGTTGTTTAATTTTTTTTTCCTTTTTTACTATCGTACAACACGGCTGCATGAATGTGCACAAAAAAAAAAATACGACCGAGACAAAAACAACAAAACAAACTATAATTTAAAGCAGTAGAAACCAGACAAAACTATAGAAGAATATGTATGTATGTACGTGATGGACATAAAAGCAAAACTAAAGGATTTTCATACTAATATGAGTGAGTGCTCTTGCACCAGTATAATCAACGTATTCCTATTAGTGTACAGGTCATCCGATCAGATCATAATACAACATGTAACGAGTTCGTAAGGGCTGCAATTCGTTTCGTTTTTAACGTACATAGATTTTACTTTCTCTCTCTCTCTCTCTCTCTTTCAGCTATATACATGTCGCATGTTAAGGCAGAGAGTGCAAGTGTTAATTTTGTTAAATTTCACATTGTAAGCGTATTAGTGCAGATGCAATGCTGTGCCTTTTCTCTCATATGCTCTGAGATTTCCTAATTTTAAATGTATCATTAGTTTTGTTTTTGTTTTGTTACTTTTCTGCTCTGCAAAAAAAATATAAATGTCTGCCTTTGGTACTCAAACAACAAACCAAAACAAAAAAACACATTTTCATAAATATTTTTGTATTATTTTGGGCTGTATTAAGCATACATAAATATATGTATGTATGTGTACATGCATGTGTTTTGTCTGAATTTTTTTACTTTTTAATCATCAAGCGGAAGCAGCAGGAATTTATGTCCGTCTGTGTTGGTTGTTTCGCCTTCTAGCTGACTGAATAGTACCAGTGTTCGAAAAAATACTCTAAAGTACGCAACGTTTATATACTGTACTGAATGTCGTGGGTAAAGAACACAAACACATTCACTACAACGAGAGCGAAATTTTTCGTTTCTTTTTTAATGTTTGTGAACATGTACGGAAACTCTAACATAACGTACTGAACAGAGTTCAAAAACACTATTTTTTAGTGTTTGTGTACAAAGTACACTAAAAAGATCAGTACACAACGAAAAAAATTGGGTTTTAGTGATCTTTTTTTTGAGTACACTAACATTTTTAGTTTACGCGAGAGCTCATTCGGTATTTTTAGAGATCGCGTTGTGGTTTTTGATGCCATTTATTATTCTTTGGGAATAATAGACATATTTCGCTTAAGAATACAAATAAAAACTGGCCATTTTTCTCTCTCTCTCTCTCTTATTGAATGAGAATATAAACTCTCGCGTACACTAAAAATGTTAGTGTACTCAAAAAAGATCACTAAAACCCAATTTTTTTCGTTGTGTACTGATCTTTTTAGTGTACTTTGTACACGAACACTAAAAAATAGTGTTTGTGAAGTCTGTTCTGTACGTTATGTTAGAGTTTGCGTTCATTTGTTGTGTACATGTTGTGTACGTAATGTGTTTGCGTACGAGTTCGCAAACACTTAAATGAAAGTTAAAAGTATTTTATCAGTTACGTACACAATGGTTAGTGTACAGTATTTTTTCGAACACTGAATAGTACAACTATGGACAGGCTATACACACACACACACTCACACACAACCAAATGAATGAATGAATAAATGGTTGACTGGATGGCTGACTAAATAACGGGCATGCTGGCTGGCTGCCTTAAACTAAAAGAACACATGTTTGTATGTTTTGTATGTGTGTTGGTTGTCGGTTAAGGGTTTGTTTGTTTTATTCCTTCTACGTACACACATACATCTAAGCATACATACTCAATAAAAAGTACTTGTTGTGCATGAACCGTTGAATGAACCTTTTGTTTTGTTAAATTTTATTTTTTATTTTATTTTCTTTTTTGTCTGTTGAATCAAATTACAGCTGCTAGTATAGCGGTCTCTGCCGCCACGACTGAATGCTGTTGGTCGTTGTAATACTGGTTCCACACCGCCCCGTCGACTATACGTGTATTCCTATCAACGATTTTATATTTGATATTTCGCTCGTTTTTTTTTTCTTTTTTTTGTATTTTATATCCCACCAGGGTGGATGACTTGTATGTGTTCCGGGACAAAAATGGTTAAAAGAAAACAGGATTGCCAAATGTTTGCAACTATATTACGATCTTGACGACGGTATGCACGTACGACAGGATGGTGGATACGGTAAGATTAACGTTTATGGAGTTTGAGTGTTGAAGTAAAAAAGTTTGAAGTTTCCTTTCCAACGATTCCTATGCAATATGTATTCACAGATTTTTTTCGCTATACACTGGCTTTGTTATCAAAGATTTAATCAGGATTACGGTTTAGCTTTTCACAATTCTCATGTGTTTGTCTAAATTTTATCCAAGAGTAACGCAACATACAGTTTCAAATCATTAAAAGAGTCTCTGGGACTTATTTCGAAGCTGTCTTGAGGTTGTAAGGAGTTGGTGCATGACAGTGGGCCTGTGTATAAACCCGGGCAAGACCACAATATTGCCATTTACAAGGAGAAGAAAACTTTCTAAATGAAAGAATATTCGACTCCTGTATGAGAAAATATCACAGAAAAGAGAGGCAAATATTTAGGGCATAACACTGGATAGTCAATTAACATGGAAGACTCATACATAGAGCATCTCAAGTATGGCCAGACATGCCAAAATACAGGATAATCCTGGTAATGTAATGAAAAAATTATTTACAGGATGTATGCCATAATGGTCATACCAATAGTGATTTATAGGGCAATTGCCTGGTCAGACAGAACGTAACTCAAAACAGTTCAACAGGAGATGGATAAAATACAAAGACTAACGGGTGTTGTTATAATAGAGGCAATGAGAACCTGTCCTACAGCGATGCTGGAAGCTCTGTTAGATTTAAAGCTGTGTTGCAGGTGGTAGTCAAGATCAAAGTTTTCGAGATTATGGTTAGGTTATTGAGAGACAAGTCCAATAGGAACTTTATTAGGCGATTTCGGGACCTAAAGAATCGATTTGTCTGACAGCTCCCTCCTTAATTTTACCCCCTCCAGTAGTCAGTAGAAATGCTTTGCATTTTTTTAAAATGTTACTAAAATATCCTGAGTTCATGGGGAAACTCGTGGGTATTTTCCAGGTGAAAATCTATGCCTGCATTTCAACTTGGATAAGAGATACAGAAGGCCGAAAAAGGTAATACTATCAGACAGTTAGACCGCCATACTAGAAACTACCGTACACTTCTCCGCAACTATCCAGCCCCCAGTAGGTTAAGGTTGTGGATCCTGGGGAGGGGCTTCTTCGAAGGTTTGGACTCTCTACAAAGAGCCGACATTAGCGCTCTCCCTAAATTCATAAATAGGTTGAGCTGGTTGCGAAGTGCTAGGGCATGAAGGTTCTAGTAGCGCTCTCTTCTGTATTTGTGTTCCATATTTTTCGTCTACTTCTTATAACCTTCCTTTCCTACCTCTTGGTCTTCCAATTTTCCAATCTCCTCTCTCACTCTCTCGCTCTCTTCTGGAACGTATTTACAATGGGTCATTTTGACCTCTGTGTATTGCACTTGCCCCAATGACAAGTACATGTCCTCAAACCTAAACTTGTCTTCTATTCGCACTCGGTTCTCATGAAATTAAATCAAAAATAGTATGAAGTCGCCGTAGTCTAGTAGGTAGTGTGTTGGCTTATTAGACGGAAAGCCCGGGTTCGTATCCCAGGTCAGACATCAAAACGAAATATGAAAAAAATATTTCTTCGGCTATTTCCTCTCAGCAGATTTTTGGCAAAAACTCTGAGAGTAAATAAACCTGCCATGAAAAAGTTTCTCAAAAATCTGTCGTTCGGAGTCGACGTTAAACTGTAGGTCCCGCCACTCACGTATAAAAATTAACGCACACAACATGAGTGGTGTGAGAAGCTAGGCTGTAATCCTGACTGAAGGGTTGTAATGGCCAATTATGTATGTATGTATGTATTGTATGAAACTGTCTGGAGAAGCTGAATTGGCTTGGTAGATAAAATGAGGTTTTACCTTCTGCTAGATCCAAGGTTCATGTTTGAATCTTCGCCAATGAGCAACCAGATGAACTGGCAAGGAGGGGAGTTAACCAAAATTTTAGTTGAAAAATTATAACAAGAGGAGATCTGAGATTGATAACCGATCTTTTAACAGGGAATTGTAGACTCAGGGAACATTTATTCAAAATGGGGGTTGTCTCAAGCCCTCCAAGGGGATTCTGTGACAATGAGAAAGAATTATTGGAACACAGACTTGTGGGGCCATTAATAGAGTCCAGGAAGAGATCAAGTGCTAGGCAGAGAACTGTCTTTGTTAACACAGCGCAACAACCTGAAATTTGTCAAGGCAATAGGCCTTGGAGGAGATGTTATAGGGATACTCCATAAAGTAAAGAGGACAGTACAATAGATCGTATGGTCACAGTACTAAGGCACTTCTTCATGACAATCATAATCATAATAACTTTATAGCAACATGGCAACTCTTGTTATTTGGAAAAGGAATTTCACTCCCCCTTATTCCATTTATTTTTATATTATTATGTATTTTCTTCTTTTTTTTTTGTTTTCTTTTTTGCTCATGCAGCAAACAGTCAGTCTGCTTATGGGATTATAATATCAAGGACTATTTGGAATTTGTATTAAGAAAATATGTACAATTTCTGTGTGTGCATTTCTATGCGTGAAATGTTATTTCGTTGAATACGGCCGTTGTAGTTCAAGATTTTCCCTCGGCTTTCATTCTCATTCTTTCATTTCTCCCTCCCCTCTTTTGCTTACCTTTACAATTCATTCATTATAACAAAATGATTTCAGCAGCAGCAGCAAAAAAACAAAAAAACGAAAGAAAAATAAATGAAATGAAATGAATTGAAGTAAAATGAAATGAAATAAAATAAAATGGGGGGAAAACAACATAAAGTCGTCTACGTTAAGGGGTGGTTAGGGAGTTTATCATTACTACGTGCAGTTGTCAACAGAGTACCGTGAAGAAAACAAAACTACCACCACCATTGAATGAGCCAAAAAAATAACCCCCCGCTTCTATTAAAACTCTCTAAAAATCTAACACCCTCTCTCTATCCCTGCTGTCATTCAAAACAATTTATAGCATAAGTTTTGTTACGTGTGTGTGCGTGTTTGTATGTATGTGTAGGAAGAAAATTTGTATTACAATGATAGCAACAACCCCCGAGTGTTTCAATATTTTATATTGTAGAGAAGAAGAACAACAAAAAAAGGACACAACAAAATAGAAAAGCAAAAAAAAACTTGTTTTTGTTTGATTTTGATATTTGGCATGCTCTTGCCTGCATACTTAAATGTGTGTGTGTGTATGGTTATAGTGTTTAAATGGTTCAGAGAGAGAGAGAGAGAGATGAAATGCCGACATATTTGTTGTTGCTTAACATTTATCGGTACGATTGAGTATGAGAGTAGGAGTAGTGTCTGCCTTCTTGTTAGACAGACATACGGTTTGGTTGTGTATGTATGTACATGAAATGAATGAATTGAAATGAAATGCAACTGTTCTCTGCCCTAAATGTATAAATGGTTGTTGAATAGATGGCCTAACTGTCTACCATAAGATTTTCTCATACATACAGTGACGATCACAACAAGCATCATTTGAAGTCGCCGTAATCTAGAGGTAGTGTGGCGGCTCTCATTAGATATGAGCAGACATCGGCACCAATGTCCCTCAGGGGAAGATCATCTTCGGCTTTTTACACACATAGGACACGAACATCAACAATGTTCATTAAAAAGAGCGTAAAATTGCATTCAGTTGCTTGTCAGCTTCGAGAGAAGAAGGTTCATGTCGCTTGTTTTCAGGTTTCAATTATACACCCAAAAAAATATTACAATAGGATTCACTAAGTGCATGGTTTTCTCTCGCGGTGGCGTAGTTTCGTCCACTTATGTGATTAATTCTTGCCCTTTGGAAACTGTTACTTCATTTCTTGATTTGGGAGTATTATTGGATATTAAACTGTCTTTTATTGATCATATTAGTATGGTGATTGGCAAGGCTCGGGCTGTTCTTGGTTTTGTGAAAAGATGGGCTAAGGAATTCACTGATCCTTATATAACAAAACTGCTATACATTTCACTTGTTAGGCCTATTTTGGAGTACGCGTCTGTTATTTGGAATCCATACTATCGTTGTCATAGTGATTCAATAGAGTCTGTGCAGAAGCAGTTTTTATTATTCTGTTTACGTGGCTTAGGATGGGATTATGCCAATGGGTTTCCATCTTATGAGGCTAGATTAGGTCTGATAAAACTTTCAACTTTGGAACGTAGAAGGGCTGTGTTAGGCGTTTGTTTTGTCTATAATCTGGTTAAGGGTGATATCGATTCCGAGTTTTTGCTTTCTAACCTAAATTTCAGTATTCCAGCAAGATTTTCACGGCACTATCGTCCTTTTTCCCTAGATTTTTATAGAACAAACTATGGTTGTAATTTTCCTTTTCGTAGATTATGTAATGATTTTAACATGTATTATGATTTTATTGATTTTAATTGTACTGTTTATAATATTAAACGTAGCTTATATGCTGCCATTAATTTGTAAATTATTATAGAAAAATATATTCTCGTTCTTGTCTTAGGTAGTTATGGTTTATTGTTGCTTTATTCAGCTTGTGATTAAGTTCTGTAGCTGATTTATGTTGTCGTTGCCTTTACTTTTCCCTAACCCGCTATAGTCCGGACTGTAGTGTGTACGTGTCCCTATGTAATGGGGACGAGCCCTCCGCGGTCGGGTGAGGGCGGGTTAGTGTGAGGCCGGGGACATTCGACAAAAACAAAAAAAAAAAACAAAAAAAAAAACAAAAAAAAAACAATGAGAAATTATCTCCATTTTTAGAAGAATATTTGTCAATTCAAATATGCAGTCTTTAGGGATTTGGCGCTGTAATTTTTTATATTTTCCACTACATATACATACATATTATTTGGTTGCACTTGAAAATATTACTAACAATTTTCCTCTGGGTTAACACATGCCTCTCACAAATACACTCACATTTTTATCATGTTCTCTTTGTGCCGACGTCTGGATATGAGCCCAGCTCAGACATCTCGTACAAAAACGAAGTATGAAAAAATATTTCTTTCGGCGAAATAAAAGAAATCTTTAATGACAAGTTAGGCTGACAGCATCTTTCATAGCATAAACACGCATATCTCCAAATTCACTGCATGCTAGTATCGGTTCAACAACTTATTGGTTTAAAAACTGGCGCTTTGGCAAGCAGAGGTGTTTTTTAGGTGCAAGATTGCCATTAGAGGCGAATTCCATACGTATTTCAAAAATGAAAGTTAAAATTTTACGACATATTTTTTGTGCGTTCACGCGGTTAGTAAAGTACCAAAACAAAGTAAAATTGAAGCATTCCTGGTTTAATGATGATTTTCTTTCAATGTCGTACGCTCTCTTCAACAGAAATACTTGACATATCGTACGACTTGTGTAATCGTCTATGTAAATCCACCTCTAGCGGTGTAAAAGCTGACGGATTTTAGAACAGAAGCAGGAGTTTTTCGTACCATAATGAAATATTTCGAATCCATTTCGAAACTCGCGAGTATCTTCCAAGTCTATGCCATCGAAAGCTGTATTCAAAGCGCATAATAGGTAGGAAAGGTAGGACATTACAACACTATGTGGCAATCAGGCTGCCATTTAAGCACTTGGCTTTTAAAAGATTAAATCGAAGGTAATATATGACTACTGGAGAAGCTGTATCGGCCAGGTAACAGCCTATTAGGTTTCCCTGATCAAGTGTAAATTCTCGCCAATGCGTAAGCAGAGTAGGGGAGTCTTTGCGATGCTGATGCAACCACCAACCTTTCGTGGTGTGGATGCGGATGTTTGAAAAGGTATTACTTAGATTAAATCTGTCAGACGGGTACACGAGGCTTAGAACAAAATGTGAAACCAAGTTAAAACTGTGACTCTATTATTTTTATCGACAGTGTATGTACATAGTACGTATGTATGTACATAAGTATGTATGTCAGTATATGTATATGAATATACAATTTATCTTTTGAAAATCATGAAAAGTGGCGTTTTGTTGCTATTGTTGCTGCTAACGTTGATGAAAAGCTGCAGTCGCTGCAAAAACTTTTGTTAATATTGTTGCGTTGGCGATGCCAATGATGATGATGATGATGATGATGATGTTGATAATGATGATTATGTTGATGCTGCTGATATACAGTTAAACAAAACACAGACACAAAATTTTCAACCCTCGACCGACCATTTGGAGGTCAATAAACTTTGCCAAATGTCTTCCTTGATTCTATCTTCACCCTCTCTTCCCCCAAACCATACATGTCTTGTTTTTCCATTTCATACTCTGTCTGTTAATACGCTCCCTCCCTCCTCTTTTTCATTTTCTTCGTTTTTTTTTTTTTGTTTTTGGTCTCCCCATTTACAAAATTTGTGCTCGTTTTACTACAGTTGGCCATATAATAACAGAGAGCAAGCAGCCTTATTTTGTATCAAAAGTACTGTACTGTACACTGTAGTACTGAACTGTACCATTTTGTCTGGTCTGACATTTCGTTATTGTTATTGTTTTCATTTTGTTTTCATATTTTTTTCTTTCGGTTTTCTTTTTATTTTATACGGCGCGTATCATTCATAAACGCACTTTAAACGCTTTAAATGTATTTGTTGTTATTGCCGGCGGTTTTGCTTTGCATTATTTTTGTATTTAGTTTCGTATGTTTTTGTTGTAAGTAATAATATAACAACAAAAACAACAACAAAATGTAAAAAAAAAAGTTATTCAAAAGGACTGACAGCCAGCCACCACACCCTTTGCAAATGGAAAGATTAACGTAAATGAGAGGGAGCGTATTGGGTGGTGGTGATTTTGCAAGAATCGTCGTGTCTTGTCGTATACACACGTTTGACGACTGACTGGTCTAATCCAACACATACTACCATACATATATCGTATATTATTATTGTTGTTGTTATATTAGCAAAAAATACAAAAAAAAATAAATTATTTAATAAAAGTACAGCTGTTTTCGTTTCTAACAACTCCCGCCCTTCTAACACAGAGGAGATTTAAAGGTTTTTTTCCGTAATGTATTGTTGCACTTAGGCAACCATCCATCGCACATTTAATAGGTGGCAGTGGCAGTGGCAGTGACTGACAGTGGTGGGTAATAATAGTAGTTTAATTCCCCTATGAATTAGATTAATAAGTATTTGTATACGTTTTTATATCGAAAAGAAAAACAAAGAAAAACGATGTATGTAAAGTCCTTGCCATCAATTCTAATTGGGGGAAAAGTGTAATAGAATTGGCTGAAAAAAGAAACCCGCATCAAATTAGAAAATATTGTTTTCTGATTTAAAAACGAGGGTCAGAACAAAAATTATTTGGCTTTTAAAGTTACGTACTTTGCAAATATTGTGAAGAATACTTATCAACAATAAATATCAAAATACTTCTTAAGGATTCTTTTTTGACTTTTTTTCTAAGATAAATTTATTTAAACATAAGAATCTTTTTATATGTTAAAGAGGACATTCGATTGCTTATAAAAAATATTTATTTTTTGAATGGCGGTGGCACGGCAGCCTGAATAGGGCTATCTCGCAATCTGGCGATCATGATTTGAGGAGTTACGAGAGTCTAAAAGCAAAAAATCGAAATGGATTCTTATAAAATAGGTTCCTAACTATAGCGACTATGGTAGTCGTCGTAGTCTAATAGGTAGTATGATGGCTTATTAGACGTGGGGCCATGGTTCAAACCCCAGCTCAGACATCTCCAATAAAGCGAAATATGAAAAAATATTACATCGGCGACTACCTCCTCTCAGCAGATTTCTAACAAAAACTCTGAGAGTAGTTAAAATTGCCATGAAGTGTCTCAAAAATCTGTCGTTCGGAATCGACTTTAAACTGTAGGTCCCTCTGCTCATGTATAAAATTAGCACACACAACATAAGTGGTGTGAGAAGCTAGGTTGTAATCCTGGATGAAGGGTTGTAATGACCAATTATGTATGCATGTAATTCTATGGCTCTAAAGTAACTAAAACCGTGAAAAAACCGATTTTCTTGAAAGTTAGGAAGTATACTAACCCCTTAAGAGAGATCGAATTGATTTCATCCATATAGGATATACGCGTGTTAAAAAGTGTATATCACACAGGTTGGGGAAAAGCCCTCGCTATTAAGAAACGTTTTGGTATTATTTTCAAACTGACAGATACCTGACCATAGAAAAGGACGGATTTTACGTTCGCCATGAATTTTGCAATTCTCGTACGTAACGAAAACATGGGTGATTTCTAAATTGGTTTTAGGCGGCCGTGAGTTTCAATATCCTCGCCCGAACTTCCTCTTTCGGATAAAAAGCTACCAAGATAGCAGAATTGACGGATTTTCTCAATTTCACCATGCCGTGATATTTATCTTAAGACCTGCCGCATCCTCTGCCATCGTTGTTTTCAGATGATCAATTCATTTTCCACCTTCGTAAGAAATTCTGCTGCACTTCATTATTCAGGGAGCGTTATTTGTTGATAACAAGATTTTCTTAATATTTGCCAAAAGTGGCCGAGTGAAGCATTCTGAGGCTACAAACTTTGTAGGCAAGGGAACATTTTGTTGTATACAGATGGACCAAAAACATATAATGGGACAGGGGTAAAGGTCTCCGACTCCAGTGTGAAATATTCAGAGCTAATGAAGAAACTTGCAGGTATCTTCAAAGCAAAAATTTACCCCATCGATGGATATACTTAATTCAACTTGGACAAAAAGTACAGAAGACAGGATATAACAATAGAAATACGAATAACAATAACAATTTGACCGCCATCCGAAAACTTCGTTTCAATGAGATTGACTCGAGATTAATATGCGACTGTCTAGACAAGCTGAATGAGCTAGGCAGGGATGAATTCACGTCAAAAAGCAGAGAAACAATTAGACCGCCATCCGAAAACTTCTTTTCAATGAGATTGACTCGAGATTAATATGCGACTGTCTAGACAAGCTGAATGAGCTAGGCAGGGATGAATTCACGTCAAAAAGCAGAGAAACAATTAGACCGCCATCCGAAAACTTCCTTTCAATGAGATTGACTCAAGATTAATATGCGACTGTCTAGACAAGCTGAATGAGCTAGGCAGGGATGAATTCACGTCAAAAAGCAGAGAGATGAGAATTGGTGAAGCGGAAGTTTCTACGCCGCTGAAGAGATTAGAACCTTGCAGTAAAGTAAGAAAGAAAGTTTGAAAGGAAAAACTGGTCGGAAAGAGAAGATAAAGACAGGCGAAGACTCTTCTCAAATCAAACTAATGCAAGAGAACTACAGTAGGAATAAATCTGAGTCAAGTATCAGAGTATTTAGAAGTAGCCTGAGGTTACACTTATTTAATATAACTAATGCTAGGGACTTACAGTGGAAAGTGATCTGAGTCAAGTATCAGACTAATCAGAAGTAGCCTGAGGATATTACCAGGCCTTCTAACTCAAAGAAAACCTGTTAAAGATAAGAAACCCTTCAAGCCCAATATAAGGTCCAACGAATACTTGTAAAAACAAATACATACTTTAAACATGTGCGGCGTTGCTGTATCTCAGAAAGAAACACGTGGATGCTTATCAAGTATTATCATTATAGGGATATCGTATAGATTGGGAACACCTCCACACACAAGAACAAGTGTTTTTTGAATTTCTGATAAATCAGAGTGAAATACATTGTTTTGATATCCTTTTTAACATTGAAATACACTTCCAGATTGTAATACTTTTTGGCGTACAGGCTATTTACAAGTATTTTATGATTCATTACATTTCATTCTATTAGCGAATGACTAAGAAAAATAATGTAAAAAAAATGATTGGAAAATCCCATGAACATTTAAGGATATCTTAAGACGTTTGAGGAATTAAAGTTTTTTTTTTATTATTATTGGCACGAATTAAGTATTTCATGGAGTTTTTATTGTATTTGTAATAATAATGGGTATACAGTTGGAGAAGCTAATTTATTAATGAAGGCAGCAGAAACAATGCCTTGAGGCAATATTAGAGTAATTTACCAATTATTTTACATGGACATACAATACAATAAATTAAATCCTAATGAACTTAATTTTATGTTTTAAATTACAGTCAAAGAAAAAAGTCTAGATACACCGCTGTATGTAGACTTTTTTCTTGTGATTTTTTATTAAATTTAAAAAGGTGTTATAGCGTTGTTTAATGCAGCTTAAGAATGTTTGAAGACAAAAACGAATATAAAAAAATATGCCCTAGAAATAACTGGAAAAAAAATTTGCCGTTGTATGTAGACTTTTTTCTGTGACTGTAAAAAAAATTGGATATATTGTATCCAGGATTGTTGAAGTTAGCGTACTGAAAGCACTGTCATACATCGCTTTGTCAGTTAGAACCCCAGATATTATGTGACACTTTTTAATACCCCCCAAAACATGCCAGAAATTTGATTCCATGTCTCTGCGTATTTAGTCCCATGTTTTCCGCACCATCAACCTGATTTCGGAAATGATGTTATAAATTTTTAGAAGAAACTCTTTAAGGGTGTGTAGTGGTTGAAATCGGTGTAGACTAGCATTTAGTCTGTTGATTTACTAGACGTCAGCCTATGATTCTACCCCTGGCTCAGACATCTCCAACTCCCTCGGCGACTTCCTCGCGGCAGTCTTCTAACAAAAAATCTGGGAGTAAAATAAAATTGCCATGAAAAGTTTCTCAAAAATTTGTCGTTCGGAGAGTCGACTTTAAAACTGTAAGTTCTGCCACTCATAGATCAAATTAACCCTAAAAGGTTGTAGTGACTAATTAAGTAAGTAAGTGGATAACGCACCACGTCTTTAAATATGACTAGTATTGTAGAAGAAATTATCGTCATATATACCACCACGTTGTTAAAGAAAACCCGAAAGTCCTAAGATGAAATATGATCCACAATTTACAGCAGATCTCCTCTTGAAGAGGGATGACCAATTGTAAAGGTAGAATAAGCTGAACGTTCACATAACGAAACGAAACATAATCGTTTTGCAAGCAGCTATGAAGCTTCCAAGGCAAAAATAAACTTAAAAAATCTAAGGCTACGAATTGCTGCCTCGTTAGGCTTATTCTTCGAAATTAATCCCAGGTAACGTAGAAATGCGGCCATACGATCGATTGTACGGTTTATATTGGGTACACCTATCACGTCTCCTTTAAACCTACTGCATTGAAAATCCTCAGGAAGCCGCAAGAGGTCAATAAGGGCACTTCCTTATCTAGTACTTGATATGTTTCCTTCTAGGATACATTAATGTCTTACAGTTTCCAAGTACATATGTATTCTAATGAGTCATTTTCATCCTCATAGAATCTTCATCTTGGGTTCTAGGGGATACCCAATCTGAACAAGTGTTCTTTTAGTCTGTAATACCCTGTCAAAAAGCCTCAGGTTATTCCTGAATAGTCTGATAAAGGTCTCAAAGCTCCTATTATTGGCTTTCGCGGAGTGCTCTCTTCTAAACATCTCTTCCCACTCCACAGAAAAGGTTCTGGTCCCATCAACGGCGTGAAAGTTTCCCTCCTGGAAAGTTCAGCGATTGCACATTGTCGTGAATTCATACAGAATCTGGAACACTGAAGAGGGTAACCCTATTCAGCTTGCTCAGAATATTTGAAATTAACTTCATAAGGGCTAAGTGATCAGAGTACGCCACTTAAAAAGAAAAAAATGGAATGCAAAACCACAAAGTTCAAAATTAGGTTTACCCAACTACAGTTTTAAGATTGAAAGTTATTCCTAATATTCTTCAAGTAGTATGGCCACTTTAAAACGATATTTCTTGAGAGCTTACGTTTTTCTATTAAAACAAATCAGGCAGCTTAAAATACATAGACACCTTAACTCTCAAAAAATAAATCCTAAATTCTTTTCCCTGTAGGAAGGAAAAAAAATAATGGAAAGGACATCACCTGCGGGTATCAATTACAGAGATTAGCCCTTCAACACCATTTAACCTGACAAAGAGATTCTTTAGTCCTTCTCCTGAGCAAAAATGAAAATGATTTTCATATTCAAGTGTACAGATAGAAAGAAAGTTTTCTTATTTATTTATACACTTAATATTATCCTCCCAGGAAGGAAAATTATTACTTTCATTTTTTTGTTTTCTTCTTCTCTTTTTTTTTTTTTTTTTTGTTTATCCTTCTTAAGGCTTTTTTTCGCTTAATTGTATGGCTTTAGACGAGATAATACGTTAAATATTAATTTCTACTCAATTTATGGCGGCTATGTTAGTGGCAAGATGTGCAAAAATAGTTTCCTTTACATATTAAATAAATAATGAGGATATAAAGATATAAGGATGAAGGATAAAAGGAGCTCAACTCTATGCCCGTTTCATTACCGGAGTCACATGCATACATAATTGGTCATTACAACCCTTAAGTCAGGATTTCGACCTAGCTTCTCACACCAATTATGTTGTGTGAGTTAATTTTATACATAAGTGGCGGGACCTACAGTTTAAAATCGACTCCGAACAACAGATTCTTGAGAAGCTCTTCATGGCAATTTTATTTACTTTCAGAGTTTTTGACAGAAATCTGCTGAGAGGCAGTCGCCGAAGAAGTATTTTTTTTTTCATATTTCGTTTTGATGCCTGACGTGGGATACGAACCCGGGCTTTACGTCTAATAAGCCAACACACTACCTACTAGACTACGGCGACTACATTACCGGAGTCTTGTATGCTCAAAGCACTTTTATCCTTTCGCCGGTACATATAAGCGTTGCAACCTGTTTACTTATGTTGCCAGAATTATAGAGTCTTGGGGTTTTAACTTTTTAACTCTTTTCAGAACAACTATATATTAGATCGTCCCTTGCACTACCAGATTATTGTAGTACTTTTCAGGCAGAAATAATGGCTATTAAAATTTCCGAAGTGCGAATTCGGTATCAGAGTATATCGTATGGTGATATACGTATATTTACCGACAGTAAAGCGCCCATTAGATCCCTAAATAATATGTACACCACATCTAAGGTTGTCCAAGAATGCCGGGTGTCTTCGGAGGTGAGAGCGAGACATTCGACGGTTACCCTCATTTAAGTTCTTGCACATGAGAACATCGAAGGCAGACGCACTTGCTAAAGCAAGCAACACGGAAAATTGAATTAAATTCCTACTTGAGAATAGCGCCCTCTACAGAGAGGTAAACACATGGTTCCATAAAAACTCCATTCACTGCCAAAGGTAAGATGTAACGCATGAACTCACTTGTAGACACACCAGACAGATCAGGCCCGGCATGGATGTACATATGTAGAAAGGAATTTGCATTAAACCATCAATATTCCATCTAAGAAACCTCATAGCAGTTATAACAGGACATTAGCCTCCGGCTGTTCACGCCCGAAAACGGAGAATATCTCATAACATATCTATAGAAACTCCAACGACGAGAAGGAAGAGATTAGACCACAGAACAACTTCTCTGTCATTATCCGGCGCTTGGGAACTTAAGAAAAAGACTTATTGGACGTCAAAAATTTAGTGACAAAACATGTCTAGTTAAAGGTGATTTGAGAAAAATCCACAAAATCTCGTTATGGTTGAGAGATGCCAAACAAGAGCTATAATTACATGACCGAATAGAATTATAATATAACAAAAAATTTTGGTGGTCATAAAGCTTAACAAACAGTGCCTTTTTCAAGTTGCACTTGCAGCCCTTAAACTGTCCCTGCCTGCTCCTCATACCAATTTCAGCAATTGTATTTATTTGCGTAACCTTTACAAGCGTTGTAGTATTACTGATTACTATTTGATGTTGGCTGCATGTCACGAATCTTTATTTATACTGAAAATTTACAAATTTATCAGTGTCATCTTCCCTTTTTTATCATCCTCCCATCTTCTCAGAGTTTTTGCCAGAAGACTGTTTTGAAAAAGAAACATTTTTCGTGATGTTAGAGTTGAGGTTTGAACTCAAGAGCTCCTCTTTATACTATTAGGGTTATTATCTTATTGCTAATGCTGAGTACATACAACATATTGTTTTAAAATGTAGACATGGCATCCCTGGCCTAACAGAAATTATAAAGGTTTTATAAAAAAATAAAAATTCCAAAGCCTTTGCGCGAAAATAAAAATAATAATGAATTTAATTTGCAGATTTAATATGATTCTGTACTTAAATCAGTTGGCAGCAGTAAGAAGAAGTGTAATAAAGGGTGATTTTTTTAGCTATTTTCTTTTTGGCAACACTGGTTTAAACAGCTTACGCATGTTTCGTGTTTTGTTTCACTGTCAAACATCTTCAGTTTGGTCTATAATTTAACCATGAATAGTCTTACAAACGAACAACGCTGGCAAATCATTGAATTTGGCATCATTGAACCGTACTTCTTCAAAGATGCTGCGAATCGTAACGTAACTGTGAATGGTGAGCGCTACCGTGAAATGATATCCAACTTTTTTTTGCCCAAAATGCAAGAGCTTGACTTGCATGATATGTGGTTTCAACAAGATGGTGCCACATGCCACACAGAACGCGTAAAAATGGACTTATTGAGAGGCGAGTTCGGTTAACATTTTATTTCCAGTTCGGGACCGGTCAATTGGCCGCCTAGATCGTGCGATTTAACGCCTTTAGACTATTTTTTGTGGGGCTATGTTAAAGCTCATGTCTATACAGACAAGCCCGCTTCAATTGACGTATTGGAAGACAACATTGAAGCATTTATTCGTGAGATACCGGCCGAAATGTTGGAAAGAGTATGCCAAAATTGGACTAAGCGGATGGACCATTTGAGGCGCAGTCGCGGTCAACATTTGCATGAAATAATCTTCAAACATTAAATTATATGGACCGTACTATCGATTCAAATAAAGATTTCATGCATTTTTCTGAATTTTGTGTTTTTTTTTTGAAAAATTTTCCTATAGCTCTTAAAAAATCACCCCTTATAATAAATTTCCCCCTATATAACACAGCCTTGAAGTTGCTATTTATAGAATGAAAGGAATTGCTATAAAAGTACGAGTGGCAAAAGTACTTTAGAATTACTGCAGACTAAGAAAAGCAAAAAAAAAAAGTACGTAAAAACCAAAAACAAAACTCCCTATTTTTCAGTTTTCTTCAAACCAAACACTCAATATAAATATCAAAATAAAAATGCAATCAAATATGCTGAGAAAACGAATGCAATTGGATTAGGGGAAAAAAGAGGAAAATACAGTGGATGGAAAATGCTAAGGAAAATTTAAATAAATATGCTTTAAATGTAAATTGTTTAACAAAATCCAGAGAGAAACACAGAGTTGCTGTACTTTGAAACCACAACACAACTGACACAAGAAGGCATGCAAACAAGAAGAAAACGAAGGACGTTGTTTGAAGCAAGAAAAAAAAACGCAGAAAAACTGGGAGCAACAACGAAATGAACTTTAAAAAATACTGAAAAAGAAAAACAAAAAATCATGCGTAACACATTACAACAACGCAACGCCTGACGACTGAAGAGAGGAGGTGAGAGCCGTATAGGTAGGGTAATGGGAGCATTACTCGTAAGTCACAGTACAGAGTACCATAGCAAATGCAGTTGCAATAAATGAGAAATATTATGAAAATATTAAACGATATACAGCTGGCTGACTAGCTGGCTGTCTATGGATGGATAGTGTATGGCTGGCAATAAATAATATGCACATACATAAGTATGTACACATTGAGAATGAAATACATGCTCCAAAACAAATAGTCAGCTTTAAAAAAATGTTTCAGAAGAGAAAAAATTAAAATAAAATCCATCATAAAAATATCACAATAAAAACTCACAACAAGATGGAAATAAAATTTTATTTTTTCTTTGTTGTGATAATAATAAAAACAACAATAAAATGTAATACAAAAGTAAAGAATAAACGACAATAAGTACAAGGTGTAGTGAAAAGAAATCCATTATTTTTTAATGTATCAGGACTACACTAAAGCATACATATCGTTAAGGAATTTTGTGAAGCTTCGGAGCATCAGCGGGGAGGATAGGTAGGTAGGTAGGTAGAAGTGGCTGTCCACTCGATGGAGTCATGAGCGGACACACTTAGGCCGCATAAGGGGCCCATTGTGACACCACAGTTTCATCTTCTCCCCTATTCCAGGAACCACTCGGAGCTTCCGATGAAGCGACTCAGACTGCCAATATCCATGCATAACAGTTCATCTAGGTCTTCCATGTAGTAGGCACCCAGGTGTCTCTTTTTTCTCTGACCAAGTGCCGGGCATGTGCACAGTAGGTAAAGAATAGTTTCATCCTCTTCCTCATCTCCACAGCTTCTGCAGAAATCATTCGCGAGGTGTCCAAGACCAATAGGCCTCGCATGTGTTCCTATAATACAATGCCCCGTAATAACCCCGATAACAGCGATGAGCCTGCTTCTTTGGAGCTTAAGCAGAGTCGCCGTGCGCCTCCTATCCAGCCTTGGCCAGATTTTCTGCGCCGCTCTGCCTTTATCCGAAGCTGGCCACCTACTGTTGACAAGGTCCACGATTGCATTGTCAATTATAAGCCCACAGGTACTTAAAGGGATCCCTAATGTAGAGAATTCTTCAGAGAGCTCGATGGTCGTGCCCCTTCTGGCCAGATCATCCGCTCTGCAGTTGCCGGGAATGTCTCTATGTCCCGGTACCCATGTGATACAAACATCACATCGGTTCGCCATCTCATTGAGACATCTGCGACAGTCGTACACTGTCTTGGAGTTCAACGGGGAGGATAAATTAAGAAGAAAATATTTCGAAACATACATATTATCTCTGATAACATACCGTCTGAGATTTTGTTTCTTAATCCATTACAGTTTAACTACAAAATATTGAACGATGTTGGTCCATCTGGTAAGGTCTGATGTGTAGTAAATGCTGGTGGGTTATGTGGAATCGGTATTTACGCGTTCAGGGTGATCGCACTTGTAGCTGCCGTTGGATTCCCTCAGTCAATAGTTTTTTGTGCCAGAGTAGGGTGTATATCGTTAACGGTGTCAGTGTTGAGATGGTTCAAGCACTCTGCCTTGAAGTTCACAATCCATTCTCAGTATGTACAAAGACTAGTGTACGTCTTCATATTATGCCAGTTATTAAAGCCGTTATACTTGACTTCTAATCGTCAGATTACATACTTAACATGTCCATACTGTACCAGTTGTGGATGTCGCTGAATTAGTAATGGATTAGGCATTGTGGAAGTAGCACGTTTTGGCAGGTAGAGTTGGTGTATTATACATAGGTGATGTTGGATTGCGGTCGTTTTGTCTTTGTTGAGTACAGCAGGGAGCAATGTTTCTATTTGCCAAATGCCGATGCGATTGAAGACCTGAACAAGGGTTCAAGTGACCCCACTCTCCACATATGGAACAATTGACTGAGGTTGTATTTCTACGGATGATATTGTATCATACTGAACAAAACCAGCCAGGACTCGGGTTTTGCTCAATGCCGGCAATTGGTAACAGTAATATGTATGAGCAAGTTTACCCACATAATTTGCTCAACTTGGAAAAATTTCTCCGGTTGATGTAACTTTCGCTGGATTGGCAATCCTTAGCCGAATTGTTTCCGAATCGTTCCGAAACGTACATCCGATTGTCGTCGGAACGACATTGAAGCTTCACTTTTTTAGAAGGAATTATTAAAATCACATTATTCTGAGAAAAGTTATCGTTTGAAAATGAAAATTCAGAAATTTACTGCATTGCGAACTGCTGAGGAAATTTCTGAATTTTAGAAGGACCATATGGAAGTGGAAAAGCAGCAGCGAATTGTTGGCACGTTTTCGATGTTAAACATGAACCTCTATCTGGTTGACCAATAACTAAATAGGTCGATGAAACCATGGAAAAAATTGAAAAACACCGGCACATACATAAGCTTCGTTACATTGCTAGGGAACTAGGCATTCACCACAAACAAGGCATCTAGTTATCAATCAATCAATGGAAGCTTCTACCACCAAAAAGCTCTATGCTTGGGCGCCACACGAATTAACCATAAATCGATCGATTTTTCATTTTCGATTCGTTACACGACACATTCGCGACGGGGCGTTGCTGGCTTCGCTTACTGTGGGTACGGGGCCGTTTTTTGCCCATTATTACAATCGCGGATAGGTTTAGAAAAATTGCCATAGCTTTTTATGTAATGAATATTTCTGTATTAAATTTTAAAGAAGGGAGCATAGGACTCATTTATACACAAAAATGAGGGTTTCAAATTATACTTCTAAATATTTTTGTTATCTATATATGTATATAAAAATGAATGTGTGTTTATTTGTTTGTGGGTTTGTTTGTTTGAAGTCTATAGACGGCTAAACGGCTGGACCGATTTTCTTGAAATTTTTAACAGTACCTTCCTGTATGTCTGGAAGGAACTATAGGCTATTTTTTATTTTAAAATTTCAAGTAGTCATACCCAATAAGTATTTAATGTCGCATATCTCATAAACTGCAACTGCTAGAGTCCTCAAATTTTGTATGAACGACTTTGACGTATATATGAACAAAATAGGCGGATTGGCTATAGTGGGCGTGTTACCTAACATAGTCTAGATGTGCCGACCAATAATTATATATTTTATTTTTTCTTACTAATCCCATAAGTAAGACCACATACTTTTTTGAAAAATTTGAAAAATTACACTTTTAAAGAATAGTTAAACGATAACTTAAATGACTACATAAAGCGTCATCCACACCCGAAGGAAAATCTTAAATGGCGACTTTACGCGTCATTCGTCGCGAATGTGTTAAACAGTCCGAAATCGAATAATGTCTGCAACGAATGATTAATACTATGTTCAGACATGCACTTTTATTGAGTCAATATTCGGTTTATGGATTACAATATTTTAAGTGTTTAGACATAACAATATACGCAGTTCAGCTGCTTATTCAATATTCATTTGACAGCTGGTAAGCAAAACAGCTGGTTGTTTCAACAACATTTTTTTGTTTTGTTCGTTGTTTTTTTGTTTTGTTTTGTTTTTTTGTTTGTCGTTGTTGATATTTGAGTTGTCAAATATCAATAGAAAGTGTTCGGAAAATTGTAATATGCCCACTGAACTTACTTATGACAGTGCTGTATTTCAAGTTTTATACCTATGTTCACGTATGCAAATTAATTGAGTCAATATTTGGTTAATTGAGAAAAATATTTTAACCGTTCAGGTATAATAAATATACGCAATATTCAGCTTACTCAATATTCATTTGACAGCTGGAAACAAAACAGCTGGTTGTTTCAACAACATTGTTTTTGTTTTGTTCGTTGTTTTTTGTTTTGTTTTTTGTTTGTAGTTGTTGATATTTGAGTTGTCAAATATCAATAGAAAGTGTTTGGAAAATTGTAATATGCTCACTGAACGTACTTATGACAGTGCTGTATTTAAAGTTTTACTGAATATTATATCAATTAGCATTTAATTGAGCAATAATTAATTCAGATTTTATATGAAATATTGAGATCAATATTGGCGTTAATTGCGATTTACGCAATAAAGGTGCATACGTGAACATAGTATTAATCAATATTATAACAATTTATGAATTTATTGAGCAATAATTAATTGACATTTTATATGAAATATTGAGATCAATAATGCCGTTTATTGCGATTTACTCAATATAAGTGCATGTCTGAACATAGTATAAGGGTTGTTTACGTCAACAAGTAAAATTTTTGCACATGGCGTTCGAGGAACTTTACTGTACGGGATTTGAATATTATATAAATGCGGTATGTGGTTTAAAAAGGACGGTACCACGTGCTCTACAACAAGTTGGTTGCAAAAAACTGCAAATGTATTAAAGAAAAAAGACGGGAACTATAAAATATTTGTAAAATATAAACAGGGTTGTTAAATGTATTGTTTTTAATAAGCCTGCTTTTATTTAGGTATGGCCACTTTAACTTTACATACGTCAACCCCTATCCTGTAAATTAATGAGCCAATTCACACTAGAACATTTGTGCTGGCGTAAAATGATAGTTTATAGGCAAGAGGGGTGCAGAGAATTGTTTTTCGGTGGCGTAAAGTTTCCACCAGCTACAACCCCGCATCATCAGCACAAAACTAATACACGTACATTTTTAAAACATCAAATGAATGCAAAAACACTAATACATACAAAGCTGTGTATACGTATACATTCATGACAAAGTAATATTCATCCCGTGTGAATTGAAAAGAACAAAAATTGTGCGACTAAAAAATGTGCTAGTGTGAATTGGCTCAATGTTAAATAATCTTTTCACATTTTCCGTACACAAATTTTTTACTTGGCAACTCTATGAAATGCATGCAAATCCTCAATAAAAAACACACTTCTGCAAAACAGTTCAACTTGGGAGTATTAGTCATCGAATGCAGAAACACAGCAAGCTAAAAATACTTCCATTCGACTTTAGTTGCAAAAAAAAAAGCAAAAATCACCAACACCGCCAACAATAAATAACCCAAAAAGTAATAGACACATACACACAAAAAAACAACAGTGCAACGGGTAAACAAAACTTATTCTTTAAAAAAATAATGTAAACAAACAAACAAAATATGGGCAGTAATGGCAAAGTAACAACAACAAGTTGTAAACTTTGTCAATGTAGAAGTGTGCATGAGCACAAGCAAAACAAAAACAACAGCAACAATTACTTGTTTATATACATATATTTTTTCTTGTTCTTCTAAGCAGCAGCAGTAGTCCACTTCTGTAAGCAAGACTGGAATTTCAATTAGCTTCCGCCTTTACCAATCGACTGCATTGTGGCAGCAAATGAAAAATAACAATAACAACAACAAACTAATAACCGCAAATAAATGCGTTTGACAGCAGAGCAAAGTTGCCACAATGTACATAACTTAAGGAAGGTAAACCAAATGGCATATTATTTTATAAAGAAGTTTTAATGTAAACAATTAAAATTGAATTACAATATTCATTTAATAATTTAAAAAAATAATTGTTATACGAAAAAAACTGTCATATTTTAAATTTACCTATCTGGCAACCTGACACTTATCAGAACGTCAATAACACATGTTTTGAAATTTATTTGACATAAAAATAAAAAAAGCAATAAATTCCCATAGTTTTGGGTATTTTTTAATACAAGTTTTCTGTAAAATTCAGCATCAGCTAGCAACGCCGCGTTATTAAAACTATCTTAGAAAAAGCAACTAAAGAGAACATAATATCATACATACATTCTCTTACTAATTTTCTCTTAATTTTTGCTTTGCAATTATTCTCATTTAAAAGCTTCAGAATTCTATTGTTTTGGAAAATTTTTCAAATGAAATATGTGCACTTCTTAAATTACTAACAATTTATACTAACCTTTAATGATTTTTAGTTTCGAAATTTAATATGCCATACTCAATATGGGCACATGCAGGATCATGCTAAAAATAAATTTTTTAAGCGCTCTTTTTACTTAGATTTGTTTGTAGTGCCACTGGCGTTGGCGTTGTTTTTAAAACCCACACACACACACACTCACGCAATGAAATTTAAGAAAAAAGAATATTAAAACAAGTATACGTTTTGAATGATTCGCTCTTTTCGTTATCTTCTCACTATTTTTTACTCTTTAACAAAATCTTGTTTGTGCATGAAATTCTTTTTTGCACGTTTTTTTTTTTGTTGCAGAAACACACAGATTTTTTTTCTTCTTCACAAACTTTATTTCTTTTCAGCACAAAAATTTTTATTTTCTATATAAAAAGTTTATAAACTAAATGTTAACTTTTTGATTAATTATGCCTATTTACTTAGCCAATATGATTATTTCGTTTAATTTTTAATTTATTTTATACGCGGCTTCCGCTTTTGACAAACAATAAAAATTGCAAACTGAATCCCTTGCGGAATTTATTCATTTTCTTATTATAAAGGTGGGGTTCATTTGGGGTAATGCAAGCACTGAACATACCTTTTGGATGGAAATTTGTTGTTTCCATGCTAATACTGAAAAATGCAATTATTATAGCGTTACCAGATCAAATGTTAAGTAAAAATGTACGTTAAATTTGAATCTGTTCATAATTTTGTTTGTTTTTACATATATGCAATGTTGCCAGGGCAACAAATTTTGAAACCAACATGTGAATAAGAAAAAACTATCAAATTTAATTCATATTTTTTTTTTTAATTTTTCTGATGTAACATAAAATAAATATTTTAACAATTTGCAATGTGTAGCCTTTTGCAAGGCATTTAGCCTAAAGTGCGTAATAAAAACAGCATTATTATAAATTTGTTTGTATGATCAGTCTCTTTTATATTAATTTTGCAAGAAATTTTTAAGTCGAAAAGAAAATTTTCTGTTTTTAATCCCCTGTTAATTTCTATCCACAAATTGTGTATTTTAATAAATTTAATTAAGTAAAAGAGAAAGAATTATTCAAAACATTCATTTACAAATTAATATATTTGAAGAATGGTATTAAAACATCCGGCAACCTTAAGTAGCAGTACAAAATACTAACACCTCATCTACAAAGTTATCGAAAAAACATTATCTACACTAAACAAAACAAAAATAAGTAATAATTCCTCTAGAAGTGAAAAAAAGTTTAGAAAATATTTTCAGAATGCCGCCCGTTGACATTGAGTAAATATTTTTTGTAATAACAATGCGAAGAGCTTTCACATTCTTTCTCTTCTAGTAGCGGCATTAAGATCATGGCCAAATCGATTGTTTGTGAGGAGAGTACATTGCGTGGTGACATCACCATATTATCAGGATGTGTCATACATCCCAGTGCTACCATTATTGCTGATGCTGGTCCCATTATTTTAGGAGAAAATTGCATAGTAGAGGAATATGCTACAATTCACTATCGTTTACCAGAAAATGCATCCAACTCCCCTTCAGAACCCGCACCACCTTTAACAATTGGTGCCAATAATGTATTTGAAGTTGGATGTACAGTGGAAGCCAATCGTATTGGTGATAAGAATGTTTTTGAATGCAAAAGTTATGTAGGACCCGAAATAAGCGTTAGTAGCGGTTGTATTATAGGCGCTGGCGTACGTTTACAGTGCAAACAGCAGTTGCCTGAAAATACGGTGATATATGGTCGTGATTCCATGCAAAGGGAAGCCATAGATAAACATGCAGTAAGCCTTGTATTACCTGTCGTCAAACTTACATTAATTTAATTTTTCTTGCCCTTCATAGTCCCAAACATTGCAGATCGATTTCCTGCGTAAAGTATTACCGAATTACCATCATTTGCGTAAACACAACTATGATCCCAAAAAGTCTCGGACCGCTATGTGATACACCACCATTAATTCTCGTTTAGTGTATAAACAATAACTTATTCAACTTCATATATGTATTTATGTAGCTGATACTTTATTTCTCTCATTAAAAACCTTTACTTCACTTTCGAATGTCTCTATAGTATGATCACAAATTTTCTCTAAATCCTCTAAAGCGCGCTTTAAAATATCGATCGCTCTACCTTGCTTGGATTGTATTCGAAAGTGCAGTTTATTCTCAGTGGGATGGGGTATCGTGTAACCGCAAAAATCAACATCAGGATACCGGCTTATGATTGTTTTTAAAGCATTTCCTAAAGTGTGACCCTCATCCAAAAAGACAAATGTACGTGAACCTTCACCATTGTTCTCATCACCAGCAACCTGTGTATATAATTAGGAGCGTTTATCTTTGACAATTTTATAAAAAAATAAATTCTTTTGTACTTGCCTCAGCTAAAGCTCCCATAATGCTAAATTTTAAATTTCAATAATAATTATTCCAAACAGACGAAATACCAACGTGCTTTTGTTTATTATTTAATTTGAGATGTCAATAGCATTTCGATAACACACAGACTTCAGAAAACATCTTTTAAGCATCTGATGTTGCCACTGTATTAAATACAATTTAGAATTTTTGTACGTAGTTTTTGAAGCAATTAAAATGTCGAATGGACGAATATTGCTGTGTATGGCAACACTACTACAAACCAGAATAATCGCTAATAACACTATCGATATTTTATTTTTTTGTAAACAGCTGTTAAGATAAACACTCATCTCCAACTAATGTTTGCCTATGATTTAGGTTATTTCGTAACCTGGTCTAATTAAGAAATAAAAATATTTTTAAATAAAATAAAAGAAATAAACCATGGCTCAAAGCAGATTAGAGAAAATTGGAACAATTTACACCAGGTATTTTAAATAAATAACATATGAACACATAAATTGCTTAACAATCTCATTTAGAGTAACCGGTTTGTTACGCTCGGGTGCAATGAGAACAGAGGATAAGCCTATCTGGTATGATTTATATGAAGCCTTTCCACCTAAACTTGAACCACGTTTTGATAGACCAGCACCTAATATTCCCATACGTAATATATTCTATGAAGAGGATCTTGCAAGAGCGTAAGTTATATTAATATTTCCCTTAATTTAATACTTAAATGTCGAAAATTTCAGAAAGTTCCATAAATCTTTGAAGCAACAGGAAACCATCAGCTTATTTGATAGGAAGCGTGAAACACAAACACAGCAATTTATTAAAATATATCAGGGCTTGAAAGCACAAGGTGCTTTGGATGAAGAAAAAATATTTGAAACTTCTGTGGATTTGCTGCAACAACAAAGACAGCAAATGAAAGCTGATAGCCAAGAAGCCACAATAGAAACTGTAGATGAACAGAAATTTTCTTTAAGTGAAGCCTTTAATGAAGCTAAGGAAACAAAAGAGAATGCTGAACAAAACAAAAGTCGAGAAACAAAAAATGAAAAATCAACAAGCAAAAATTCCATTGGAGGAATTGACATACAAAACTTGTTTAAGGATTAATTTTTGTAAAAATGGAAAAGTATAGTTTATTTCGTTATAATAATTAAAAATGTTGTTTTTATTTTCTTAAACAGCTAATGCATCATTTTGATTTTCGTGAGTAAGTTGTGTTTGCAAATTGGAAAGTTTATTCTTTAGTACTTGTACGCCCATTATAACAATATTTTCTGGTTTCAAGGCACCCGAAGATTCCACATTGTAGAAAAATTTGTTGGGTTTAGCCTCCCAGTTATAAGGTGCCTCATATTGATCATCATCCAGTTCGGTATGTTCACTCTTAGGCCATTCATCTGGTTTAGGATACAAAGTGTGTCTCATGGAATTGTCAGGATCGTATTCAAAACACACACCAGCTGTGGGATTCCATTTTGCATGTTCTTTGCCAAAGCCTTTTTTGGCATAGGCGCGTAACTTCAATTCTTGCCCTTTGCGCAACTTTATTATTAAAATTTCATCGTTACTCTCGCCATACTCGTTATCCTCATCGTTTTGATGTCTAGAAGTTACAGGCAACACTTTCGGGTTGCTGGATTTTAAATCTGCTGTAGTTACATGTCTGGTAGATTCTTCTGTACATTTCACATCCAACGTAAATTCTACACTGCACTCTGGGCAGAAATCCAGACATATACAATCTCTGGTGTATTGCAAACGTTCTACAATTTCATCGGATATCAGTGGTATCAGACCAATTCTATGAGCTAAAAACTCATCAGACAACACCGTTGAGTTGGCTTCCAATTGAACCCAATCAATTGCCAATGTTGGTGTCTCAGCAATAAAGACGCGACGCAAACTGTTCGCCACACTGAGCTCGGTATCTTCTAAAACAAATTTCACATTATCATCAGTTAATTCCGTAATTGTTACAGATGGTTGATTAGCGTAGGGCATTATTCTTAATTTTTTACGTGATTAACGGCGGTATTATCAAATAAAAAATTTTTCCTTAATGCGAACAAATTGTTAAACACAATAAAATGCCACCATTTGTCAAATAATCATCAACTGGTAAGTTGTCATACGAATAACGATTCTAATCTCATCTCTAATAATAGAGTTACCAGATGAAAGTAAAATAAAATATCTTTAAAAGTTATTTTTTTTTGTATGATAGATGGGAATTAAATGGTAAATAGGAATTGATTACTAGAGTTAAGGATTTTTGATATTTAAAAATATTTAGAATGATGTTTTTATTTAATTCTTTTATTTTTTGTTGGACTTTATGATTTGTTATAAATAAATAAATAAAATATATAAGTCCACCCACTACCGAGCAATGTTTCTGGTACTATTTAAAAACGTTTTACTACATAGACAAGTCAGGATAAATTAAGTGAAATTCCTAAATGCCACCCACGGCTAATTTCATACCCAGTGGCGAAATCATCCATCAACACAGTGTCCGCATACACGCATTTGCTATTTGTAAACCTAGCCTCAGATCAGGTCTAATTTTCATAAACCCATACCTATGTGCCAATGTGGTAAAATATGACAACACAGACTTATAGCAATTAAATGCAATAATTACCCGATGCATCAATATATTCTGCACATAACACTTTGAACTAGCCTTGAAAGCCATGATAATTTTAACTACTTGATCTTTTCTCATAAATTTCAGCATATGTATATGTCTTCGGGTTCTCATCAAATTTTTGATATTTAGTAGAATTGTTTAATTTTAAATAAAGTCAATCAAATAAATTGATGCAATCTTATCACATGTTTACTAACAAACTCTTAAAATTGTTTAATTCCCATTCACCTTCTACATTTGGATCATTAAAAGACAGTTATACGCTTTGTAGAAGGGGGTATATATAAAGAAAGCTCTTTTCTCTGCTACTTTACACAATTTTCTTCCTCCATAATAAGTATCAAGGAAAATGCGTGAAAAATAAAGGCCTTTTAAATTAATTACACAAATGTAAAAACGGCTAACTGAAATCCCATACTTTCTTTTTTATGTTTGAACATCTCCAACCCTGTATCAGCAATTGGAAATGAGGCTATTTAAACGAAATAGTATGGCAACCTATCATTTATTGTTTATCAATTCTTGGCAGTTGCTCATTTGTTGCTTAAAAAGAAGCAGCACAACGAAGTGAATTCTTTTTGAGTCTTGAAGAGTTTTTTTTTACTCTAATTTTCACAAAAATTTTCATATAATTTTAAGAAGCTTTTACAGCTAGAACACATATTATTCAATATTTTATTAACTCTAGGATAATGTTTTACACTTGGCATAGTTAACAAAGTAGACTAAAAGACGAAATAAAATATTTAAGAAAAGGTGAATGTAAACATTGCACACTTAACACTTCATTTGATTGGCTGTGTGTGGTGTGTGTCAGTGTGTACGGCCTGGCGAGTGTAAATGATTTGGGGTGTTCTTGTGGCAGGCACTGGCAATAGTAGTAGCAGAGAAGTCTCATTTGTCATTGGACACAAAATAGAAGAATTTTGTTAACCCGGTACAAAAGTAGACCGTGGTGAAATGCAACAACAAATGGAACCAACACAGAAAATACAATATATATCGAAATTATTCCTAAGCACTGCCGTTGATGTCAAAGATGAATTGGAAGAGGTAATGTAATTGCATTGATTCATTAGATGAATTATTTTATAACAAATAAAACAATTTTCTCTTGGTTCTTATTAAAGCGTTTCGAAAGAGCCTATATAAATTTACAACAACAAATCAATGGCCTCAATGACAAGGAAATGCACGACAAACTGTCGCAGTTAGTTTGTAAAGAAAAACAACATGAAGAAATATCCATTGGTTTCTTATACATCATGCTATCCGATCCAAATATGGCACCAAAAAGCTATCGTGATCTTACACTAGTGGCACGTGACGGTATGAATATGGTTGTCACTAATCTTACCATACTGGTAGCCGAAAAATATAACAAACTCACCGATATTGCGAGACGCCAACTCATCTGGCTATTGCGGGAGTTGGTCAAGCATCAGGTTCTTAATATCGAAAATATTATATGGAACTGTTTACGTCAAGCTGGCGGCGGTGATGTTTCACCTAAAAATCTATTTTTAGTTGAAAGTCTTTTGGATATATTCATTGAATATCGACCGTGGCTGGAATCACAGTCGTTTCTTTTTCAGACCGTTGTGTATAGTTATGTACGTCTTATAGAGGATCACGCTAGTCCGGCACTAACACCATTACGGCATAAGGAAGTTAAGTTTGTTATATCATTGATACGTGATCGTTTTTTGGACATCATACCAATAGGTAGAGATTTTGTGCGGTAAGTAAAAGACTTCAAAAAAAAAATGTAAAGTTAAAGTTTAAAACAAATTCGAAATTATAAAACAATACATTTTGTAAAGCAGGTTTATGAATTACCACAACTTTTTATGTGTTTTATAAAAATAAATTGTTAATCTCCGTAAAAACATGTGATCTCTTTAAAACTTAAAATTATTTAAAGTCATCATGCTTTACCCCCCAAACGGAAGTAAAAAAGATTAGAAAATAGGGGAAATTCAAATGTGTTAAAAAAAATAATATTATTTTCACTTTTTTCGAGTAATTCATATGAACAACAATGACTAAAGTAATCAAATAACTTTTTTACAAATTTATTTTAATTTACTAGCTTAAGGTTAATATCAAGAATAAAAAAATTTTCTATTTCGCGCCAATTATTGGACTTTTTAAATATCAAAAACATCTAAACATTATTTTATTTTCATTTGTTTTTGAATTGAACATTTTTGTTTAAAAACTAAAGCTGCCGTGACATAATTAGATTGATTTTAGTTATGTCTCTACGGATAAATTATTGACACTCAGCAGATATCGAATGCTGAAATCTGGTTAAAGTTGTATATTAAAATTCTATAAAATATATTTTTGAATTTGCATAATAGCCGGATAGTCCATCGCTATATATTTTAACCTGACACCGCACAAAATTAATTTACAATAATCACTAAAAAACTTTTATTTATTAAATTTTGTTTTTCAATTTTTTTTTATTTCCTCACAGCTTACTTCAAAATGTTGCTCGTATTCCCGAATTCGAACAGTTGTGGCGTGATATTTTACATAATCCAAAAAGTCTTCATCCAACTTTTAATGGAATTTGGCATTTATTGCAAATACGTACTAGTCGACGTTTCCTTCAAAGTCGCTTAACACCAGAAATTGAACGAAAATTACATTTTTTGACATCTTCGGTGAAATTCGGCAATCAAAAACGCTATCAAGATTGGTTTCAAGACAAATACTTTGCAACACCTGAATCACATTCGTTGCGTTCCGATTTAATACGCTTTATCATCAATGTGATACATCCATCAAATGATATGTTATGCTCTGACATAATACCACGATGGGCAATTATCGGTTGGCTAATATCGTCATGTACAAATACAATAGCATCAGCAAATGCCAAACTGTCTCTATTCTATGATTGGCTGTTTTTCGATCCTATGAAGGATAATATCATGAATATAGAACCCGGCATATTAGTTATGTATCATTCGATACGGAATCATCCAAATGTTAGCAGCACATTGTTGGACTTTTTGTGCCGCATTATGAAGAACTTCTGTTTGAAACATGAAGATAAAATACGTATGGGAGTGTACAATTCATTAAATAAGATTTTAGAAAAACAGGTTAGACAAATACAAAAATTTTCCATACAATTTGCATATTTTTTTATGTTTCTTTTTTTTTTCTTTATTACCTCTTTTTTTTAAATTATATTTTAAGGTCATTCCAAATCTACCACCCTTATTCGAGTCACCGAAATTAGATCGAGAATTGCGTTTGTTGATACGTGAAAATTTCCGTGAATTTGTTTCGCCAGTTGCACCGAGCGGGAATGTGGGGCCTCCTACTATATATGCAGCTTCTTCAGTAATTCAGGCGCCCGTTTTCAAGAAAGAAGCAGATCAACGTACAATGTATCAGGGAGCATTAATGTTCTCCGGTGGACCTCCGAATTCACAACAAACTCAACAACACGACCTGCAACACATGCAAAATCACTACCAACCCCATAATACCTCAGCGGTAGATATATTGGAACACAGTGGTGGTATTATTGATAGTGGTGGAGGAGGTGGCGGAGGCGGCGGCGGCGGAGGAGGAGGTAACATCCATAATATTGTTAGTCTTGTTGACGAGGATAACAAGTTGTCGATAATACCTCCCGAAAGTAATGACATGGAAACCGAAGCTGCCTTTAGTGAAGATGATGAAGATGTAAGTAAGGATATAAAAAAAGAAGAGAATACAGATGATGACGACGATGTTCCTCTAAAGGAATTGCTTAAACTACAAAAAACGACACCGGAAAAAGTCGATCTTCCCGCCTCAATAAGCGACACATTCGAAACATTCGTTACAAAGCGTAACTCATTTACTTGGGAGGCATTTCTTGAAGATTTCCGCTCACTACCCGCTTCAGCTTTAGATGATGCACAACTTCAGTATGTGATCTCGAATACGCATTTAATATTACGCGAAACTTTACCATTGCAAAACATTTTTACCGAAAGTAAAACAGACGAAAAGAACTTAGCAAAGAGTATAAGTTATCCCATATTCGGTCTATTTCGATTTCTATATGCGAATGAGGATAAAAGCAAAAAACCATTTCAATCCCTACTCACCGAAATATGCAAACGTATTCCTGAGACAGGCTATCTGTTACTATACTTTATGAAAGTTCACGTTAAACTGCAGACACGCAAAAATGCTCAACAAGCGGCCCAATTCAAAACGAATATATATCGTTTAATATGTGATGCTACCGATGAGAAAGTGGACGATTGTATAACACGTGATTTGGATATGTTGGAAAAAGAAAACACAACCATATACTTGTGGTTACTGCCCTACATTTATCGGGAGTTTAAATCGATTGCAATCAATAATAGCGATTTGCTACGCATTACATTGAGGTGTATTGATGCAAAAAATCTAAGGGACCTTATGTATCATGTGGCACAAGGTAAACTAACATTGTTCAAACCCGATGGTCTCATCGAATGTGTACGCGAGAGTTTAGTGTATGAAACGTTTGAACAACTGTGTCTATGGCAATTGGTGCAGGCACATGATGTGCCTTTAAAATGTTTGCAAGTGAGTTATAATTTCTATTCAAAAAAGCCTTTTATGCAATTAATTTTTTAACTTGTATTTAATTAGGATATTCTACCGGAGTTAGAAGCTGCAAATCATCCAGAAGCACTGGGCTATTTATTACTTTTATTAAAAAATGAAGAACCAACTAATGAGCTAATACGTCTACTTTTAAGTAGGGAAACAAAATCACGTGGTGATCCCTTTGTTACTTCGGCGTTAAGGTAAATATGAAATTTTTATTTTAAATCTTCAATAAAAAACATTAAATTATGAATGCAACATTTTAGGTTTTGGTGCCAACGTTGTGAAGAAAAACTATCGGAAATTATTGCCTCGTTACTAACATCAAAGTATCCAAGTTCATCACCAAATAAAAGAAAAAGGCCACTTAAAGGAAGTTCAGCCATGAATAGTACACCATCCGCAGATCAGGTAACTAGTAAAAAACTTTAAAGCAAGTAACGGTATACGGAAATAAATTATATAGGAGTTTTGCTGATCACTGATAGATCTTTCGATAATGATTTTTTTTTATTACTTTAATACGGTGAAAATTTGTAACGCAGTAGGAAAGGGTTAATCATTCTTAGGTCAGTGTATGTCTTCTTTACATGTTATGTTTGCTTACCAATCTCTAAGAACTATAATAAAGTTTCGAAAGTTAAAGTTAAGTTACACGAACGGATATGATTTTTTTATTTTATGGAAAGGATATGTTTTCGTTATTAATACTTTCTTTCTTTAATTATAGGTATTAAGTCATTTAGAGCATTATAGACGGAGTTGTCGCCATGGTACTGGTACAGGTCTATATGTACATGACACCATGCAAAGAGCATTACAAACCGCTTATACCCACAGCAATGAAAGCACAAAGGTATATCCACATTAAAATTAATCAATTAAATATATTAATTAATTTAATTTTCCAATTGCTTTTTTTTTTTTTTTTTGTAGAAACAATACAGTGATTTATTTGCTTTAGCGGCGGAAGATGAAACAACGGCTGTTGGACGTCGTGGTGGTAGCGGACGAGGGCGCAAACAACCAACATCGAAAAAGGATACCAGTAATACAAATTCTAATAATAAGAAAAATTCTGATCCAGTTAAAACAATATTCTCATCCGATGAGGAATCAAGTGAGGTGAGAAACATAAAAAAGAGAAAAACAAAATAAGTAAATAATGTGATGAAATGAAACAAGGTGGCCGAAAATTGCTCATTTGTTGAGTAGTTAGACAAGTTAAAGCTTTTGTCCCATGTAACAACCGATACTGTTTGACGTGGCCACCTTGCATAAATGCCATCACAGTAAAAAAATTAAGTATAAATATAAATATGTATGTATTAAAAAATTAAATTTTATAATACCGTTTTGAAAATAGAAATGGATTAAAAAAACTACTGATTTTAATATAACAAAAGTAAATCTAATTGTAGAATAGAAAAAAATTGGATATTGAAATCATTTTTCAATATAGTTTTGATAAAAACAAATACGCTTTTAGGGGACCGAATATGAAACAAACAAAAAAAAAAATGTAGTAGAAAGGAAATCTTCCATTAGTGTAAATGTTTTAAACGGCAAAAGCCACTTATCTTCATACTGATAGATTCAAATCCACTTAGAATTAAGTAAAAAGTTAACTTTAAATTAATTTTTCTGACTTTTCTTTATTTATTAATTTTGGATTGAAAATTTATAAGCCGCGAGTATGGCTTAAATTCCATAAACTTTTATTTAAAAAATATGCAGATTTATATTCTATTTTTTAAAGGTATTATTATTTTAAAAAGATAACTTACAAATAATTATATTATTTTAACATTCAATAGAAGATAGATTCATTTAAATTATATCTTGACATCGTTACTTATGTATGGTACATGCAAAGTTGGTGCAAACATCCGTGTAAGTAATTTCATTATTTGTACATTCATATGTACTATCATCCAGTACTTGATGTTTCTCAAATCACTATTTTACAATACTGGCTGATATTAGAATCATTGTATTGCAGTCATTATTTTTTCCTGTATCCAGAAAATGATGCCAAAATGAAGAAAATCATCATAGATCTGATACAGTATGTGAGGGTCTTTTACCTTAAACTCTCTATTGACCAGTTGAGGTACAACTGATTTTCTATTGGATACAAAGAAATAAAACTTAAGTCATTATTCAAATTTGGACAATTAAAATCGTTTATTTAAGCCAATGGATGTTAAATTTCTGGACCATTTCTGGATATTGTTTTTGTAATTTTTTTTATAGATAATCCTTCTAAATTTAATATAAGTATCACGTTTTGTTCAATACCAATCATAAGAACTAGACTATTTAATTTTAACTAATAAAAATGACTCAGACTTTATTGAGACAGGCCACTACCGCCTAAATATTTTCCACTTTTGTCTATTTGTTTAATAATTTTAATTATCCCTATTATTTTTTTATATCAATTTCTTTATTTTCTAATTTTGTTGATCATGTAATCTCGTTATATTTGAGAGAATTTGACACCTTCAAAGTTTATGGAATTGTTAATTGGAAGGAAGATATCGCCGCTATTACATATTAAGACTCTTTTTTTTCATAGAAATATTTATATATTATATAAGTGCTACACATACATACAAATCTTTTAATAAATATTTCTAAGTTATTTTAATTTAAGCAGTAACTTAATTAATTAATTAAAAAAAAATATACTTTTAAAATGTGTATTTATTAACTGTTATACAAAAAATAAATTGGTTTTATGTTTTTATTGTAACTGTTTGTTCCTGTTTCTATTTTTTTTTTTATTTGTAGGAGGATTGGTCTCAAAAGAAAATCTCACAAGCTAAGAAACGGAAAAAAACTATAAACGATTCTGACTGACAGCAGTACCAGTCGTCGTCACCATATTATCTTGATGATACCGATGATAATGATGATGAACATTATGATAAAGATTTCTCTTAATCAAATTTTAAATACAAAAACAAAATTGATGAAAATCCAAACAACCACACAAAAACAAAAAATAAAAAAAAAATCGTAAAAAAAAATAATAATTATAATAAAATATAAAGTTTATTTGATAAGAATAGTATGCCAATGTAGAGTTTTTGAATGTTGAAATATTCACGTTATATTTTTTTATTTTTAATAAAAATAAAAAATTTTCAAAATTTATTAAAAAAAAATATTCTCCCTAACATTAACAAAAAAAAAAAAAGAAACTCTGTGTATAAAAGACTAAAATTGTAAAACAGAAAAAATAATTTTAAAAATAAACAAAAATCATGTGTCTTTAATTCTTTGCTTGTGTGTCAAGTGTTCTTTTGGAATTCGAACGTAACCACTGTTTACTGCAAGACATCTCTGTTTTTTTTTAGTACAAATAATTGCTTTTCACAAGTACTCATGTAAGTAACCAACTGTGGCATGTTTTGACAGTTCTCATATATGACATTTATATTTTGACAGCCCATTATATAGGTTTTTTCGTCATTGGACGTGGTAGAAGTAATTTTCGAATTTGTATTTATAAATTATGTGGGGTGACACTATTTTAATTGTTTTTATCTCAATCTGTACAGCTCTATTGGGTGAAGGTATAATTATACTACGAAATATTTGATGCCAGTTTAATTTATGAAAACTTTCTAGGTTTGACATGGCTGCTGGTATATCGTACAGAAAAATATCAAAAACTAAAGGGTGAAGTGGAGAAACAAAGTAAAAAGTGTAAGTATTCCAAAACTTTCTATATAACTTGTAGTAATTTTACTGGTTTATTAGCCAGTGGTTGATACTTTAAGGAGTTCTATTCCTAGGCTATAAAGAATTTTAACTTTAAATAGTTGAATCTGGTTGCCAAAGGTTAGGTTAAGTTTAGTAGTGGCTGAATTTCTCTAGAGTACTCTACAGGCCGGTAATCTGGTATCGCTGCAAAAACTTCGCACCTAGAGCCTCAGAAGAATGTCCAGTTGATGACCGAAAATTTGCAACTGAAAATCACAAACAACAAACAAACAAATCACAATTTAAGACACAGACCCCAGGAAGCTAAAGTAAACGCCCGTAGTGCCAGAAAGCTTCCAGTTTCGAGTAAATGAATCATTCAAAAAGAATAGATTGTTTGAGTATGATGGGAAAAACATGTGGTTGTAGGCCAAATAATTAACCGTAACCGGTATATACTAAGTTTACAAAAAAATGGTTTGAAGCAAGGTGGAGTTAGTACATATCTTTCTTTAATATTAAATTGAATATCCTTATAATATAAATATCTTAAAATATTTAATTTATTCAGATAAGTTGTTCACACATTAATTTCTTTTATGATGACACCATGGATTTTCTACTTTTTTTATAAGGTGTCCTATACATGTATATTTGAAAATATACAAACGGCTATACATTAGACTGATATGTTTTTCGAAGGATTTTATTCCTGGCCTGTAGGCGAAAAAAGTCTTCATTTAAAAAGTATAATTTCAATTTTTAATAGAGATATTATCCTCCTTGTTTTTCCTATTCTTAAAATCCATTAATTTTCAACAACAAAAACGAATTATTTATTTGGTTTTTGTTTATTTTTAATAACATTATTTTAACATTGAGAAGACAATTTTTTATAGGGTAATAATTGAAATCATAATCATTAACTTGCTGCGTTAAGTTGTTTTTGTTTCACCTTCAACACTAGATGAAAAATCGAAATCACTTTCACTTGAACCACCTGTAGCTGGTTTAGTTTTTAATACAACTTCTTTATCAGTTACACTTTCATCCGCTTCGCTGCTATCAACAAAATTAACACGTTTCTTTTTCTTTTGATTATCATTCTTTTCATTTGTCGCTAATATTGATGTTGGTTTGGTAACTTTTGCCGGAAGTTGTGTTTGTGGCTGTGGTTGTTCTTCTGAAGTGTTTTCTTTTACTTCTTCAAGTGGTTGTTGCAATTGAGTTTGAGGTTCTGTTTCAGAATATTGTAATTGTGCTTGTTGTTGTTGCTGCTGCTGTTGGTCTAAGTTAGAATCAGTTGTTGGAATATTTGATGCTTGTTCCAGCGGTACAGCGGTATCATAATTATTATAAGCATTATTATCTAAGTTTGCAGGGGTTTCCTGGGCATAAGTTTGATTGTAATCATAAGCATTTTGCTGTTGATATTGTTGATCGTAACCTTCTGTGGCATACTGCTGATCAGCAGCATACTGGTCAGGTGGAGCATTTGGATCTGGTTTATATTCACCAGTTGTTTCGTCATAGATATAGCCGGGATAAGAGTATTGTGTTGGATCATAATTTGAATAGTCATATGGTTGTTCTTGTTGTGTTTCATTAATCGTATTGGGATCGACATTTTCGTAAGTACCGTAATCAGCCGCATTACTTACTGATAATTCATTCTGTTGGGGATTTATCTCTTGCTCATAAGCTGGGGTTTCGTTATTGGAATTTTCTTCAAATTCTTTGAATGTTTCATTGACGTTATTCGTTGAGTTAGTAGTATCCAATTTTATCTCTGCATTTTCTTCTAAGCTGACATTTGTTTGAGTATCAAGAGGATCTGGTTGTGTAACAAGATTTTCCAAAAGTGTTGGAACTACACTAACGGGCTCTTGATTTTGTTCCTGTTCTGTTTCTAAGGGAGAAAGTAGTTCACCGTATATTGCATTTTCAATGTTTTCAATTGACACCGGCGTTGGGGAAGAATTTGTTTCGGAATTGTTATTTACTGCAGCATTTGGAAGATTTGGTATTTCAGTGTTTCCGGATTTTATATTGTTCGTGGAAACAACAGAATTTTGTGGTATTTCATAAGTTTGTTTTATTTCCTTTATCTCTGTAGATTTTGGCGGGGGTTTTACGAACCTTGGCGTAATCATATCTTGTACTTGAGTTTTGTTTAATGCAGTATCTTCAATATTATTTCTTATTTGATTATTATTTTTCGTAACACTTGTTACAGTTTTTGGTAGAGATTTTATTAAAGTTGAGGACTGTGGTTTCATGGCATACACATTTTCGTTAATTTCTTTATTGTTCACGTCGTGCGGCAATTGATTATTTTTGCTTAAAGAATCTGTTGGATTGTTATGCGTCTCGGTATTGCGGTTTATTTGCATTTGTGACATCATTTTTACATTTGGAATTTCCTCAAATGTAGATGATGTTGTAGTTGTTAATTTTTCTGAATCTTGAAAGTCTGCTGGTTCTTTGTCCGCGGTTAACAAATGAGAAGCAGACGACATTCTAGTAGGATTCTTGGCCATATTAGTAATATGATCGAAATCCATATCGTTTTGATTATATTTGTCATGGGGTAAAGTATCGTCGTATTTATTTCCATTTATTTCATAACGTGGTTCGTTTCTTAAATCCATTTCATTACTTCTGTTTTGTTTGGCGAAATTTGCTAATGTTGGCATTTCCATTGCCTCATTGCTAGGCATATTAAAATATTGTTGTCTGCTATATTGTTCTTTTTCAAAATTTGCAGCAGGAGCATAACGTTGATATGGGGACATCATGGGAGTATTTGCATTAGCCAAATAATTGTAGCCTTCCACTGTAGGTTGTTGAACGCTGGGTGTAACATTTTGTTCGAGAGGCTGCACTGAAGTTGCATTCATCATTGGCACAACAGGTGCAACAGAGTTTTGAATACATCTTCTCGTTTGTGAATGTACTAATTTTGCAAAATACATTTCATATTGCAGCTTTTAATGTAAATCATAATAATATATTAATTTATTATAAATTTAAATAATTTTTATGGTATATTTATTATTACCTTCATCATTTTAAGTCTTTCACTGCGTGCATTCATTATTTCAGTTTGTTGCTCAATGCGTTCTAACATTTGAACGAGTTGTTTGTTGCGCTCATTACGGCGATGTTGTTCCTCCAGGAATTGTTGATATTTTTGCTTAGCCTTTGATCGCGCCATTTTTTCACTAGAATGCAAAATAAATATTAAAATTAAACTGATAGTTGGAATCTTATGCTAGATTATCAGGTTAGATTATGCTGGGTATCTAGTCATTTCGGTGTTATTGGCAACAAAGTTGCAGATGAATTGTAGAGATCAGGTTCAGCATAAAAAGATTACCATTAGGCTTCTTTGGAATCGTTAAGGTAAAGTTCGATTAAATCGTAAATCGTGTATGGAGATGTAGTACGAGCTGCAGGTTGCAATAGCCTTATGGCCAATGCTCAATTAATTCTAAGGAATAGTAGGCAGTAGTTGAGAACTATGTATTATTGGAGTATCATTACAGGGCACTGCGAGGTTAGATCGCTGACAAGAATCTGGAACAGATCCCAGCCGGACTATTTCAGAGTACTTTGAGACGAGGAGGAGTTGAAAACTATCGAACACCTCCTCTGCAACTGTCCAGTAGTAGGTTGAGGACCCTGGGCAAGGTTTTCTTCGAAGGTTAGGTTTTGTCGAGAGCCGACATTAAGGCTCTTCAAAGAGTAATAAGTAGTTTGAGGTGGTTGAAAAGTGCTAGAGCATCAATGTTGCAGTTGCGCTCTTTTGTGTGTTTGTTGTCCATCTGTTTTTTCCTTCGTCACCTTATCTTCCCTTTCATACCTCGTCTCCTTTTCCAATTTTCCTACCTCCTGTACTGTCCTCTCTCTTTCTCCTCTAGGACGTATTTACAATGGGTCATTTTGACCTCTGGGTATTGTATTTGTCCCAATGACAAGTACACGTCCTCAAACGTAACCAAATATAACCTAACCTGTAGGAGTATGAACGTGGCATGGTTCTTTAAGCAGATGGAATAAGTATATCTCTAATTTCTGTAGGCTATGTGAGGGACCAGAGGAAACAATAGATACTTTATTATGTCACTGTCCTTGTCTGCGGCCGCGTAAGCAGAGACGGCAAGGTAACTGATTTGTTAAGAAGCTGGTATAACTGAAGTACTTTAAACTTGAAGATCTAATTGGGTTCATAAACGGAATAGACTGGCTAGGAGGATATCTTTATAATAATATATCTGTGGGTGGCACAATGGCTAATTGTTGTTATCGTATTTCTTTCTTTTCTTGATTTTGATACCCCGCGTTTTCTCCTTTCTCTTCTAATGATCCCTTTTTCTTCATTCTTTTCTTACATGAAGGTTCACAATTGGCCAATATATCTCCGGGTGAAGGCATACAACTGTGTATACAGTGATACCTCACGCTTTCAAGCTAATCTAACTTATAAATAGGTTCACTTTATACAGTGCTATTTGTATTTCTACTGTTGGTATTCAATTTCTTCTGTTTTCAAATAGAAAGACTTTGGTGGAACAAAATAATGTCAAATCTTTACATGATAGGAAAGTATTGCAAACAAAAAAATAACAATTTCATTCATTTTGCTTGGAATATATAAATATATACATACATAATTGGTCATTACAACCCTTCAGTCAGGACTACAACCTAGTTTCTCACATCATTAATGTTGTGTGTGTTAACTTATACATGATTTTAAAGCCGATTCCGAACGGCAATATTATTTACTCTCAAAGGGGTTTTGCCAGAAATCTGCTGAGTTATAGTCGCCGAAGAAATATATATTTTTTTTTCATTTTGTTGGAGATGTCTGGTCTGGTTTGAATCAAGGCCACATGCCACATTTACATAAAATACACTATAAGGAATCTTATCATATAATTATTCTTTACAATAATACTTACTGTTCATTACGTTTTTGTAATAACTTCTCTAATTTATGCTCCAATTGCTGACGTGATATTTCACTATTAAAAAATTAAATTAAATAAATAAATTAAATTAAATAAATTTCAATAAATAAACATTTAACATACCTTCGTTGAAGTTTTTCTTGTAATAATTCCACTTGTAATTTATAATTATCTAATTCGGATTGTGGAAACATCTTCGATGTAAATAATTTTTACTACTTTTCTTTCAATTTTGAAATAATTTTACAATACCCAATACAATACCACTGGAAACGAAACAATAACATCAAACTAACAAACTCGGAGTGCTAATTGAAAAATAAAGTATTTACTTGAAAACTTTCGCTTTTGTACTTTTCGCAGCTGTACTTTATCCTTGGACTTAATTCAATGAAATACATACGTTTTTAAAAAAGAATAAAAGAAAAACGTTTCATTATGTTTTACTAATGCGACAAAACTTTTCTATTGAGTTACTCAAATTACATATGCACAAGTACTTTGTTATTTGTATATATATATATTATACATTTGTCCGTTGTCCTGGTAACCAACCATATTATGTTTATTTTTTTTTATTATTGATACTGACGCAAGTACCGGGTTATCCATTTCGTGGTTTCAAAAGTAAACGTAAATAAAACACATATAAAATATTTTTTACATGATATTTTTTTTTTTTATTGTAAAGTTTGAACGATGACATTATGTGTGAAACACTACATCATTTAAATGACCTCCACGCGAAGTGTTGCAAGCATTGATTCTTTTGAGGTAATTTTCAACCACTTTTTGACTCATATTGGGCGGTATCTCAGCCATAACTTGATGAATGTTGGTTTTTAAGTGCTCAAGAGTTGAAGGTTTATCTGCATAAACACGGTCTTTCGCGTAGTCCCACAAAAAAAAGTCTAATGGTGTCAAATCGCATGATCTTGGTGGCCAGTTGATATCGCCACGACGAGAAATTTCGCGGCCAGGAAATGTCTCTTGCAATAAAGCCATATTCGCTCGAGTTGTGTGGCATGTGGCACCGTCTTGTTGAAACCACATATTCTCCAAGTCGTATTCTTCAATAGCAGGCAAAAAAAAGTCGGTTATCATATGACCATAACGCTCCGAATTGACGGTGACAGTCCTTCCATCGTCGTTTTCGAAGAAGTAAGGTCCAATCACACCTTCGGACCAAAGAGCGCACCAAACAGTGACTTTTTCTGGATGTAATGGCCTCTCTTAAATTACTTGAGGATTCTCAGAATCCCAAATACGATAATTTTGTTTATTAACATACCCACCGAGTGTGAAATGTGCTTCATCGCTGAAGAAAATTTTGTTCGATACGTGGCTGTGGCAGAATCACCATTTTTGTAGTAGGTTTTGATAATTTTTATGCGTTGTGTGATAGTTAAGCGATCCATTTTCGTCAATGTCAGACTTTCAACTGAAAAGAAAAAAATTGGTTTCACAACTTAGTTTGACAGATGTCGAATTCCAGTCCCATACTTTTGGAACCACGAAATGGATAGCCCTTTACAATAAGGATATTCTAGAATTAGATTTGTAATACAGAAACACCCTACTTGTTTTGAAACTGAAATACAAATATAATAATAAAATGAAGTGAGCTTTTTTAAAATATTCCACTTACATCATATACTAGATTTACCCTTACCCCGTATTTTAAAATTGTTGGCAAAAGGGTAAATTTTAATTATAATCTTTGTTCCAATACTGTTAAATGTTTTCCATTTATTGTAGGCTATTATATACATACATATCTACATACATTTATTGTTTACTTTCTTCGTCATACTATATTAGTGGCATTTTTTTTATATTTCCCGTTTTAGCATTTATATTGTGCAGTCCAATGCTTTGCGGTATTTTAAGTTCCATGTGCATATGTTTGATATCACATTATGAATTTTTTCTTTTAAAGTCGCATATTTCCCTTAGACTAGGTCACTGTGAAATGCGTTTAATAACATAAATATACAGTGCACAACAAAAGTCTTAGTACGGCAATATATTTTAGCTATTTCTTGAATTTTAGCCAAAAGTTTGTATAAAAATTTATAGTTTATATATTTATTTTATTAATTTATTTCTGTTTTATTATAAAACAAACAATTTTTTAATGTTTTTCATAAAACAAGATAAAAATAAGGAAAAGTTTCATATGTCTCCATAGGCACCCCCAAGGAGAACCCTGAGTAAATTTAAAATTCAATGGCCTAATATATGAAAATGTTATCCCTTGTATTTAGTAGAATATACTTTAAGGTCAAGCACTCCATTTAACCTATTTGGAATTGAATTTGTAAGTTTCGGTTAGTGTTTTCTGGTGCCACCATGATCAAGTTTTTCGGTTGACTTTTGTTTGAGGTTTAGCGATTACGTAACCGTTCTTTCAAATGATCTCCTAAATACCCTCATGAAGCCATATCGGGACTTTGTGCAAGAGTATTAAGCCTGTGAGGACTGTTTTTGTCAAAAAATATTGGAGTACTAAGACTTTTGCTGTGCACTGTACATACATAAATACGTATAATAAAGGAAATAAGTTACATATTAAGGGTAGCACATTACAAAAAACTGCTGCACATAATCACTTATAAAAGTGAAAGTCTTTGGCAATAAAATATTATTATTTGAGTTTCTAATATATTTTTAGTTCTTTCATGTATTGTTCTAAGAGACAAAACACTTACTTTGAATTGTCTTAATGCTTGTATTAAAAAATTTATTTGAATATTTCATCTCGATTAGATGCTGAATGCAGGTTTTAATTATCGAGCTAGCTATGTTTGTTTTTTTCTTCACAGAGAAAAGCTTATCTATGAAAATGAACTCCCTGCATCTAAGTCACCTTCATTCTCTATTCCTTTGCCTTAACATGGAACAAGACAATTTAGTCTTCAGTCATACACAGCAGATTAACTGCGGTGGTCATAATGGTTCTATATCCTGCTCATGTTTATAAAGAAGTCTGTTATGACAGTACAATTCTCGTTAGTCACATAAGTGTTCTAAGAGGCAATTTGGATGTATGGGAGTATGTATATTCGATCAGCAACCACATTAAAACTAAATTATTTTTCAGCCGAAGGTTCGATATCATGTTATCTGTTCACAGGAAATGGGTTTCAGTTGTGCCTTGTATTAATCTCAGTGGCTCGAAATGGTTTACGAATAGATCAGCAACTAATGCAATGGGTATGTTTGTTCATAAAGTAAGGATCTCTATGCCAATTGACTTCTAAGCTTAGAGGAAGGTATTTTTCTTTTTGTAGTTGTTGGCATCACAGCGATTCGGAGAATACTTTTATCATCTTCAACAACACGATGCGGTCAAAAAATTCGTGTTTTGGTGGATTCCAGCTTACTCCGGATTCACCTTTCATCGAAATTGCTAATGGTCTGGCGAGTGAGAAATCCTCGCGTCTCGGGTGGACCACCGATCCACATTGAAAAAACGCCCAAGGTCGTTTCCTCGTATGGAAATCGGCACTATCACGATACTATTACCAATCAAATCATCTCAATAGGTTACGGCGTACCAGCTTTTTCTGGAGGAGATTAAACATAAGAGATATTTTGTACAAAGGACAAAAGAAAAAAGTACAAGTTTATACGTTAACAATCAGTGCCAATTGTATTAGATCTTTTCCTATCGGATATTTACCGAACTGTGTTCGGGGATCGTAGTATAGGGTGATTTTTTAAGAGCTATAGGAAAATTTTTCAAAAAAAAAAAACATAAAATTCAGAAAAATGCACGAAATCTTTATTTGAATCGATAGTACGGTCCATATAATTTAATGTTTGAAGATTATTTCATGCAAATGTTGACCGCGACTGCGCCTCAAATGGTCCATCCGCTTAGTCCAATTTTGGCATACTCTTTCCAACATTTCGGCCGGTATCTCACGAATAAATGCTTTATTCGTAGTAGTTGCTGTTTGAATATGGCTTTCGGTCTCCTTGTTTTTATTAAAGGAATTATTTTTTATTAAGGATCAGAATTCTAACGCCAACGAATCTTTGTCTCTCTTTTTCCTCTGCTTCCTATCTCCTCCGTTTAATAACTTTTTTTCTTCTTTTCCCCATTATTCTATTTCCTTCGCTTTACTCTCTCTTTAGGTCTTTTTCTAACTTTTTTCTCCTTTTCCCCATTACCCTATCTCCTTCACTCTATTCTCTTTTTAGGACTTATTTATAAAGAATTATTTTGACCACTAGGTATTGTACTTGTCCTAATGACAAGTACACGTCCTCAAACCTACTACCCACCTGGGCTTACAGGAATTGTCTTTAGACCAGAACAACTAACAACACATGATGAATAACAATGCTGTGACTCCAAGTTACTTTATAGAGTACAAATAGAAAATGTGCATCATAATGAACACATTGAGTTTTATTTCGAAACTAGATTTTGATTTAGTTTCCGCAGTTTTTTTACAATATTTGAAGATTTACGTTAACGAGTAAGTTTTTGTCTAAAGGAGAAATTGCTTATCTCAAAAAGTACGTTTGAAAGCTTAAATGGTAGAAAATATATCGTTTAGACTTTGTATAAAAATTAAAGAATTTATATGTTATTTGCATTTAAAAGTGAATTGTTTGATAAAAGATTGACTTTAATTTTAAAACCGAAAGTCATGCTCTATAAAGAGCATCTGTTGTATGAAATATGTGTACATATATGTATGGTATTATTTATATTTTATCAAATATATTTTATAGTTTGTATACTTTTTAATGTATTTTTTGTAATAAACTAAATAATCTTAAAAGAAAGCATTCACAATTTTATGGATTTTAATATCATAAACGTGTGTCAAAAAATTTAATCAATGGGCTCTTTAATATTATCATTTATATACTCGTATTTGTTATAAAACGTAGAGTGTTTTGCAAATAAATACGCGTATATCTTTGTCTATATTCGTATATTTATTAGTTTAAACAATAAGTTATCAGTGCTAATTTTAATTCAAAATACTAGACATGTAAAGATATTCTCAAATATCTCTTTGTGATAAGATTAAAAAAAAGTAATAAAAAACTTATCTAATTTCGAATATTTTTTTTTCTTTTTTCTAGTGGAACGAAGAAAGGAAATACATGGCGAATCATTGGATAAATCACAAAAAAAGAAAATCGAACGAGATGAAGAAAAGCTAAAGAACAATAACAGAGATTTGTCGTTGGTGAAAATGAAATCTATGTTTGCCACTGGTTTTGCTTTCACAGCCCTATTGAGCATGTTCAATAGCATGTAAGTTTTGAAATACAAAAATCATATTTCTTGATATATAACAGACGGGTGTATCCTTTTATCACTACTTTCAGTTTTGATGGTCGAGTTGTTGCTCAATTGCCTTTTACACCCATTTCTTGGATACAGGGTCTAAGTCACCGTAACTTATCTGGTGATGATTTTACCGATTGTTCCTTTATCTTTCTGTACATCTTATGTACCATGTCTATTAGACAAAACATACAAAAAATGTTAGGCTTTGCACCATCCAGAGCAGCCAGTAAACAAGGTGGCGGTTTATTTGGCCCACCAGGACAATTTAAATAATTACCATGTTTTAAATTTAATTTTAAATCAAATTAAAAAATGTTTATTATTTGAACATTATTAGCAAAATCATCATTGATCAACAATATTTACAAAACAATTTAAAGTTTTTGTTGTAAAAAATAAAAATCTTGTTATATACATACATACATAAAATTTACTATAGAACTAGCCTTTATTTATACACAATACATACGGCTTATTGCTTAGGTACTAAACAATATTTGATTCAAACATTGGACGATCTACAATAATACGATCAAAACCTAAGCGCGATAAATCAATGGTACGGAATTCACCATCAATGATTAGCTCTGATATAGCTCTACCGACAGCCGGCGTCTGTTGTATACCGTGACCACTGAAGCCTGTGGCTATAAGCAGATTATTATAGTAGGGATGAGCACCAATTATGCCATTCTCGTCAAATACATTGTATTCATAGAAACCAGCCCAACTATTTACAACCTTAGCAGATTCAAAGGCTTTGCAACGATTTGCTAAGCTGGGCCATACTTCGTTTTCGAAAAACGAATGATCCACATCTAAATTATCTACTGGTGGTTCTTGTTCTAATGTTGGACTGCGTCCACATAAATAATTACCACCTAAACCATCACGTCTAAAGTATGTACCATCCGGATCAACAGTTAGTGGTGTGGCCAAGCCTGGACAGTTAGTACCTTGGGAATTGATGACATAAACGAAACGTTTCCTGGGTTCTACGGGCAGTGGGACACTTAACATACCGCGACCGGTACCTATGCGTGCCTTACGTGCAATTTCTCCCGAGTGTGCACCAGCTGCTAAAACACAGATGGCAAATTTAATTGTACGCGTTTCTCCATTTGGCATTTTTACAACTAATTTATCTAGGCCTTCATATTCTCCTGTATTATCGCCACGTACAATAACATCAGACTGACGTTTAAATTCAAAATCAATCACTTCTCCTTTAACAAAATGTGCACCATATTCTTGGGCCTTCTTTTTGAAACCCATCAATAAAGCCCAAGGATCAAACCAACCTTCGCGTTCTAAGCCATGACAACCTAAAATAAAAAAAATACGGATATTTTAAATGACACATTCAACAGGTTTTCATTACAAATAATACGATATTTTTTTATTGCAATGAAGGATTTGCTTAAAGTATTTATTTGTTTATTTAATTCTAACAAACTTACCCAGCGCAATGCCATCAGTATTCATCCAGGGAAATTTCGATTTCAGCTGAGAGGCATTTAATAATTCGTTACGGGCACCCAACTCATTTTGTAGTCTAGAATTTCGCATCAAAACTTCTGCGCCTTCCTCCGATGCCAAAACGAGATAACCTAAATCATATCAAAATGTTAAAATAATCAGTAGTTTATTAATGAATTATGTACTTTCTAAACAGTGTAGATAAAAGCACTTACCGTGTGGTGTAAAATTTAATTCGCAATCACCTAAACGCTCTTTTGATTCCCTGATAAATTCGGCACCATACAATGACATTTGAATATTCTCGGGCAATGAAAATTGTTGGCGTAGACCACCTACTGATAAGACGGTTGAGGCACGTTCATACTACAATACAAATACAAAAACAAATAACAAAATAAACACTTTAAACTAATTCAATTGATAAACAATTGAATTATGATAATGAAAATGAATATTACCGTTGGATCTTTTTCAACTACAATAACATTCAGGCCATCCCTGGCTTTTTCCTTTAACCAATAGGCAACAGATGAACCTACACCACCACCACCGATAACGACTACGTCACAGTGTGTTTGGAATTCATCATCGGAGGCACCAGCACTAGTACCTTTAAATTTTTTTAATTTCTCATTTATATTGTCAGTTTTTTCTGTAGAATCGGAGGAATTTTGTGACAAGTTGGTGGCAGCAGACTTTAGGAAATTTGTTACTTTCTGCATATCATTCTTAAGAATACCTAGAGTTCTTGTCACTGGATGATTTTTATCCTTGCCTTCATCATTATTATCAGCTGACGAAAATCGCGGTGTTGTTACGGAAGCAAAAGATCTTATTTGCTGGGATAATGGACGCACAAATTGCTGTAATCTCAACATTGTTTTATAGTTTAACGGAATTTAATACTAGTTTCTTTGATAGTTTTTAACAGACGGAAAGTTTTCGTAGATAAAATAGTTTTTGCAATTTAACAATTTTCGCCAAGTGGTCCGGCCTCTGGTTCTATAATCATTGCGCTCGCTAAAAAAGTATTGTGTCAGAGCACATAATTTTGTTGCTCTGCTAGTGTTATGAATGTGAATGTGATAAATAGATAACAGCCAGTGTTGTTGAGTTTGTAGATCATTTTGTTCAATGAGTTTCATGGTTGTATATTATTTCATTGTTATATTTTTATTCAAATGTTGCTATTGATTTCAATTAGCCTATTGTTATTGCACAATGAATTAATTTAATAAGTTTATGTAGTTTTTTTTATAATGTTACTACGATGTTTTTAATGTCTATCAAATTATTATACATTGTATTATTATAGTACACATATTTTTAATGGTTTTTAGACTTTTTCCCATTTTATAAGGAATTTCTTACTATTTCGACTTTTACCTCTGTTAAAGGGTTCACTAAGGTTCTGTAGAAATACCTAATATGCTAAGAAGTAGAAAGTGATTCAAACTTGACTGTTCGCCAAGTTAATTCTTTTTCCTTTTGTTTTCATATATAATATTTTACACGTAATTGAAAACACAATTTAATAATGTAGACTTGATGTGTGTGAACTCAGATCAAAATTTTTTACATACTTTTTTAAATAGCGATGTAAATAACTATTTAATGGCTACTATCATTTTTATACCAGAAAAAAGAATTTTTCATAACTAATAAATATAATAAGAAACACCCTGTAAAAAGTATTCCATTCCCTATTCGGAGTAATTTATGATAACCTGTATTAAAGGCAAATGCCAAAATGAAATGACTTTTAAAAATTTCATTTTTGCCGATTGAAAGACATAAAACAAATTTTCTTAACAATAAAGGATATACTGGCGTTCTTTTTTTTAAATAATATTTATTCATAGTTAAATAATTTGTTTAAGTAGACAGCAAATATGCCACAATATAAAGGTAAAGAAAATTGTAATGAAAACTCTCGTAAGAAAATGCTATTAAAACTTATCAATTACTTACAGTGAAAGTTAAATGGGGACGAGAAATGTTTCCTGATATTGAAGTAAATACAGATGAGGAACCCATACTGTTTAAGGCTCAGTTATTTGCTCTTACCGGAGTGCAGCCCGAGAGGCAGAAAGTTATGTGTAAGGGTGGTATCTTAAAGGATGAAGAATGGAATTTACAACTTAAAGATGTAAGGGTGGAATACAGTTTTTCCCCATGACAATTTGTTGATGTATATATATTTTTTTGTCATTTAGGGAGCAACGATTTTATTGTTGGGTACAAAAGAACAAGTTCCAGAAAAACCTGCAGAACCTGTTAAATTTATTGAAGATATGAACGATGTGGAAATGGCATCTGCGGTATGTTAGAAACATATTTTAAATGTAAAAGCATATACGGATTAGTTTTGATATTGATATTTTGACCCGTATTTCGATTGCGGATAGTGTTTTTAGCGACAGCTTCCCATAAACTTTACTCTTATTAGCGTCTAAGTAGATCGTGTACATGTGCACACATGCTCGCTGTAGTCAGATTTTTTCTATGTGATTTCAAATCAGAATAGAAAAAGTAGAGTATTACCCTACTAGAAGCGAATTTTAATTCACTTGTAATTGCTTATAGAAGTTTAATATTTATATTGTCTTGGGTTTTAAAAGGAATTTTAAGAATTTGAAAGACAATTTAATGTGAGCAAATTAATAACATCAGGTTTAAAGTTTCAGAGTTTTTGTCAGAAATCTGCTGAGAGGAAATCGCCGATAAAAAATATTTTTCATATGTTGGAGACGTTTGACCCGAGGCCTCACATCTAATAAGCCAACACACTACAAGACTACGGCGGCTTCTATTGCTAATAGAGTTCAAATAATTTCGTTGATTTCCGGCTTACAATATAACCCTAAGTTTTAATTGATTCTTCTTCTGACTAGAATCTTTATTTAAGTGTGTATATACCAAAAAATTTATGTACTTATGTACGTTAACCAATATTTAGGACGGCATTCTCGATTACAATTGAACTTAAATTTAGTATATGTATGGTATTATTGGACTAATAAAAAAAGAATCGAAATTATTGTTATACAGATGGAAGTTCCTGCAGGTCTTACCAATTTGGGCAATACATGCTATATGAATGCAACTTTACAATGCTTACGCGCTGTTCCCGAATTACGCGAGGCCTTAGAAAGTTTCCGTGTCGGAAGTGCTGATGCCGAATCGATGCCATTAGCTATTACGTCAGCTATGAAATTCTTATTTAAGCAAATGGAAAAAACTGGTTCTACTGTTACTCCATTTGTTTTATTGGGAACGTTACATCGTGCCTTTCCACAATTTGCACAAACTGGCGAGAATGGTACCTATCGCCAACAGGATGCTAACGAATGTTGGTCTGAATTGTTGAAAATGCTGCAACAAAAATTGCCGGCAACAAATGGCACTGAAGGTGAAGGTGAAAAGCAGGTTAAGAAATACAAGTAAGTATTTTAAGCGATTGACAATTATCTTGTTAAATAATTTCTACTACACTGTTATTACATTATTTTCTAATATAAAATTCATCAGTTTTTATTAAAATTTATTGAATTCTTTTTCCCTCGTTTAGTTTATGAACTCTGGTTATTTTTATTGACGTTTTATATATTTTTTTCCATATTTTTATTGCAGTTCATTCATTGAGCAATTTTTCGGTGGTACATTTGAAGTAAAGATGAGCTGTAGTGAGGCTCCCGAAGAAGATACATCAGTTAGTAAAGAAAATTTCTTGCAATTAAGTTGCTTTATCTCGCCAGAAGTTAAGTACATGCACAGTGGTTTAAAATCGAAATTAAATGAAACCTTAGTGAAACGTTCTGAAAGCCTGGGTAGAGATGCCAACTACACTAGATCAGTAAGTATTAAATATGATTTAATTTGTATAATTTGTTATTCATATTGTTTATAATTTCTTTCCTTAGTACCTAATTAACCGTTTGCCTGCCTATTTAACTGTACAATTTGTACGATTCCAATATAAAGGTAAAGAAGGTATTAATGCTAAAGTTTTAAAGGACATTAAATTTCCACTCGATTTTGATGCTTTTGATTTATGCACTCCGGAATTGCAAAATAAATTATGTCCCATGCGTGCAAAATTCAAAGAGTTGGAAGATAAAAAATTGGAAGGCCAAATAAAAGCACCTTTGGAAGAGATTAAAACAAAAGAAAGTGGCGATACGAAATCTAAAGTTGAATATGAGCCATTTTGTTTCGAAGACGATCTAGGCAGTAATAATTCCGGTTACTATACCCTCCAAGCTGTTTTGACACACAAAGGACGTTCGAGCACTTCAGGCCATTATGTCGCTTGGGTGAAACAAACCGATGATATATGGTTTAAATTCGATGATGATGTTGTAACTTCGGTAACTAGTGAGGAAATTTTACGTCTTTCGGGTGGTGGCGATTGGCATTGCGCATATGTCCTGTTGTACGGGCCTAAACTTTTGCCAAAAGCTAAGGAAAGCAATTAATGATTAATACATCATTCGGCTACATAACATCAACATCATTATTGATTATGTAATTGCATTTTAAGATACTTATTTAAATAAAAAAATGAATAATTAAATAAAATATGCATCTTTGAATATTAAAAATTATTATTATTGAGGAAGTATTCATTTTATTAAGGATTTCTGAAATATGAATAGTGTTGAACAACCTATGTATACAATTTTCCATTTTAAATTTGATAAAAGTTTAGCTGGTGGACAAAGTTTCCCTCATATCTCTCCTCAGTCTAAAATCTTTTCGAAGTAGTGAAATGGGATTCCATGTGATCAGGAAATAGATTTCAAAACTTTTAATCCGTATCTTAGTTATTGATTCCAAGTCAAACTGCAAATGAGCCAACTTAAGAGGAGTAAGATTAGGTTTCTTGAGAACCCTAATAAACGAAGCACAAATCGAGATATTAGGCCCGACTTTTTTACCATTTCATTTTGAAAGAATAGTCTTGATGAATCTAAAGTTCCTTCCAAGATAAATAGCAGAAAATAAACCGCCGCAATGTGGTTACTTATAGTCTAACACAGCCTAGGCAAAGAATTTTAAAATGCAAACACTTGATTCTTCTTCCCATTAAACCTATAAACAATTTAATTAGTATTGAAATAATCCGAACAGTAAGTTGCTGGAGTTTGTATTCACGCAACGGTTTACAAAAAAAGGACTACTTTTAAAAAATCGAACTTCATTGATTATCATTTTATTTATCGATTTAAATATGAAGTGAAAAAGCTTAGCTTCTAAGCAAAATATGTTAGATATAAACGTTTATGTAATTTAAAAACCATCGTCTTCATCTTCAGCCATTTCTTTGGCCAATTCCAAGTCCTGTTGTTCACGTTCCCTTCGTTCTTCGGCACTTTCCAAATCCTTGCCATACGACTTGGGTGGATAACGCATGGCCTTAACACTTTGATTATGTAAATTTAAACAGAATGATATACGTTCATGGAAAGCCAATTGAGGTTCGCGTGTACTATACACATCAGTACTTTCCTTGCTGCGCATGTAATTGTTAGCAGGATCTAAAGTTGCTTCTATGACACCATCGCGAATGGCTTTGGCAACAATGAATTCGGCATCCTCTGGCGAATCCAGCATCAAACGTTTGGCTATATCGGCGGGAGAAATACGAGAATAGGATAGGCCAATCGAACGTATAGCGGTCTTAATAACGTTGTGACGCAGACGTATAATTAATGTGTATGTATAATCTTGTTGGAACTTGGGACCAAAGTTTTCAACTACTTCACCAAATCTTTTTAAGTTACCCAAACGTACAGCCTGAGTTAATTGGAAATAGGGTGCTAGAGATTTTCTTAAAGCAGCTTGACGAAAAACTTGTCTTTCCGGTATGTTACCCAAGAGAAGTTCTACAACAATGATTAGTTTCTGAACAGTTTGACGAAAACCAACGGCAGCATTTTGTGGAGCTTTACGTAGAGCTTGTACCAAATGCTTATGAGCATCACTGTATTCTAACTTTGCGGCCTTTATGCGTCCCAAATAATATAAGAAACGAGCCCATTCGTTATTGCTGGCCGATTCAGGAAATACTGATTTTTTAACCAATTTATCAGCTTGATCGTACAAGGAGTAATGAAGATAATTACGTAATAGACAATTTAACAACACAGCCTGTCCCTCAAAATCGTTACGAAGAGTGGCAGTACGTAAACGGGCATGTAGGAAGGGACGTATGCCTTCCAAGTTATTAGTTAACTCAGCCACACGTGAGTGATAGAAATAAAATTTGGCCAAAATTAAATCCAAACTGCGGCGGTTTTGTCCTTGAATTTTAGCCAACAAGGCATCAGAGCAAGCTGAAGCCTTTTTAAGTTCATTATCATCGATTAGTTTAACCAATAACAGCAAATGGAAGTAAGCATCAATCTCTATAATTGGAGATGTACTAGCAGGACGCACCTTTTGAACCTTTGGCTCTGGGGTACCAGCTGTTACTGAAGGAGCAAATGCTAATGCTGCATCACGATCAGAACCAGCAGGGAAAACAATAGTAGCCAAGTAGCGTAAAACTGCTCCATTCAGTTTACGTCTAGTACTGGGTAATGTCCTTAAAACTCGCGCAATAAACCTAAAAAGAAAGAAGTTTGCTTTATTATGAATAAATAAGAAAATATATTTTGTAGTGTGTCATCCAAGGGGCACAAAAGAAATTAATAATAATTATAATCAAAGACTATGTTGGGAGGCGGTACACATGACAAAAAATACATCCCATATGCATTAAAAAATAAATGCAAACAATGACTTCTTTTAGTCCATCTTACAATTAACAGTAAAACTCACCGATATTCATTGCTTATGACAGCCTTATCAATTTTTCTGATGTGCTCTCGGATTTCCAAAATATGCACCACATCTTGATCTTTTTTACCATCAGCATTTGAACTCTCATCAGAAGGATCGACTTCCATTTCGGTTTCTTTAATATTACTTTCTGTTACTGTCATTATTCTTATTGTTCTTATTTTTTTAAGTAATTGAAATTATAACTTTCGGCTTTTGTTTGGGAAAAAATTTGCAATTTTAGCGTTTAAAATTGTCGAGTAATGCTCTTCAATAAATAAGATGATGTGTTTATTTGTAACAATCTCGTAAAGAACATACAGGGCGACTAAGAATTAATCCTAATAAAAATTAATGAAAATATATTTTTTAATAATAAAATTGTCTTCTTATATTCCAATAATGTTTCAAATATAATAGAGTAACTAAAAATAAAATTGAATTTGTTATTGTTTCGTAATCCATAAAAAATAAATGAAGAGAAATGAAATTGTAAACGATGACCTATTGCATGTTTCATGTTTAAAGAAAATTATTTGTGCCAAGTAGTTAAAAAGCTATACAGGTTACCCTGTGCCTATTTTATTCGGAGTTTACGGTACTTCTTGTTTAGAAATTATTTTCTTTTGCAAGTTTTACATTTTTGTACGTCTTCTAAATATACCCTTAATTAATAACACGATAAAAACATTAACTAAGGTTTTGCATAGTAGCAATGGAGAGTATGGAAACAATTAATAGTGAAACACAAGAAAACCAAGAGGATGAAATTAATGCCCAAGAAAAAGTTAATCAAAGACGTGAAGCACGTAGAAGAAAAATTTTGGAAAATGCAAAAAATCGTCTGGAAAGGTTAAATGGACGTACCACTATTTTGAACAATCCAACTTTAGCCTCAACAACGACATCTGATTCTCTGGATGATACACATAGGCATCAGCATATTAATGGTAAATAATATTGAATGATATCATTTTGATTTTCTTCTATTTTGGTTATGATGGTTGGTGGTGGCATGTGACTTGACCTCTAAGGAAAGGGGTAATCAAATAAACGAGGTTCAATTTATAAGTGACAGGCATGCTTAGTGAGTTCAACAAAACTTTTCGCCATAGAAGAAAGAGGTTTTAAGGTTAAAGAATAGTTGGTAATTCACTTTCTGCTTATAAAAAGTGTTTTATAGGTTTTATAGTAGATTTTCGAAATATGTTAGTCGTACTTTATCATTATAGTTTTAAGTTGAAAAGAAAATATTTAAGCAAAATAATACCTTAATTACACCGTATAATAATTACAATTTCTTAATTTTTCAGGACCAAATAATTTTGATAATGTTGAATTTTCCGATCCAGAAGTCGAAACATATATTTCGCCACCACAAATGTTTCAAACAGAACCGTTGGACATGGGCAATTTATTTAGTTCCCTAAATGCAGAAACAACGGTACCACAACAACAAAAACGCCACATACTACTCAGGTCTCGCGTCCATCTTATTCTTTCGGCTCTCGTCGCTTGTATATTAACATTTGTTTTAAGGGATTCCACTTCGTCGTCAACTGGATATAGCATTTTCATACCCGCCGGCCTATGTGTTGTCGTCGATTTGTTATTCTTTAGAGAACAACAACCTCTTAATCCAATTATCGGTTTGATTCTAACTCTTTGTAACATACAATTGCCATCGCAGACGCAGAATATAATTCATGTAATTTCGATTATACAAAGTCTGCTTATTGATCTTGGTGTATTTGTATTTAGTTTTTGTATATTTTCATGCAGCCTAGTGTGTTTGAATAATCGCTTTATTGATGTAGTTGTAATGAAATAGAAAAAAAAAAAACAAAAATTAAAAAAGAAAAATAAATATTTTTGTCCAAAATTTTATAAAAGATAAATTATTATAAAAATAAATTATATTTATAATTATAATGCACAGGTAAAAATGGTTAAAGTGTGTAAATTATTTCATAGTGCATCACATGTTACATTAAAAATATTTCGGAAATTGTTAACTGAAATTTATTTTATAATTTATTTTTCATTTTAATACTTATCCATAAAGGTAAATGAGTAAATTGTTAAAGTTTATTATCTGAAAATGATTTATTTTTTTATTTAAAATAATGTCGGGCTTTAAAGCTATTGAATTTGTTTCGTGGTTTGGGAAACCACGTATGATAAAGTATTTTGTATTGTTCAACAGAAACAAATTTAATTTATTTTTATTTGTATTAACACTTTCGGTTTACTTTGTATATAGCGCTTGTGACAAACCAAATCTCATAACCATAAAGAAGATCGGAGAGAACGCTCGCCTTGAAAATATGTTGCTACGTTCGAATGCATGTGCTTGAGTTTCATACCCTCTTCGTTTGGGAACAAACAACAATTGCCAGTTTAATTTTACTCTCCACATCCTATGCATTTCCACAGATTTCTATAATAATTATACCCACGTATTGAAATTCCCCCACAATTTATATAAGTTTGAAGAATATTCAGTGAGTCATCCCATCTGAGATTAGTTTTAATTGAATTTAACCTGAGATTAATTTCGAATTTAGAAAAATATCATCCAGGTTCCCTTGTATATCACAGAGTCCGTGGGCGAGTGTATATATATCATTTGCATAAACAAGCGACCTAGTAACTCCATACAATTCCACGAGATCTATTTTCATTCGGGCGGGGGGAGACTGTATTCATACCTACACGAATCAACAAATTGGTACGCCTAAAATAAATTCGAAAGCTTCAGATATTCTACTGCATGTAATATCGTGAACTGGATATCCTCACAGCTGTTGGGTATTATCAAAATTATTTTCAGTGGAACGCATGTGTTGCTTAGTTCGGTCCACATACGTTCCCTATCAATAGAATCGAGAGCTTTCTGAGAGTCTACAAATTGGATATATCAAGGAGATTACTTATTCTTAACGGCAGTAATTTTAATAATACACAATCTATCACTTCCAGACCCTGCCTATTCGGCGCCTAGCTTTGCTGTGATATGTGCTTCATCAGTCGATACAAGATGATCTTCGCAAAAGTGGTAAACGAGGTAGTGATATGCATACATTACATAGTCTCTCCTGCATAAATGTCAACTTCTCGATCTTTCGCTACTGAACCGTGCCTGTTCGGGACGTAACTTTTCAGAGAAATGTTTTATTAGTCGCTCAAAGATGTTTACTTACTTTATTGGTTTTTACAACGCTTCCGTCAGGATTACGACCTATTTTCTCACACCACTTATCTTGTAAGTGTTAATTTTATTCAAGAGGGGCGGAACCTGCAGTTTAAAGTCGACTCCGAAAGACAGAAGTTTGAGAAACCTTTCATGGGAATTCGTTTTACTCTTAGAAATTTGGGATTTCGGAGAGGAAGGCGCCTTAGAAATATTTTCCATATTTCCTTTTTTTCAAGATGTCATACTCCAATTCACTGCCTATTAGACTACGGCGTTTCAAGATTACCTTCATAAAATTGGTGAACGTGGTGTTCACGCCCCTTTCTGTAACAAACAAGGACATCTATCAGGGGCACTATAACCCAAATAGGACGCTTAGGCTAAATCCTTTCGTAAATAGCGATCCTGATGGCATTTAGATTGCTACGATGGGGAGATAACCGATGGCGACTGAAATTTTAGTTAACTCAAGAATGTCTAATAAAAGAAATGAAATAAAATTCTTATGTTTTGTAACACAATTTCTCGCGGTGCATTAAAAGACAAAGACTATTGCTGGGCATCTTTAACCAATCAGCGTAGAGAATGCAACCATATTGCTCTCTCCGATTGGTTAATAAAAGGGGGTAAGTATATACGCAGAACAAAAACAAAATACATAAAATGATTACGAATGAAAAATAAAAAAAAAATTTTCTGAGAATGTAATTGAAAAGATTTTCAATTTTCATTTACAGTCGCGCTAAACAATTGAAATAAACGCGTTGAACGGATTATTAAAATAAAAGAGAAAATGGAAAAAGTAAATTAATTGAAATAAAATAAGTGAAATTAACGGAAAATAATACTTAAAAAATAAACACCAAAAAATATATTGAAATCAACATGTCCAAATACGAAACCCAACAAATATGTCGAGAAACTTCACCGTTTTATCAAAATGATCATTTATTTTATAACAACAATAATAACAATCATAATCATAATTATCGTCTAATGGAAATTAATACAATTGAACGTACGTGTGTATGTATGTGTGTGTTTATAATGAAAACAATCGAATTTTGAAGAAGAAGAATATAATTTTCAAAATATAAAACAATAATTTTCAATACTCTAAAACAACTTTTTTTTTTAATACTTCTAGTTTCATAGATATCACGTTGTTATCGAATGTTATCGAAGACCTCTGTAAGCGACAGAAGATCACTAAAAAAAAAAAAAAGAAAAACAAGTAGAGGTGGGGAAAACGATCTTGTAGGCCAGCGTAATGAATACAAAACAAATTTATTTACGGTCGTGTAATGTTAGAAATGTAGAAGAGGAAACTAAACTACTTTGTGTTTTTTGCGAATAATTTTCATTGTGTAACCTGTGTTTTCTATTTCACCTACCGTTATATCTGCATATCAGTCACGGACAGTGGTGTTGTGCTAATTTTTTTTACCGGAACGCGTTCTGGACTCCGGTTAACGGTTCGGAAAAACAAGCCGATTCGTTTCGGTTTTTGTTCCGGTTCGGGTTCGGTTCAAACCCTTGTTTATAAAAATACATATAAAAATTCGTCAAAAATTGGAAAAAAAAAATCAGCAATTCTTTTTAATTTTTTTTTTCAAAACTTCAGCCAATTCTCGTTATCAGAAATCATCTTTAGTTCCGGAACGCGTTCCTGTCCAAAAAGGAAGTACCGGAACGACGTTCCGGAGCGTTCCGGCTCGACAACACCACTGGTCACGGAGATATCGCAATTAATGTCCCAACTCGGAGATTAAACGTTCACTAAGGGAAACTAACTTGACTCCAGAACAAATCTTGCTATGGCAGCGATTTTTATATTGAAGAGTTCAGTCAAGGATAATAGAAAATGGAAGGTTAAGAACCTTCTTGTCTTCATGGCACGAGCACAGCATAGAAACTTAAAATAAAAGCCAATTTCTTCCTCCTTCTCAGGCTCACAGCTCTGCAAAAGTCATTCAATAGAATGCCAAGCCAATCGTCATGTTTTCCCATAAAATGGTGGCCCATGAAAATCGCATTTGTGCGACGGATGACCCTACGATTTAAGAACAGAAATGAATGAATCCCCTTCTTGCCCATACAGGTCCAGCTGTCTAGCGATATTGCACTTAGCTTTCTGCTGCCTGCGAAGTTGGACTTTCTTATAAAACGGGCGGAGAATACCTACTTAGTTTAACTGAGGCAATCGAAATACCTGTGCCTTGTAAAATGCTGGAGATTTTGAGCTCCATACCGGCCCTAGTCAGTTTAGAAGCATTGCAATTTCCAAACATATCCCTATGTCTCGGAACCCACCTAAAAATTACCTTTGAATAATAAGAACTTTTCGAGAGAAGTCTTTGGAATATGAATAGATGACGGCAAATGTCAAAGAGATGTTGGTTAGCAGACTGGCTGTCCGAATAAATCAGGAGATATTTAGGAAAGATTCGGTTGCCCAACAAGCATTACGCCGTAATATCGGGTCCCTTGATGAATATATCACAGCCCACTTTGTTCAGCATTTTGGATTTATTGGTATAAAACGAATCTTCAGGTCAGATGACCCTACTAAAATCAAATTTTCCAATCTGAAAGTCATAAGGAATTGTAAACTTGATTTCAATGGAGGACGAAAGAACTCCACCTTACTTCCCTCGTCATGTGAACATTGACAATTTCGCAACGAAACTTCACAACGGGAGCACAAACTTTCCGTCTACCGAGAGCTCTTACAACAACTTCCGATAAAACATTGTTGAAAGTGCCTTAAACGTAAACGAAAGCTGCCAGTGAGTAATGTTTTTATGACAGAACTTTCTCAATATTTCCCACCAAGGAGCATATTACAGACTCAATGCACGTGCTCCTAATGTAGGCGTGTAAGGCACTACTAGCTAGAACAAGAAAGTTGTTAGACCGTATCTCGTTGTCCTAAATCATTTTCAATATTTTTAAAACGAATGTGTTTAGAATTTTTTCCTGCAGTGATTCTCAGTGGAGGATGATGGCTTCCCAGCTTTTGCAATGGAAACAGCCTTGTTCTCTCTCCACTTAACAGGGATATGAGAGTACAGAAGATAGGCATAATAGATTCTCTACAGCCATGGCATCAGACGTTTCCTGTAGGTCGGTAGGTATAATGTTGTCTGTACCTGGCGATTTAAAAGGTGTAAAAGAGCTATGACTCCTTGAAGGGTATCTTCGCCCCTCCGTTCGAGGGAGCTACAACTGTGTTTACAAGTACCCAGGAAATGTGTATCTAGTAGTACCCTAAGAGTTTTCTCATTCGAGATAGTCCATGTCATTTTCATCAATGGATGGGTCAGAAGGGAAGACCAGAGGCGTTGGGGAAATGGATCAGGCTGTTGTGTTTCTAAATGTCTATGGTCTACTATAGACAGTATGAGAATAGGTTGGCTGCTGGGCTTGGATAAGGCCAGTTTAAGGTTAGTTATCGGTTTTATCACGGGGCACTGCGAGATTAGATCGCTGATGGAGGACCCTTGGCAAGGGCTTCTTTGAGGGTTTGAATTCTGTGTCTAGAGCCGACATCAAGGCTCTCCACAGATTCATTAGTGGCTTGAGATGGTTAAGAAGTGCTAGTGCTTCATCAGTGTAGTCGCGTTCTCCCATTTTTTGTTTTGTTTTTGGTCTGTGTAATTCCTCCGCTTCCCATTCTCCCTTTCCTATTTCCAGTGGTGTTGTCGAGTCGGAACGCTCCGGAACGTCGTTACGGTACTTCCTTTTTGGACAGGAACGCGTTCCGGAACTAAAGATGATTTCCGATAACGAGAATTGGCTGTCGTTTTGAAAAAAAAAAACGCCGCCGCCAGGATTATCATGGAAAATCACCCCCGTCGTTAAATTTGGGACATGAGACCGCACAGAGCGGCCGCCTACCCAGGATCGGCCCTGTCTATATAATTATATGTACGCGTTCCGGTAAAAAAAATTGGCACAACACCACTGCCTATTTCCTATCCCCTCTGTTATCCTTCCTTTTAAGGACGCTGTACAATGGGTCAATTCGACTTCCGGGTACTTAACTTGTCTCAGTCTACAAGTACACGTCCTCTAACCTAGTCCATGAATTATTTTACGACCTAATGGACCCTAATTACTGTTGGTTCTGTGTCAAAGATCCATCCTGCTGTAGGAAACAAATTTAGCCAAACAGATATTGCATAAAACTCTGGTTGCTTTTTTCGGAGATTATTATCTAGACCAGGAGCAAATTATTATTTCCTGTTCCTGCCTTAAAGGAATAATATTTATCGGTCTTGTGTTGGCAATAGAGACACCGGTTTAATGCAATTATCTTTTAAACGGCAATATGTTATGGAATATCGGAGCAGTGTGATCTGAATAGAACTAGTTAATGACAGAATTTCTTGGATTAAAATAAGCTACAGCTATAAGTTTAATATTTCTCTTTTTCTAATTTCATTTAGATTCTTGGAATACTCCCCCATCACCTTATTGCGCTGATACCAAACATCATACACAACATCAAACCCAACAGCAACAAGATTGTTGTCAACCATCGACTATTACCACATGTACATTAACCGCCAATATTAATGGAAATAATTATTATCGCTCGCCCAGTTATTGTCCAGCATCATCTTCAGATTTAGAAGGTACTTTGGATTTCATTTAAAACCGAAAAATTATTATGAAAAATCAATCGTTGTATTTTGAAATATTTGTTGTTGTTTTTTCCAAAGTTATTGTAAATTATTCTTTGTGTTGTTTCAGATGTGGAAAGTCAATATCATGAAAGTGGTTTGTTTACAAACGTTTCACCAAAACCTATTTCTGTTGTCGCCCCAGTTCGTGTAATTAAGAAACGTAACACGGCAAATAAAAAGGAACGAAGGCGAACGCAAAGCATTAATAATGCATTTTCATGTTTAAGAGAGAAGATACCAAATGTCCCATCGGATACAAAATTATCAAAAGTAAGTAAGTCCTCAGTAATGTATGGTGTTTGCCGTAAGCGCAGTGGTGTTGTCGAGCCGGAACGCCCCGGAACGTCGTTCCGGTACTTCCTTTTTGGATAGGAACGCGTTCCGGAACGTTCCCTCCCCCCGTTGCCAAATTTGGGACATGAGACCTAAAAAAAAAAACGCCGCCGCCAGGATTATCATGGAAAATCACCCCCGTCGTTAAATTTGGGACATGAGACCGCACAGAGCGGCCGCCTACCCAGGATCGACCCTGTCTATATAATTATATATACGCGTTCCGGTAAAAAAAAATTAGCACAACACCACTGTGTAAGCGATACTTTACCTGTAGTGTTCTTTCAATTTCGAAAGGTTTTTTCAAACGTAAATAATACAAACATTTTGAAGGGACTTTTATAGTGCAATACTAGAGTAGGAGCAAGAGTTCCCAAAATGAAATATTCCCAGCCTATGCAGAAACTTCTTAGTAACTAATAAGCGGAGGTCCATACCATCGAGAGATGTGTTGAATTCTGCCTAGATAGGGAGTACAAACGACAGGATATAGCAATACTATCTGACAGACTGTCCGGCATTCGAGCACTCGGGTCTTATAAGTTTAAATCGAAAATAGTATGGGTTTGCCTGAAGAAGTTGAAGCAGCTAGGTAGACGAAATAAGTTTACCTTCTGCTGAGTCCTAGGTCCCAGATCCCAGGAATTCTCCGCAAAGAGCAAGCAGAGTAGCTTGTGAGAAGGAAAGTTTCGACGCCATTGATGGGGCCAGAACCCTTCTATGGACACTGACGGATGTTTTTTGAAAAGTATGCTCAACAAAAGGGAAGATAAAGACAGGCAAAAACTCTTTTCAAACCAGTTAGGCTTGAGGCAAGTTTTTTTTTACGAATTACAAGAAAAAAGAGATCTGAGTCAGGTATCAGACTATTAAGAAATAACCCAAGATTGATAATCGGGCTTTTGACAGGGCATTTTAGATTTAGCGTACATATATTCGCGGGGTATCCCGAACCAAGCATGTCGATTTAGTGACAAGATTAAATCATCGGAGCACATTATCTGTGGAACATTAATGCTGTATAACAAATGCTAGCAAGGGAATTTTCATTGTTGATTCCGGGCAGCATCTTGAAATTTGTCAGGGCAGCAGGCTTGCAGGAGACATTATAGTGATACCCTATCTCAAATTTAGTAGGGATTAGAGATAATAATAACCTGTGAAGTCGCCGTAGTCTAGTAGGTAGTGTGTTGGCTTATTAAACTGAAGGCCCGAGTTCGAATCCCAGGTCAGACATCAAAACGAAAATATGAAAATATTTCTTCGGCGACTTCGTCTCAGCAGATTTCTGGCACAAACTCTGAGAGTAAATAAAATTGCCATGAAAAGCTTCTCAAAAAAAAAAAACTGTCGTTCGGAGTCGAATTTAAAGTGTAGGTCCCGCCACTCATGTATAAAATTAACGCACACAACATAAGTGGTGTGAGAAGCTAGGTCGTAATCCTGAGTGAAGGGTTGTAATGACCAATTATGGTATGTATGTAATAACCTGTGAAGTACAATTTCCGAAATTTTTAAACAATTTCGCAGTCAGGACCGTTTTTGTAAGGTAATCTCAATTGAAGCCTTGAAAAACGATATTCAGTTTGATAAATCTATGCCGAAATGTTGTCGGCAATCTCACCAAAAGAAAATAGACTGGTAAGGTATTTGTCAGATATCATTAAGCATTCATTAATTTTAAATTACTACTGTATTAATAACCCAACAAACAAATTCATGTTTAATTTTTATTAATTTTCTGTTTCAATTGTTTTCACATTTACTTGTAAAGAGAGTAATATTTTATTTTATTTATTTTCTACAGATTAAAACACTTAAATTGGCCATATTATATATAAAATATCTAGTCGAAGTCTTAGACGGCGATCAAGATCCCAAAAATGGTTTTCGTGCAGATTTAAAGCCTCTACATCGCAAAAATTCCCACGAAAAACGAACATACATTAGAAATGAGACAAAGGTAAGCTTCATCAATGAAAAATATTAAATATTTTCATTAACCAAATGCTTAAATAAATAAAATAAAATGGCATTACGAGAGATTAATGTTAAAATTGGCATTAAATGTAAACAATGGAGGTGCTGTGAATACAAAGAATTTTGACAGAACACAGATGCAATGAATTTATGTGAAGAGCAAAAATGTTACAAAAATAATTGAAATGCCTCATTAAACGACACTTAAGTAAATTATATCATAAATACGACTGTATTCATAAATATGTATGTATGTATATAAGTATGTAAGAAGAGGAACCAAACAGACAGACAGATCGACCGACGGTTGGCTGTTTGATTTTACATGTTAGAACATGCGTAATATTAACCACAACCACTTAGCCGACTGGATTGTTGGACTATATTAAGTAGATAAGCGTGTAGAAAACCGAAAACATTTTTATTTATGGGTGGTAGATAGATATTATGCCAGAGTTGAGAGTTTGTAAAATACAATGTCTATCTGTAACTGGTGTAAAATGTTTGAATGGCTCAATTGCATTATTATGACATGCAAGTGAGGGTGAGATTGCCTTTCAATACTTTTAGATATATGGTGGCAAATATCAAGTGAATATAATTTGTTTGATTCGGCAAGTGTTTCAAAAACAATAAAAATTGTTCACGAAATAATGGAAACATCTTGTAATTTCGTTACATTAAATACTAAAGTAGGAAAAGTCATTTAGTAATAGAGCTTGGAAAATTTCACAGGAATATCACAGTAGTGTTGAAAAAAATAATAGTAAATGAATTTCGAATGAAATTATAAATCAGATTAACATAGTTCTATCTTATTTCTTATCATAACAATTAATATCTATTTTCCCAAGCTATTTTCTAAGGAATATCTGAAAATACTCTGGTACCAGTATATCTATCATATCTATCCTGTCAAAATTTCATTTTCGTATTCCTCTCTTTAGTTTTGTAAATGACAAAAAAAGAGCACAGGGTGGCTGAGTCCATTGTTCCTATTCTTATCCATAAAATCTAACATTGAAGAATTTGCACAAGCATTTTATGGAAAATAGTAGGCATATCGCTACTACTATGCTACTATTAAGTTTATATTGCCTTCGTATTCTAATTAATTTCTTATAAAGGGTGATTTTTTAGCTATTATCTTTTTGGCAACACTGGTTTAAACAGCTCACGCACGTTTCGTGTTTTGTTTAACTGTCAAACATCTTCAGTTTGGTCTATAATTTAACCATGAATCATCTTACAAACGAACAACGTTTGCAAATCATTGAATTTGGCATCATTGGACCGTACTTCTTCAAAGATGCTGCGAATCGTAACGTAACTGTGAATGGTGAGCGCTACCGTGAGATGATATCCAACTTTTTTTTGCCCAAAATGCAAGAGCTTGACTTGCATGACATGTGGTTTCAACAAGACGGTGCCACATGCCACACAGCACGCGTAACAATGGACTTATTGAGAGGCGAGTTCGGTGAACATTTTATTTCACGTTCGGGACCGGTCCATTGGCCGCCTGGATCGTGCCATTTAACGCCTTTAGACTATTTTTTGTGGGGCTATGTTAAAGATCATGTCTATACAGACAAGCCCGCTCCAATTGACGTATTGGAAGACAACATTGAAGCATTTATTCGTGAGATACTGGCCGAAATGTTGGAAAGAGTATGCCAAAATTGGACTAAGCGGATGGACCATTTGAGGCGCAGTCGCGGTCAACATTTGCATGAAATAATCTTCAAACATTAAATTATATGGACCGTACTATCGATTCAAATAAAGCTTTTATGCATTTTTCTGAATTTTATGTTTTTTTTTTGAAAAATTTTCCTATAGCTCTTAAAAAATCACCCATTATAAAAAATAGGCTGTAGTTATTCAAAATTCAAAAGGGAATCTTAATTTTTAATTTGTTTGCCTTTAATGTCTCTATCCATAACTAAACTTGCGGAGTGCTACATGTTTGCTAATCATTTTCGTATCATTTAATTGGTCATTATAACGCTTTAGTCAGGATTAGAAAGTAGCTTCTTACACCCATGTTGTGTTTGTTAATTCTATCCATGACTGGCGGGAACTGCAGTTTAATGTCGACTCCGAACGACAGATTCTTAACAAAACTTTTATGACAATTTTATTTATGCTCTGAGTTTTTGCCATAAGGCTGTTGAGAGGAAGTTGCCGCAGAAATATAGTTCTTATATTTCTTTTTGTTCGAAATATCTGAGCTACAGTTTTGAATCGTGGGCTCTTGTATAATAAGCCAATAAACTACTTATTAGGTTACGGTGACTTCCTATCTTGATTAGTACTTCATTTATTTAAGCCCACATGAAACCTCATTTCACTTCTTTTAAGCTTATATGTATTAGATTATTAGTCTAAATTTAATAGGGTTTCATGGACCATTCGAAGTCGGATAGATTTTGCAATTCACAATGTGCCTGAATCATTTTTATGAAAAAAACCCGGATTTTTGACATCCGATGATCTCTGAGAATGTTAGTATCTGCGAAGAATAGATAAGTAATGAAGTGTATAACAAATCTGAATGAAATTGAAATTCGCAGCATTAAAAAGGGTTTCTGTATATCCTCCGACTAAAAGTAAGGGTTAGTAGTTAGTTCAGTTACATACATACATACATACATAATTGGTCATTACAATTTTCAGTCAGGATTACGACCTAGCTTCTCACACCACTTATGTTTATACATGAGTGGCGGCACCTACAGTTTAAAGTCGACTCCAAACGACAATTTTTTTGAGAAACTTTTCATGGCAATTTTAACATATTAACTTACTACCTACAAGACAACGGCGACTTCAAGAATTATATAAATATAAATTAATTAACAATAATTAAAGCTTTTAATAACGTGGTCATATCAGAGTTTACGAAAATTTCATAACACTACAAAGAAAAGTCCGGATCAACATTAACTTTAAGATAGATCTAAATATTATTCAATCAAAATATTAATGTGAGAACCACATTACACCTTAAACAGTTTAATAATAATAGTCATAGAACATCATCCTATATAATTCTAATGTAAATTTAAGGATTAAATTTTATTTTTTTTCAATAAGCTCTATCTATGAGATCTTAGTTGGCAAATTGTCATTTTATGTTTTCAATCACAATGATTAATGTTGCTATAATTATGAACACATCTTTATACATTTACATTCAATATTTAGAATTTAATTGATGGAACACTTTACTGTAGACTACAAAACCACATGGCCAATTGAAGAGATATATTTTTGATATTGGAAATTAAAAGCTTATCTTGCTTAAAAATACTCCCCTCAAAAAAATACAAATAAAAATATTTTTAAGTGTTTTCCAAAATAAAATTCACTTTTTTTAATTTAGTTTTTTTCTTAAATTTTTTAATGCAAAATAGATTTTGTAAAGTGGCAGACCTAGAATAAACATATGAGACCATTAAACTGGCAGATTATTAATATACAATAAAATTCTAGAAATGAATTCTATGGTGAATCGTTTAAATATGAAGATAAGAAGACAAATTTGAAACTAAAAATTTTATTTACATATTCTAATAAGACACACAGTCCAAGGCCTGCACACCTCTTACGAAGTATAAGTAAATGTATCAATATATTAAAATTTATACTTCTATGTGCAATGGATGTTTGTTAATTTATAACTTATACCAGCTTAGACAATTTGTTAGATTTAAGTACTCCAAATGTCTATATCAAGTAGGTCTATATCAGTAGGGCTGGGCAACAGGACTTGGACAGGCCTTATATGGGACCATATAACCTTTCGGATTGATTAGTGTGCAATATTCTTCCAACCTGGAGACTTAACACTGGCCAATATTTTCTTCTATCATACAGATATAAGTACATACAACGAAAACAAAATTGTGAACATGCTGAAATGAAAATCAATATTACAAAAGCAAACATTGGAGGACAATTTTTTATCATTTCACTATGGCCGAAACGCCGTAGTGTGATAGGCAGTGTGTTGGCTTATTAAACGTGAGGCCTCGGTTCAAACCCCAGGTCAGATATCTTCAACTAAACGAAATATGAACAAATATTTCTTTGGTGACTTTCCTCTCAGCAGATTTCTGGCAAAAAGTTTGAGCGTTAATAAAATTGCCACTTTAAACTGTAGGTCCCGTCAATTATGTTTAAAATTAACGCATACAACATAAGTGAAGTAGGAAACTAGGTCGTAATCCTGACTAAAGGGTTGTAATGACCAATTATGTATGTATGTATTCTTCCACCATCGGGGCTAGTCTATTTTTAAATGCATAAAGGAGTCAATAGGTGGAAACTACCTTTTTTGTAAAGACACTTTGGCATTCTTAAGAATAAAAATGCTGATAAGTAAGTATGTTTGAGTTTGATCAGCTCTAGATTTTTTAAAAGCCTAGTGTAATATCACTGTCTTTCTAAATGAATTTTCAAGCGAGCTTGATAAATGAGCTACAAGGGAAACGAAATATTGATTGCCTGTACATCTCATGGCAGTAAAATTGTAAAATTTGTTTTAAAAAGAGACTTTCAGGACTTTGATTATGAACATTGGTAGAAGATTTTCATTAAATTGCTATTTGACACAGTGTAAGACATGGGCTTTGATTATGAAACGGGATAGATTGGGAGAAAGTATTAGCATTTCAATAGATTTAATGGTTAATGTAAAAACACTGGCGATGTGTAATTTATCCCTACACCTTCATATCGGGTCCGCCATCTAACGTTTTTTTTTTCAACTAGTGCTTATTTCGTGAATGGTAACACTTAGCTCATGTCTGATTTGACAGGTAATTAGTTTTATCCTTCCGCTGAACGAATATGGTTGTGTATTCGCGTTTTCGCTTCGCTAAGTAGGCCTGCGATCGACTTAAAGATGCCGATTTTGGCAAAAAAAATCATCTTTTCAGATGAAGCTCCTTTTGATCTTGGCGGGTATGTAAACAAGCAAAATTGTCGCATTTGGGGCACAGAAAACCCGCACGCATACATTGAAAAGCCGACGGACCCAAAACGAGTCACTGTTTGGTGCGGTTTTTGGTCCAGAGGCATAATTGGACCATTTTTCTTCGAAAATGAGCAAGGAGTGGCCGTTACAGTCAATGGCGATCGTTATCGGGCCATGTTGAACGAATTTTTGTTCACAAAAATTGAAGAGGAGGATATTGGCAACATTTGGTTTCAACAGGACGGCGCTACGTGCCACACAGCCGAAGCTACACTCGATGTTTTGCGCCCTGTTTTTGAAGATAGCATTATCAGCCGCAGAGCTGATGTCGTTTGGCCACCTCGGAGCTGCGAGTTGACACCGTTGGACTATTATTTGTGGGGTGCCGTCAAAGATAAGTGTTACGCCGACAAGCCAGAGACAATTGACACTTTAAAGGACAATATTCGTGAAGCTATTGGTGAAATACAGCTGCACACAATCGATAATGTGCTTAAAAATTGGACCGATCGTGGCAACCGAGGCAGCCATTTGAATGAAATTATTTTCCATTATTAACCGGAAGGATTGTACTTTCAAATAAAAAAAGAAATTTGAGAAAATATTCAGTAGTTTTTTTTAAGCATTTTCAAAAAAAAAAAGTTATTTGGCGGACCCTTCAGTTATATGGAATGTTTTGTAGATTTATAATTTATACAATTTTAAAAGTATATTTATTTGTATGCTATGTATGTATGTATGTATGGACTTACATACGTAATACTGTAAAAATAAACAAGTTATTAAATAAAAATCCTACATTTTATTTAAACATTCAATTTAAATTTATTTTATATTTCTTTCTAGTCTCTTAATCGTCAAAGTAAAGGTCGTACGGGTTGGCCACAAGATGTCTGGGCATCAGAGTTAGTTCCCGAGCAAGAGTAGAACTCTTGCAAAATTTTTTTTTTTTAATTTTTCGTTTTTTAGAAAAATAAAAAAATCTATTTAGATTCCTTAATATTTGTATATTCCAAAATAAAAAAAAACTCTAGTTTTACGATAACAAAACAAACAAATCGATGAACGTAAATAAATTGTGTTTAAATCCTTTGTTAATTGACTCGTAAAAAATCAACCATATTTCCATTCATTATGCATTTATTTACATGGGGTAAACAAATGTAACAAGTTTATAAATTACATTTTTTTTCTTAAGAAATCTTTAACGTAAACAGTGATCGGACTTAATTCGTTGGAAATATTTCCCAGAAGTAAAATAAGCAAAAAATTTAAAGTGAAAATTAAATGACTTCCGTTAAAGAAGTATATACAATTAGAATTAGAGAAGGTAATGCATACATGCATGCTAATTATAACTAAGGTTTCTTTCTGTCAATGGAAAAGAAAGTAAAAATAAAGATCAAATTTTTAATGTATATCATTATGTTGACATATGTATTATTCTGAATGGCATGTGCCGATGAAATACATAATACTGTGTATATGTATTATGTATTTGGATTTTAAGGTAAATTTAGGCATGGTTTGGAAGCTAACCTAAATGTATACTTACGTAGAGTTATAGATATTAAAGAGAGTAAAAATTAAAGAATGATATGGAAAGAGAAGTTTAGTACGTAAACATTTTAAATGTAGAGTAATTTAATTCCTTATATATGTTTATAGCAGTTACTTCAATTTAAATAAATAAATCGAAATAAAACAACAGAAAGGGTAGATCGATATGACATCACTAAAAATCGTTAATTATATCGATAAATAAATATTTTAAATGTTACCCCTTATATTAAATGAAAAAAAATTGAGTTCAAGCCACAATTAAGTAAAACACACAGTGAGAGACGTCTTGGATTTACCTAAACCATCATGTCAGAGGCCTATAAATGGAGAGAAGTTATTATTCCAACGAAAAAAGTATAATTTCGGTACTCAATACTGTTATAATTGCAATTTGGCATGAACTAGACCAAGCAACCTCTGTACAATACATTATGGAAACATTATGGATCGAAAACGTTCTCTTATAACTTCAAGTTTTCTGTTTGATTCTTTACCACCTAGATAAAATCAGATATATATTTGGAACTTCTGTAAAATGTCTTAATTACGAAACTTGACGAAAATTGTGAAGTTCGTTATAAGTATGTATCTTTCAACAAGGCAATGTAGCTGTGCATTCATTGTATTCGTTAGTTTTGTCAATATTTTTCTTTATACAGAAAAATATTTTTAATTATAATAAAATTGGAGATCTCAGGCTTTCATTTAATAATAATAACAAATAATTTTCTTTTACAGATAATTTTTTGTTCAAAAATGTATTATACAGTGTTAAAATTTTTTTTTTCTATGTAATCAGAGAGAATATAGGTACGTAAAAACTTCTAAACTTTTTTTATTTATTGAACACGCTTTCTTAGAGGCGAAACGAGATTATAAAATTCTAATTGGCTTAACGATTTTTGAATCACATAATCAAAATTGGTCTTTTGCGTCATATACATACAAAAATCTTTTGAATCGTTTGGTATCTAGTGTATTACAAATAGGCATAGGCATAGTCGTATTGGAATATAAACAGCTGCTGTCTTACAGTGTAAGGTCAAGGACATAATTTATATGAAATACATACACATGCACATGGTAAACAATGATCACAATGATTCACACAGTTAAAGATTCACTTCCGTTACCTATTTACCTTGGAAATTTTAAATACAAACAAATTTAACCTCGAATTACTAAATAATTTACAATAATAATAATAAACTTCCCTAATTTAATTATTTTGTTGTATTTTTGTAGGTATATAAAATTTAATTGCCAACAATAACAAATTACTAGCACTAAATGGTTTCTTTTTTTGTAAATATGTATATTGAGTATAACAAAATTTGTTTACGTTATTTCTTTTTTTTTCTATATTCCTTTTATTTTTATACGAAAGACAAATAGTCACCTAAAAAATCAAAAGGTTAAATGTTGAAATCGTATCTTATTTGTATACACTAATCATGGAATCCCTCCGATCGATGTTCGATAAACATCTTAGAAGGATGAAAAGAAAAATACACGTGTTTGAAAGGAAGAAACACTTGAAACAAAATTTCATTCTAATCGTTAGTAATACATGTATGTATGTATGTATGTACATACATGATACAAAATCAATTGTTCAATTGGAATATATAGAAATTCTTTGGAGATTGACTATAAATATAAACAATAAAATGAACAACTCAAGTATTTATAAACATTGAAATATTGTATCTTTTTTTCGTAATTCTCATTCTCTAAAGAAAAAGTTCATAATGTAACTGAAATATTGAACTTTTTAAAAGAACAAGTGAATCAGAGATACATACATACATATGTATATAGGATACAATATTCAAGTGTTGCAAATAATTACTTACTTTTTATTAGTATTTACTTTAAAATTAAAAAAAAAACAACTTTAATAGCTTAAACGCGCGTCAGTGGATACCAGTAAAGAAGAGTTACATACCGCTGGTAATATGAACAAGTCCTGAGACAATCAGGGGCAATTTTAATTCCATTCCAGTGTTTCTGATATTAAAGCTGTACACTTTCCGAAACGTAATTCCTCAATGCATTTATTGAAGGTTGAAAATAGCCAGGTATGGTTCTGATAAATGTTTGTTTTTTATAATTTTTCTCCATATAAATCAAAAACTTGTAAATATTCATCAATGAATATGAAAATAATGAGTAAATGAGGTTAAAGACGCGATTTAACGACGTAAGAATAATAAGGCTTGACGGCCTGCCCGCTAAATTGTTTAAGGCTGAAAGTAACGAGCTGGTTAGAAGCATGCAACAGTAGGGACAGGGAAGTATGCCCCACGATTGAAACCTCAGTGTCCTATATTCAGTCCTTAAAAATAGAATACCGTATGATATGCCCCAACTACATGGGTATAAGCCTTCTCCCTATCTCATGCAAAGTTCTTGCGAGCTTATATATGAATGACTGTAATCACTCGCTAAAACACCGAACTGACCGTATCAGTAAGGCATCACACTTGAGAATTCATCCAAGTCCTAGAAAAGACCCATGAAAGCCAAGTCGACATACACAATCTTATTGTCGACTATAAAAAAACATTCGACAGTCTTATAAGTACTCGGGGAGACGAGCATATATATGATTTGGAGATTAGCGGTAGTCAGCATAGAGGATGACCTTGCCTGCGTCAAAAGAACGAAATTGAAGAAGCCATGTCGTCAATTGTTGTGACCAACTTCGAAGATGTGCGCGAAACAGAAGCGCCTGAAGTGTTAAGTGGGTAGGTAAGAGTACAGAATTAAATTCCATTAGGGTGGACAAAAGAAAGTCACTGATTTCACAATGTATAAATCGTAAATCAACCAATTCAATTAAGAGGTAATATTGAACTTAAAACTGCAGTGTGACATATACATATCAGCTGTTTTGTTGAACGAATGTTGAAACACTCCTCGAAAGCAAAATTAATTATCAATTTCGTTACAATATTTAAAATTATTGAGTTTTTTAGTAATATGTGTGAAAAAATTCTACAAGAATATTGAACGTTAAACTTGAGTGTAAAAAAAATTTTTAAATTTTAATTCAAATTTTAACGGTAAATTTTAGTCAAGAAATACAACCCTGCAATAGTTGTAAAAACTTCGCAACTTTGATGACTACTTTCATATGACTACCGATTTCTTTTATAGCATGACTCATACCATAGCACAGTACTTGTTTAAAGTAACGAATACATTAGAAAATTTCTACAATCAATAAATTTCGACATCAAGTTTTCGTTCCGCTAAAAAGTTTTCAAATATCAAAGTTCAACTAAACCTCAAAATATCTAAACCAATATTAGAAATTGTCTATATATAGTTTGATTAAAAAAATAAAACAAAAAAGAAATCTAAAGGGAAAGCGAATAATCCAATCCAATAGTGTGACGAGAGATATATAAAAATTTCTTTTTTTCCCAACTTGAATATTTTATATAATCAGTGTATTTATAAAAATTACGAGAATGTCTTTATTACGATTATTTGCAAATATGTATGATATGGATTTTGAAGAACGTTTATAAAACACAGAGTGGAGTGTTTGACCAAAAAATAGTGTTTTCGATTATTAAATAACGAAAACACAAAAGTGAAGCAAATCATTTTCATAAATAATCTAATTCAATAAGAATCGACAACAGCAGCAACAAATTGTGTGTATATTAATTATTAAGTGAAATCAAGGGCAAACGCACCGATCACTAACAAAAGAAAAAAAAAATTTAAAACCCATTAAGCAGACGCCATTTTGAATAGTCAAGAACGACGAGCACAAAAACAGGAATTGTTTTGTGAACAAGAAAAAAAAAATAGAAATAAAAGCTACTAAACTATAGACACATACCTACATAAAGTTTTCCAATTAGAGGAGATATCAAACATTTTGGTGGATTCCGCTTGTGTTACTAGTGTAATGTTTACTAAGCAACAACACAAACAACTAAAACAACAAACATCTAACAAGAACATTTACTACAGAATAAACGATAAAAGAGCAGGAGTAAAGAAAAGAATCCTTGTCCATCCCTCTACCATGTTTAGAAACTTCAATTGCCAATTGACGACATCATCCTATACATCATCAATAACGGCAATGAACAACAACTGTAATAGACAAAACGCTTTACGTTGCCAGCAACCGTGGATTATAAGAGTTCACGCCTAAACAGTGACAGGGGCCTTTTAATCTTTATAAATAAATTGATCAATTGAATCAAACAATTTAACCTTTTATTTAAGGTTCAAGGTCGTCCTGTTCACTTAACCTAGATTGTTAAGTTATATGCATCGTTAAAAACAAGGATTTCAACAATTATACAAATACTATAAATATAGTTCAAACGAACAAATATACGGGACAACAGATATCTCATATTACTATTAATAGACTTGAGGATTTAGCCTGAAAATTAAGTCCTTTGTAATAAACAAATAAAAGTTTAAGCACCATGAAACTTTTGGAGAGTTCTCGCTTTGAAGCCATTAACAATGCTCTGTCAATTGGCTCAGGCAGCAGTACCATATTTGGACGCATAGAATCATATTCTTGCAAAATGGTTGCTGCCGATAAGGCCTTATACAAGCGTTTTACGGCTGAGACACACGGCTATGGCCCACATGATTTGCAGGCCTTATCGCCACCCCAAACACTGGTCGACATGTCACCAAATTTCCATCGCAACAATAGTCAGTCAGGAGACGAAGGTGTCATATTATGTGATACAATATCTCGCAAGACGTTATTCTATTTGATTGCTACTTTAAATGCGTCATTTGAGCCAGATTATGATTTCTCGGAGGCTAAGGTAAGGATATATAAAATTTTAAGTTTCTATTCGGTATCTACATTCAAAGTATTTTGTTTATAAGCAAACCTAAGGAGAATGCGATTATTTTCCCCATCTTTGTTGTTAATTTTTGATTTATAATAAATGCATAATTACATTTGAATGAAAAAAGCGAATAAAGTTAAAAAACCACAAAAGAATTACCCGACGATTTGTGTAATGCAAAACGTTATAACCTATGGTTATTATATTTATGTTACCAAGGTCTCCAGCATGTTCTGCACAAATCTGTGCAAAGTTCTATGATACAAGTTTGTTTTGGCGGGAAAGAGTTTGCGTCACATTGTGTAGCTATTTCAGAATATAAAGATGATTATTTTAATGATTTTATTAAGACTTAACTTTTAGTAAAACATGATAATTGATAATATTGGACAATTTTTCCTACTCTGATAGTTTCCAATTTGAATTTTATTATTTCGACAAACACCTATCCAATAATTGAGTTTTTATCTGCAATTTCTTCAATAAAAAATTAAAATTTTTTAAGTATGTATTTAAATTTAGAATATTGCTTTGTTTAACATTGAATGCAAATTTAGTTGAAACAAAGAGGGATGTTGCTATAAATATATTTTGTATGTATATATTTCTTTATTTATTATATTTATACACAATTAAGTCACGTATTTTCTTAAAAAAGTACTACAAATTCGCAACTTTCTGAAAGTTATTGTTTATTATTTTGTTTTTGCATTCCTATAGACTTTTCTTAATGCCTGTTATTGTGTACAGTTGTGTTGTGTTGTTGAAAATATAAAACAGTTTAGATAAGAGCATTTACAGGGTACAGCTGCTAAAATTATTTTTATTATATCTTATAATATGTTTTGCTTGTGACTGTACGTCTTTTTTTTTTCAATACATGCTTGTAAAGTAAAGTTTATTGAACTTTTAAGCTAAAGAAACTATTGTTACTCAATGCTTAGCGCAAACTTATTTACAAAAGTGGTTTATTAAATACATAGTACATGACTAACAGCTGATCAATATTTTAAAAAATTCTAAATGAGTATTTTTGTTGATAACATTGTATGCATAGTTGTTGCATAACAGGAAGAAATATGTGTATAAAAAACATACAATTTGCGTAATGCTTGTTTGTTTTTAAAATTGTTTTTGAATATATTTTCTTGTTTACTTGCCAAAATATTTTTGCTATTTTAACTTTGTATTCTTTTCAAAGTCAAAATAATCCATAAATATAGTATGATTTTTATTTTGAACAATAAACAACAAAACATTTTGCGTTAATTTTGTGTATATACATATATTAGGTACACATTAAAAATTTGATAAACATACATATTAACCCATTAAGAGAAGTGATAAGCATTAAATTAAAAAGTAAAACATTTGTGGCACAAATAATAGCAACATATACATATTTATATACAATGCTTTTATTTTATAAGCAATAATTGTACCAGCAGTTATTCTGTTTTTAATTCTTTCTTTGGAGTGCTTTTTGATTAAAAAACTGATAATAATTCTAATTACAAACTTTTTTATAACTTTTATGTTTAGTTCTCCATGCTTGTTGTTGTATTGCCCATCGTTTTTCATCAAGTCAACAAGATTTTGTTATTTTTATCCCTTTAAGTTAATACCTGGTGGTTGATATGTTTAGGATCACTTTGTTTTGGAAGACCTACCTAAAACAGGTTTTATATTTCAAATATGTTAATATAAACACCCTCATAATGAAAATTTATCCGGCAAAATATTTGTCCGTACCTGTTTTGTTTTTTATTAAAAAGATTCGTTACATTATTAAAAATTCATTACATATGTACATGGATATTAATAATCATGCCCCTCCTGAAATTGTGTAAATTTCCCTTCACTTTACGTATGTATGTTTGTATATACATATATAACAACGATAATAAAAATATATTTTTTTTTTTTCGATATACATAGTTTATGAACTGTATTTTAGAGGCAAACGTCTTATAGAAAGCGTTAGTGCTGGTACGACCATTCAAAAAATTACTGAACTGAAAAGAATTATTCAGTATATCCAGAACATGTATACAAAACTGGTTAATTTAATGTTTTGATAAAATTATTCAACAATTTTATACAATGATTAACAAAAAAAATCGTTTTCGAAGATCAATACAGGTTATAAACCGTAATTTAATGGCAATCGTCTTAGAGGAGATATATGTAAATACTGCTGGCCCTGTTCCTTCCATTTAAAATATCACTGAACTGAATTCTTCAGTATATCCAGAACATATAAAAAACTGGTTTATTTAATATTAATTATAATTATTCATCATTTATTACACAACAATGATTAACGGAAGACAAAAATAAATAATTCTATAATAAAGAAAAATAATTGAGCTTTCTAAAGCGTACGTTTGTTAGTCTAATACATTTTTTTCTTTTTTACTCTTTTACAGAGCCACGAGTTTAGTAAGGAACCGTCATTACAATGGGTTATGAATTCGGTTCATTCTAATTTATCGGCTTTAGCAGGTGACCAGTATCAAGGCCTGCGTCAACCATTATGGTCGGCCATTGATGATGAAATCAATTTACAGGAATGTGACATTTATAGTTACAATCCCGATTTGAGTTCGGATCCTTTTGGCGAACCAGGTTGTTTATGGTCATTCAATTATTTCTTCTACAATAAAAAATTGAAGCGTATTGTTTTCTTCACGTGTCGTGCTGTAAAGTAAGTTTCTAAATGCATATGTATTTGCGTTAAAATTTTATATTTTTTCTAAAAATAATAAAAAAAAAAATTATAAATTATTTCTCTTTTATAGCTCTTTATATGCTGGGGAAACTTCAGATTTCTCTATGGAAGAAGAGGGCTATTAAACTAATACTGACTGTAAAGGACAATTACCTAACTACGTCACATAAATTGAAAAGCAATTAAACACGTTACTACCAATCATTGATGTTTTACTCAAAACAAAAATTATAAACATTTTTAAAATGACCCTTATGTTTGAAATCTTTAACTTGTTGGTGTATTTATGGGCTCGAAGGCAGGTGAGAGCTGCGGTGTGAGAATTCGTGCCTTTAAGTACACGCGATGCCAATTAATTATATATTTTACTTATTACTGAATATAAGTATAACTTTTTTTTCTCTTAGTTTTCTCCATATATCATTAAATATAAAAAATTTTGTAGCTTTAAGACTATTTGAAAGAATAAAAACAAATTGCGTAGCAAATATATTCGTAATGAATTCATATAATAATTATAAAACGGATAGAAATCACTAACTATATAACAGAAAATTCTTTTAACATATCTCAGTTTTTCTTATTATTTGTTTATAATTTACTATTTTAATGGATTTACTAATAAATTTGTAAGTTTAAAGTTTGTTTCTAAACCTTTGAGATAGAAAAAAAATACTATTTTATCTTTGCCTAAAAACATTTAACTTTATTATCACTTAAATAATTCAATTACGTTTTTCATAACTTTATGTTAACTAAAATTTCAACACTATTATATCAATATTATAAATATATATAATGGCTTCAAATAAAAATAGATTTTATCCTTTAAAATGATTTAAAAAGTTTTTAAATATTAAGTTCAGTTTGAAAATGAAAAGAAATTAAGCATTAAAATTAAATTTCATAAGATAAAGACATTAACAGAAATGCTCAATAGACGAGAATGGAACGCCATAAGAACAATAAGTAAAGAGCTACTTTCCCATATAAAATGAAACGTTTTGTATTGTTATTCACTTATATACTATTCAGTATTAGCAACCAGAAAGATATAAAAGGAAACTAATAAGAAATACTTTAATAGTTCGATTATGATTGAGTTTTGTCAGTTGCCAAAAATTGTAGTACAGAATATTATTTTTCGGCAACTACAAATTTATGATTGCCAGTTGCTAATGCGAATGAAGTTCGATTGCCATCCATAATTGCGTCAATTTAAACTCTCGGTTGCCATTCTGCAATAACTTTGTTGGTAAGTTTTAATGATTAACTGGCAACGCAACAATTAAATTTAGATTGAACCACATTTTGTATAGCAAAATGTAAGCATACAGTCAAAGAAAAAGTCGAACACCACTGTATGTAGATCTCTTTTCCGCTGGTTTTTTCCAAATTGAAAAAGATGTTGTAGCGTTATTAAATTCATTTACAATTAAGAATGTTTGAAGAAAAAAAAAAAAAAAAAAAAATTGAGAAAAATATAACGTAAAAATTATTGGAAAAAATTAAAAATTAGCCACTGTATGTAGACTTTTTTCTTAGACTGTATATAAAATTTATGTGCATGCATATTATAACAATTTTTCTCTTGATAAAAATATAACTTCTTATTTTAAAATGTACTGCTTCACTTCAATCGTAAATCAACATTTTTATATTGTTTGAACATTTCCGCGTCCCACTTTGTTGTAAAAAAAATTGTTGCGTGTCATTTAAGGTAACAACGGCTCTCTTGAAAAAGGCATAGCTGCACGCAATGTTCATTTATGAGAAGTATGTACATATACATAGCATTAGACATTTTCCTTAGACATCGTTCAATGTATTTGACTGCAACAAATACTTCAGTACTGCACTTATTGTATTATTTGAAACTAATGCTTATGCACCTTACTCTATCTTACACTGCTATTCATGTACAATCAATTTAAATAATTTATCTTGTGTTATACATTTTTCATTCTTCATTTTGTCGTGAAATTTTGGTACATTTTTTTAAAATAGCACTACTATCAGCCATAGTTATTAGAGAGTTTACAAACTTATGAAATTGTTCTTTGTCCGTATGGGCCAAGCACAATGTAGCGTACTGTAATAAAAACGAAAATAAAATGTTTTCAATAATAAAGTTTTTCAGCCAGTAGAACATTACATTAATTACCTTAACTAGAAGAGGGTAATAAATATTATTCTTTGCATCTTGATTGGATAAGCATAGAATTTTTGATAAGTTTAACCAGTCCCTACGTAATAGAAATTGTCGAGCGTATTTCATTTTCATATTTTGATCCGAGGTCATTGTTCGTGTTTCCCAATAGCGATGTATACCTGCATTACAGGATATATTTCTATCTTTCCATATTTCATGATCTTCGTTTTGAAGCATGTCTAAGACTTCATCCAAGCGATGTTTAGGAATTCTTCGAACATTGGGTGAATTTAATTTATCTTTAGAAAGTCTACCATAAGTGTTCTTGCGCTTCTTTGCGACATTAATTTTTTGTATTCGCATTTTAGCTTGTTTTTCGGCAGCGACGTTTGGAGACAATCGTGGTCTGCCCCTTTTTCTTTTAGGTTCCTCAACCACTTTGTTATCGTTTGGATCTGTACTTGCTATCTTTTGTGGTTTTCTGCTTTGATCCTTTACTTGTTGTGACCCTGTTGGTGAATTCTCGTTGTGGTTACCTGGAAGTCTATGTGTATTTTGCTCATCACTTGCTTTATTAGTCATTGATTTTATATTATCATTTAGTTTTGAAACGCACTTTTCATTCAAGTTTTTTGTTATTCTTTTTGTTCCATTCACATCAGGGCTTATTTCAGTTTGATTTTGCAAACTTGATTCACCAGTTTTGTTTGCTTCACGAGTAAAATAATTTTCCAATTTTGTCTGACAAATAGTAGGCCTCCTTCCTCTTTTTCTTGGCAACTGACTACTGTCATTAGTTTCTGTTACTTCGGCGACATTATTGTCCATCTGTATACCACAAATTGTTTGTCGTCTGCCTCTTTTCCTTATGGGTACTGATATCTCACTTTTTACAGCTTTTTGTGGACTTAAAGTCATTGAAGCTGATGGCAACTGATTACTATCACTAGTTTCTGTTACTTCAGCGACATTATTGTCCATCTTTATACCACTAATTGTTGGACGTCTGCCTCTTTTCCGTAAGGATACCGATCTTTTATTTTCTACAGTTTTTTGTGGTGAAGCTGAATGCAACTTACTACTGTCATTAGTTTCTGTTACTTCAGCGACATTATTGTCCATCTGCATACCACAAATTGTTTGTCGTCTGCCTCTTTTCCTTATGGGTACTGATATCTCATTTTTTACAGTTTTTTGTGAACTTAAAGTCAGTGAAGCTGAATGCAACTGACTACTGTCATTAGTTTCTGTTGCTTCGTCGACATTATTGTCCATCTGTATACCACTAATTGTTGGCCGTCTGCCTCTTTTCCGTAAGGATACCGATCTTTTATTTTCTACAGTTTTTTGTGGTGAAGCTGAATGCAACTTACTACTGTCATTAGTTTCTGTTACTTCAGCGACATTATTGTCCATCTGCATACCACAAATTGTTTGTCGTCTGCCTCTTTTCCTTATGGGTACTGATATCTCATTTTTTACAGTTTTTTGTGAACTTAAAGTCAGTGAAGCTGAATGCAACTGACTACTGTCATTAGTTTCTGTTGCTTCGTCGACATTATTGTCCATCTGTATACCACTAATTGTTGGCCGTCTGCCTCTTTTCCGTAAGGATACCGATCTTTTATTTTCTACAGTTTTTTGTGGTGAAGCTGAATGCAACTTACTACTGTCATTAGTTTCTGTTACTTCAGCGACATTATTGTCCATCTGCATACCACAAATTGTTTGTCGTCTGCCTCTTTTCCTTATGGGTACTGATATCTCATTTTTTACAGTTTTTTGTGAACTTAAAGTCAGTGAAGCTGAATGCAACTGACTACTGTCATTAGTTTCTGTTGCTTCGTCGACATTATTGTCCATCTGTATACCACTAATTGTCGGCCGTCTGCCTCTTCTCCGTAAGGATACCGATCTTTCATTTTCTACAGTTTTTTGTGGACTTGAAGACGTTGAAGCTGATGGCAACTGACTACTGTCATTAGATTCCGTTACTTCGGCGACATTATTGTCCATCTGTATACCACAAATTGTTTGCCGTCTGCCTCTTTTCCTTATGGGTACTGATATCTCATTTTCTACAGTTTCTTGTGGACTTAAAATCAGTGAAGCTGAATGCAACTGACTACTGTCATTAGTTTCTGTTACTTCGTCGACATTATTGTCCATCTGTATACTACTAATTGTTGGCCGTCTGCCTCTTCTCCGTAAGGATACCGATCTTTCATTTTCTACAGTTTTTTGTGGACTTGAAGACGTTGAAGCTGAATGCAACTGACTACTGTCATTAGTTTCTGTTACTTCGTCGAAATTATTGTCCATCTGTATACCGCTAATTGTTGGCCGTCTACCTCTTTTCCGTAGGGATACCGATCTTTTATTTTCTACAGTTTTTTGTGGACTTGAAGTCAGTGAAGTTGACGACAACTGGCTACAGTCATTAGTTTTTGTTACCTCGGCAATATTATTGTCCATTTGTATACCACTAATTGATTGCCTTCTGGATCTTTTCCTTAAGGATACTGATCTCTCATTTTCTATAGTTTTTTGTGAACTTGAAGCCAGAGAAGCTGATAGCTGTTGCGAACTGTTTGCTTTGGTGACATTATTGTCCATTTGTATGCTATTAATTGTTTGCCTTCTCTCTCTTTTGCGTAAAGATACTGATATCTTATTTTCTACGCTTTTTTCTGGACTTGAAGTCAGAGAAGCTGATGTTTCAGTTATTAAACTTTCTTGAAGTTTTTTCTGGGTATCGAAAATATTGGTAATGTCTAATGCATCATTATTTTTACTGCCCACATAGTCGTCATTCTCCAGTTGGCAAGCACTAAATTTTGCTTTCCTGCCTCTTGTTCTTAAAGGCTGTAGAGTATGGCTATAATCTTGATTTTTGTTCTTTTTGGGAGTTTTTGAATTGGGTTTTGTCTTCAACAAGCTTTTATTTTCTTTATATGAAACCTTGCTCTCTGTGGTTTTTAAACTTACTATTGTCTCTAAGATCTCCTTTGGTTTTGTGTCACGTTTCTTTGGAGTAGTATTGCAGTTGGAAATTTCATTTGGTGCTTGAGATTTCTCCTCAACTATTTCACTGTTGTTTATCATGTCAATTGTAGCATTCATATGAATATAGTCTACAGGGTTTTCTAAAACATTTAGATTCTTTTTGGAAATGTCTGATTTGGCTTTTCTTTTTTGTAAGTTATTGTTTTCTTGACTTGAGACCTTTCTCTCTTTAGAATTTAAACGGACTATTGGCTTAAGGTTCTCATTTGATTTTATATCGTATTTCTTTGGAGTAGCAATATTTTTAGAATTTTCATTCTTTACTTGGGATTGACTCTCAACTATTTCTGTGTTGTTTAGCATGTCAACTATAGCATTTGTATCAATGGAGTCTATAAAACTATCAGTATATTCTTGTAGATCATCATCCTCCTTTAATTTTGGGGAATTTGACGAATGTACTGTCTTGTCAATTTTCAGTTCTGCTTCTTCTGCTGCAATCAAAGTAGTAGGGCAGCTGTTAACAGACAGCGTATTTGATGCCCTGGAAGATTGGATATTAAAATATCTATCAATTCTTTCCATAAAACTGGGAGATTTTGATATTTTTGCTTTCTTTTTTGGCGGAGTGTAAACCAATTTAGTATCCTCGAAGTCATTTTTTGTGAAAGCATATGGGTCGTTCTCTGGTGAATCCGGTGAAATACGTTCGACAAAAATTTCCGACTTTAATCTAGTTGACCTTCTTTTTGCCGTCAGTTTGAGATTAAATTTTGGTGTTTCCATATCACTATGAGGTGATTCATTTAAACTGTTGCAAGTTTTGTCTTTTTCAAAAATATTAAACAACTTTCTTTTAGTTTTTTTGCGATCGTTCATATTAATTGTTTATATTCACTATTCATAACTGTAATATAGTATAAACATATCTTTTTTAATAGACACGTGTGTAAACAATAAATGTCGGAGTATAAACAAACGATATGGTTGCATTTTTTGGTACTACTAAAATTGTATTTTTTGATATTACCTTTCTAATGCGGTAAATTTTTATTCCTAATCTATTTCAAATCAAATTAAACGTAATTATTGCTCAATTACTGTGAAACGAAAGCTTGTTGAAATAAAATTTGATCTCTTTAATTTTACCAATATCAAATATAATTTTTACATCAAAATCGATGCTTAAAAAAAATTGATTTAGACCAAATTCATGTAAATGAACGATTGTGTTGTGCTGAAGTAAAATATGTATACCATAAAAGGAGTTGTTAAAAGTACTTATCTAAATGTTGTCATGTTGAAGTCATACAATCTGTTTTATTTCTACAAGTGTATGCTGAATACTTAATACTATAATAATCAACACTGTTGTACGTAAATTGTGTCATTTCATAACGTTCCAAAACAAAAACACTATACCTATAAAAATAGAAAAACAAAAAACAGAATCCGAGAAATTGAATACTTTTAGTAAATCTTTGCAAGAAAATGTTTTATTTATTATGAAAATAAGTATTTATATTCTTTAAAGTATACTCAAAGTAACGAAATTGTTTATAAAGTTAATTAATGCAACATTTAAAGATTAAATAATTGCCTTTTGAACGAAAAAATAAAGATTTACTTAAGTGGTTATCATATAATAAAAAGAATGCAATAAGACAGGAAACTGTGTATATACCCAGATTAGAACGTATAGTATATAATTAAATAAAAAATGCAGTAAGTTTGCATTTTCAATTTTATAGCAATTATAAAACTATAAAGCAACAACAGTTAAAAAACCACAACAGCTATGGATAAAGATCAAGAAACTTTAGACATGGTTTTGGATATACCCAATTCAATTAGTTTAAATCCCTTTGACAGACCACCTAATATTATGGATGATGAACTAAATAGTGTTACCCAAGAAGAGTTGGAAGCAAATCTATCCACAGATTGTCCATTTGGTGTAAATATAGAAAAGACTCCCGCTCAAAACAACAACGATATGTGGGAGCAACTTATACAAAGTGTTCTAGAAGACACTTCAACTCAAGATGCTGTTGTGAATTCGGAACAAAACAATGAATTTAATGAAGATATATTAAAAGAAGGTGGTAGCACGTATCCAACGCAACAGGCTTTGGCAAAAAAAGAAATACAAGATCAAAACAATGGGCAAGAATCGCTCAAGATAGTCACAAAAGAGTCTCCGTATCATGAAAATCAAGACGAAGACCAAGAAGACAGCGATAAAAACTCAGAAAATGAATTTAAAAATGAAGATCATGAAAACATTTCAAAAAAGACAGAGGTTCAAGATGAGATATCTATTAAGAAAGAAGGTATTGTTCTAGATATTACAACAGAAGAGGAACAAATGTTAGAACAATGTATATACGATGTTGGCGTTGATGATGATCAAGAAGACATATGTCAAGTAGAGGTATATGCTTCAAATCGCGAAGATGATTGTACTAAGAAAGAAGAACTTTCAGTAACAGAGAACGCAAATGTTATTGACGAAGATGATAGTTGCAGTGATATCTCAGTTATGAGTGTCGGATATTTAGAACCAATGTCCTCAAATGAAATTGTCAAGAATGAGGACGATATTAAAGAGCATCAATTATCAAGCATTATCAGTGATCATTGCTACTCTCAAGAGGTGTCAATAAATTCAACAGAATGTGATGCATTAAAACAAAATGTAATAAATCACATAGTGCTTAAAAATCCCATTAACGTCGATCATAAAAAACTTTCTAAATTTGTGGACAAAATACTGAATAATTTGGATAACAATAATTTAGAAATAATGCTAAACACATTAAATATTGAAGACAAACCCACAAAATTAAGCCCAAAAGAAAATGAAGAAGAAAGTAAATTAGATGTACAGGAAAATTCAAATAAAACTAATATAATTAGAGAAGGCGACAAAATTTCCCAAGGAACACAAAATGTTGAAAATCAAGAAAAAGAACAGAATGTAAGCGAAAGTAACCAAAATGTTAATGATATTATTAGAGAAGAAGCAGAAAATGAATCTGCAAATAATCAATCCGATGCTTGCCTTGAAAATCAAAATTTAGTTACCGTAAATAATACGTTGGTTGATTCGGAAACTGGTGAAATAAAATCTAGCAGTGAGCCATTAGCAGATAATTGCTCAGAACCTATTGAACATCAATTATTTGATGAAGAATTTGAGTTATTATGTAAAAATGGTTTGCTACCATTAAAAAATGACACAAAGTCAAAAACTACATCAACAAAGTTATTGGAGAAACTAAAAGATTTTGCTTCTCACATACTAACAGACTGTGAGGTTTTTTCTTCCTCGTCTAGAAACGTAGAAGAAAAATTACTTGACTACATAAAAATGCAATATAATTTGTTTCAAGAGCTGTTTAGGCCACTTGCTTTGTTTAATCGTTCAATTGAAACTCAAACTGTTCTTCAGAAGTTAAACAAACATGAACAAAAATCTAGAAAATTAAGCAAACGCAGTCGTAGATCAAAAACTACGGATCATTCATCAAGCTCAACATCTTCTTCGTCTACGTCTTCATCGTCATCTGAAAATGAAGAACCAAATACACAAATTCCTTTTCAAAGAACTGCAAGTCTTAAAGAAGACGCCGATACCATTAGTGATGTCAAACCTTTGCCATTTGTTGTTCCATCGTGTGGGGTTGTAAAAAACTACAGTCAAGAGTATGATGATGGAATTAACCTTTCGCAATATGTGCAATCTGAAATATTTGATATCGATTCTCTTTCTCCGCAATCATCCATCCTTTCTGAAGATTCTGATTCTGCAAAGGAAGAAGATGACGATCAGGCCGCAATCCTTAAAAAACAAGAGTCATTACTGCATGAAGATGAAGACAGTGACAACGCAATGATATTTGATATTAATTCTAAAAAGAACAAAAGATCCACTGATAACTCATCGGTAATATCAACCACAGATGGCCAAAGAATCGGTAAGAGTCAAAAAGACGATATGTCAGTACACAGTGAGAGTGATAAAGAAAATTTAACTGCCGAACGTAAAGAGAAAAAATCGACTGAGTCTTTGGATGAAGATGAAAAGAACGATAGGGAAATTGATCGGTAAGCTCAAAAACTTGTGTTACAGTTGTTTTTACTAAATTTTAACATTAAAACTTTTCAGTTTAACGAACATAAGTGCATTGTCAAAACGTCCGATTTCTAATACAAATTCATTAAAGAATTCAGAGAAAACAAAAGCAAAAGCAGCACAAAGCAAAAATCTTACCGATCGTTTTGATTTTATGGATGTAGAATTCGGTTCTGAAGATGAGGTTAAAAGTGAAGTGAGTATGTAGCAAACAATAAAGGCAATAAGTCTGTAGAATAAACTGTTCAAAATATTAAAATTGATAAAAAAAAATGAAATAATTTTTAATTCATAGGCTGAAGAGGAAGTTATTACCGAACAACAGTTTTTAAGAAATTATAATGAGGATATTAAGAGACAAATGTTGGACGATTCAAGCACAGATTCCGAAGCTGTTGATGAAGAAGATGACGAATTATTAAAGACATCTTCGGAAGAAGACGAAGAAGGTGGTACAAAATCCCCGCTTGTAGAAAAGTTTCTTAAGACGTATGTAGTAGATGATAGCGATAATGATATTGAAGATAATGATGAAGATGATGACGATATAGAATTGGATAGTGATAAAGAAGAAGAAGAAAAGACGGAAAAGAATGAGAACAAGGTTAATGATGTCGTTAGTAATGAGGCATGTAAGGCAGAGAAAACGGAAGACAACCTCATAGACGGAGAATCACCAACAGCAGCGGAAATGGATTTACTTAACGACAACTTCTTATTTCGTAAACGTTCTTCAAAGCCTCAGAAACTTGACAAAATGCTATCAGATGCTGAAAAACGCAAAAATATTAGTAAAATTGATGCCGAACTTATCAGTTTGAGTTCAGAAAGTTCAAATTCAGATGTTGAAGCCGTTGATGATGATGTTAGTCAAAAACCCAGATCTCTTAAACCAATGTTACGACCAGATCAATTAGCTGGCGAAACTATTAAAGCTCAAAAACTAGAAAACGAGCGTATATCCAGGCTGGAGAAAAAACATAATATGCTAGAAAAAGTTCTTAAAGAACATCCTGATGTGGATAAAAAAAGAGATCTAATATTGGATTATATAAAGGAAACAAAAACTTTTATTCGAGTTCATCCAGGCATTGTTAAGTATTTAAAACCTCATCAATTTGATGGTGTTCGTTTTATGTATGATTCTTGTTATGGCGGCGTAGATGCCTTAAAAAAGATTCCTGGTTCTGGTTGTATTTTGGCTCACTGTATGGGTCTTGGAAAGACTTTACAACTGATATCTCTTTTACACACTGTGATCTCCTATAAGGAATTAAAAACTACAAAAATTTTAGTTTTATGTCCTAAAAGTACTGTTATGAATTGGGCTGATGAGATAATAAGATGGTTGGGTCCTCTGAGACAAAAAAATGTTAAAGTCTATACGTTTAGTGATACATCGTGAGTTTATATTAAAATTTTTTCAATTTCAATATTTTTTTTTAATTTTTTTTGTACCATTTTTAGTGATATCAATGAAAAGTTAAGTATTGTAAAAGAATGGTCCCTATCAAACCATACTCGTGCTGGTTGTTTACTCATCGGTTATGAAGCATTTCGTACTTTAGTATTTTATCATTCCTATAAGAATCGCGGAAATGTTAGTTCTGAGCGTTTAGAGGAAATACGATTACTTGTAAATAAATATCTTCTTACTCCTGGTAAGTATATGACTCAACCAACCTATTCATCTGTATAAATCCGACATCAAATTGATTAATCAATCAATTTTGTTTTCTTATCAAGGTGCTGATTTAGTTGTTTGCGATGAAGGACATATAATTAAGAATAGTAATTCTGCTATTAGCAAGGCTGTAGCTAAAATTGAAACACCACGTCGTATAGTTTTAACCGGCACACCCATACAAAATAATCTCAAAGAGTGTAAGAAGCTGTTGTAATTGATTTGTACATTAAAATGATCGAATTTTATTTACAGACTACAGTATGGTGAATTTCATTAAACCCTTATTTTTGGGTACTGAAAAAGAATTTGCAAATCTTTACGCAAATCCCATTAAGAATGGTCAGCACAAAGATTCTTCAAAACATGATATTAAAATTATGAAACAAAGATCATTTGTTTTGCACAAAAAACTATCGAAATTTGTACAGGCATGTTATAAAATCTCTCATTTTAATAAACTAAGCACTAATTAATCTTAATATATGCATGTTGTAGCGCAAAGAAGCTGAACTTTTAAAAACATTTTTACCAACTAAGTTCGAGTATGTCTTATTTGTACCGATGACGGATGTGCAGAACAATTTGTACCAACACATATTGACTGCCATTAAAAATCGTGATGATACCTATCGTGGTGGCAAAGGTCTTATAACAGATTATACATGCCTACGTAAAGTAAGTAATAATGTGAATACCTGTAAGCATAATTAATATTTTTTGTATGCAATAATATAGATTTGGACTCATCCGAAAGTATTGGAAGACGCTTGGAAAAATGCCATAAATGTAGGTGATCTAATATACATTCGCAATGATATATAAAATTTTGTTAATTATTTTCTAAAATCTTAATTACTAGCAACGTAACAGAAAAGAAATTCGTAATAAACTAATGGCTCATAATTCAGATGATGATCAACCAGATGATATATATGATAGCCAAACTGGTCAAATGTCTGTCACGAATGATTGGTGGCGTCATTTAGTCAAGGAGAGTGATTTAGAATCTGTAATGCCGAGTAATAAATTACGCACCATGTTTAATATTCTACAAATGTGTGAAGAAAAGGGTGAAAAATGGTAAAATATCTTATGAGTGGAATTGATCTCTTATTTTCATTTTATTTTATTTTTTTCCCTCTTTAGCTTAATATTTTCAGCGTTTGTGGCAGTTTTAAATGTAGTGGAATATTTTTTTAAGAAAATTTCTGAAAATGATCCTGCCATTTTGAAGGAGCTAAGTAAGTAGTCAATATTATGATTTAAATTTTTACACTTTTTTATAAATTTTATTTCAGATATTAATCGAAATTCCAAATGGATTTTGGGCCAAGACTATTACAGATTAGATGGTAAAACTCCGAAATCTATACGTCATGCCATGATCAATGAATTTAATAATGTTACCAATAAAATGGCTAGAGTATTTTTAATATCAGCTAAAGCTGGCGGTCAAGGTATAAATTTAATAGGTGCCAATCGTGTCATAATATTAGATACTTCCTGGAATCCTTCAAATGATCAACAGAATATATTTCGTGTTTTTCGTTTGGGTCAAAAACGAAGCTGTTACATTTATCGTTTGTTAGCTATGGTAAGTATATAAAACTAAAACTGAATAATCTGTACATAAATAATATACTGTATTTTAGGGTACTATGGAAGAGAAAGTGTATTCACGTTCGGTGACAAAGCAAGCAATGAGTTTTAGAGTTGTTGACGAACAACAAATTGATAGACATTACAATATGGCAGAATTGGCTGAGTTGTATACGTATGTATGATATAGCATTTAATTTTTAGCCAAAAATAATTTATTTATGCTTTTGCTTCATTTCTCAATTTGAAGCATACTTACTGATATAATTTATCCTCCTTTATTCCTACCTCTTCTCCTTTTCCAATTTCCCTATCTCCTTTACTATCCTCTCTCTCTCTCTCTCTCTCCTCTGGGACGTACATATTTACAATGGGTCATTTTTATCTCTGGGTATTGTAGTTGTCCCAATGACAAGTACACGTCCTCAAACCTAAACTAACCTAACCTACTAATATAATATACATTTTTCTTAAATAATTAACATTTTTCATTGTTTTATGTTTTTCGACTAGATTAACATTTCCCGATAAAAATAATCGACCGACACCGATCTTACCCCAGGACAGTATCTTGGCTCGACTATTGCGTAATTTTCCTGAATTGGTTTATAAATATCATGAACACGACAGTCTTTTGGAAAATAAAGTCGAACAAGAATTAAGTGAACAAGAAAAAAACGAAGCATGGTCAGCCTATGAAAGAGACTTACAAATGAACTCCGAGGTACGGGAAGTACCAAATATTGAAGAGTAAGTATGAATTTTATGGTGTTTTTTTCTTCTTTTTTCTTCTTTTGATTCGAAGAAAGTAATCCTACTTTTTTACAATTATTTTCAGCTTTCACAATAAATTCAATCCTTCAAACTTACAAAACTATTTATCACCATTTTCTGGTTTAGATGTGAGTAATAATCAAAATGCAAGTAATAATAAAAATGTGAGTATTTTCTGTTTTTTATTATTTGCTTAATTTATTTCATGCATTATTAAAATTTTGAAATTCTATTTTACAAAATCATGCCTTTTGGATAAAAGTGTTCAGGGTTTGCATAGAGCGTTTGAGTGAACCATAATGTTATTTTCTAGTTTTTATTATTAAATTATGCTTTATTATATTTACAGTTATTTTTATTTTATTAAATTAATGTCTTTAAATGCATTAATAAATAAATTTATACATATGAGAGAATAAATAGTTGTTAAAAATATATATCTTTGAGATTCAATATTTTATTTTTTTTTTTTGTTGTGTTTATTTTGGTAAACATTTTTTTATTTTATTAAAATATTTGCATTATTTTACAAAAACTTGATTGAATTGTAAATCATTTTATAAGTATGTATACACATCGTCAGTGAGAAATTATGTATAGGAAAAGATTTAACCACTAATTATAAACTCTTAATTTATGTCCATATTTCGCTCTTTTCCTGATTATTTGAAGTAAAAACATTCAGAAGTAGAAATTTCTTTGTCAATAAAATTTGCGATATTAATTGCAACACTACCAATTTAAATGCATACAAAGAAACAGTGCAATAGTGGTGATTAAAAATTCATGGGCTCATAATCGTCTTCAATGTTAAAGCGTCAAACATTATTTCATTCTGAATAGTAACTATAGTAATTGGCCTAAAGGACAATCAAAGAGTCATCAGCCACTTGTTTCGTTAACATGTTCTTATGATGAATGTATAGAAATCTCCCATCTATACTCTTCAAATTTCACCATTGGAGAGTATGTTTTGTATTGTAAAAAAAAATATTTCATTTACTTAATTGGCCATTATAACTCTTTAGTCAGGATTATAACCTTACTTCTAACACCACCCATATTATGCGTATTAATTTTGTGCACGAGTGGCGGAACCTACAGATTTGAGAAACTTTTCATGACAAATTTATTTACACTCAGAGTTTTTGCCAAAAAAAAAAAAAAAACTGCTGAAAGGAAGGCGTTTGAAAGATATCTTTTTTTTTATTTCGTTTTGTGTAGATATTTGAGCTGTTGTTTGAAACATGCAAAATTTGAAATATATTTATTCTCCGAGCTACATACAGTAAATTCCTTTGATTTATTTGAAGATACAGTAGCGAGAAAAAAAAATGAAACTCTATGTCATATGATATTCAATCTAGACACGAAACTGAAAACGGTATCCAATTCCACTCCAATTTTGTTTTTTTTTTTATTCGTTGATTTCAAAATTTTATTAAAAAGCATCAGTAAACGTTGTTTGCTTTTCTTTCTACTTAATTTTTGTAGATTTATAAAAAAGTGAACAAATTTAGCGAGAAAAAAAAAATGCAACGCAATGTGTTAAAGATAAAAGTAGGTCAACTAGAGTAATTAAAATAAAAGTTTAATCAAAAATTTGCAAATTGTGAATTTTAAAATAGAAACAGCTGTCAGCAGATAGCAAATTTACCATTATAAGGGCTTTGGAAGAAGGCAAATCAATGAATGAAGTTGCTCATCAATTTAATATCAACAAATCACAACGGTTTATCGGATTTCATCGCGATATCGTCAAAGAAATAACGTGCAAAGAAAGCCAGGAAGTGGTCGACCTCGTAAATCTACTGCCCGCCAACAAGACCGTCAAATGGTAAAAATAGAAAAAGTTGACCGTCGGAAAACGGCAGTAGATGCTACTAATTATGCAAACGAGCAATTAGGGGTTACTATTGGCGTCCACACAGCTAGAATCCGCTTAGGAGAGGCAAATTTATTAGCTTGAAGATCAGCGAAGAAGTCACTTATAAGTAAGATTAATAAGAAAAAACTACTTGACTTTGCTAGACGGTATCTGCATTGGTCAAAAGAGCAGTGAGCCAAAGTTTGATGGAGCGACGAATCAAAGTTTAACTTATTTGGCTCTGTTGGGTTAAATTACATTCGTCGGACCCCAAAACAAAGATATTCACAACAACTCTGTAAATATATGTACAACATTCTGTAAATAACACAAGACGCGGTGTTGAACATAATATGGCATCGAGTTGCATTTTTTTTCTCGCTACTGTATACCTATGAAGTTTTTGGTTAGTTTCGTTATAATTTTCAAATCAAAATTATGTTTGCGTTTGTTTTACTTTTATTTAAAGTTTTTTTTTTTTTTTTTTAACTACCAAAGAATTATTTCTCTTTTATTAATACCAATACTAATGTACCAAACAATACTAATGATAATTTTTTCTTGCACATATAATATAGCTATCACATTTGTTAAATTATAACAGAGGATTCGGACAAAACGTTCTACAATCTTTATTCGGTCAAAATACAAATGCTGCATTAAATAATCAACAGTATATTGACATGTATAACTATTACAAAAACCTTGGGAATACTTATGCAGATATGAATGCGTATGGATCATTGCCTGGATTGGGTGGTGGTATTCGTATGCCGCCGTCTTCAGCACCATCCTCATTACCACCAAATCCTTTAGCTGCTTTAGGAGATTTAAGTATGTTTGGTTTAAATTCTACAGCTCTACAGAGTTTAGGGGCTAATGCAGCCGCATTAAACTTGCCAAGTAGCTTAAATAGTAGTAGCGCAGCGTTACAACAAATGTCAAACTCTGCTTCAATGTATACTTCACCATCAGCATTAAATCCAAACTTACCGATTTCATCAGTTGGAAATTTAGCATCAGCGGCTTCAACAAATTCGAATAGTCCAGCTGCGATTATGTCGGCATTTGAACAATATAAACAGTTAAGAGGCTCTTATAACAATATGTATAATTATACCGGCGATTTTGGATTATCTTCATCTGGTTCAACAATACTGGACAGTTCGAAGTCAAAAAATATTAAGTCATCTGGCACGAATAATAAAAATACTAATTTACCTGGTGGTTCTAAGGCAGGATCTGCATTGGGTTTATTTTCAGGGCCGTCATCTTATTTGCCACAGCAACAACAACAACAACAACATCAAACACAACAAAGACCTAATTCAAGGAATACTCCGTCATATGACCAGCATCATCAGCAACAACATCATCAGCACCAGCAGCAGCAGCAACAAGCCCAGCAACAGCAACAACAACAGCAACAACATCAGCAACAGCAACAACAACAGCACAAGCAAAATCAACAGAAGTCTAAATCAGATGTTGCGTCAACTAAATCGTCTTCCTCCAACATTTCGAACACAACTTCATCTGATTCCAATACAATAGGAAGATCAAACAGTTTAATCAGTTATAGAAAATCGGATAATAGTACGTCTTCTTCATCAGGATCAAGTTCAACAAAGCAAACTGAAAATACGATTAATAAACCGAATCCACCAGTACAGCAAAAAAAATCTGATACGGAAAATATTAATAAAAATATGCTGTCACAACAAACTAGAAATGGGAAAACAACTGAAAGTAACACTACAAATTTGCTTTCCAATCAAAGAACAATGCAAAAGCCAGTGTCAAGCCAAAGTACTACGGTTAATAGTAGTAATAGTTCGAGTACCACAGCAAAAACTTCACAATCATCAACAGCAGTCAGTAATTCTACAACGGCTTCAAAACTGTCAACACAGGCAGAATCGAATCGAGCTTTAAATATGGGCATTTTGTATCCCAATTCTAAAGGATTGGATAAGGTAGCTAACAAATCAAATTCTCCATTAAATATGGGTATAGTTTATCCAAAATCTTCGAATAAATCTTCATCATCAGAAATGCAAATAATACCCACCTCTTCACCACCAGGAACTATAAGCATATCAAAGCAATTAAACGAATTATCACCGAGCATTTCGTTAACTGCCCTAAAAACTAATGCCCCCGTAAAACCACAACAAAATCAAAACATTAAAGCAACAAGTAATTCAAATAATTCACTAAACGCTCATATAAATAAATTGATACAGGGTAATAATAACTTAAGAAAGACTACGAGTCCAATAAAAAGTAGTACGGGAACTATTAGCAAGGCTTCAATAACTAATCTAATTACAAGTAATTCATCCTCGTCGTCTTCAACTACGCCGAGTGCATCCAATCAGAGTAATACGTTATCAAGAATAACAATGGCTAATAATAAAAAATCAGCAAATACAAATAATAGTCCTGTACCACCACTACACAGAGCTTCATCTTTAGGAAATATAACGACAGCGAATTCAACAAAAACTTCAACAGGCTTAACCATAACAAATGTTAAAAATCCAGTCCACAAAAATCCAAGTATTTCAGTGAAACCAGTCTCTACCAGCCAGCAACAGGTTTCCACCATAGCAAAACAAACAGCCGCCGCTGTTGTCAAATCTAATGTTAATCGTTTAAGTACTTCTAATAGCAGTAGTAATGCTACATCATCACAAAATAATTCAACTTTACCCGCGTTAACCTCTATAAAAAGAGTAGTTAAACGAAATTCTCCAACCATTAACGCCCAAAATAAATTGCCAGTTCTAACAGCTTCTCCTTCTTTAACCGTAACAAACAATAATAAGTTACCGATTATCAGTAGTGTTAAATCAATTTCTCAACCTTCGTCCTCCATGGCAACAATAGCAAAAGCATCACTTGCTAAAATAAATCAACCTGTCAGCAATGTAAGCCTAACAAAATCTTCATTACCTTCATCGTCGGCTAGTTCCAATTTGTCGTCTGTTCAAAATATTTCGAAGACATTAGCTCAAATACAAAAACGTACACCCAAATCACAGTCTACATCGGCAGTGTCAACGTCTTCAAGTCCTGTAAATTCTACAAGAAATACCGTTAATATAAGACCAGTCGATACTAAAAAAAATCCTGCAGGAACGGGTGGTAGTATCTACATAATTGAAACAAACATCAATGATAAAAAATTGGCAATAGGTGCACCAACGAAAAGGTGAGTAATTTAATTAAATATTATAATACGAATTCAGTTAGTACTCACTTACCTTGGTATGTCTTAGTATTTAACGTTAAATTGGTTATTATACCTCTCCAGCCAGGATTACACACCACTTATATTGTGTGTGTTAAGTTTATATGTACATGAGTGGCGGGACCTACAGTTTAAAGTCGACTCCGAATGACAGATTTTTGAGAAACTTTTTCATGGCAATTTTATTTACTCTCAGAGTTTTTGCCAGAAATTTGCTGAGAGGCAGTCCCCGAAGGAATATTTTTTCATACATATTCCCTTATGTTGGAGATCCCTGACCTGGGGTTTATTTCGTGGCCTCACGTCTAATAAGCCAAAACACTAAATTGTAGACTACGGCGACATCTGACATTCCAAAAATAAAATCGATTTATCGATAAAATCGATCGATATTTTATTGAACTTGAAAAAAGGTCTGTTAGGTTAGGCAAGTACTGTACTCGGAATACAATACTGAGATAGAAGGAGGTAAAAAGAAGAAAAGAAGTAGGAAAAGGATAGAGATACAAATAGGAAAAAAAGGTAAAAAGATAACTACATTACATAAGAGAGCGCAGGCAAGGACTAAGTGTCTCTTTAAATCAGCTTACTCCCATTATAAATTTTAGGAGATTCCTCCCACCCCCATGTCTTCTGCTCCTTTTCCGTAGCTTAAGACCAACTATTAAATGACCCCAGAAAGTGAACCAAACCTGAGCAACCCTGAATCCAGCAGAGACGGATCCGATGTGTTGCAAAGGTTCTTATAGAAAGACTCCTTACAATCACGAATCAATCGTGATTTACACCAGACTAACGCAATTAAATATTTGTTCTCTGTTTTTAAGCATTATTTATTCGAATGAAAAAAAACAATATTATAAGCATTGAATTTTCTCATTTTCAGCGGTGGTGGCACTACCGTTACCAAAGTTCCCACCCAATCTGCAATAAAACGCAAAGCAACAGATCCTTTATCCAAAGATAAAATGGTTGAATCAAAACGGTTGAAAAATTAATTTTAATTATGTATTTTGTATTATTCGGTTTAAGTTATTAAATAAAAAAAACAAAAAAAAAAAATAATTAAGTCTATAATTATACGTACATATATATAATATAATTTAAAAATTAAATTTCTCATTATATATAAATTCTGTAAGTTTTTTAACTAATTTTTATATGAAACTAAATCGTGTACTGTTTTTTTTTTAGATTTTAAACTAATACATATGCGTGTATTTAATGAAATAGTTTATAAATAAATATATTGTTATATTAACTGCAATACTTTTAATATATTATTTTAGGCTTAAAGTTGTTGTAATCCAAAAATATGAATTTTTTTATAATTATAGAAATTTACATACATACATATGTCTTATTTAATTAAAAATTTTTAAGTTTTTAACCCATACATGAGAAATGGTAAATAAATGGAAAAATAAAGTCTCTATTTGGGTTTGTATTTTTTGTTATGTACATATTTGAAATTCATTATTAACTTTAAATCGAAATGGTATTCATATTAGAAACAAAAATTAAACACATTTTTATTATTTATCAAACGAGCTTTATTAAACCCAAAATGTACCGTTATTCTCGATAACATTTTACCATTTTTAGGGGTAAAACCATTATTCCATAACCATAGAACTTTAGGAGTGTCTGAGCAAAAAACTGATCCAATTGCTTCTATTGAATTTAAATTTACATTGTTAAGAGAATTTTTCAGATAGCAAAACAAATGATGGTATGAAGTTGCATGCTCTGGGCTAAATGGTAGATGTATCAAAACTTCCAATCTAACTCTCTCGGTTTCTGCCGGGTCACGAAGAACGTATGTGGTCTGGCGTTGTCAGGATGGATCATAAAATCTTGCTGGTGTTTGTCAATTTTGTTTATGATTTCACCGAATGCTTTAATGATTGGGCGACAAGACAAAGATACGTCTGCAATGTGAAATATATCAGACCTATAATCAGATTTCCAGTTACAGCATCGTCTCCGTAATTTTTACATTTTTATACCTTTTATAAGGGAGTTACTTTTTTGTAAATTGGTAATTTCTTCTAACAAAATGACGTTTAAAATGTCGGCTCACAAACAAGTTATATGTATTGTTAAGTTAGTTAGGTTAGGTTAGAAGGGTAGTGCACCACTGTATTCATAGTCGACGCCTTCACTCAGAGACGGCTTGGTCCATTGTGATTCTTCAAATAGAAAAGAGGAAAAAAAAGGAGTAGAAGGAGAGAACAAACTTAAGAAAATAAATAGAAATAAAGACGAAAAAACAACAGCTAGCCATTATGCCACCCATAGGTAAAGTCTCTCTAACCTTAACTTGTCAATCGCATTCATGAACCCTATTCGATCCTCATGTCTTTATTTTTTCACTTCATTAAGGACTACCTAGCCATCACTGCAAACAAGGACAGTGGCTTAGGAAATGATAAACCGTTTCCTTTGCAAGTTATAGTATTGCATACGCAGTTAATATTACCAGAGATAGTATCTACAGACAATTTGTAACCCAACTTTTTCAAAATTTTTATATTATCCTAAAAATATTATTAGCTAAGCGTAAAAAAGTATTGAGTTTTTTTCTGGGATTTTACACATATATATATTTATATATATATATATATATATATTCCAACTACGAGAATAAGGCTTTTAATTTTTTATAGATTTCATAAATATTTTTTTTATATATACACACAGTTACAAAAGTATACATACGGTTAAAAAATCCGTTTTCGTTGAAAATCTTTATAATTGTCTGACATCTTTCCTCGATTTTAAGACGGTCTATTGCATTGGTTAAAAAATTTCTGAAATTTGTTAACTGCACAGGCCCACAAAAGTATAAATACGATTAACAAATTTCACAAATTTCTGAATGCAATGCAAAAGACCGTCTTAAAATCGAGGAAAGATGTCAGACAATTATAAAGATTTTCAACGAAAACGGATTGGTTAAAAAATGTCTGAAATTTGTTAACCGTATGTATACTTTAGTGACTGTGTGTACGTTTTTCTATAAAAAAAAGCTACGTTACAAATAAGTTGAGTTGGCAATCTTAATATATTGACGGCGTCAGCAAGCCGGCTGTACTACGAACTTCGTCCACTCGTACACCACGAAAAATGAAACGTCAACAAAACGATTAAACAATAGGTGAAAAAAGAATCAGAAAAAAGAAAATCTTGTATTATCGGCAAATCATAAAAGAACAACCATCGCAGAACAATAGATTGAAAAGAATTTTAAGCGGCTTTACAAATTTCTATCGAGTATATTAATTAAATTGAATAAAATAAAAAGCTTTTATTTTATATGTGTCATATTTTTTTTATTATTGATATTTCACCAAAGATAGTGAGAAGCTTAATAACTGTGGTATAAATAACTTGTAATCGGAGTTTGTAATAAAAATCTTTGTAGGAATTGAGCTGGAAATCATTTCCGCGTGTCATTTATTTGCGATTAATTAATAGTAGTGCTAGTGGTTTGCCTTGATTTATAAACAACAAAAAGAAGTGCGAATAAATCTAAAAAATCAAAACATTTGATATTTTTACAGTAATAAATAAAACAATTCTCGTAAATAGAAAATGTCTCAACAACCTGTTGCTTTACTAACCCGCAAAGAGACCTTCAGTGCTTGTCATCGTTTACACAGGTAAGAATTTCCATTTTTCGGTTAATTTAAATTTTTCATTTTTTCAAAAATTTTAGTAAATTGCGTTTTATTTTATTCGTTATAGCTTTTATTTTGTGAATTTTTGTTTGTTTAAACAAAAACAAAAAGTAAAAGCTTTTCATTACTTTCATTTTCTTTCTTTGTTTCAACGTCAGTGTATAAAAATATTAAATTTTTTTGTTTTCTATTTGCTTCTCTTAGTAAACACTTAAGTAATGCTGAAAATGCTGTTATATATGGAAAGTGCAATAATCGCAATGGCCATGGACACAATTATACAGGTAAGAAATATGTAAAGCGTTATTTAATAGACAAAAAGGTAAACATTCCATCTTACCTACTATTTTACACGTTGTGCCACAATGTGCTTTCTAATATGTTTATTAGTTTTTATATGAAACCTGGTAATAGTTTTGAACTAAACGATATCGTTATAGTCAGTATGGGTTATGCAAACACTAGCGAGCAAAAGTGGTGTGTGTTTAGTAGATTTATATTTGCAAATATTAAAATTTAATAAAGCTTCCAGTTATTATTACAATATTAGTTATATTACAAACAAATATTATAATGCAAACATCTTTCGTATCTCGATACACTCAGTTTTGTACAATTCGAATAAGTGAATTTACTTTTTCTCGATTGGTCTTGTTCAAAGGTCAATTTAACGTTAGTTATTGGGTTTATTACGGAGCACTGCGAGATTAGGTCGCTGACAAGGATCTGGAACAGATCTCAGCCGGACTATTGCAGGGTATGTTGCGATGAGGAGGAGTTGGAGACTATCAAGCACCTCCTCTGTAACTGCCCAGCCCTTAGTAGGTTGAGGTTGAAGAACCTTGGCAAGGCCTTCTTTAGGGGTTTGAATTCTGTGTCGAGAGCCGACATCAAGGCTCTCCATAGATTCATTACTAGCTTGGGCTAGTTGAGAAGTGCTAGGGCTTCATTAGTGTAGTCGCGTTCTCCCTTGTGTGTTTGTTGGTCTGTGTAATTCTTCCGCTTCCTATTCTCCCTTTCCTACTTCTACTTCTTTTCCCTATCCCATCTATTAATCCTCTCATCTTAAGGACGTTTTTTACAATGGGTCAACTTGACCTCCGGGTATTTTACTTGTCTAATTGCCTAAAGGTCAATAGGTGTCAGATAGTTGTGTGTCTCTGGACAATTAAAAAGATGTGCCGTATCATCCTGTACTCCCTGGCCTACAGGGAATTCGTTCAAAGAGTCTGGTTCTGGTTGGATAAGTTTTCAGCATACCATAATTCCGAATGGATGTCGCTCTCGTCAATCATAATCCTGACTAAAGGGTTGTAATGACCAATTAAATAAGTTAAAAAGCGAATAAAAACATGCTAAACATGCACTCAGTTTTGCTCAACAAGTGTTTTACAAGACGAAACAAAATTTTATCTTAAAATAAATTTTCGCATAAAGTTGTCTGTGCAAATTATGGCGAAAAGATGAATAGAGAATGAACTTTTATTACGTTGTGTATGTCGATATACTATTTAAAAAGTAATCAGTGCCAAATTTTATATTAATTTCTTGCCATTAAGGCTGCTTACGTTTCTGTTTACTGTTAAAAATTTCCAATTAGATTTGGCTCAAATTAATTATTTGACTTAACTCACTGCCCTGTTAACAATTTATTGAAATGGATTTGTATTTGGAATAATATTTTTATGGCTTTCAAGATTAATGATGAACTAAAAAGAAATTTCCAAACGGTGGTACAATAAAAGGTACACAAATGTAACTAATTTATTAAAGAACTGTCTTAAAAAGAATTTAAAACAAATTTTAGATTAAATTAACACTACTCTTTAACCTCCGTTAATATTCTTTATTATATACACACATGTTTCTGGTTTTTATTTTTCTTAAAATAAATTAAATGACATTATAAACAACATAAAGATTATTTTCATAAATTCTAAAGCGTATTTGAAATCAAAATCTGTTTAGTCAAAGTTCAAAAGCGTCTATTTATTATCAAGCATAATTGACCTAGAAAGTTAAACTTATGTTTTTATGATTCCTTCTCGTTTAAATAATTTTAATTTTTAGCGATTAGAATGCAAAACATTTGATTGTTAAAGTGTAAACCTATAATCAATTAGTTTTAAAAACCTTTAAATCTTGCAATGAAATAAACTAATTTTTAAACATTTTATATCACTTATTTTGTGTAGGCTTTCCTCAGAGAATTTGCCGAGGTATGAATGGCAGATTAAGACTTTTTAACAACATTGTAATATTAAATAGAAGAATAAAAAATTAAAACAATTCTGAAATGCTCTCAAACTTTCAGAAAAAAGCTTCTGTTTAGCATTCCATTCTTATTCTTTATTACGTAAAACACACATCTTTGGCATACTTTCCACCAATTTCTTTGTTAATTCATTTTGATATACTCTGCCATTCTCGCTGTATTCTACTCCAACGTTAGTCTAGAGTCAAACATCGTAATTGGAATACATTATTATTCCGATTGAGGTGAGAACTTTTCCATTGGTTTCCTTTTTCATTCCCCATGTGGAGCCGGCTAGGGCCTTTAGAACCTTATTTCTCTTTCTAACTTTGGCGCCGATGTTAGTCGCATGTGCGGCGAAGTGAAGTAAATTGTCGAAGGTGACCCCGAGAATCTTTGGGTATCGTATCGTGGGGATGATGTTGCCTTCCACTTCGACATTTAATGATCTTCTTACTTCCTTCGTCCATGTCGTGAAAAGAGATACTGACGATTTAAGAGCCGACAGGCATAGTTTCCTGTTTCGAAATAAATCTACTAGGGACGTAAGGTAGTCAGTTATTTTAATACAGATGTCATCCACATTTACGCCTGATGCAAAGACGGTGCAATCGTCTGCATATGAAACCAAGGAGATGTTCGGTGATGGTTCTGGGATTGATTTGAGGTAGATATTAAAAAGGATAGGCGACAGGACTCCACCCTGTGGCACTCCCATCTTTATCCTCCTGTGAGGGGATTTCTGTCCCCTAAACTCAACGAATGCCTGCCTATCTCCAAGGTAGTTGGAGGTCCAGCGTTTCAGGTCGTTGGGCAAGTTTGAGTTGAGTATGTCTCTCAGGAGTATGGAGTGATCGACCGTGTCAAAGGCCTTTGAGAGGTCAAGGGCCGCAACGACAGTTCGTTGACATGGTCTTTGTTGGTTGAGTTATAGTCCAATGTGCTGGTTTGTGAATCAGTCCTTTACTTCACTTTTGAATAGACTCGCTAGAGGGCAATGTAGCTTCTATCAGACCTAAAGTAATTATATTTTGGATCATTTGGTGATACCAGTACTTTATAACACAATTTTTATGTTTTCTAAAGAACTTCAAATGTGAATTAATATCTTTATTAAGTCAGCAGGCGCTTTGGTGATGTACATATGTTGTTATGAGACTTGTGTTTAAGTTTTTCAATTCAATGAATACCATAATAATAATTTTAATACATATTTATGACGATAAGTTTTATGCCAATTCCATTTTAGGTACCTTGCATGATCTATATAAACCCGATAATGAATGAAATTTTTTGAAATATTTGATCGTTTAAAATCTATTTACATCAAAATTATTATGAAATTTGATTTCTATTGTTACTGATTCTTTCTTTATGTTATTTTTACGTCTTATTAGTGAATCTGGTGGTCTTGCAGACAATAAAATAAAATAAATAAGCTATTTATGGTTTAATTATACAAAATCAATATGCATGTGTAGAACAAATTATGTATAGTGTAATTATTAATAAATAATAAATTAACGTGCCTATATTAATAAACATAAAATAAATGGTTTCGAATTGATACTTACGTATGTTTTTCGATCTTTATTATAAAATTGAAATTATTTAAATTCACATTTTTCAGTTGAAGTAACCGTTAGGGGTCCCATTGACATACGTACTGGCATGGTAATGAATATAACCGATTTGAAATTGGCTATGGATGGTGTTATTTTCAAACAGTTGGATCATAAAAATTTAGATAAAGATGTTGAATACTTTCAAAATGTGGTAAGATTTTTAGGAAAATTGTGTTTTCTAATTTAATTTTTGAATATCTCTTAACATGGTAATTCGTTTTATTTTATAGCCAAGTACCACTGAAAATTTAGTTGTATTCATATGGGATAATATACGTCAAGCTCTTAAACGTCCTGAATTGTTGTTTGAAGTAAAAATTTATGAAACTGATAAAAACTCAGTCACTTATCGTGGACCCTATACACACAATGGTCAATATTTGCATAGTAAACGCTCGCCTAAGACTAGCTGCAATAATATTTCTTCGGATTCTGATTAATTATGATGAAATTTAATGATATTTGATTAAATAATTTGTTGATATTATGATATACATACATACAGGACTAATTATTATACTTACTTACTATTTTGATATGTGAAACCTCCTTTAAATGAAAAGTGAAATAATGTGATCGATTTGTTATAAAATATTTTATTAAATGTTTTTATATTCAAGTATTGACCAATTTCTCTATACATATTATGCTTTTAATAATTTGTCTAAATTAATATATACTCTATATATGTATATATTTTAGCATTTCTTTTTTAAGATAAAAAATATATTTTTCTATGTCTATAGAATTTAAATAATTTTGTTTTGATATACATAAGTTTATCAATTATTTCTTTGTTTTACTAAACTAAAGTTAAATTTATTCAAACACTTTAGCGTATTTCGGTTTAAAGTAATTATATTATGATTAAATTTATTACTTGAATGCACTTTTTATAATTAATATATATTGTTTAATACTTTTTGAATTTACGTACAAATTTATCGTCTTTTACTATATTTTTTTGAATTTTAAAGCTATATTTAAAAAATTTAAATAAAAATTTTTCCTATAACTATTCTTGATTTTTATTTTATTATTTCAGAAACGTATTTAAACGTATCTTAAAATGTTTAATAAACTGAACGTAACATAACATAACATGTCAAATTGGAAACAGTTTCTTTTTTTTGGTACAATAGCATAAATAAACAGTCTTTCTCCAATATATGCTTAACTTAACAACATTTTTGATAGATAAATAAATGATAGAAGAAATTAACACTTTTTAGAGAGGAGACTTGTTCAATTTTATTTCACAAGTCTTAATTTTGTCTCAATTGTGCCAATGTTTACAACCTCTAAAACAATGATTTTTATTTTTTGATTTATTCTATACTTAAGTTATATATACATATTAATAGATAGTCTTTTATATAGTAAGTTGATATCTTTAAAAACCTTATATGACTGATTGAAAAAAAAAATTAAGTCACACAAGCTAATTTAACTAAGCTACTATCTGATACTGTCTCAGTGTGTATATGTTTCGGCATATGATTATGAACACTATATTGCTTTTAATATTTAAAAAAAAAAACAGTAAAAATTAAAATGTGTACATAAGGATGTGTTTAAAATTATATTAATTCTAACATAATTTTTGTTTATTGTTAATTTCTTATACAAAAATTGTGTATTTAAAGATATATTATGATGGTTACAATAACATGTCGCTTAACTTTTAAATGTTTAAGTTATAAACACGTGTTTTTTAAAGTATAAGATAAAAAAGGAACTTAAATAATATTTTAAAAGATCTGAAAGAGACAAACATTTGACATCATTTCTATGCCGTAATTATGCATTGAAATAATCGAATAAAATAATTGGGATACATTTTCGCTGAGGTTACAACTGTGAATTGATTATTTTTTAGCTTTCATTTGTTTTTTATTGTTCTTGGGAACAAAGTGTAAGTTTATATGGAATACAGTCAACCCTCCTATAACGCGATATTCTCAAAACGCGGTTGCCACATAACGCGGAGCTGAAATTGCGACAGACATCCTATAACGCGGTACTCTTACAGCGCGGTTTGCGTTCAACATCATCTCATAAGTTCCTTCCGCACAGCCTATGAATATCTCTAGTAACTAGATATTGTAAGAGGGTTTAATATCAGCCGAGATATATAAGCATGCCAGCTTATCTCATAGCCGTCTACGACATCGGTTTCAGACATCTCAGAGCTCTTTCACAGTACATACGTTATGTTTCTCAAGCGTTTTTTGCAACTCATATCTGACAGTGAGGATGAACGTTGAAAAAATACATCATTTTACAAAAGTTTTTCTTATTTTTGTCGCAAAACAGTCTTTTAGTATCGTTTTTATTTAATTTTTTTATCAATCCTTATATGAACTCTTTAATTCAATAAAAATAATTTAAACTTATTTGTCTTGGTCTCCATATAACTTGGTACGAATGATGTGATTTGTACTAATTCCGAGTTTCTTATAGCGCGGTTTCCATACAACGCGGTAGAGGGTTTCTATAGAATGCGCTACGAATTAGCCTGGTTTGTGCGGTTAAATTCGGGTTTCTTATAGAGCGGTTTCCATACAACGCGGTACACACTCACCGCGTTGTAGGAGGGTTGTCTGTATTTGGAATATGAATGAAATAGATTGCAATGCAAAATCGTTTAAATAACATTTCAAAATTAATTTCCATAATTTTATATTATTAATGTATCTATTAGCAACCAATCGAGACAGAATTCAATTGAATAAAATTTTATTTCATTTCAAATATTTTTATAACCTTATAAAATATTTCTTTTTCATGAATACACATTATTTTATAAAGGAGAGAGATAAAGAAGGGAAATAGTTTTTTAAGGTAATTTAAGTTTCAATTGTTATTCACCCTATACTTTATATTGAAAAAAGTTGAGTAAATTTGAGGAAAGTTTGGAAGAAAGGGAATAGATTTGCAATTGCATATAAATATACCATAAAGAGGGTGAATAGCTTTTTAAAGGATTCAAATTTCTTTTGTTATATATTGTATGTTTCATAAGTATTGAGCAAGTTTGATTAAAATACAGGACAAGATGGAAGAAGGGGCCTAGATTTTCAAGGAAATGTAAATTTCGTTTGGTCAATATTTTTTCTATGCATTTAAAGTTATTTCAAATATTTCGTCTCTTTTTTTACATTTGGTTTTTTTTTTTTTTTAAATAATGAAACATTTACAAAATGGAAACTCTAAGGATTATTTTGTTAATATTTCTCAATTTTGTTAATGAATAAATAATGATTTGTTGGGAATTCAATATAATTTGAAATAAAAATTATCTATTTTTAATTATAAAATAATCAATAAGAATATAAAAAAATATATAAAAATAAATATTTAGTTAATATAATCGCATTGTTTTGAAATAATTTACATCTAGTGTGATTAAATAATTGATTGATTTGAAAGCATGGAAGAGAATACAACATCTATAAAGTATATTAAATTCATCTGTAGTCTTATAAATGTACATAAATTGTTTATGTTTATGATAGGATCAGTAAAAAAAAATCTTTGGTATTTTTATGTCAGAACTGTATTACTCTCGATGGCTTGATATAGAATAGGCGTATCATTGGTTATTCCTTACTTTGAAAACCGAAAGTTGTAAAGCGAATATTAAAATTTGAATATGAAGTACGAACGTCTTTTTTTCTACATTAAGCCAACGATTAGTGTATGCAAATTATTCGTTGTTTACAATGTTCGAAAATATTTTATATTTTAGTATTTAGTTGCATTTAGTATATTTAGGTATTTAGTTGCATTAAAATGAACACAAAAGATGTTAACAAATAAATATTGAGCGAATATACAACATATAAAAGTATCGGGTCCGCCATCTAACGTTTTTTTTTCAACTAGTGCTTATTTCGTGAATGGTAACACTTAGCTCATGTCTGATTTGACAGATAATTAGTTTTATTCTTTCGCTGAACGAATATGGTTGTGTATGCGCTTGAACAACGCTGGGAAATATTGCGATATTACTTTGAAAATCAGGGTAATGTTGCAGAATGTGTGCGAAAATTGCGTACGGATTTTGGAAGAAGAGAAGCACCGTCAGCTCCGTATGTTCGTTATCTTGTGAAAAAAGTGAAAGAAACTGGCATCCTCATCGATAAACCAAAGCGTGAAAAGCCAAAAACAGTGCGTACACCCGAGAATATTGCTGCTGTGGCAGAAAGTGTGCGTGAAGCGCCATCAACATCAATTTACCGCCGTTCTCAACAATTGAACATTTCGGAGACATCATTGAGACGAATTTTGCATAAAGACCTTGGTATGACGCCATACAACGTCGAATTGGTTCAGGAGTTGAAGCCAATTGACCATCCAATGCGTTTTCGCTTCGCTAAGTGGGCCTGCGATCGACTTACAGAAGATGCCTATTTTGGCAAAAAAAAAAAAAATCATCTTTTCAGATGAAACTCATTTTGATCTTGGCGGGTATGTAAACAAGCAAAATTGTCGCATTTGGGTCACAGAAAACCCGCACGCATACATTGAAAAGCCGACGCACCCAAAACGAGTCACTGTTTGGTGCGGATTTTGGTCCAGAGGCATAATTGGGCCATTTTTCTTCGAAAATGAGCAAGGAGTGGTCGTTACAGTCAATGGCGATCGTTATCGGACCATGTTGAACGAATTTTTGTTCACAAAAATTGAAAAGGAGGATATTGGCAACATTTGGTTTCAACAGGACGGCGCTACGTGCCACACAGCCGAAGATACACTCGATGTTTTGCGCCCTGTTTTTGAAGATCGTATTATCAGCCGCAGAGCTGATGTCGTTTGGCCACCTCGGAGTTGCGATTTGACACCGTTGGACTATTATTTGTGGGGTGCCGTCAAAGATAAGTGTTACGCCGACAAGCCAGAGACAATTGACGCTTTAAAGGACAATATTCGTGAAGCCATTGGTGAAATACAGCTGCACACAATCGATAATGTGCTTAAAATTTGGACCGATCGTGTAGGCTACTGCATGGCCAGCCGAGGTAGCCATTTGAATGAAATTATTTTCCATTATTAACCGGAAGGATTGTACTTTCAAATAAAAAAAGAAATTTGAGAAAATATTCAGTAGTTTTTTTTTAAAGCATTTTCAAAAAAAAAAAGTTATTTGGCGGACCCTGTAGTTGAACTAAAATTAAATTATTACAAACTTAAAGGTAGTCACAGAAATATATGTACATGGCAAATGGAATAATCGTAAAAGAATACATAATTAATTCATGTTAAATTTTACAATAAATAACTCAAATTAAATTTTTTAATAAATGGTTATGTTAAAACAAAAAAACTGTCTATAGATCAATATTTTCTTTTTTGTCATGGGGTTTAAAAAGTATTTGTTAATACGCTTGCAACTGTTTAAACTTAAAATTATATTTACTTTGCTTCCTATTCTACTAATTTTATCTAAATTTTTTTTTATTTTTGTTTAACAATTTGTTCTAGATCGTTACGTTTATATATATATTTAGGTAAATTTAAATAATAGCTATTATACTACATATATGTATGTATGTATATTGTGCAATATGGTTTATATTGTATATCACGTTTACTGTTTTGAGTTTGGACAAAAGTTGATTAATATTTTTTTTTGTTTAACAATAATTAATTTTAATTATTCACCTATAATTCTATTAATATTTAGAAGAAGTTTTAACAATAAAATTTCTTTAACAATTCGCTTTTAAGCAATTATATTCCACTTTAGTTACACGTATGTATGTATGTATGTATCTTAAAAGAAAGCAATTCATTTCCTGAATGTTTGTATCACTTGTTTTGTTTTTTGTTTTATATTTTTTTAAAATATAATTGGACTTGATTTTGATTTTTTTTATATTGTATCTCTGTATTCTTTACCTGGATTTCGTATACTTATGAATGGTATGCCCAATTCAAATTCGTTAACGGGCCAGTATTTTAATAACGGCTGCCTCTGTGGCAATTCATTTTCAACATAGAAATAGGCATATACAACCAGTACTGTATAGGCGGCAATAAAGATGAACACATGCCAGAAACCATGCAAGTATGGGAAACTTAAAGACGACCAAACATCACAGAACATACGATCATTAATCCAACAGATGACAGCTATTAACCATACAGCTGTCGAACGTAATCCTAAGCGATAGACCCGTTGGTCTTGTACTCTGTAATAAATAATAAAAGAGATAGCGTTTCTTTAGTAAGGGGTGATTTTTTAAGAGCTATAGGAAAATTTTTCAAAAAAAATCACATAAAATTCAGAAAAATGCATAAAATCTTTATTTGAATCCGCTTAGTCCAATTTTGGCATACTCTTTCCAACATTTCGGCCGGTTTCTCACGAATAAATGCTTCAATGTTGTCTTCCAATGTGTCAATTGAAGCGGGCTTGTCTGTATAGACATGAGCTTTAACATAGCCCCACAAAAAATAGTCTAAAGGTGATAAATCGCACAATCTAGGCGGCCAATTGACCGGTCCCGAACGTGATATAAAATGTTCACCGAACTCGCCTCTCAATAAGTTCATTGTTACGCGTGCTGTGTGGCATGTGGCACCGTCTTGTTGAAACCCCATGTCATGCAAGTAAAGCTCTTGCATTTTGGGCAAAAAAAAGTTGGATATCATCTCACGGTAGTTACGTTACAATTCGCAGCATCTTTCAAGAAGTTTCAAGTCCAATGATGCCAAATTCAATGATTTGCAAGCGTTGTTCGTTTATAAGACGATTCATGGTTAAATTATAGACCAAACTGAAGATGTTTGACAGTGAAACAAAACACGAAACGTGCGTGAACTGTTTAAACCAGTGTTGCCAAAAAGATAATAGATAAAAAATCACCCTTTAGTTAATAATCAAATATTTTTAATTTAAAATTTTCTCTTTAATATTACATTTGTTAGAAACATAAGGATAACATAGACTCTCATTTTCGAAATCCAAGAGAGGTGAGGGACTCCACCTTTTGTATGATAACCTTTATCCTCACAATGGGATACATTTGGTTAACCGGCAGCGTGAAGGACGAGACAACCAAGCTTTCTGCATTACAGACGCTTGTATGGCGTCTATGGCAACCAAATATAATCTGCCTAGCAGGAAACACGTCTAGTGGTGGAACGCGGAAATAGCTGACCTGAGTCCGAAATGTAACCATGTACAACGGGTATTCCGCTAAGGATTCGCAATGATTTTGCGTAACTGCATGGAAGATACAAAATGTTCAGAACCAATCTTAATATGGCCATTGCTCTTGGCAAGAGAAGATGCTACAGAGAAATATGTGCCGATGTGAATGAAGATCCCTGTGACAGGGAAAACTGCACTCAAATTGTGAAAAGCCTCTTTCGCCAGAAGGCAAAAATTTCACACTTCGTGTGATTCATGGAGTTTCACGGCAAAATCACCCAAGTCAACAGACAGGAATTCGATTGAATATGTGATCGATCCAGTAATAAGGCACCTGAGGTCAATGGAATCCTGAGCATCGCACTTAAGGCTATGAGAGCAATAAAAAGTTTATAAAAGTTTCTGATGCTTGTACTCAAGATAGGACATTCTAGGATATGGAAAAGGCAAAGGTTGGTTTTTATTGCAAGGGGAAAAAACGTGCAGGATGTATTAGGATACTGTTCGCTCTGTATGATACTTAGTTATTTTTTTCGTTCGCACAGACTCTATAGATGCAGCCTGAGAGATTGCGGGACTGATGTCGCTGCAGCTAGTAGTGGACGTAGAGAGAAGGTAACGGGAGGGGAGCGGGTCTAGCGCACTCCGGATAATTTACTTGCGATGATATGAATAGATGTTAGCATGACCGGTCCACTTCTACAAAGAGGAGGTGAATACTCAAACTCATAATGAGATTAACGGAATGGAATAGAAGAAGACATAAGCAGGTGAACTTCCAACTGACACAGTTTTTAACCCGCCACGGATGCTATAGAGCATATCTCGAAAAGTATTGTAAAATGCTAAAATGGAATAGAAATCGTGAAGCATATTTTTTAATTTGCGCGCGGTACAGAAAAGATCGAAGTCCTCTGAAGAGGGCAATCGGATCTAAGGTAACTATCCATAACATTGTTAACATCTTGAGAAATTTAGAACGAAATGTGTGTCTTTGCAAAAAAAGTTTTAATGCAGCAAAGAATTTCACAGAGAACAAGATCAGTGGAATTAGAAATCAGTATCTGCTGAATATCTAGTCCCACGATATAATACTCGATTGTGTTTACAGACGAGGAGATGACTGAATGGAAGTGTGAAGAGAAAAAATTCCTATTACGTAGGTAAACTGTAACCCATAAACGTAGACGAACTTTTGTAGAATGAAACACTCTGCAAACGGTATTGAATAAGAAAGTGTAATTACGCTAACTTCGGTCCAGTGCGAGTTGGCGATGATTTCCGCATCCGATCCAACAGTGAGCTGTATGAGCTCCTCAACGACATAGACGTTGTGCAGCGTCTTAATATCTAGCGGCTGCGCTGGCTCGGCCATGTCGTTCGAATGGAGGAGGATGCTCCGGCGAGACGGGTATTTGATGCGGGGATCTGTGGAAATCGGCGAAGAGGACGACCTTGTATCCGTTGGAAGGACCAAATCGAGGAATCCCTGTCATCGATTGGTGTGACCAACTGGCGTAGACGAAGCAAGAAGCAGAGGCGCCTAGAAGGATGTGTTGCGGCATTTGTTAATCGGGTTGTTAATGGCCAGTTAAATAAGTAAGTAATTACACTAATTTTAGGTGTACTCCTTGGAAAGTACAAATATTATAAATTAATGTGTACCCTCCTTTCCTTATCAATCATACATTCTATATAGAAAATATGTAAAGTGTTAAAGAATTTATTCTAAGACCTAAATATTAAAATCAATAGTATTTCTGTCCGATAACGAATAGGGCTTACATTATACAACGTTTAACATAATTAATATCTTGTTTTATTTTTGTTCTATTTATCAGAAATGTTATCGCCAAAAATTGATTTATTATAGAAAAAAAAAAAAAAATAAATTAAAATTTATTATAACATATGTATACCGTATAACTTATTTTTTCAACAAATAAATGCAATGGGTAAGTGCATTTTATACAATCGGGTTTACTTGTTACTATTAAAAAATAGCAACAAATTTTTTAACAAATTACTATAATTATTCATTGAAATGAATTATTTTTATCGCTTTCCTGCTTTGGAATTAGAAAAATTCCATGAATTGTATTAATTTTATTTTTAACCTCCATAGGTTAATAACATTATTCCAGTAATAGATTTAAGGAGGAAGTACAATAAGTACTGGAAACATCTTTGTTGAAACCACTTACGGGGTGTAGTAAAAAGAAATTCGCAAGGTCTTATTGATCTGTGGAAGTACGCTTGACTTATACCAGACGTCGTTAGAAGGAAAAGAAATCGTAATAAATTTCATTTTTGAGAAAATATAAAGGGTCCGCCAAATAACTTTTTTTTTTTTAAAAATGCTTTAAAAAAAAACTACTGAATATTTTCTCAAATTTCTTTTTTTATTTGAAAGTACAATCCTTCCGGTTAATAATGGAAAAAAATTTCATTCAATTGGCTGCGTCGGCTGGCCATGCAGTAGCCTACACGATCGGTCCAATTTTTAAGCACATTATCGATTGTGTGCAGCTGTATTTCACCAATGGCTTCACGAATATTGTCCTTTAAAGCGTCAATTGTCTCTGGCTTGTCGGCGTAACACTTATCTTTGACGGCACCCCACAAATAATAGTCCAACGTTGTCAAATCGCAGCTCTGAGGTGGCCAAACAACATCAGCTCTGCGGCTGATAATGCGATATTCAAAAACAGGGCGCAAAACATCGAGTGTAGCTTCGGCTGCCCTCCTGTTGAAACCAAATGTTGCCAGTATCCTCCTCTTCAATTTTTGTGAACAAAAATTCGTTCAACATGGCCCGATAACGATCGCCATTGACTATGTTTTGCAATGTTTTGTATTCTGCAACATTACCATGATTTTCAAAGTAATGTCGCAATATTTCCCAGCGTTGTTCAAGCGTATACACAAATATATTCGTTCAGCGGAAGGATAAATCTAATTATCTGTCAAATCAGACATGACCTAAGTGTTACCATTCATGAAATAAGCACTAGTTGAAAAAAAAGAACGTTAGATGGCGGACCCGATACCTAAAAACGAGGATACCCTCTATTACCTCTACTGTGCACCACCCTTCTATATGATATCATGAAACCAATCTGTACACAGGAATGATAAACGACATGGAGTCTTACTAACTTAAATGGTCATTACAACTCTCTAGTCAGGATTACGACCTAGCTTCTCATACCATCCATGTTGGCAGGACCTACAGTTTAAAGTCGACTCCGAACGACAAATTTTTGTGGAAACTTTTCATGGCAAATATATTTACTCCCGGAGTTCTTGCCCCAAGACTGCTGAAAGGAAGTTGACGAAAGGAATATTTTTTTATATTTCGTTATGTTAGCGCCAGGATTTGAACCATGGGCTCTAGTCCAATAAGCCAACAATGTCAATTCGAGGCTTTGGATTACGCTGATGATATTTGTCTCTTCTCTCTTAAGATTATTTTTCTGAGGCCAATACTCAGGAGATGATCCCTATCCATGCAGTGCATTGTGTTGGATTCCTGAAAAGTTAATTTATAAGAGAAAGGAAAGAGGGTGTAGTGGGCGTAATTTTTTAATGACCAGTGTGTAATACCTTCGTCATTTTTTTTTCGGGAATAGCTTTTTAGTAATAATTCCCACTTTCTTTTTTCTATTGTGAATAATCACAAATAGTGTCAGGCAAACAGTCAAACAATCATAATCACCTAGAGTCTCTATTTGGAATCGAACCCACAGCCTCGGCACTTGCAGTTTAGCACACTACCAACAAGGCCTAAACATAAAAGCAAAACCAGGGCTGGGATGTTTAAAGGCATGAGAATATATTTACAACGTTATCACAGAGAACACCACGACACAACAATGAGATGATGAGTACAGTTTGAATGTATATTTAATCATGTAAGTGTTTTACGATATTTAGGCCATAACCTGAATTTAATTTATTTAGAGAGTTCACGAAATAATGGAACAATTTTAAGCAAAATCCCAGGAATTATGCACTGATTGTATACCATGATGATCAGAGCAATAGTAAACTATTGGACAATTGTCGGGGCCGTTAGAACAAATTTAAAAACTGTTCAAATGGATTGGAGCAAGATACAGACACCAGCGTGTGTTGGCATAAAAGGAGCTCTGAGGACAGCGGCACTAGAGGCTTTATTGGATTTAAGTTCGCTGCACATGGTAATGAAGACCAAAGCTTAGGAGTCTATGGTTAGGTTGATGGAAAACAAGTCCAATATGAAATTCATTATCGGATTTTGATTTCGATTTGGCTGAAAGTTCCCTGCTTAACTGTTCCCATGGACAGAATGCAATTAGATTTAGTAACAAAAATGAATGAAAAAATCTGAATGCTGCATACTCTGTTAAAAGAGGGAATATTTTATGGTATACAGATGGGCTACAAAGGGATCGTGAAGCAGGAGCAGGAGTTTTTGGTTCCAGAATGAAATATTCCGAGCCCATTGGGAAACACGCGGGTATCTTCCAAGCAGAAGTCTATGCCATCGAAAGATGTGCTCAATTCAACTTGGATGGGAGGTGCAAACGACATGACTGTCAGCCCGCTATTCTAGCACTCGGATCTTATGAGGTTAAATCAAAAATAGTATGCAACTGAATTGGTTAGGTAAGGAAAAGAAGGTTACTCTCTGTTGAGTCTCGCGTCGTATGGGAATTCTCAGCAATGAGCAGTCAGACGAGCTTGCGAGGAAGGGAGCTTCCACACCAATGATGAAACCCGGACGCTTCTGTGGAAAGGTATGCTCAATGAAAAGGAAGATAAAGAGAGGGCTCTTCTCAAACCATGTGGATTAGAGACAATCGGAACTTTTGTTGGGAAACTGCAAGAAGAGGAGACATGGATTAGACTATCCAGGAGCAACTTAAGATTGATAAACAGTCTTTTGACAGGTTACTGTACATACTGTTATTTAGAATGGGGGCTGTCTCTAACCCAACATGTAGATTCTGTGGCGAAGAGAATGAATTATTGGATGACATTCTTTGAACTTATTGAGCATAAATGCATCCCACGAAGAAGTACCTGAGTTTATATCAAATTCTATTATTGTTGACCTCGGTGTCAACATCCTGAAATTTGTTAGGTTAAAAGGTTTGAAGGACACATTATTGGCGTACTATAAAAAGTTTAAAGGGAGTATAATAGATCGTATGGTCGCAGGACTAAAGCATGCACCACTTTACGATAATAATAGTATGGTATTAAACAAATCCTATAGACTTTGTTCTCGAAAGCAATGAATTCCTTGGCATAATTTAATTGTAGTGTTTACATGAACGTGTACCAGTAGTAGTAGCCGTAGTGTAGTAGCTACTACACAACACACACACTACCTAGGTAGTGTGTTGGCTTATTGAACATGACAACATGAGCCTGAGTAAATAACGTTGCCATGAAAATTTTCTCAAAAAATTTGCCGCTCGGAGTCGACTTTAAAGTGTATGTCCCGCCACTCATGTAAAAATGGTAAGAAAAGCTAGGTCGTAATCCTGATTGAAGGATTGTTATGACGAATTATGTATGTATGTTTACATGAACGAAGAGACCTCTAATCGATTCAGAAAATAATTCAGATTCTCTCGGTATAATAGTAAGAGAGTTCAACTATTATTTAAGTATTTCAAATCTTAGTGAATTTTATTAATAATCTTCAGTGTGTGTAGAAAATTTGCAGTATTTACAGCACTAGTGCATGCACTAAGTGTGTGAAAAGTTAGTAAATTCTAGTGCAAATCATCTTGAAGAATTTAATTTAAGTTGATATTTAGTGTTGACACTGTATGGAATATTTTATACCCGAGCATGACCCACAAAATAGTTTTTATTTGTATGACATTGTGTGAAATTCAGTACTGTGTGGGCGATTATCATTATCATCAGTTAAAATGTATAATTAATACTAAATTCTTTTAATTTCTAAATATATTTAAAAATGTTTTTAAATAATTTTTGTAAAATTGTTTTGGTTTTTATTCAATTGTTTATTATTTATACCAATTAATCGTTACTTACCTTCTTAATTCTTTATACAACATAACCATAGTGGGTACACCCATTGCCATTAATACAAAAGCATTGACTATAGGCTTCCAAATTGAAAGTCCTGTTGCTGTTAGTGCAAATACAAACATTAGTATACTAAATAGACGTCTAGAAATACGAACGAGAAATTAAAAAAAAGAAAAAATACGTTGTGGTTAGAACAGTTACTGGATATATTGGAAAACTATTAAATTAATTAAGTATGTTTAAAAAGGGCTATTATTTAAATGGTATGTAATCTGCGTCATTTGTACGCAAAGGTAAAATAATTAAGAAATAATTGTAGTCTTTTTACACATACAGAAGCTGACAAAATAACAGCAGCAAGAAAGGCATTCAAGTGTTTTTATAAAATCCTATCTTGACTATCAATAATAATATCTTCTTACACGAAATAGACAATTTTATTAACTGCTGAAATACAAACATACATATATTTTTGACCATTGCAAACCATTAGTCAATATGACGACCTATTTTTTTTTACACCATCAATGTTGTGTATGTTAGCTTTATGCCTAAGTGGTAGGACCTAAAGATTAACGTTATTTCCGAACGACATATTTGAGAAGATTTCTTACTTTTTTTTTGCAACTACATACAATATTTGTTCTGGCAGTTTTCGTCAAGTAAGCCAATACATAATCTACTAGGATTACAACTTATGTTGTGTGTTTTCTCTATAAGTCACAGGACCTACAGCTTAAAGTCGACTCCGAACTACCGATTTTTTTAAAAACTTTTCATGGCAATTTTTATTAACTCTCAACAACATTATTAAATCGTAAGATTAGTTAATCTATGTAGTCCGCTATTAATAAGTTCACTCGTAGGGCATTTGAATCATTATGATACCCTTAGCAAGGTTGTCACATAAGTTCCTAATTCCTGACAAGAGTTGATTTGGTTAGTAATTTAGAGTCAACTGATATAGCCTTCCAAGATCACAGTTTTTATAAATTCTATGTCCTCAAAGTGTTTCACTATTTCTGGTTATACATATATCCTAATAATCTACAGTTATAAAAGAAGAAGACAAAACGAAATATAAAAATTTATTTCTTCGGCGACTGCCTCTCAGCAGATTTCTAGCAAAAACTCTGAGAGTAAACAAAAATTACCATGAAATAGTTTCTCATAAATCTATCGTTCGAAATCGACATTAAACGGTAGCTGCCGCCAATAATGTATAAAATTAACAAGCACAACATCAGTAATGTCTGAAGCTAGGCCGAAACTCTGACTTTATGAATATATGTATGTATGAAAGAAGACGTTGTACAGTATTCTCTGTTTCCTTGTCATGCTAACTCATACATATTCATTTCCCGATAATTACATGCATGCATTTATGAACGATAATATACTGATCTGAAATGCGTTTTTATAATCCTGCTTCAGTTGTTTGGACCACTTATCATTCATATTTTAGGTATCCTTTAAGAAGAAACAAGTCACATTTAAGTCTTCTTAAGCATTTCATTCCAATGAAAACCTGAGTGTTTTCTACTCTACTTTTAATCCCGACTTAATTTACTTTACTGAACGAATACAACTGAGTATGAACTTTGTTCTTATGGTGGAGCTCTTTCCATAATTGCAAATGCTTTCTGTCAAATTTGGTTCTAATTGCACTTGAATTTTCCAAGTGATTAAGAGTCATTTCTTGACTTACTTTACTGCCATTTGGGAGTCCATTTCTGTTTGGTTATTTGTATTGGTCTCTGTGTGGCATGACGTTCGGCAGAATATTATCGTAATCTTTCGTAATACTAGCCCACTGCTTTACACAAAGACATCAATGTACATTGCGTTCAAGTGCAGATTACATGTCGAATTAGCATCTGATCGGAATAGTAGTCGGGAAGCCTGATTTATTCAGAAGATCAACACGTTTTCCTTTATCCACCATTGAGCCGTGTGTGAAGTCTGACACAACATTACCCATATTGACGGAGCCTTCCATTCACCCATCTCTGGTGGAAATACACATTGAACAGTTTATTCAGAAGATACATACACACATACATAATTGGTCATTACAATCCTATAGGCAGGATTACGACCTAGCTTCACAGCATCCGAACAACAGATTTTTGAGAAAATTTTCATAGCAATTTTATTTGCTCTCAGAGTTTTTGCCAGAAATCTGCTGAGAGGAAGTCACCAAAGAAATATTTTTTTTCATATTTTCATTTTGATGTCTGACCTGGAGACTCAACACAATACCTACTAGACTACGCCGACTATTCAGAAGATACCAACACGTTTTTGGTGTAAATACACATTGAACAGTTTTATCGAACACCATAATTGCAGAAGTATTGTTATCTCGAAATCCGTATCATTCAGTTTCTTCAATATGGTTCAATGCCAATATAATCGTTGGATGACTGTACAGATTTATCCAGAAATATGTTTTATTATCATCATCTCTTATGCCAACTTAATGATACAATTCTCGTTTCTAATATAAATCATAATTGGATCTTATAAGTTCTTATTAGTTTAAATACAGTTTTGTAAATGATTGCTGCAGTAGTAATTCGATTCCAGTTTTTCAGCTCTAAGTGGTGTCCCCATATAAGGCGAATTTCCAAGTGAAAATCCTTCAGAAAACATTGTAAGTGCCACTTATGTGATTAGTTCTTGTCCTTTGGAAACTGTGACTACATTTCTTGATTTGGGAGTATTATTGGATATGAAACTCTCTTTTATTGATCATATTAGTATGATGATTGGCAAGGCTCGGGCTGTTCTTGGTTTTGTGAAAAGATGGGCTAGGGAATTCATTGATCCTTATATAACAAGACTGCTATACACTTCACTTGTTAGACCTATTTTGGAGTATACGTCTATTGTTTGGAATCCATACTATCGTTGTCATAGTGATACAATAGAGTCTGTGCAAAAGCAGTTTTTATTATTCTGTTTACTTGGCTTAGGATTGGATTGTGCCAATGGGTTTCCGTCATATGAGGCTAGATTAGGTTTGATACAACTTCCAACTTTGGAACGCAGAAGGGCTGTTTTAGGGGTTTGTTTTGTTTTTAATCTGGTTAAAGGTGATATCGATTCTGAGTTTTTGCTTTGTAACCTGAATTTCAGTATTCCAGCAAGATTTTCACGGCACTATCGTCCTCTTTCTTTAGATTTTTATAGAACGAACTATGGATGTAATTTTCCTTTTCGTAAATTATGTAATGATTTCAACTTATATTATGATTTTATTGATTTTAATTGAAGTGTTTGTAATATAAAACGTAGCTTATATGCTGGCAATTATTTGTAAAATTATTATATGAAAATGTATTTTCGTTCTTGTCTTACGTAGTTTATTGTTACTTTATTCAGCTTGTGATTAAGTTCTGTAGCTGTTTTTATGTTCCATGAAATATATTCCATTTTTAATTCTTGTCTTCAAATATCATTTTTTATATTTATTTTCTATTAGTTTAGGCATATGTATTCATTAATTTTCTGATCTTTCTTTCTTTATTTAATAATTTTTATAACAGAATAATAACTTATTCAATGTGCTATTATTTTAACTACGATGTATTTGCAAAACATACAATTTAATTTGATGTGTTAATCTTTTTTTTATATATTTATGCCTGGGAAATAAATCTGTTGTTCTATTGATTTTATAAAAATTAAAATAAATACATACTATTTTATCAATTACAACGAAAGGCTCTTCTACTAGGATACTCTCTTATGTCTCATTTGCGTATAAATTTGCTTGTATTTATTGGCAAAATAAAACTGACAAATTTTGTTCCATGTTTGAGCAAATTTTTCAGTATGACCAAGTGTTACCAGTATAGGCCCCAGTTAAGAATTAGAATTTAGCAACTCTTAATAAATAACTGCCAATTCTCAGCTCTTAAGCACTATTTGTGCCATCCTACAGCAATTTGTTTACTCACGTTTTCATTACCCACTTTAGAAATGGGTCTCTTATTTTATGATACGGCGTAAATTCCTAAGTGGAAATTAATGGCTTGATTATGGATGCCAACCGAACTTCATCCAACTGGCAAACATTAATGTGTAGTTGCGGAAAAATGTTATTTTTACAAGTAAAATTTCTTTTGCTGTCTTTTAGTTGTCATCTGTACTAACAACAACAACAACATCATCTGTACGAACAACGCAACTTTAGTACAGTTGCTATTCAGAATCGAACCATACATCGTGATCGATGAGACCCATTTCTAAATGGTTGTCAAATTTTGTTGACAATACCAATCCATATGACATCCAATGCATCCTCAAAAAGTCACTGTTTGGTGTGAATTTTATACGGGCGGCGTCATCAGGTCAGATTTTTTTGGTCAGGCCACCACTGTCCGCGACGAGCACTATAGGTTGATGATTGTCAACCTTTTTTTGGCTTAAATTCAATGATCTGGACACTCTTGAAATTCATATAAGGAAAATTTATTCGTCTTTGACCTTAAGATTCTAAACTACTACAAATTTTTAATATTCCCTGGTGATTATCTTAAGGAATATGCTTTTCATCGACGTTTACGTGTGCTAATTTTTACTTACAAAAAATTTTAGAGCAATTCAAACCGTCCAACTAATAAAACAAAGATTGCCTTTGTTGAGGCGTTCACTGTCTTCTTTTCACATCATAGTAATATGGACTTAACATTCCTATTGAATATTCCGGAGATATAGGCGACAAGGCTAACATTTTTTTCCAAATTAGCAAAAAATGCACTATATAAATCGGCCAAAAATGGACCTAGTGGGCTCGATAGGCATTGTCTCAAGGATTCCAAAACAGTTTTCCTTACGGTTGGACGTAACTTGGGAACGGAGATATAGGCGGTGAAACTTGTTGTTTTCTTCAAATGGGCAAAAAAAGTTCTCTATATAAATCGTGTAAAATTGTGGGTCTCTTGCGCGTTTTTGTCGATGACTTGCATTTTTTGTATCGATGACCCTTTATATAAACCGGACAGAATTGTGGAGGACTAACCGTTTTTGTCGATGACTTGCATTGCTTTGGCTAATGATTAGCAGTTTTTTGGTCGATGACTTCAATTTTTTTTGGTCGATGACTTGCATTTTATTGATCGATGACTGGCATCGATAACTTGCATTTTTTGGTCGATGACTTGTATTTTTTTGTTGATGACTTGCAATATTTTGGTCGATGACTAGCATTTGTTGATCGATAACTTGGATTTTTGATAAATATTACAAAATACTATGTATATACACTTTGAGTTTTGAATAAAAGGGAGGACGCTTTTCCTTTTCAACTCAGTACTGAATATAACGAACAATTCGCGAACGAACAGGCAGGACATCAATTATGTTCGTTAATATCGGAAAATTTCAGTATCCAAAAATGTATCTTTCGGAGTTGACTTTAAACTGTCCCTGTCGCAGCTAGTTCGTAATCATAGGTAATTGTAGGCACAATTAAAAATACTATGAACAAACCAGTTATTTATTGTATATAAAGATAATTACTTTTTATTGAAAGGCGTATCCCGACTATATCGCCATAAAATAATCTATATGACAGCCCATTAAAGTCGCTACCCAGTTCATAAAATACATGCATGTTTGAAAATATTTCATTGGAAATCGGAATAATCAAAAACATAATTGCAAGTTTATAGTTATATGGCAAGAATAGAGTATAATTCAATTGTAAAGGGTGATTTTTTAGCTATTACCTTTTTGGCAACACTGGTTTAAACAGCTCACGCACGTTTCGTGTTTTGTTTCACTGTCAAACATCTTCAGTTTGATCTATAATTTAACCATGAATCGTCTTACAAACGAACAACGCTTGCAAATCATTGAATTTTATTATCAAAATGCGTGCTCTGTTAAGAAAGTTCATCGCGCGCTTCTTCCATTTTATGGTCAGTTTAATCGACCCACTGAAGCGGCTATTCGGCTATTCTTTTTTGCCCAAAATGCAACGCTTGCATGACATGTGGTTTCAACAAGACAGTGGCGCATGCCACACAGCTCGTGTAACAATGGACTTATTGAGAGGCGAGTTCGGTGAACATTTTATTTCACGCCCAAATTTCTTTTTTTATTTGAAAGTACAATCCTTCCGGTTAATAATGGAAAATAATTTCATTCAAATGGCTGCCTCGGCTGGCCATGCAGTAGCCTACACGATCGATCCAAATTTTTAAGCACATTACCGATTGTGTGCAGCTGTATTTCACCAATGGCTTCACGAATATTGTCCTTTAAAGCGTCAATTGTCTCTGGCTTGTCGGCGTAACATTATCTTTGACGGCACCCCACAAATAATAGTCCAACGGTGTCAAATCGCAGCTCCGAGGTGGCCAAACGACATCAGCTCTGCGGCTGATAATGCGATCTTCAAAAACAGGGCGCAAAACATAGAGTGTAGCTTCGGCTGTGTGGCACGTAGCGCCGTCCTGTTGAAACCAAATGTTGCCAATATCCTCCTCTTCAATTTTTGTGAACAAAAATTCGTTCAACATGGCCCGATAACGATCGCCATTGACTGTAACGACCACTCCTTGCTCATTTTCGAAGAAAAATGGCCCAATTATGCCTCTGGACCAAAATCCGCACCAAACAGTGATTCGTTTTGGGTGCGTGCGGGTTTTCTGTGCCCCAAATGCGACAATTTTGCTTGTTTACATACCCGCCAAGATCAAAATGAGCTTCATCTGAAAATATGATTTTTTTGCCAAAATCGGCATCTTCTGTAAGTCGATCGCAGGCCCACTTAGCGAAGGGAAAACGCGTATACACAACCATATTCGTTCAGCGGAAGGATAAATCTAATTATCTGTCAAATCAGATGAGCTCAGTGTTACCATTCACGAAATAAGCACTAGTTAAAAAAAAACGTTAGATGGCGGACCCGATACAAAGCTTAAAGTGGCTTTTAATGTACTAAAGTAAAGAATATGATGTAAATTTTTAATTTCTAAAAATCGTCAAAATAAGGGCATAAATCGTCAAATCGTCAATATAATATTTTTGAAGCACAAAATCGTCAAAATGACGATAAATCGTCAAATCTAGCAGCTATGGATGTAAGATATATCGGCCATAGTAGTTATAATACAATACTATTTGTGATTACATTGTAATTTAGAAAAACAAATAAGAAATTAATTATCATAATTATGCATATGTTAATAGATGTTAGATTTGTTTAATATTTATAAAAACAAAAAAAGTATAATTAATTATCATTTACATTTTGATGATGTCTTTGTACGTACCTGTTACTTTGACAAAATCTTGGAAAATATTTTTTCGGACAGAATAGCGAATATGCTGCCATAAATACCCATAGTATGGCTAATTCATCTAACAGTTGACCGATGAGACTTAAAGTAGCGTGAAAATACATAGAACTTAGGCCAACGATAATCAGTAGTGCCCAAAGTACATGAATTCCTTGTGTTACAAATCGTCCATACTCTTTGAATAGATACATTAGAACAGGCGGTAGTAATAAAAACAGAAAATTACTTATCTAAAGTAATAATAAAAAAAAAGAAAAACAAGAAAAATAGAGAGTAATATAACAATAAAGGAGATAAAACCACAGTAATAAATTATAGAGAAAATATAAAAAAAAATAATACTCATATGAGCCGTTTATTTTGAAAGTGGTTTAAGTCCATTTTTTAAAAAAATTTAGTTAATGATAACAATAATCGTAATCCTATATAATCTTTTATTTTATAAACAATTTAAGTCTAGTATCATTAAAATTGCTATGATTTGGGGCACTTGAAAATTAGCTAGTTAACGAAATGGGAAAAAATTTATTTTGAAACTGGTTTAAGTCCATTGAAAGAAATAATTTTTTTCATAAATGATTAAAAAACACTAGTGGCGAACCTGTAAATTGGTTAAGGATATGTTGAATGCGATTAATAAAAAGTGAAGCCTATAAAATGTTTTAGAAAGAATCTATGGAAGTAGATACAGAGTTCAAACTACTTGATTTATTACCTTGTCGGGGAAGACCAAAGAACTTCAATAAAATAAAATAAACACCATTATACAAAAATGTACGTCCCATTTCAACTCCTAAGTATAAGGATATGATGGAGTTACTAAGGTATATACTACCTAAGCACCATGAATATTTTAACAACCTCACACATAATCTAAATGAGGAGAAATAATATGGTAAAATCTTTAATAAATGAATGTTAGTTTAATTTTTTAATAAATGAATTAATATTTATTTTTAAATATGTACTAGTTTTTCTAATTACATACGAGTAAATAAAAATCTGTATCTAAATTGAAAGCTTCCCTATTTATTTTAGAGCTATTACATTCATCTACATCAAAAATAAAATATTTACAATATCTGTTATTTAATATCTTTAAAATAATAATTTCAAGAACTTATCTTAAAAACCTAACTAATTACAGGAATCACTAGGTATACAATTCTTTTGGATAATTTGTTCAATATTATTGTGAAACTAAAGTATTTTGTTTGCTAATAAACCCCATGTAATAATTATATTGGAATTATATAAACGTAGTGGAGTAACTTTAAGTGAAAAATTTGACTTATAATAATATTAAACAAAGAACACAAAGTGGACCTATTCCTTTTCACAAACAAAAAAGTCATTTTATTAATTTTGAAAGTGGTTTAAGTCCATTTTAGGTTCTGAAACACCGCTTATTTTTCTAGTAAAGTTTAAAAAAAGTATTACGTTATATATTCTAACATGTTTAAGGTTACAAAGCCATAAGAACAACTTAATACCAGTTAACAATATTTTTGAAACAATTCAAACGCAAACCCTTAAATATCCCAATATAAGAAAAAATGGACTTAAACCACTTTCAAAATAAACGGCTCATATAAGTACATTAAACGAAATGTTCAAAGTTTAAAAATCTAAATAATAAAATAGTTCGACAATCAATTACATTTTTAGATTTATACTTAATATAGTAGAATTAATTTTAAATCTTATCATTAAATGCTACTGATTGTACTTTTGAATTCAGTTCTTAATTTGTTTGTACTTAATGTAATGAATTATGCAAGATAATGAAATAGTTTTAATAATCTTTTTAGAGTTGTGATTAATAAACTTTTTAAATAAAAAAAGATAATAATAACTCTTAAATTTTTTTAATTAATATTTTAAAAACAAATAATTAACTGCAGGGGTTAAAAGACCCCATTGACCATAAATGTTTTTGTTTTACTTTTTTGTGTTATTAAGACATCAATTGAAAGGCGATTTCGTAAGTTTATAATTAACAAAGAAAATGTATGTGTTTATTGTTGCTGTTATTGTTATTGTTTAAAATGACTTATTAATCAGCAATCACTTAACAAAGAAAATAGAAATAAAAATTTTGAATTACATACATACATACTCGTATTAATACTCCACCTCAATTGATATGACACGACAAGTAAAAATTTGTTAAGTAAAGTGTAATTTAATAAGTATGTCAGTTTTTGAATTTTTTAACATAATCTCCTTTGAGCTTTAAACACTGTGACTTGTGTTTCTTTAATTTTTGCATACATACATACATAATTGGTCATTACAGCCCTTCAGTCAGGATTACGACGTAGCTTCTCGCACCACTTACATATGTTGCGTGTGTTAATTTTATAAAGTTTAAAATTGACTCCGAACGATAGATTTTTGTGAAACTTTTCATGGCAATTTTATTCCCTCTCAGAGTTTTTGCCAGAAATCTGCTGAGAGGAAGTCACCGAAGAAATATTTTTTCATACTTCGTTTCGTTGGGGATGTCTGATTTGGAGTTTAAACCGAGGCCTCTCGTCCAATAAGCCCACACACTACTTACTACACTACGGCGATTTAGGTTTAGGTTAGAGGACGTGTCGGGACGACGTGAAGTCGCCGTAGTCTAGTAGGTAGTGTGTTGGCTTATTAGACGAAAGGCCCGAGTTCAAATCCCAGGTCAGGCATCAAAACGAAAATATGAAAATATTTCTTCGGCGACTTCCTCTCAGCAGATTTCTGGCAAAAAATCTGAGAGTAAAAATTGCCATGAAAAGCTTCTCAAAAATCTGTCGTTCGGAGTCGACTTTAAACTGTAGGTCCCGCCACTCATGTATAAAATTAACGCACACAACACGAGTGGTGTGAGAAGCTAGGACGTTGTACAATGGGTCAATTCGACCTCCGGGTACTGTACTTGTCATAGTTGACAAGTACACGTCCTCTAACCTAACCTAACCTAGAGGACGTGTACTTGTCAATTGAGACCCGGAGGTCGAATTGACCCATTGTATGGAACGTCCTTAAAATGGAAGGATAATAGTGGGGATAGGAAAAAGGAGAGGAAGTAGGAAAGGGAAAATGGGAAGCGGAGGGATTACACAGACCAAACAAAACAAAAAGGGAGAGCGCGACTACACCGATGAAGCCCTAGCACCTCTCAACCAGCTCAAGCTACTAATGAATCTGTGGAGAGCCTTGATGTCGGCTCTCGACACAGAATTCAAACCCTCAAAGAAGTCCCTGCCAAGGGTCCTCAACCTCAACTCACTAAGGGCTGGGCAGTTACAGAGGAGGTGCTCGACAGTCTCCAACTCCTCCTCATCGCAACATACACTGCAATAGTCCGGCTAATCTCGCAGTGCCCCGTGATAAAACCGATAACTAATTTTAAACTGGCCTTATCCAAGCCCAGCAGCCAAGACGGCATAGCCCAGCATAGACGGATAGGGTCCGGTCCAAAAGTCCTCAACGACTCCTTGCGCTCGCGAACGAGCCGTGATTTGCAGCAGACCGACGCAATGGCCCTTAGGGCAGCCTCGCTGTCAACGAAGATCATGTAAGGTTCCGAATACGAAGTGGGGCCACCAGATATGTCTCAATAGCCTTCAAGATTGCGAAAATCTCCGCCTGAAACACGCTGCAGTCATCATTCAACCTGAAGTGAAATTCAAGACCGAGTTCCCTACAGAAAACCCCAGCACCCGTACTTCCACCTAACTTAGACCCATCTGTGAAGATGGGTATACCTCTCTGCCCCTGGAGTACCCCACCATTCCATTGTGCCCTTTACGGTATAAGTATTCTGAACAGAGCTAGTGTTAAAGTTAACAGAGCAATGTTAACAAAAAATATAAAAAATAGTCAAGGAAGAAATCACCAAAATATACGATATCAGAGAATGGAGTACCCATTCCATTCCTTTAAAATTGTGCTCCACACGTTCCTGAGTGGAACAGCTGCTTTGGTAATTCGGTAATTCTTTTGAAAATTGAAAAACTTTGACAAAAAAATATTTGTTTTAAAAATGTTAGGATAGGACGATCGATATTGTGGAAAAATGGGACTTCCTGCAGGTATACCACTATTGTAGCCTAAGGTGTCTCCAATTAATCCCAATTAGTATCCTAAATAATTTTGGAACTTGAGATGTCGAGCTTGAAAGATTCTCTTTGTTAACAGTGGCTGGGAATGATGAATGATATTGTGAAAAAATGGGACTTGCTGCGGGTATCCCATTATATACAAATTGTAGCCTAAGGTGTCCCTAATAAAGCCCGATAAGTGGTATTTCCCAAATAATTTTGGAACTTATGATATCGGGTTTTAAAAATTCACTCTGTTAACAGTGTCTGGGTAGGATGATCGATATTGTAGAAAAATGGGACTTGCTACAGATATCCACTATATACAAATTGTAGCCTAAGATGTCCCTAATTTATTATGGACTAATTTATTCTCTAATATCGTATATTTTTGGGTGATTACTTCCTTAACTTTTTTTTGAATTTTCTGTTAACCACTTAACATTGTTCTGTTAATTTTAACATTAGTTAAAATTTTTGGGTTTTGTCTTTGCTAGTTAAATTCGTATTTATCTTCACACACATAAATACTGCTGCACTGGGAATCCGATACTTTGATATCGGAGTAATGATATACGCATACATATTTATCAACAGTAAAGCGGCCATTATAACCCTAGAAAATGTGTTAACCAACCACATCTAAGATTGTCCAAGAACTTCGGGTGTCTTTAAAGGAAATAGCGAGACGTTCCATGAGACAACATGTAACAACAAAGTCGATGCACCTACAAAGGCTAGTGCAACAGAATATTGAATTGAATTCATACGTGATATTCGCAAGCTCCTACAGAGGTTCAAGCAAATGGTCTCAAACTTCATTCACTTTTAGAGAGATTAGACAGATCTGGCCCGATATGGACATATGTAGAACAAAACTTGAGATAAACTTGATCAGAGTCGTCCACCTAAGGAACCTTATAGCAAAAATGTGTACGAATTTATGAAGCCTAAACCAGCGATGGCCTGATTGCTTTCCTAGTGACCTTGGACTTACGCCAAATTGAATCGAACTGTTTAAAATTTTTAATTATTGGCTCTTGCTGCACTGAAAGTTAAAAAGCTGAACGGAAGGCAGCTCGAATGCAATAAATTCTAATTAAGACAAGGATTGTAAAACCCCATACTAAACAATATACTGTAACGTGCAGATAGGTAGCCACATCACTATTACCAAGATACTGTACTCTTTAACACTGCATTGTAGTTAAGCCTGTCTCGAATACTTGAACGAGGCCTACTATAACTTTCTAAACCTTTCATCTATTTATACTGGAACTTAAGTGTATAAAAATTTAATTGTAGAAAAAATTTGAAAATTATTATTAACACGTTGACTGCCACGGCAATTTTCAGAAAACTGGCCAAAAAACGACACTTTGATTTTTTCACATTAGTGAGTACGTGATAACTCGTAGTCCGGAGTCCGAGTTATCTCGTAGTTGGCAGTCAACGTGTTAAGTACTACTCAAATTTACCCATGTCGTGATTATACTTTGGTTGTACGGTTAATCGCATTAATCTCAGTGGTATTAACAAACATTTAGAATTTGTGTAATCCGTACGTATGTGTCATTAAAATTTGATTGTGTAGTCATTTCATAAAACAAAGTCAACATTCTCTAATTAAATTTAATTTTAATTTTAATGAAGTTTATATTCAACTTTTATTTGAGTACAGAAGTCGATAAAATCAGCACTCATTGCATATATTTTTAAAATACAGTGATGTTTAATGCAATTACTGCAAAGTATTATAACGTATTTATTAGAAACTTTGAATACGTTAAAGGACTTACTAACATGGTTAATTTATTTTTTTATTCAATTGTTTTAAAGCGATAAATTTATTTTAATACAAATTTTTCTTAAATAAACAGTGAGGAATAGTAAAAATAAATTTTAATTCAAAAAACCATATCTAATATCTCTAATTTAATAGTTTTTTAACTTGAATTTAATATGGGGATGGTCAGTTAAAACACTTTAATAACAGTGTTATTAAATGTATTTTAAATATGTGTAAATTTTACACTTACTAAGCAATAATTAACACAGTAATTTACAATTTAAAATGATTGCACACTGGGAAGCAATTAAAAATGTTTGGCTTAAATTCTACAGAAGTATGTACATACATGCAAACGAAAACAAATTAAAAGTAGACCAATAATAATAATTTAATAATAAATTTAACAAATAATATTTAGTCAATAAGAAAAATAAGAAAAAATAATCTAATATATAAAATTCTCGTGTCACGGTGTTAGTGGTTAAACTCCTCCGAAATGGATTGACCGATTTTCATGAAATTTTGTGTGCATATCGTTTAGGTCTGAGAATCGGACAACATCTATTTTTCATACCCCTAAATGTTAAGAGGGCGTGGCAAATCGTTAAAATTGAATATTTAGGTACATATTGATCGTAGACGAAAAAAATTTGGTGGGTAAGTTCGTAAAGTCGATATCGACAAACTCACCAAAAATGGGCTTTCCAACCCTCCCCCTTAAAGTGACACCTATAACTCTTAAACTACTGAACCGCTTTTAACCATTCTTTTTTGTTCGAAAGCTTATCAGGTTTAGATGGTTTAAAAAAAATTCGATATAGCAAAAAGTAGGCGTGGCAAACCTTTAAAATTGAATATTTAGGTACATATTGATCGTAGACGAATGCAATTTGGTGGCTAAGTTCGTAGAGTCGATATCGACCAACTCACCAAAAATGGGCGTGGCCACCCTCCCCCTTTAAAAGTAGGCTAATTCGATGGTTTATAACTACATATGTACACATATCCTGACCTTCAGTCAGGATTTCGACCTAGCTTCTCACACCACTTATGTTGTGTGCGTGAATTTTTATACATGAGTTTAAAGTCGACTCCGAACGACAAATTTTTTTAGAAGCTCTTCATGGCAATTTTATTTACTCTCAGAGTTTTTGCCAGAAATCTGCAGAGAGGCAGTCGCCGAAGAAATATTTTTTTTTCATATTTCGTTTTGATGCCTGACCTGGGATACGAACCCGGGCTTTACGTCTAATAAGCCAACACACTACCTACTAGACTACGGCATACAATATTGTATACAAATAATACTTTTAAAAAGCGGAAATTCTATTACAAGTATTTCATTACTAGTCATATTCATTACTCGCCATAAAGTTTTTTTTTTATTTTCTCAAAAAGTTTGAATAGTAATTACCCATTGTGTTTAGCAAAAAAAAAAAAAATACTCGCATGCAATATGTGAAAAATAAAAACTAAATAAAATAAACTAAGTTTTTAAATAGACACTAACATAGAACAATAAGGTCAATCACACATTTGAACCTATTTTTTCACATTCCAAATTGAAATTTCATAAAAAGGTATCAAAAAAAAAATGGAAAAAAAATCATAGCACTAATTCAATAATTGTTGAGTATGGAAAAACAAAATAAATAAACTACATACATACACTTAACAAAATAATTGAGTAAAATATGTATTTTAAGTGTCAAGATTTAAATAGGTTTTAAACATAAATATATTCATTTTTAGAAAATAGAACAAAATATGCTAATCAGATATTATTGTAAGTAACGTGCAATGAACTCAATAGTATAACGGTTTTCAAAGTGTAGAAATATTGTGCATACAATATGTACATATATGTACATACGTATATCCAAGTCCAGTGGTGAAAAAAGTATCGGGTCCGCCATCTAACGTTTTTTTTTTTCAACTAGTGCTTATTTCGTGAATGGTAACACTTAGCTCATGTCTGATTTGACAGATAATTAGTTTTATCCTTCCGCTGAACGAATATGGACCATCCAATGCGTTTTCGCTTCGCTAAGTGGGCCTGCGATCGACTTACAGAAGATGCGGATTTTGGGAAAAAAAAATCATCTTTTCAGTTGAAGCTCATTTTGATCTTGGCGGGTATGTAAACAAGCAAAATTGTCGCATTTGGGGCACAGAAAACCCGCACGCATTCATGGAAAAGCTGACGCACCCAAAACGAGTCACTGTTTGTTGCGGATTTTGGTCCAGAGGCATAATTGGTCCATTTTTCTTCGAAAATGACCAAGGAGTGGCCGTTACAGTCAATGGCGATCGTTATCGGGCCACGTTGAACGAATTTTTGTTCACAAAAATTGAAGAGGAGGATATTGGCAACATTTGGTTTCAACAGGACGGCGCTACGTGCCACACAGCCAAAGCTACACTCGATGTTTTGCGCCCTGTTTTTGAAGATCGCATTATCAGCCGCAGAGCTGATGTCGTTTGGCCACCTCGGAGCTGCGATTTGACACCTTTGGACTATTATTTGTGGGGTGCCGTCAAAGATAAGTTTTACGCGGACAAGCCAGAGACAATTGACGCTTTAAAGGACAATATTCGTGAAGCCATTGGTGAAATACAGCTGCACACAATCGATGTGCTTAAAAATTGGACCGATCGTGTAGGCTACTGCATGGCCAGCCGAGGCAGTCATTTGAATGAAATTATTTTCCATTATTAACCGGAAGGATTGTACTTTCAAAAAACGAAATTTGAGAAAATATTCAGTAGTTTTTTTAAAGCATTTTCAAAAAAAAAAGTTATTTGGCGGACCCTTTATCATTATAAAGCTATTTTTGGTTTCATTTCATTCAATTTATTACAATTTCTTTTGTTTTTTGTTAAAATTGTATACGGGTCATTTATTGGCATTCAATTTCATTATTTAAAAACGACTTCGAGTTTATTATTAAATTCAATTATAAGTGAGTAAATATCTTAAAGCAGAATAATAAAAAAATACACCCACAATTTGTGATCTTCTTTAATTTATTCGAGATTAAATTGTAATTGATTATCAATTTAAGATGTTTTAATAACCACTTTTTAACCTCTAATCATATATCCTAATGTACTCTTTCAGGTGATTCAAATTCGTTTGAAAAACTAGCTCTTTAAAGAACTCGGAATCATTCTCATGTGATCAACATTTAATATTTGAAGGATGTAATTCCAATGTGCTCAACGTTCAATATTGTTTCTGGACTAAGAAGTAACTATGGGTCGTGTAAACCTTAAGGAATCAGAAGTTCTTCATGTCGTGGAAAAGAGAATCTAATGTGATATTTACTGTTACCAGGATTCGCAATATTCTAGCCTCTTTAAACCGAGACTGAAAAGAGTTCCCTTCGTGTGCTTTCATTACTATTTACAACTCCTATATCTGATGGAAAGTGAAATACAACAATTATCGTGCTATAGCTGATAAAGTCTATTTTGAAAATATTCGATGGCATAGCGGAAAGAGCAAAACTAGGGTATTTATCACGATGTTTCTTTAGATTCGCTCGTTTGCTGCTGCTTTAGCAGCATGAACTCTTAGACCATTGTTCACATAAAATCCGACCACACTGGCGGGAAACCTAGTGACAACATTGTTTTTGTTGTATACAGCAGCGAAACGTGATAATTGTTTAATTTTAATTAATCGATTTTAATCAAATTAGTGAAATTAAGATCGAGTAACATTGTTTTTTATATTTTCTTAAATTTAATAATAAAATGTACACTTTTATCAAATAAAACGGGGTGTTTATTTCCATTTGACGCTCACTGTATATAACAGAATATAAACTGTCATTTTTAAATATCACCACTCTTCAGTATAGAATTGTTTCCTAACACTACTCAAAAGATGTTGATGGTCGACGACTTCGGTTCGTCATAACATAGAGTGGGCCATCTATCGGTTTATTTAATCGGTTATTTCAAATCTGGAATACTTATGTCATTCTATAGAAGTCGCCGTAGTCTAGTAGGTAGTGTGTTGGTTTATTAGACGAAAGGCCCGAGTTTAAATCCCAGATCAAACATATAAACGAAAATATGAAAATATTTCTTCGGCGACTTCCTCTCAGCAGATTTCTGGCAAAAACTCTGAGAGTAAAAATTGCCATGAAAAGCTTCTCAAAAATCTGTCGTTCGGAGTCGACTTTAAACTGTAGGTTCCGCCACTCATGTATAAAATTAACGCACACAACACGAGTGGTATGAGAAGCTAGGACGTTGTACAACGGGTCAATTCGACCTCCGGGTACTGTACTTGTCACAGTTGACAAGTACACGTCCTCTAACCTAACCTAACCTATGTCATTCTATTCTGCCACAAAATTCAGTATATTTTCTCCACTGAACATAATGCAGCGATTTACGCTTCGTTTTCGCTTCGCTACATGGACCAACGACAAACTGCACGGTGATGTCGATTTTTAAAAAAAAAATCATCTTCTCGGATGAAGCTCACTTCCATCGTGATGGGTACGTTAATAAGCAAAATTGCCATATTTGGGGTTCATGAAACCTACACGTTGTCTTACAGAAGCCAATTACGAGTGACTATTTGGTGCGGCTTGAGTAGTGGAGGCATCATTGGCCCATATTTCTTTGGCAACCATTACGGTCCATGGAGACACCTTTCGCACCATGATAACCGATTTTTTTGTACCCGCTCTTCATTGTATTGCTATGAACGATGTTTGGTTTCAACAGGATGGTGCAACTTGCCACACATCTCATGCCACAATCGATTTATTGCGTCAAACATTTGATGGCCATTTAATTAGCCAAAATGATGATGTCAATTGGCCGCCAAGAAGCTGCGATTTGACACGGTTGATCTATTTTCTGTGGGGCGCTGTTAAAGAAAAGTGTTATGCCTATATGTATCAGCCACCATTTCAATAAATTCAACTAATTTTTTAGCAGTCAATAAAATTTGTAAATAATTTAAATAAAGCATATGAAAAATATGAATTTTAATTAAAAAAAAAAACTAAGTTTAATGTGAACTACTGGAGCAGATTCTGGAATGATAGCGTCACCATCTAGCGCGTTCTATTGAAATGCATTGGGTTGGCGTGTCGAGTGCAGTTTTGAGGAACCTTGCTCAATGCGTTCTACTAAAAAAGGTTTGCTCTTGTTTTAATTTTCGCTTACAGTATTATCCTCTCGGAATGGGGTTAGTGCGCTACTGGACATATCATTTAGAAGAGGAATTGAGCCACGTAATCGATTTTGAAATACGAAACACCGCTGTGAGAAATGGTTTGTCCATTGCTGTATTCGATTGTGTAATCTTTGGTTTGTAGCCAAATAATTTTCCCACTCCACCACGTCACCTCTGTTTTTTTCTTGTATTTTCTTTTTACTGACTGATTATCAATTTGTGATTATACCATAAATTACTCAATAGCTTTTTTGCATTAAATATATCGAATTTTAAAATCTTTATGAGTCTTAATTCATGAGTTATTTTTCTACCGAATAGCTATAGATTACACAGCCCTGCATGGGTTTTGCATGAAGATTATCTAAAAGAGTATTTCCAAACATTCTATTTAAAATTGAAATTAAACACTCTAACAGGAGAATATTTAGAGGGTTATAGAGTATTCAGAGCGTAAAGTCTTAGCTATGGTCTTATATAGTACTTTCTACACTCTTTGAAAATTAAATTATTAATTAAATAAGGAAAAGGTTATGAAAGGCGCTGTGTATAATTGTGAGGAATAGTACTTTAATGATGGTACATACTTCTTTTAAAAAAGTTTTTTTGAATAAATTGAAACAAAATGAATCAAATTTTGCTAAAAGTAAACAAAACATAATATTTCTGCCTATGAATACAAAAATCGAAAAAGGGATTAAATGATTCTTATTAATTTTTTCATAATCGTAAAGCAGGGGTTACCAAAATTTTTTTGGTTGTGTATTAGTGAGTAAGAGAGAGAAAATAAGTTGAGAGCTTACAGTCATAGAAAAATGTTAGTAATATACCCTATTTTGATTTTCATTTCATCAACATACATAAAGGTAAACATCTTTGACTTGATATTTATGGATATTTTTTTAGATATTATCTGGGTACTAATTTTGGTTCATAAATTTCCTCTCCTCTTAATAACTAGCCTTTTAATTTTTCCAAAATATTGATTTATGTCTATAAAAAAGTTGTTTCTTTCCATATCATCTAAATTATTTACTTGACTATTAAAACAATCAAAATGTGTTTTAAGAACATGTAAGACTTTGAATTAAAAAAAAAGGATTTTTTAACATAAAATATTTTTTGAGTGTAAACCTAAAAAAAATATAGCATCCGCAGACATGTGTGCTTGTCGCAGTCTGATCGACAACCAGCGTTGCCATTTGCCAAGTTTTCCCTTTTTTTTCCAAGTTTTTTGAGATGCGAAAAAGTTTTCATAAAATTTGTTTTCTAACAAAACAAGTTTTTTCGACAAAATTCAATTAAAATTTTTTTTTAATAAATTCAATAATAATAACACGAAATATTTACATTTTTAAATAAAATATTGTGTATTTTATTAGCGCCGTGCAAAAATAGCAAAGAAACACCAACAGAGGGCATCGTGTTCCGGTATTTCCTTTAAATATTTTGGTACTTTGGTAGAAAACAAGTTTTTTTTGGAAAAAATATTAATATAAAATAAAAAATTTTTTTCCCAGAAATAAAAAGTTTTTTAAAAAAAATTTCTGGCAACGCTGGCGACAACTAAACAAAAGAGCATAAGCAATATGTTTGAATTTTCTCTGCACAATTGTACTATGAAACGGTAATCCCTGTCGTAAAGGTATTTTTTATTTTATTAATATTAGTACCAGGAGAAGATGTTAAAGAGATTTCAATTGTAGCAGTTCAAGGATGTTTTTTATTTCCTTGGACTACTTAAACAACAACCGCAATAATAAAAAATTAAATAAAAATTTTTGTACACAAATTTATCGTTATTTTCTTTGTTTTTTTTTTTTTTCTTTGTTAATTGCACTTTTTGTAAATATCTACACTAATTTATCGTTATTTTATTTTTTTTTATTTTTTAAACATAAAAAAAAATTAAATAAAAATCGTTCTACACAAATCATCGTTATTTTCTTTGTTTTTTTTTTCTTTGTTAATTGCACTTTTTGTAAATTTGCAAAACGAGAAGGTCCTTACTCATGAATCTTATTAAAGAGGCAATGCAAACAACATTTTTTCTTTTTCATTTCTTTTTTCGAAATGTACCTCTTTGTAAAATTAATTAATATTGTTAAAATAAATAATAAAATTGTGTTTAAATTAAAAAATTCTGGTTCATGGTTAGTCCGTTGTAGTAAATTATTTAAATGCAAGGAAAAAACTGTACGAATGGATATGCACATCAATGTATGTATGTGTGTATATATGTACATGTATGTATGTTGACCACACTTACCGTATTTACAAATTCTGCAATATTTGCTGAAATTATGTAGTTGCCTTCACACCAATCAACGGGTGAGCTGCCCGGTCGCAAATGCTCCCAGGCCATTGTATATATGTCAAGTTGGGAACCTATTGTTTTTGTTTTTTTGTCAACACTCACAAAGAAAAGGCAAACGATATGACACTGCAGCAACAACAAAGAATGCAGTGTAGTGCAGAGCTAAGGGCGCTAATTTGTGCAAATCAGTTTTTACTGACACTTTGGCTTAGTCGTGTTACAATTTGATAAAAATATATTTTTTTGACAATTTTTTTAAAGTGCACTCATATGCAACTAAATTGTACTAAATAGGTATATAATTTTCCCTTTTTTATGACACTTCCTTTTGTTGTTTGTTTATATGGCTATGGTTGATGTTTGTATTTCGCTTCTGTGGTCGAGGTTGCTTGTTTTTTTTAATTTAGTTTTTACAAACAAATAGTATTCTTTTTTATATTTCTTATGTAATTTGCATATATTTGTGTGACATTTATACAAATAACTTATAATTTTGGTTTTTACAATAATTATGTACAATTGAAATTTAGAAGTGGAAAAACTTAGTTTGGGTGTTTAAACATTCTAGTTCGAATTCATCTTTGCACTACCACACAATTATTTGTACAAAACACTGCAATGCACTAAACAATACGCACTCAACAGACATCTGCTTTTATTGAAAATTTACGTTCAACTAAACAGTATTTTCCTTCTTTTATTTCTCTTATTTAATGCTATGTATTGTTGTTTTGCGTGTTTTTTTTTTTTTTGAAATCGATTCATTCATTTGTTGTAAAAGAGGAAAATACAAAAACAGCAACAAATGAATACGATAAGAAAAACAAAGAGAGAGAGATAGAGAGAAATTATAAATGTAAACAGAGAACAATGGAATGTTTGTTTTCGTATTAAATTATGAATGAAAAGTACAACATTCCTGCATATAACATGGTTAAAAGTGATAACAAAGATGTTAATTAGCAGAAAGTAATATTACTTTTAAACTATATATATTAATTGAGGTAATTTTTAAAAATATTAAATATCCGGATGTGAATTTTTTAATGGAAACGGATATATGTTTATTTACTTTTGGAAAATTCTCACTTTGCTAATGTTTGTGTTCAACAGCATACGATTTTATGGAGATGCCGTATTATATAAAAATATTATGTTAAATGAGTAATGACAATTATGCGTTTCTTTTGATAAGCCAATTTTAACAGGAAAAATTAACAAGTGTAGTTAGGCCATTAGTTTTTTTCCAGGTTTCAATAATATGTATAACTTTTAAGATTTTTACCGTTGTTCATAAAAGCTTCAGACATCAATAATAACAGTGTGCCGATGAGCTAAGTGTCACAATTGGCTTATATAAAGTTCAAGTTAGTTCCGAATAGAGATGTGATAAATATAAAAATGTTAAATGCCCAATTATATCAGATCATATTACTTGAATGGGAGATAGCAAACTGTAAAATAGAATTAAGTAAGACATTAAAAGCTTTATATACTAGATAGAGAGATTATACATATAGAGAAACAGAAAATAGAAATTAAAGAATAATGGCGGAATATTTTCCAATCTGAGTATAGCTCCAAGATACAACACTCAAAATATGAATCAAATACAAATATAAGCCAAACTTTTCAATTTCTCCTTACATTATTGTATTATTTTAATAACAATTTGTTTTATCAGTATTATTCTATTCGCTTTATTATTTAGGTATTACTGTAGTTCGATTGCAGTCTGGTAGCTTTTAAATTAAAAAACCGATACGGTAACATTTAGAAACACAGCGTATGCGTTTTATATATTTTTTCTTCAACAGTTTGCAAATAGTTATTTTTATTATAAGAAAGTATAAAAAATACACACAAGACATAATATATTTTTTTATATTAAGAATGTCTTCAGCAATATATTTGGAGAATTATTTAGATGGTAAGTTTCAAAATACAGCAAAATGTAGAAAACACTTATCCTTGCATCCGTTTACAATAACTACACAATGCATTTTCACAAATTTCTTTTCACTTTCCCAAACAATATACTCCATCATCTCCATCATACCATATTCCAATCCAACAAAAATAAATGTATTTGTGAACCACAAAACAATGAAATCAACAAAATATATGTACAACGTTCTACTACTAAAGTCTTATCCAATATAGGATTAGAATCCTTACCCACAGAGTTAGAAAGGAATTTTAAACTTATGCGCAAATTGGATGACAGAGCACAGACTGCTATGAAGAGTATAGACAGTCATGCCAAAGAGTTTATGCGTAAATTAGCCGACAGCAGTGCAACTATGACAGATGAAGAAAGGCGAGAAAGATTAACGGATATACAACAATTATTTGGTAAAGCTAAAGAGTACAGTGATGATAAAGTGCAATTGGCTATACAGACATATGAACTGGTGGATAAACAGATAAGACGGCTGGATAATGATCTTGCACGTTTTGAAGGTGAAATTCAAGAAAAAGCATCGTCCACCAGAGGTAAATCGGAAGAAGCACAAGTAAAAAGTAAGTACATATGTCGTTTATAAGTTATATTATTTTATTGAATATTACTTTTTAACAGAAGGGCGTAAAAAAACAAAAGATGCTGGCAAAGCGACGGGTAAAAAGAAACGCAACACTTCATCAGATGATGAGGCTAATAACAATGCGACTATTGCAGCAGCAACTACAGGTGGTCAGGGTGGTAAAAAGAAAAAGCAGAAGGTAAATCAAGAAAAAGAGACTCGCAAAGGGGGTCAAAAGGTAATCATCTCATTATTCCATTTAACATATTTTCTTTTAAAAAATTAAATTTTGTTAAACATCTTTTTTTGGTATGGTATGGTATAGTCTGTAATCTGCAAAATACTAAGCGTTGCAATTTTAATTCAATTTGTAGTGGTTAACATATTAATTGAAAATGTAGTACAAAGTAGTATTCTAATATTTTTAATCCCGAAAAAAAACGAGAAAATTATACATATATTTTAGTAACTTACCGGTAAATCATATTAATTGGATTATGGCTTAATTATATACAAGAGTTGATAAAATTTTAAATAATTGCAAAATTTTAATGGCACAATGGTGATCGAATACAACTCAATTGTTTGTATCCTTTCTCCGAATAAATTATTTATATAATATAGGAAAATTCATTCCGGGACATTTGTTTATTTAATAAATAATTTTCATTAGTTAAAGATTTTTTTTGCTGCAATAAGGCAACAAAAGCTCATATTGTTCAATTAAAATTTCTACTTGTGCCTAATTTTTCTACATTTAAAACCTGTTTTCTTTGCATAGTTTTAAGAAAGTTATTATTACTTCTCTATTCGAATTACATTCTTTCGTTCAGTGAACTACATATTTTCTACAAATTCTAGTAAAAGCTTAAGTTGTATAGATAGCAATGAATTTTTCGAATTAGTCTTTAGATTGAAAATGAAAAACACATTGACGAACAGTAGAAAAAGTAAAGTTTGAAAATTGACACATAGCCGAGGTGTACATAAACGACTGTTTCGTTTTTGACGGCTATTGCAAATGTCCTTCAACGTAACGTGTTCAAAGCCTTAACGCCTGATAATTTCATTCGCTCATTCTTCCATTGTTTCATTACAAAATGCATGCAAATTTTATATTCAATTCAATTATGTACATGTCAAGCATAATTACCATTATTTTTTGTTTTCTTTACTACTCAAAGCAGAAAAATGTTGATTTAGATGACTCTGAAAAGGAATCTGGCCTCACATCTGCTACACATCCCAGTGACGTGCTGGATATGCCTGTAGATCCCAATGAACCCACATATTGTTTGTGCCATCAAGTATCTTATGGTGAAATGATTGGTTGTGACAATCCAGATGTAAGCATTTGAAAGCATTTATTACGTTAATGTATATACTAAAGTTTATAATTTATTTTAGTGCCCCATTGAATGGTTTCATTTTGCATGTGTTGGCCTTACGACTAAACCAAAAGGTAAATGGTTTTGTCCAAAATGTACACAAGATCGGAAGAAGAAATAATTCCAGCAATACCTTTTTTTTATATTTGTATTATTATAGTTGAAATTTTTTACAATATAAGATTTATTTTAAACAATGTTTTTTAATCTGCATTAGTTTCTCATTTAAAAATTATTGTTGAAGGTAAACAGGAACTGCATACACAACCTAATATTAATATGAAGTCCAATATTAATATGCGTTCCATTTCAGATTCTGTGGTACAGTTTCGGACGCATATATGTAAGTGCCGTGTGGGTTAAATCCAATAAAATATATTCTAATTTAAAACATTTTTGGAGTAGAGAAAAAAACGTAAAATCATAATTTTTTGATTTCTTTGCATAAATTGTATTGATTTTTTGAGAACGCAAAATAACTTGAAAACATTTTAAAAACCTATCAGTTTATTCATTTCGCCTCTTAATCTTCGCGAATTCTTTGAAAAGCGAAAAAGCAGAACACATTTAAAGTCTCGGAATACGTATCTTTGAAATAATCAATGTGATACAAAATAGCGAAATTTCTCAAATTAAAAAAATTCCTTCTAGCTCATATTAAGATCTAGACTTTATAAATATCGCCTTTCTCGAATTGCCAGAATACCCTAAAAAATCGCAGCAAAAGAATTTACACAGTGTTTTAATTTAAAAACGTTCACTTCATAATCTTCCTTCGAAAAATGACTCCAAATTGGTTAAAATAATCTTGCATGTTTAATTTAATTTCGTATTTAAACAATACCAAAAAAATTTAATTAAATTACCTTTATGAACAAAGAAGTAAAACATCGTTAATTGCTTTCCATTTAATTCAAAAGATTTCTTTTTTATTGTATATTTTTTTAAATTTTTTAAATTGCTATTCTATTTATTTATTTGGTTTCTTAAATCCTCCATAATTTACAATAAAAATAATCAATTCAAAAACATCATTGAGATCGAATACATACTAGCATTACTGTTCATGATATATCATTATAATCCAATTCAAATTGTTTAATAAAATGTTGGATATTAAATTTGAACAAGAATGCACTTTATTTGCAAATATGTATATTGCACGGAATAGAAAATGATATAAACGTTGTATTAGAAGTCATAAAACATAATTGGTCCGTATAATTTTAATCTCTATAAATACAAATTTATTTTTGTATAAAATTGAAAAGCAAATAGAAAAAATATTCAACAATTTAATTAATACGTAATGGAGAACAAAGAAAGAATATGTGTATAACAATTGTTCTTCAGAGTACAATTAGTTTTCTCTCGAATTTTTTTGCTTTAAAGGCTGATTGATAGTTTTTAATATCAAATTATTTTTTGGTTAAAATAAAATCGTTATAACAATATTTACGATTTAAAATGTTCCTTTATGATTTCTAATTTTCGTATTTAAGAATAATGTTTACAAAATTTCTTTTGTAATATGAATGAGAGTATAAATGAAATGAATGAAAACTATTGGAATATCATTGTACTTGTGAGGAATTTAAGTTAAAAGTTTGTAAACTATGACACTTCTGTTATAAAGTTTCGTACACTGCGGATATTAGATGAAGGTTTGAGAGAAAATATAATTTATAATTAGAAAACCATATATTAGATCCTAAGACCACATTAACAAATCCAACGAAATCTTGTAGGTACGTTTTCTTTCCTTTCTGTAACTTTGGTTTTGTTTTTGGTTTACTTGTGTTAATAATGTGTTAACTGAAAAACTTTTATTGTTCAGAATTATCATAATTATTTTGTTTGAAATGATTTTTTTGAAAAACTCCACAAATTTAATTCTCTTTTGCAATAGAATTGTAACTTTTTATTTCTTTCGATTAACCAGTGAAATAGAAAACAACAATAAATACGTTTATATATTTAGTATCTGAAACGCCTCTGTTTGCAATTTTGAATAAATTAAAAAAATTAGTCTCAATCATCTTGATCTATTTTACTGCTATTGCTACGTAGACTCCATAATCTTTTCAGCCATGATTCTCTAGATTGATTTGCAGAATATTCATTGTTTAACTTACTAAAACTACTGAAAACATCCTTCATTGCTAAGGCTTTTCTATATGAATAATTTTTAGTAGCTAAATACATTTTTTGTAAAGTATCCGGCATTTGTTTCTGTGCTACCCATGACTTGATACTTTGTGGTATGGGTACACCCGGGTCATCGTAATAAGTTAAGATATAATGGACGCCAGGTTCTTGAAAACCACGCAAAGGCTTAATAACCATTAAACTCCAATAGTCTGTAACGCGTACCTTGTTAACGACTCGAGGATATTCAGGATGCTGAGTGCCACGATTAGCTACCATCATAACTTTGCGTGTATCATCGCATATATAACGTCTGCAATAAATGTAATCTCTATTGTTAAAGAATTTTGGCCACTGCATTTCCCAGTAAATTAAATGCGAATTTGTTCCAGGCAGAGGATCTTCTTCTATCAAATGTAACGCTACTGCTGTATCATCCCATTGCTTACGATAGTCTAAATCTAATTGTACATGCAACAGGTCAGATGCTGAGATATCATTAAATCGAGCGTATACTTTATAAGCATACATGGCAGTGCGTTCTTCACGTCTCCATATATGAAATTCATTTTTGCAGAAATATGGTTCCCATTTATTATCCCTATAGCCCCCAATCATGGCATTACCCATTACCGCCGCTCCATCAACAGTATTTTTGTCCAAATTCATAGATTCATTTGATGATTTCTTATTGCCTACACTACAATAACAAAATTTCATATTTTGGGCCTTACAAAGATCGCATAATTTATTATGATGTAAAGTATTAAGAAACTCCATGTCTCCGTTACATATGCTGAAATTCGCTAAACTTAGGCGTTCCTTATTCCAATCGAAACCGGATCCGGTGTTGGCAGTTAAACTGCCAACCACACCTACTGCACTTAAAACCAAATTTGTTCCTTTAAATTGAGGCAAATGTCGATGATAGGATCTGATAAGCAGTTTTAAGCCATGTGATCCATAAACGCGATGATAAAACGTAAATAGCTGTTGCAGACGTCTAGATCTCTGAGCCAATATGGATTCGCATTGATAGCACCAGGCTTTTAAAGTGGCATTTGAGCTATGCTTGATATTCGAGAGTATACGTTTAAAAAACATTTTTGCCGCTACCTTTTCTCCTTCTTCTTTTACTTCAATTTTCAGTAATTTTTTTAAAATATATTTAATACATGTTGTCAAAATTTATAGGATTTCGGTTTTTATTCGCTTGCATAACATTACACGCCTTAGCAATTGTCTTCGTTATTTCTATATTATTTTTAGTTGTTTCGTTTAGTTAGAATATGTATTTATATCAAAAGATCTTAATCTATTGTTTTATTTTTTATTTAGGTAATTAAATTACAAATTAAAATTTAAACGAGTAGCAAGAAACAAAATTTTATGAGCCGAAAGTGTGTGTGTCGGTACATGTGAACTGCGGTTGTCAAAAAAAAAAAAATTAAAAAATAAACAAAATACACAGTGTTGTCAACTTTTAATGAAGTTGAATGCAAATACACCTGCGTATAAAAAAGAAAACCAAATTGAGAAATATTTAATTTTTAAATAAAAAAACTTTTTTATTAAACAATTTCCATTATGTTACGACAAAAATTTTATTTGAACGAAATTGAAAATTATTTCTTCAAACTCTGGCCTTTTCGTATTCGTAAATATTCAGCGTTGTACAAAAGTGTATTATTGATTTCCAATCAATACTACTTACTGCAACTTAGTGATTCTGTCTCGTGGTTGTCTGTCTTGTTTTTATTTTGGTTAAACTTACAATTTAAATTGCATGAACTTTAATAAAAATAACAAAATAATTAATGAAATTGTTAGAAAAATAACAAACATAAACTCGCAATATGGCAATGAGACGACCGCGAATAAAGCCAGTGGCTAATATACAATTGAATGCTAAGCGTAAAGCTAAAACAGTAAATGATGTAAAAACAGTTAAAAATAGCGAAAGTGAATCCAAAGAAGTTAAGGATGTGGACAAACAGGATGATTTTCATTCAGTAGAGGAAAGTGCAACCCCGGTAATTGCTCAAGACACCCAGACAGTTGAAACGTCTAAAGAGGTTAGAAAGGATTCAAGTGACACGCCAGCAATTGAAGATAACCTTAAGAGTAGTAAAGTAGATCAACAAGAAGAAAATGCTGAAGATGAAACTTCTTATGATAACGTGGCGGTTGTTGGAGAAGATAATGATAACGGCGAAAAGCTAGAAAATGAGGAACCCCTTAATGTAAAAAGTAGTGAAAATATACAAAATGAAGCAAAGATAGCTGAAACGGAAACAGTATCATCAGATACTAATGCTTTTAAATGTCCACCCAAAGTAGAATTTCAGCGACTTGATAGTCATATTTCAAATAGTGGTGTCGATGATGTATTCTATTCTGATATTGAAGAGAATGCTATACAAATGGAAACTGAAAAGCCTTCAAATAATGGTTGTCCAATTTCTCCATCAAAGAATCTTAATAGACAACGAATAAAAGCTACACCACACTTTGGTCAGAGGCGTAACAGTTTTATAGGTACCTCACCTTCCCCTCATACAACTACAATTGAAGACTGCAATAAGAGTAATAGTATAAATAATGAATTTGTTCAACCATCCCCGACAAGAAGGGAAAGACATTATTCGGCTTCTTTTGCCGGAAACAATCATTCAGCAGCTTTAAATAATCACCATCATCATACAACGCATAAATATCTTCCTTCAGGCATAATAAACAATGGTATGGGTCGAATACGTACAGAATCTGGTTGTTCAGTGTTTTCCGATACCAATAACTCCACACACAAATCCCGTAAACATGAAGACAACAAACAAAATTTGCGTAAAGATTTTGAGGCCCGCTTTTTTAATGGAGTGCCAGAAAAGTCAGTCATTAAAATGTCTGATTTAATTTACTACAATCCAGTATCTAATCCTATGGAACAAAAACCCAACCCAAATGTAAAGCAAGAACAAACAGAATCTTCATCTAATGATGTTAAACCTTTTGATGGGAAACAGGAAAAGGAGTCTGAAAATAAGGACATTGAAAATGAAAGTGTACCAGTGCCGCAATTAAAATTAAACGCCAAGGGTGAACTTATATTGGACGATAAGTCTCTAGTGATTGAAACCACTGCAGAACAAGAGGCACGCAAGGTGTTGGCAAATTCATCACTAATTTATCTTGATGAAAATACTGGCATGAATGGATTTTATTCACGTCAAAAACGTACACGTGAATGGTTGCCAGCGGAAACAATTAAATTCTATCGTTGCCTACAAAATGTTGGCACTGATTTTTCACTAATGGTCTCCCTGTTTCCTAATCGAACGCGGCGTGATCTAAAATTAAAATTTAAAAAGGAGGAACGCAAAAATGGTCATTTAATAAATAAAGCTTTATTATATCCGAAACAATTTAATCTAGAAGCTTTAAAGCAACAAATCGACGATGAAGAAAAATTGCGGGAAGAGCAGGCTAAAAATACTAAAGAAGCAAAGAAGCGATCGAAAAAGGTAAATTTAATATTTTTTTTTCTTTATTATTTAAAAACAAATGTAACGGTACCGCTGTAGAATGTTAAAAATATTTGTTTTTGTGATACACTTCTGAACAAGAGTACATAGATCACATACAGAAAGAAGAATAGCACATGATAATTTGAAAAAAAAGGTGATAATGATGTAAATTTATTTTAGTGAAATATAAAATATAAGGGATTAGTATAATATAATATAAATAATTAATAATAAATTGAAATATAATATCTAATGTGTTAAAAAAAATTTGTATAATTTTATATTACAGAGGAAACTATCAACTAGTGCTGCAGATCGCGTGTTACAATCAGATGCAGTTTACCAAAATGAAAATGTGCAAAAACAGAAACGTGTACGAAAAACAGTAGCCAGTGAGAAAAATGAGAACCGAACTGCAACAAGTGCCATAGAAACTGATTTAAAAGAAACTGACGAAAATTTCGAAAACAACGTAGTGGATCAGAAACCCCAACAAACCAATCAAGTACATAGTGATTCGTGCAATACCACCATCGTTGACCCGGAAAACTTACAAGCAAATGATGAAAATGAAATCGATATAAATGAAAATAATATTGAAAGTAATATTATTGCTGAGAATAAAGTTCCAGAAAACAGTGCAGAAAATAAGCCAAAACGACGGCGAAGGCGTACACCTAATAAAGTAGCACAAAAAGAAGAAATTACTATTATAAAGGAGGAAATAATAAAAGTTGAAAATAAACAGGATTCTAATAATCCTTTAGAACGCTTGGAATGTCCCGATGGAACACAGTTGCAAACCGAAATGGATGAATTATTAAATACAGACGTAGCAGATATAAACTTTTCCAACTCGTCTTGTGGTATGGAAACTTTAAATAATACATTCGATGAATCGCAAATGCCACAACCCAGTGATGTTGTAAATACTCCATTGTATTCTCCGTATATAAGTCAAAATGGTGATAATTATTATCCAGCTGATATGGATATTGATAAATATGAACATCGTACAATTGTTAATTTAGATGATGGTTCTGTTAATGTTTATAGCAAAATGGAAGATTACAATCATTTTAATACTACGCAACCACCAGCACAGCCATCCCCACCACCGCCACCACGATCTCAAACGCCTATTGTAGAAACACAACCATATATGCCGCCCCAAACATATAGCGATAATAATCCAGCATTTTCAACAGTACCAGAGCCAGAAATCTTTAATAACGAAACTTGTTCTTCTGTGATATCGGAACGTGAATTAAATGAGGAAGACATACAAACAATTCTCACTGAATTAGCTGATGGTTCATTGGTTTTAGTTTCTTCTTTAGATCCTGATGATCCCGATAAGGTTTTAAATGAAATCTATATGGTTGATAAGAACACGGGCGAACTATGTGATGAACCTTTAAATATACCCGATAACATTGTACAATGCATTTTATCTGTGGTTAGCTAAAACGCTGTTAAACATTTTGCTATTTATTTGGAATGCATTTTGGAATGCATACACATCCACACATATTATACTCCTATTTTTTTAAGTTTTTGTTTTATTTTTTTTTTTTAATACTTTAGTGAAAAAGTATATATTTGAGTGATATGTTATTATTATTATTATTTGATTTATTCTATAGTGCTAAGAAAGCAAAGTTTTGTAAGTTGCTAGAAATATTAAAACACTGTTTAAAAGATTATTCCAAAATTATTTATATCAAAATTTGTATATATATATTTTTCTTCTTTCTTACATGAATTTTACAAGAACAAAATATATTTTTCACCAAAACATTGAGATTTAGATTTCATTTCGCATTTTAGTTCATACTCTATAGCTATTATTTTTATAATATAAGGATTAAATAAAAATATCTAAGAGCTTTGCTATTTATGAATGACAAATATCTAAAAGAAATCTTATTTTCCTACTTAAAAATAAACTATTCATAGAACTGAGTAAACTTTATAGTAAGGATTGGTTTTAAGGTCTCAAATCATTTGTAGTTAATCCTGTACCTCAAATCTGCCATTTCTACGTCCTTGTCATTATATGGGTCAGGGAGGAGAGCAGAAGTGCTAAGAGGAGGGTTTGGGTTGTAGTGGTGTCTAGGTGTCTATGCCTTTATATAGGATAAAGTTAAGAACTATGGGAGAGTTTTTTTGAGTGTTTGGATTCCATGCCGGACGCCGACCTAATGGCTATCCTGAGAGTTTTAATGGGTTTTAAGCTAGTTGAGAGATGCTAGAACATCGACGTGGTAGTTTATTTCTGCGCTCTTTTATGTAATGTGCACGTTTGTTTCACTTTTGTACAAATCTTTATTTCTATCATTTTCCTAATTCGTTTCTCTTTTTTTCATTTTATATCTTTTTGCTTATCTATTTTTAGGACGAATGCAATAGGTTATTCATACTCCGTGTATTTGTTCTTGTCTTGATGACAAGTACACGTCCTCAAGCCTAACCTAACCATGGCTTCATAAATTTCAATAAATTATGAAAATTACGGCCAAAATGGTAATTTTTAAGACTTAGAATTTATGAATTAAAAAATAATTCATTTGAGCTTTTACTTTACGATAATTTTGTTAAACTTCATCCTGGATGACAATAAAAATTCATAACTATTACAAACTGAACATTAAATGACAAAAATTAAAAAAATTCTAAATAAATAAAACACTTAGTTCTGGTAAATATATAAAAAGCACCGTATATTTATATTCTTTATTACACGCAAATCAACTGCGGCTATTATACAGTCGACTTGTCTTACTCTTACATGTAAGTAATAGACAAAAATATTCAACAGATCTTGTGCAGAGTTGTAGTATTAAACTACTTCATATCTATTTACAACATATAAGTTAAAATATTTAATTATTAAAACTTTTAAGTTGCAGATATATGTTGCGTTTTATCAATATTTTAAAATAGGGAAGAGTTTCTTTGTTATTAAAAAAAAAGTACTATACTTAATAAAATCTTTACGCTTATCTACTTCATTTCATGGCATCGTAATTTGCCCTCAAAGCCCACAGTTAGCAATTCAGTGGGTGAAAGCCAAGCGCAATCTCGTATAAAATGTTGGCTATCCGAATTTTCGTACAAACATTCATGTGTTGTAGAATTAGAAACTTTAACACAATTCGTATCAGCTATGACAGCTAATAAATCTCTGAAATGTAACTCATTTTTAATGATGTTAAATTAAAGCAATAAATAATTTCTAAGTAATTTACCCATTTGGTGATATTTTTCTTAAAGGGCGATCAAAATACGTATGATGACTTAATATTTCTTGGGGTTTACGAGTATCCAACGTTAAAACATTACCGATTTCATCGCCTAAATATACGCAACATTCTGTAGGTTCTAAAGACCAACAAACAGTTTTAAAACGCACATTATGTTCAGTGTATAAAGCTTTGAGGGGAAAAAATTTAAAAATATTAGTCTCTTTTATTGAAATGAGCAAATTAAGTTGTTACCTATGGCTGGTCTTGTTTCTCTGTCATCCCATAACAGACACGATTTATCTAAGGAACAACTTGTAAATATAGCTTCACTTATGGGTGACGAAGCTAAACCGGTTATTGAATCAGTATGAGCATAGCGATAACTCTGTTGAGATATCAAATCTGCTGTACCCATATCCCAGATCTATAAAAAAAAATACTTGATATTAGTTGTTATACTTTAAAGCGTTTTATGACTGTTTGAAAATATATAGAAAACTTAAATAAGTACATTTTAAAAAATAATTTAGGACGAAATGGCTAATTTTTGTTCATCTTTAGGCAAATATTCTCACAACAGCCACATTGTGTGTGTTAATTTTTTTCATGAGCGCTGGGACCTATAGTTTATAGCCGAATCCGAACGACAGATTTGAGATACTCTCCATGCCAATTTTATTTACTTTCAGAGTTTTGGTCAGAAGACTGACTGCTGGCAGGAAGTCACAGAAGAAATATTTTTTCAACTTTGAACCATGAGCTCGCGTCTAATAAGCCAACACACTACCTACGAGTCTACGTTGTCTTAATCTATCTTTTCCTACTAGAAACTTTAAATAAATAAGACACGATTGAAGGATAAGATTTTGATCATTTGAAATTTTCATTACATGACAAAAATATATTCCAATGTTGCAGAGTTATGTGCAAATAAAGCTAAATGCTACGTCCTAGCCAACTATTGCATATTCTGATTATGTTATTATTAGAGTATAGCCAACGTCGAACTGGCTTGAAGACGATTAGGACATGAATTTCACTTTTTTTAAATAGTTTAATTAGTTTGTTATATTTTAAGAATTTTAATTCGTATGTTCCTTGAGTAACCTTTGTGCCATTTAAAATGTGAACATAATTTCAACCGAAGAATACTACTTAAAGATAATCCATTTTCTCAAATCTCCAGCTTTCATAACAAATTATTCGTCTCTGATATTCCGCCAACAGGAATAAACAGTCAAAAGCGTTCAATGTCTAAAAGTAGTTGGGACAAACTGCCTTTTTAAATGATTAAAGCGCATGCTGGTTATCCCTACATTTCGTCTTTAACTCCCTTTCATCGTAAATCTTTTAATGTACAGAGTCACTCACTTGCCGCCTATTCAAAAATGGAAAATCTGTTTATAACAATGTAAACTTACCTTAAGGGCTCCATCTTTACTGCCAGTAACGGCCTTCTGGTCATTAGTTTTAAATTTCGCCAAACTTGTTATCGGTTTCATGTGTTCACATTTTTCTCCTATTAAAAACAGACAATAAGGATTCTTAGCATTACGTACTTCGGAATGTGTTGACCACACTTGAAGTTTTCCTGTATTCAAAGCTACAAGCAACTAAAAAACAAAAGAATGTGTATTATTTCAATCGTATTGTTTATTATTACTACTCACAATATTTGGATCAATAAATTCCATACAGTTGATTACGGCCGGACATTCTATCTTAAAACATGACGAATTTCCTTTTACGGATAGTTTATCATTTATAACGGTCCGCTTCTCAAAACCCCATACAGAACCGAACCATTTACGACCGCTTAATTTATTGGTACTAATTATTATATTCTGGCCATAATGCTCTTGTGGTTTCGTGACACAAATACACTCCCAAGCCTCGTGCATCCGCACATTGTGGTTCAGAGGACGCTTAGCGTAGTCTCGTGAATTTATATTGGGATAATCTGTATTCTCAGCCAAGTCTGAGTCTTCTATGACTTTATAATCTGGGGGCGTTTTATAAACTTCACCATAAGTTAAAGGAAACATTATATTCTAACAAGCTTTAGGTAACAATAAACTATTAATTTATTATTTTTATTTAAACAAATTAACAAATTTGTTTCTTAGATCTGGTTTTCACTACTTTACGAGCACAGCTAAGCAGTAACGAAAGCAATGACATTTGAAAAAGGCTTTTAGCGTAAAAACACTGGTCCAACTAGAGGGAGAAAAAAAATGTTATAAGTGTTGCGAACCAAATGTGTTAGAAGCAACAGATATACAGAGGGAAAACTGATGGATAAAGCAGAAAAATTAAATGTAAACAAACATTTATATTGTGTTAAAAAAGGGAAAATTTAGAATATTTTTTAATTTCTTCAATGAAAATTTTAAAAATTCGTAAATATTTAATTATTAATAGAAATTTGTGTGGTTTTTGGTCACAACGAATATAGTTTCTTTTGCAAAAGATAAGTAAGAAGCTAAATATATCAAGATCAAATAACACATATTGCTCATAAAATTTTTTTCTTGTAGAACTTTGTGTATATTACCAGTATTTATTAATTTCTTGAATGAAAAAGTTAAAATTCGGTAATTTTTTCATTATTAATTGAACTCTTAGCAATTTCTCTACATAATGAAACAAGTTCCGTGTGCAAAAGGTAAGTAAAAATAAAAATATAACAAAATATATACTAATAAACTTTTGTTTCAGGAATTTGTGAATATACCTCTCAATTGGTTAAATACTAAGTTAGTGACGATCGATAAAAGGTGTCACCAAATACGCTAGTTCCAAATTACGTTTCTCCAATAAAATGGTACATCTCCTTTCAACCAAGAACCCGTATTATGTGCATAATTATTCTATTATTCCACCACAATATCATCAATTTCTATCCAATAATAAAAATCCTCCCCGAAAACAAACATAAACAAAACAGAGTTACTTTTAGACAGAGACAGAAATACTTTTTGGTAATATTTGCTGTCTCTTTTACATTCGAACAGTGCTCCTGTCAAATTCGTTTCGTTACTGCTTATATTGTGTTTACGAGGTTAATAAAGAACCGGTGAAGCGATGTAAAAAATGGTAATTTACCAATAGAGTTGCCAATAATCTTTTAGAGCTGAGGGGGAAAAATTAGGACGGAGAGTAAAATATAAATACGGATTTTTTGGTAAATATATATATTTTTTTAATTCAAAAATTCATTTCTTTGCATGCAATATTTTTTATTCAGCATACAGTAGGTTTTAATCTTTGGTTTTCTAATATTACAAGTTGAGGTTAGGTCAGGTTAGTTTGGAATGGTTACACACCACTGTATTTGTAGTAGCACGATTTCGTCTAGAGTTCCATTGGTCCCTTAAGAAAGAAAAATGGGAACCAAACTGAAAAGGGAAAATGAGCTATCCCCTACCCACTATGCATTACGGCCTTATGACGTCTTATAAATTGAAATAAATCAATCCCTTCCATCCTGTTTCTGAACCCTAATAGATCCTTAAGCTTACCACCTTTCAGATGTACCAGTTATTCAACGAATCGACTACCTATCATGTCTGTCCTACAGACAAGGACAGTGACACAAGATATGATCCATGGCTTCTACTGCCTCTCCCCACGTCCTATAGAAATCGAGATATCTCTATTCCATCTGTTGACCCTATGTCAAAAGAGAACACGTTCAGTTAGGATTTCTTTAATAGTTTGCAGTTATTAAAATTCATGATTGTTATGTGAACCGAACTTTTCTATCCGGTTTTTACCAGTTCATCCGCAACTTTTTTACCAGTAATGTCACAATGGGCAGGTAGGGTACCTGGCTGCTCATTACAGTTAGAATTTTTTTCATTGATATTACTTTGTGCAATAGGCGACAGAGGCAGACTACTACTGGAAAGAAGATATGAGCTTTTTCGAGTTCATTACTACTACACACTGTATTATTGGGTAAATGAAAGCCAGAACGGTTGGGTCTTTTAATTAATGGCTTGTGCAAATAATGATGTATGGTGCACCTTCTATAGAACAGATTTAGAAGAATCGAATTAGGTATTTAAGTGTTATGCCTGATAATTTTTCTTAGAAGTTCTGGTTGGTTTCGTGTAAGACATTAAGTTTTAGTGTAGCAGATTAGTTATATAATAAATGTATAGCATTAACCCTTATGTCTATCGAGTGAATCGTGGGATATCCTCTTGATTTCACCTACATTTGTAGTAAGCCTTGAGGAACTTTAACACAGCCTGGCTCATAGGTCTTCACTTGATGTTTTTTTTTTTGTACTATGAATTACAGAATATATTAAATAAAAATATACACATTTTGCACATCAATTATTTTATTCAATGTTAATGTTAAATTATATTTCCTTTACAATTTATGTCTTCTATATATATTTTAATTGTTTAAATGAATTATTCTTTATATTTGTATGCCATTACATGTATGTATATATAAATAACATAAGTGTAAATCGAATATAATGTTAAAAATAAAAAGACAAACAATGTACGAGGTGTCATACTTTCTTAAATATAAGGTGTTGATTTTGTTTTTAATAATTTTAGTTTCTCTTCTGGCATAATCATTTTAAATAATAATTTTTTTTTATGTCCATTATTTAGACCATAAATTATAAAAGTTATTTATTTATAATGATTACACTTGCAAGACTTAAATTATGTTAAGTTTGATAAAAGATTTTTTATCTTTACTGAAGTTACAACCTCTACACTTTGCACTAAAATAATGTAATAATTTTCCTGATTAGCTTTTTTTAATTCAAATGAAATTAAATGGTAATAAAAAAAAGACAATGTATGATGAGATAAACATGTAAATAATATTTGATTTGTATTCATAGTTATTATTTTTCACTTATTTATAGTTTTTATAGGTTTTTTTTTTCTATGTTTCGTGGAAAATTTATCATTAGGTCCATGCAAAGTATAGCTTGTAGATGTTTAAATATCTATAGTTTGCAGCAACTATAAGATTTAAACTTTTTTTTTCTAATTTTCTTTTGCACGATTGTAATTTTAAAACGTTTGTTGTTTTAAAATTTTTCGTTGGAGAGGGAGAATTATTTTATTTCCATTTGTTTGATTTTATTTCTCGATATATTCCAACTATTTAAGATTTTTTTACGATTGAACTAGTTACATAAATAACTATAACTTATCATATAAATTTTCCATTTTTTCATGTTTTTTATTACAAAAATTTTTGTTTTGTTTATCCACTTCTTAAGTTTAATGTTTAAGTATGAGTTATATTAGTTACTTTTTTGTTTTAAAATTTGTTTTATATGTAAGCATCTTTCGTGTGTTGTAATAATTAATGACGTTATTTCTTTTCTTTTTTTTCTGAAATTTTCATGTTTATTCTTTAATATTTTTATTTAATTGATAATTGCAAAATGCAAATTTTATATATTAGTTATTTATGTATTTAGTTAAATAATATTAAATTTTTAAATAAGTCAGCTGCACATCAAAGGGTCTATTAAAAATTGAAATCGATTTAAACTCAAATTTACTAAACCGTTTCAGAAATAATGAAATTCGATTGTGTATACATATAACTATTTCAAGTGGCCTAAAAAAATAGAATAGAATTTTCTTCTTTTTTTTATTTAAAACAGTTTTCAATTTATCTTCAAAATATAAAACTAAAGAATAAGAGAAAAAAAAATATATACATATATCCAAAAAATAATAAAAAACAAACCCGTATTTTTAAAACTCCCCTTGTTTGCCAATTGTTTTTGTTTGTTTGTGAAATGTTTTCATTTTCTTGAAACAGCTGCAGTACAATGAAAATTTTGTTGTTACACTTTAATACCAATTCATTTTTTGGTCATTATTTTTAAATATTCCAAAGCATTTTGTGCTGCCATCTTTTGTGCATCAGTTGGTGTATTACCGGAACCATGGCAAACACCCACAGGTAACGTGGATAATTGTACCAAACACTGAAATTTATCTGTAAATGTCTTCTCTTCTATGTCAACATAAGTAACCTCGAATTGATTTTCGTTAGCAATTTCACCCAATAGTTTAACATAATCAATCTTTGGATCTTTAAGACAAGTTTTCTGAAAATAAAATCACAAAAAGACCTTTAAGTCACTTTGGTTTAAAGTGTAGGTATCAAGGAAACAACTTTAAAAGAAACTAAAGTTTAAATATTTCAAACTCCTAAAATGATTTTTAATTATTAATATTTTATTACCTCGTTAAGTTTATTTCTACTGTTTGTATACAAGTTTAGAAATTTGCTTTTTAGAGAAATTTTAAACTAAAAGTTCTTTAAATCGGGGCTTATTTTATATATGTATATGACCTTTCAAGTTCTTACTTAACTTTAACTAACTTAACTTCTCACACCACCTATGTTGTGGGTGTTAATTTTTATGCAGGAGTGGTAGTACCTACAATTTACACGTCCGAACGATAGATTTTCATGACAATTTTATTTATTCGCAGAGTTTTTGACCGGAAGATTGCTTGAGGAAGTCGCCGAAAGAAATTGATTTTCCATATTCCGTTTTGTTTGAGAAGAGGTTTGAACTCATGAGTAAGTCATTCGGTAAGTCAGCACACTATTTACTAGACTATGGCAATTTCATTCATAATGCTTCATCATAATTCATAATTTTTCCTGTCAGATTTGACTTTTGTTTGTTCGCAGAATATCTTCATTATTTTCATATTACACAACCTATACAGACATAATTGGTCATTACAACCCTTCAGTCAGGAATACCACCTAGCTTCTCACATGCTTTATGTTGTGTGTCTTAATTAAGTATGAGTGACGGGATCTTCAGTTTAAAGTCGACTACGAACGACAAGTTTTTGAGAAACTTTTCCTGGCAATTTTATTTACTCTCAGAGTTTTAGCCAAGAATCTGCTGAGAGGAAGTAGCCAGTGAAATATTTTTTCATATTTCGTTTTGTTGGAGATGTCTGACCTTAGATGTTTAAAACGTGGCCTCACGTCTTATAAGCCAACTCACTACCTACTGGACTACGGCGACTTTTGATATTATAATATTAATTAGTTCTAGTGATTTTCCTCGTCTCAATATTCGTTCCAATCTCTTATCAAAAATTGTTTCTTTTCTACTCTTCTGATCGTGGGACCTACATATATATGGACGATAATTATTACAATTTTGGTATTTTTGGTATTTTTGACTTTGGACTAGACGTGACCCAGCTCATTGCGCAAATCCAGGCGAGTATCGTTGACAACAACAACGAAATCGTCAGAAATTTCGCCCCGGCTGGTATGAGGATTATGAGTGTAGAGGAGATCTTTAGTGAGACGACTGCTTTGGCAAACCTCACTTCGACAGAAGATATGTGCGTGGAGTCAGACCCTGTCTCCCCACTATCAGATGAAGACGGTGACAATACGGTCATCGAAAGACTCCCCTTAACTCCTATCCAAATTGCCACTGGGAGCAATGAGGTGGGGACTTTCCCTTTAAGGAACCCACTTGTCAGACAGGATGCTTCGGACCCACTAGTACAATCATCTATAGATTCGGACTGCATGGGAAAAAGTATCTCGTCTGACAAGGGGGGAAAAGCTGGGCGGAAACGTTCCGCTATGTATAATGAGAGGAAGTCATACCGCAGGGCTTGCACGGTCTTGAAGAGATTTGCAAGCTGTGATGTGGACTCCCTCTCTGTTAAGGAGCAGAAGATGCTGGCTCGACACAGAGGCACTGTTTCGCGGTATGAGTCCAAATACCCGGGCAGTGGCCTCTCACGAGGCGCTGACTCTGGTAAGAAGGATGGTCCCTTGAGTGCCGATGGGAACGTGGAGCAAATTGCTTCTACCTCTCAAGCCGCAAGCAAGGGGCATGAAGGTTCTACACCCTTACTCCCAACTGGAGCAAAGAAAACCACCCAGGTTTTCAAACCTTCGGTGAAGAGAAAGGATGATGGTGTTCCTTCCACAATGGATGAAGGAAAGGAGGTAGAAACTACCGCTAATCCTTTATCACAGAAGAAGGATGTAAGGTTGGAGGTGGGGGGGCATACTTCGGTGGATATGTCTTCTTTGCAGAATTCTCGCAAGGGAAATCGCATGAAGAGAATTAGATCCGACGATGAGCCTTCCCCCGGCTCCAAGCGTCCTAAGAAACAAGGTAGCCTCGGAACTAATCCTTCCCTTCAGCTAGCATTCATCGACAGGTCGGATTTAGATGGAAAAATCTCTCCTGAAAGGTGGAATCTAGTTGAAGAAAGGCTCATTGAATTTATGATGGAAAAGAGTTGTGATGGCAGTAATGCTCGCATATCTTCCATCGGTTGGTCCAAGGGCATCAAGGTAGTGAACTGTGAAAACGAGGGAACTGTAAAGTTTCTTGTGGAATCAGTGAAGCGCCTTGGTGAACTCTGGCTCGGTGCTCGCTTGGAGGTGGTCCCTCAATCCGACCTCCCTCTACGTCCAATAGCGACGGTATGGGTCCCGCCTACTTTTAGGCAGATGAATAACGTACCCAAACTTATTGGAAAGCAGAATGACGGATTGAACACCAGCTCGTGGGTAGTTGTCAACTCCCTGACTGGTAACGGTAAGAAAGGATGCGATCTTAGGATCGCTATTGGTCAGGATTCTCTTCAGTGGCTAAAGGCAAGGGGTGGTGTAGTGTTATGTGGGTTGGCACGCCTAAAATTCCGGCATCCGGACATAAGCGGTGTCAGGTGACCCAGAGGAGGCTAAAAGTGGTGCAGATTAATCTGCATCACTGCGAAGCCGCCTCACACTACCTGCTAACCACCCTGCGCCGCCTTGAAGTTGACATCGCTCTTATCCAGGAACCCTGGATCCTTAGGGATAAGATTCTGGGTCTGAGCGATCCTGATTATAAGTTACTTGTTCCTGGAACAAGTGAGAAGGTAAGGACCTGTATCTTAGCTAGAAGTGGTTTGGACTTGTTAATCACTCCTTCCTTTTGTACAGGTGACGTAACAACTGTGGCCTACAGAGATGACCGTGGTACCGATTTGATGCTGTCATCTGTGTACATGCCGTATGAGGCTGCATCCCCTCCGGGTGACTTAATTGAACTACTGGTGGAGCACGCTAAGAGGAAAAGATGTCGTCTTGTCTTGGGTTGTGATGCCAATGCTCATCACACTCAATGGGGCAGTGCTGACATAAATACTAGGGGTGAGTCGATTTTGAATTTTATTATTCTTAATAGGCTCAACATTTGTAACGTCGGTAATACGCCAACGTTTAGAAACCGTGTTAGGGAGGCGGTAATTGACATTACGCTCTCTAACATGGAAAGGTCTATGATTAGAGACTGGAGGGTTTCAGAGGAGTGTTCCTTCTCTGATCACCAACTGATATCCTTCAGTATAAATCTATCTGGGGGCCTTAACAAGCCTTTTAGAAATCCAAGAAGAACCGACTGGATCAGATATGAGAGTGCTGTGGAGGGGGAACTTAGAGCCCTTAGGGGACGCTCCACTCCTGGCATCAATGATCGAGTTGGATCTTTGACGGATATTTTGTTGTCTTGTTATAGAGCTGCTTGTCCTCTCACTTACCCGGGTAAGAGGAGCCAGCCTGCCTGGTGGAATGCGGAACTCCAGAGACTCCGCTGTTGTACTAGGAGACTCTTTAATAAGGCTAAGAGGTCGGGCAAGGATGTTGACTGGTCTGCTTATAGATCCAGTTTTAATGATTACAAAGGGGCAATAAAGCGCTCAAAGAGAATCACCTGGATGAGTTTCTGCACGAGTATCGAGGATGTTGCTGATGTGGCTCGTTTCCGTAGGACGCTGTCGAAGGACCCCAAAGTCCTTGGCTTCGTCCAAAAGAACGATGGCACATGGACATCCTCGAGAAAAGAAACCCTAGAGGTTCTGTTGAGCACTCATTTTCCCGATTGTGAGGATCCAGTAAGCTATCCATTGGGTGTAGCTGATCCCTTCTGTGATGCTGGCGTTTTGGAGGATATCATTACCAGGGATAAGGTCAAATGGGCTATTAATAGCTTTGAGCCGTTTAAATCGCCTGGTCCGGATGGTATCTTTCCGGCTTTGCTTCAGCATGCTGGTGATATATTACACGAATATCTGGTGGACGTGTATAGGGACTGTCTCCGGTGGTGTGATATACCTGATGGTTGGAAAGATGTGCTCGTGGTTTTTATACCAAAAGCTGGTAAACCCAGTCACATCGGCCCTAAGGATTATAGACCGATATCACTCTCATCCTTTCTCTTGAAAGCTTTGGAGAGACTTATCGATCTATATTTGAGGTCAAACATGGACCGGTCTTTGTTGAGTAGGTCGCAACATGCTTACATTAAGGGTAAGTCAGTTGAGAGTGCTCTTCATGATGTGACAGGTTTTGTTGAGGCGAATTTGGCTAGGGGTGAGTACACACTGTCGGCTTTCCTTGATATAGAGGGGGCCTTCAATAATGTTACCACTTCTTCTATTGAGAATTCACTAAGGGATATACATGCCCCAGATTTTCTGGTGCGGTTTATCGCCCACATGTTGGGTAACAGACTAATCCGATCGAATCTGGGTGGATGTTCTATCGTCAAGCGTGCGACCAGGGGTACACCACAGGGGGGTGTCCTATCCCCTCTATTGTGGCTCTTGGTCGCAAATGTTGGTCTGAGGCTCCTGGAAAGTAGGGGCTTTAGGGTTGTGGCATATGCCGACGATGTGGCTATTCTTGTGGGTGGAAAATTTTTGCCGACGCTGGGGGAACTGATGGAGTCTGCTCTTGGAATTTTATCCTCTTGGGCAACGAACTGTGGCCTGGGGATAAATCCAAATAAGACGGATCTCGTTCTGTTCTCGCGTAGGTACAAAATTGAAACCTTCAGGCTGCCAAGATTAGCTGGTAGGGAGCTGCCGTTGTCTTCTGAGGTCAAGTACTTGGGTGTTGTCCTGGACAGTAAGCTGAACTGGAAACGAAACACCGAGGAAAGAATGAAGAAGGGACTGAATGCTTTCTACCAGTGTAGGAACTCCATAGGTAAGAACTGGGGTCTTCCGCCTAGGGCCATTCGCTGGATATATCTGGCGATCGTTAGACCGGTTATTACTTATGGTTGTGTTGTCTGGTGGTGTGCCTTAGACAAGAGTTTTCAACGGAAAATCTTGGATAAGGTTCAGCGGATTGCCTCTTTGAGTATCACTGGAGTGAGGAAGAGTTGCCCTCAGGCTGCTCTTGATACTATGCTCTGTCTGACTCCGCTTGACTTATATGTCAAGAGGTGTGCAGCGCGTAGTGCCATACGCCTGAGGGAATCGGGTTGCTGGAAGCAGCGCTCGATAGGTCACTCCAGAGTTCTGAGTATCGTCTTTCCTGACGGAAGGTATGGACTTTCGGAAAAAGCCACTGATTACATTGTGCCCGAGGCTATATTCCTACCTGGTTTAAGGACCCTTATACCGGATAGGGCACAATGGAATGGTGGGATACTCCGGGGGCAGAGTGGTATACCCATTTTCACAGATGGGTCTAAGTTAGGTGGATGTACAGGTGCTGGGGTTTTCTGTAGGGAACTCGGTCTTGAACTCCACTTCAGGTTGAATGATGACTGCAGCGTTTTTCAGGCGGAGATTTTCGCAATACTGAAGGCTATTGAGGCCATAGCTGGTGGCCCATCTTCGGATTCGGAATCTTACATGATCTTCGTTGACAGTCAGGCTGCCCTTAAGGCCATTGCGTCGGTCTGGTGCAAATCACGACTGGTTCGCGAGTGCAAAGAGTCGTTGAGATCTTTTGGACCGGACCGTATCCGTCTATGCTGGGTTCCGGGTCATAGCGGAATACTGGGCAATGAGACGGCGGATGCCCTCGCTAAGTTAGGTTCCCTTTCGGGGGGTGATTTAATAGTTGGTCCTGAACCTCCAATCTGCCACCTCTATGGCCTCATCGATGGATGGGTCAGGGAGGAAGAGCAGAGGCGTTGGAGGAACGGATCAGGTTGTTCTGTCTCTAGACGTCTATGGCCTGCTGTGGACAGTAAGAGAACAGATTGGCTGCTGGGCTTGGTTAAGGCCAGCGTAAGGTTGGTTGTCGGTTTTATCACAGGGCACTGCGAGATTAGGTCGCTGACGGGGATCTGGAACAGATCCCAGCCGGACTATTGCAGGGTATGTTGCGATGAGGAGGAGTTAGAGACTATCGAACACCTCCTCTGTAACTGCCCAGCCCTTGGTAGGTTGAGGTTGAGGACCCTTGGCAGAGCCTTCTTTGAGAGCTTGAGTTCTGTGTCGAGAGCCGACATCAAGGCTCTCCACAGATTCATTAGCAGTTTGAGCTGGTTGAGAGGTGCTAGGGCTTCATAAGTGTAGTCGCGCGCTCAACCCTTGTTTTGTGTCTGTTTCTTTTTGTGTGATTCCCATCCTCCCCTTACCCTTATGCCCTCCTTTCATCCTATTCCCTCTATTTCCTTCCCTCTCCAAGGACGTTGTACAATGGGTCAATTTCGACCTCCGGGTATTGTACTTGTCTTAACGGACAAGTACACGTCCTCTAACCTAACCTAACCTACTCTTCTGATACGCCTTCAATTTTTCCAATAACAATTATTTGAAAGAATTTAAAAATAATAAAATCACTGACAATCTCCTTGGACATGTGGTTGTGAATAGATGTGAACCTATATATAAGCGTTTAACTTAAGCTGGAATAAGAAAGTTGATAGAAAAGTCTCAGTCGACGTTAGTGCATATTAGTAGCAGCAGTAAAGAAAACCATTGAAAAACATGAAAATTTACTAATTTGGCACCACTATTCACGACATTTAGATGTATCAGCTAAACACCATTTTGACTCCAGTTTTTCTGTTTGAAAATGGCGTTACTTTACGATATTTTTCTTATTCGATTATTGATGATTCTAAAATTAAGATATGAAATATCGGGCAAAGGCTTTTATGAACGGAACTATCCATATAATATTAAGCCTATTTTACGGTTGATGTTTAAGAAATAATAGTAATTGCTTATATGATATAATCTTCTCACCTGTAATTTGAGCAATTTCTTGCCAGTAGAATTCTTTAGAGTTTTATGGAATTGGGAAACTTTATTGCTATGTTGACTGGTGAGTGTCGGTACTGTGATATCTTTCAAATCACCATAATAATTGGATTTCTGTAAGAAAACGAAAAACAAAAGAAAACAAAAGATCAACATCTGCTTTTAAGATGCAATGTAGAGTAGGTACATTAATTGTACTGAACAATTGAAAGAAATTAAGAAATATCAAATATGTATATAACTTAAACCAATTATAAGGTGATTTGAAAATATATCAATAAAAAATGTCTATCACTATTTGACTATTTGAAATAAAGTCACACTTAATAATATTCAAACGAAATAATAATAGTAAGAATAATAAAAAAAATAATAATTAATTAAAAACATTACTTACATCACCACCCAATTCGGTACCCATATTCTCGATCAATTGATTATTATCGATGGGAGTCTCCTGTAAACGAGTCCACATTTTATGAGCTGCCGTACGTTTGGCAATCTTCTTGCTTTTGCCTTTGCCAACTTCACGGAAATTAAGTATAGTACAAGCAATAGTAAAGAGGCGCTCATGTGGCAAGCCAACTTCAGTTTCCGTTTCATAATTTGGTGGTGGCCAACGGCGGGACATGCACATTTCTTGAAGCCAACCAATTGGATTACCCACTATTTTATCAGCGCCGCTATTTATGAATTAAAATGAAGTAAATTATTTAAAAAAAATAATTATTAAATAAATTTTGTAGAAGAAAAATATAATATTACTCGAATTGACTACAATATTGATGGATATTTTATAAATGATCGTAACATATACATTTTAGTAGTATTAACATTTTTACTTACTCTCCACTACCAGTATTATTAGCATTGTTATCAATGCCAACCGTTGCATTCGTGACTGCCGGTGCAGTTGCCTGGGCTTCAGGCAATTGTACTCCAGTCAATTTATCAATTAAAGCTCTAGCCGCTGAATGTTTAGCCTCTTTCTTTGAGCGACCAGCGCCCATAGCTGTGAATGGTACATCCTTATCATTGAAGGAAACTCTATAACGAAAGGTGGGTTCATGAATGGCACCTTCTATTTGTACCAACTCATAACTGGGTGTTATGCCACGACGGCTGAGAAGCTCTTGAAGCAATGATACTGGAGTTTTCATGGCAGCACCATTTGCATCGGTCTAGAAAAAATAATTCAATAATATTAATAATTTAGAGCTAATAAAATATGATATTAAAATGTGATATTCTTAGTGAAGGAATTTCTATATGTCAAGCCAAATATTTATATGTACTCTTCAATTTAGAAAAGGTTGGCAAATTAAGGTACCATTCGTAGTCACAACAAATATTTCTACTGTTATCCTTAGTACTTTAGTACTGACATTTTTTGGTACGATGAAATTTTTAAACTTCTCTAGAAACTGGCAGCAGGAAAATCAAAAGTAACCCATAACTTGAAGGTCCTTGTATATACAATTTATATTTCACAAACATCTAAAATTGTACTGTCTTAATAAAAATTACGTCCATCAGTTTTCCCAACAAAAAAGAAAACAAACAGTTAACTATACAGTTAAGATAGAATACATAAGTAAAACACTCACGCTAAACTATGAAATGAGAAATATGTATCTGCAAAAAGTATGTAAGCAATGGAAAGCTTTTAAACTTACCAACTTCAATGATTCCTCTATAGCGAGTTTACTTGTGCTGGCTGTTAAATCACCAATTTTCTCCTTCTTAACCTTTACAGGTCTTTGCATAATTTTTGTAAGTACAATAGGTACTGCACCTACTTGCGGTTGTCCATTAGCCATGTTAATAGCTATTGGATTAACGTTTGCCGGAATCTGTTCATATTGACGCCGCGGTGCAAAGCCGGATTGTTGTTGGTGCATCTCAGGATTTGGTACCGCCTCCATTGTTGTTATTACTTCTTTTAAATTGTGAAATTTTTTAATATCTTGTACGTTAATCTAAAGATAAATCGAAAAAAAAAAATTATATGTATATAGAGAGACCCGGAAAAAATCAATAAACGTTCTTATGCAGCTGAAAAAAAAACCAGCAGACAGCCTTGGCAAAAATTATGTCTTTTACCCTTCATTTTGAATTAAATCTTTTATAATATAGAAATATGTAGAATTTTACCTGCAGATGTTGATTTGAACTGATTTTTATTTAAAAATAAATTGTAATTCTCATCAAATTTATTTTCAAATAAAGATTAGTAAAATCGGTATCTTTAACTTTAGAAAAACTACGATAAATAATGAAGAAAATATATTTTTTACAAACTGACTTCTGTCATTCAACCCCTAGAACGAGACTTTCGAGAGTTACCAGATCAGTAAATGAAAATGTAGTGATAACCGAAAAAAATATTAAAAATGGATTCTTATACGAATAACAACCGCAGTTACTAGATGAAATAGGCACGTTTCAATAGGCAACTTGTTCAATAACTTGTTTTCACTTTAGAGATAATTCTATTATGCCTCATTCACAAGAAAAACGAATTAAGAACAATATTGAATTCATTATTTAAATTGTCATGATAAAGGAAACATTTATAAAATAAATCGCTAAAGTTTGACACTGTTTAGTCAATCAAACTCGGTACAGCGACAATTCTTATTGGCAACAATACCGTTATTTTTTTTCTAAAATAATAATTTTAAAGTTTGTGAAATAAACAAAGGACAGTGCTGATTTTCCAATTTGAAAAAATTCAGATTAATATACAATTTTAAATTCAGTTTAAAAAGTTAGGTTCAATTAACTGTGATCACTTTGAGCATTTTGCAGTATCAGGTCTTAGGTTAGAGAACGTGTACTTGTCAATTGAGACAAGTACAGTACCCGGAGGTCGAATTGACCCATTGTACGGAACGTCCTTGATGTCGACTCTCGACACAGAATTCAAACCCTCAAAGAAGCTCCTGCCAAGAGTCCTCTACCTCAACTTACTAAGGGCTAGGCAGTTACACAGGAGGTGCTCGACAGTCTCCAACTCCTCCGCATCGCAACATATCCTGCTGTAGTCCGGCTGGGCTGTTCCAAATCATTGTCAGCGATCTAATCTCGCAGTGCCCCGTGATAAAACCGATAACTAACCTTAAACTGGCGTTATCCAAGCCCACCAGCCAACCTGTTCTTACACTGTCTATAGCAGGCTATAGACACCTAGAAACATAACAACCCGATCTATTCCCCCAACGTCTCCCTGACCCATCCATTGATGAGGCCATAGAGGTGGTAGATTGAGGGATCAGGACCAACTCTCAAATCGCCCTCAGAAAATGAACCTAATCTAGCGAGAGCACCCGCAATTATATAACATAAAGTTAAAATCGCTATAATCCTAAAATATAAAATTAAAGGGTTACTGGACGAAATTTTTGTTTCCAACAGCAATTTTGAATAATCCTCTGTTCGCCCTTCGATTCGAATTAAATTATATCCAATGCAAAATATAGAAATATAAAACTTAAGTTTTAGAATGTACAAAATTTTTAAACAGCAAAAAGGTAATGTTTTCTTTTTCGTTTTATTTTATATTATAATAAAATAGGAGTAATAATTACATACATATTTTATTGGTTATGGTTGGTATATAAACATTTTAAATCAAATTACAATATACGTTTTATAAATGTTAATAACTAAATAGATTTCAAGTTGCTTTAATCATATCTTGCTTTCTTTGTGTGTTCGCTTTTAATGAGGGAAATAAAATAGATATAATCAAACATAAAATTAATAATAAAGGTCCTAGACCTTCACTCAGATATAAGGGGTTCATGGAAAGTAATAAATTTAGGAAATGTATTCTTCTTAATATTTTTCTTTGTTATACTTAATCATCGCTAAGAAAATCATCATCTAAATTAACATCTGTTGTATCAATATTATCATCCAATGTTATACCTTCAATTTCCAAATCTAAATCGTCGTCATCATCGTCGTCCTTCGTAGATGCAGGCACTGTCGTCGATGGTTTGGCAGCTGATGCAGCGTTAAATGAGGCTGAAGTTGTAGGCGCAGCACTTACAACTCCTTTATAGTCATCACTTTTCTTATAGTCTTGTATATCTACTTTAGCGTTGCTTTCGTAAATACCTTGTTGTTGAGCCATTTGCATTTCTTGCAATGGATTACGATCAATATTTAAAGGCAAAGATGCGGCAGCATGTGCTGGCAATTGTTGCTGCTCTTTCTGTTTGAGAAATTCTTCAACTTGTAAAGCATCCCCTAGACCGGGGAAGAGATTTTCGTATTTAGCTGGATCAGCTAATGATTGACCAGCCTTTTCATTGAATTTGGCCAATTCTTCACGCCATAATTCGACCACTCTGGACATTTGACTGGGAATGTAGGTGCGAGCAAAAAATGCTGCTTCGGGTAAGCGATTGGTTTCTATCAAAATCTCCAAGCATCGTTCTACATCGGAACGTATAAATGCCGAAAGGAATGCAATATTGTGACGTCCTTGAGCAGATCCATTATCACCCAAACTTTTTAACATTTCAGCATCACCAGAAGCTGTTGCCAAAAGCAAAAGACCGCTAAAATCGTTAGCCTTTTCCATACATTCCTTAACTAAAGCCATATTATTTTTACGTGACGCTACATCGGCTAATTGTGACCACTTTTGTGGATTTTCCGCTTCTCTGGCCAATTTTACAGCAATATCTAGTTCACCGATTTGTAAAGCCAAGTCAAATTTATGATCTGGATCGGTGGATACTTGCAAAGCTTGAGATTTAAATCCTTGTTTTTCCAAGAAATGTGCTACACGTGTACGATGTTCCTTTGGTATGGTGGGTAAAACCAAATCTGCTCTTTCAAAGTCACGTCGCATAACAGCAGTTTGATATTCTAATACCGATAATTGTAGAGAAAACGATATGACATTCAGTTCTTTGTCACCCAGATAAAGACGATTATCCTTTGGAACGTATCCTAACAGATACATTGTACGATCCAAATGAGAAATGGTCACAATTTCTCCGCCCACATAGTAATTGATACGATTAACAGAATTGGTGTATATGAAACAATCACCAACCCAAAGACCGGTTTTAACGATTTCATTAATCTCACCTGGAGAGGAAAATCATGGTACATATTAGAGGCAATAATATTTTTTATTATTAAATTTAATTACCCAAAACATCAAAGGCACTTTCAATGCCATCATCTTCCAAATTCTGTTTCGTTTCCAAAGCAACAGAAATGGCGCCGGTATCAACGGATAATATAAAGAATGACTCTTCCGTTGCAAGACATACCAAAGTACCAGCTTCATTCCAAAATACATGTCGTGGCTGTACTTCGATACGTCTTACTAATGTCAGAGTTTCCCAATCGTAAAAGGCTAAACCTGATGATGTTTTAACGCCAAACAAGTAGCCACCGTAAATACTCTCTGCGCCATATTCAGGGGTGAAACTTTTACGTTCCTTGAAATTACGGAATAAACGTACTGTGCCGTTGTTCTCGCGAATGGCATATTCATTACTTTCAAGAGCCCATACAAATTCCTGGGCGGAACCAAATGCCTTATTACGCAAAGCCATAGATGTGTAAATAATATATTCTCCGTCGCCGCAAACAACAACAAAACGACCATTGGGGTTGTGTGCAATGGTTTGAGGGTAAATTTCACATGCGCCCATATCTTTAACAGCAACCGGTAAACGTTCGCCATCCTTTATTTCAGTGCCATCAGCTAATGCTTTTAAGTTCACCTATAAAAATAGATTACCATCAAAATTCCTTAATAAAATATACACGCTTTTTGTAAAATACCTGTTGCATTTCAGAGTGTTTGGCCCATACAATTTTACTGCCTATAACATCCATTGACATAGCTGGCTCTTCACGGCCAACTTTAATGATAATAGATCCCTCATCGTAACCAAGGGCTACATTGTTTGTGCCACGCATGCAGGCAATAGTCCACACGCGCTCATAGCCGTAATTTAAACAGGTTTCCAGACGATATGTACCCGAGTGCCAAATACGTACAGTACCATCTTCAGAACCTGTCAATACTATTGGTAATTCTGGATGGAAGCAAACTGCTGAGATATTTTGAGCATGTCCTTCTAATGTTTGAACGCATGTTTTATTCTGATAATCCCAAATTTTCACCAAACGATCGTCAGCACCCGAAATTAAATAGGGTTTGTCGCCGCCATGATAATAATCTACACAATTAACACCCTTCTCATGTCCTTCTAGGGTGAAATTGGCAAAATTTGAACCCAATTGCCAAACTTTGACTGTGCGATCCAATGATGCCGATGCAAAAGTGTTATTGTCTTTGGGATTGAATACAATTTGCATAACATAGTGTGTATGACCCTCGAATACACGTTGGCATGCCCACATTTTCTCCCAATTCCATAGCTTGATAAGCATATCATCTACAAAAATTAGAAAAAAAAAATTAAATTAATAAAGTACTATTTATGATATTCTATAAAAAATAATGGGAAAGTATTATGAAATAAAATATCTACAATAACTACTATAAATACATATTGTATAACACTTTTCCAAAACTACAACCATTATGGTGTAGCTTACCACTCATTTAATTTTACTTAAGCGTTGCGGGTCCCACGAAGTCGCCGTAGTCTAGTAGGTAGTGTGTTGGCTTATTAGACTGAAGGCCCGAGTTCGAATCCCAGGTCAGACATCAAAACGAAATTATGAAAATATTTCTTCGGCGACTTCCTCTCAGCAGATTTCTGGCAAAAACTCTGAGAGTAAATAAAATTGCCATGAAAAGCTTCTCAAAAAAAAACTGTCGTTCGGAGTCGACTTTAAACTGTAGGTCCCGCCACTCATGTATAAAATTAACGCACACAACATGAGTGGTGTGAGAAGCTAGGTCGTAATCCTGACTGAAGGGTTGTAATGACCAATTATGTATGTATGTTGCGGGTCCCACAAATCAACGTTGACTCTGAACGACAGATTTAAGAAACTTTTTTCCTGGCAATTAGCTTATTCTCAGAGCTTCTCAGAGACGAAAGAAATTTTTTTTTTGCCAAATGACGGCACTGAGGTTTAAACTTAGCGTTTAAAAAGCCATTGCACTACGTACTGGATCACGGCGGTCTATGTCTCAGTAAACCAAATGAAAATATCACCAATGAAAGATAAAGATAAATTTAAGTGTGGTGGTCTCTTAAGCCCTCCAAAGTTTAGTTTATACATTCACTTCCTTAAAAACCGAACGCATGAAGTGACAAGGCCTAACGTATCCCATGGTACACTTCTCTGCACTAATCGAAGAATCAGATGGAGCTACTCATTCCATAATAGAGGAGTTTGTAGAATCTCAAATCTATTGTGGTTTAGGCTCGACGGTTCTAGAAGACAATGCACTAAATCTGTGTATTGAATCTATTAGGATCTTGATAAGCTTTAGGTACATAGCTATGCACGATTTCTGCAGGATTTTAAATATAATTCGCTACTTATTAAATTGCTTGGTATAATACTGATTTGTTAGAGAAATATTATGGAATTATAACACGTATTCCAATTAGATTTTCTGAAAGATCGTATGTTTGCCATAGGTGTTATCTGTTAATAAATTATTATTAGTTAGTCGAGCGGAATAGATTAAACTTAGTGGGACCTTCCTTTTTTAAGATGCTCTAAACAATTCAAACCAAGCACACTTTAATTTTTTTCTTACCATTAAGCAAAATTCATCATAAAGTAATTGTTTACTGGTTTTAAATTTTCTTTTTATACATCGAAATAATTATTTTTTAATTAAAATATTTAAATAATTATACTGCAGGACATTGGATTTTCCCTAGAAATTGGCATAAACCACGATTTTCTTACTATGAAATGATATTTGAAATTTATTAAAAAAAACTCCATTTGTTTCTGATGAAATCAAAACTGATTATTATCGAAATTAATTAATAAATTAAAATTATTTAATCATTGCAGCTGTAGGTAGGTAAACTTAATTTTTTTAAACAATTTTGTACGTTCAATCATAATATTCTTTCTTCTCTTTTTTTGTTTATTTTCTCATTTCTTTACTCACCGCTACTAGTCAATATCAACGGCTGAGTGGGGTGTACGGCAATACAACGTATGTAATCTGAATGCGCTTCGAATGAGTGAACCTTTTCCAATGTATTATAGTTGAATATACGTATTTGCATATCATCGGAACCGGTGATAAGCCAATTTTTACGTGCAACAAATCGTCCTGAACGTACTGGGACATCACAGACCTCGAAATCTTTTACCAATTGTTGGTTCTCATAATTCATGATGTGTACGTGGCCATTGTAAAGGGCACACAACATCCACGGTTCGGTTGGATGTATGTCAACACATTTTACACGATCCGAACGTGATGTTAAACGACGTTTAATATCTAGTTTCAATGGCATTTTTATATTATTTATATTTCACTTTAGTTTTTAATTGATATTAATAAAGTATTTAAACTTTTTTCAACTATTCACTTCAATTCGGAAAAAAATTCTTCTTATTTCACTTGTTCATAGCACAAAAATGGTTGAACGTCATCGAAATGTCAGTTGTGTAGTGTTGTTTTCTTTATGACAGACGGACCAGCTGGATAGAGATGCCAGATGTTTAATTTAATAAAAACAAGTGAAATATGTTACGGTCAATTTATTATTGAATCAAATTTTATAGGGAATGAGCAATCACACACGAGACCAATTATGCTGGCACAAAATGGCAGCTTATAGGCAAGAGAGGAGAGGAGAGTGGTTTTTTGCTGGCATAATTTTTCAACCAGCTTCTACCCCGCACAAACCAATACATAAACAACACAAAACCAATACACATACATTTATAGAACAGCAGGTTCAGAAAATTAAGTAAAAAAAACTAATACATACAAAGCAGATTACATGTATACAATTTTATGCCAGATGAAATAGTCTCGTGTGTGACTGAAAGAACAAAAATTGTGCGGCTTAAAAAATTGTCTCGTGTGTGAAAGCACAATGAATAATAGCAAATAAAATCAAATCGCAAATTTAGGTATGGGGCCCAAACAGAGTTCTGCTATCTCGACTTGTCGCCTTTGTTGCGTTTTATTTGGATCAGTAATTCAGCTAATATATGCTTGGTTTTTGATAATCTACTTCTCTCTCTGTTACCTTAAGGCAGTGATTCTATATCGTCACACAATATTGTTTAGTGAATTTTATAAAATCCTTGAGATTAGGTTAGATTAAAGGAAGTATACTTCTCATTAAGGCAATTACAATACTTGGAGGTCAAGAGACGCATTGTACATATTTGTACATAAATAGTTAAAAGAAGGGAGAGACGAGAAAGGAAGTAGAAAAGGATAGAGATAGATATTGGAGAAAAAGTGAAAAAGCCAAGCACAACGCATAAGAGAGCGCTAACTCTTCTCAACCAGCTTAATCTCATTATAAATCGCAATAGAGATTCGCTCGACGGAGAATCTAGAGGAGGTGTCCAATAGCGTCCAAACTCGTCCTCGCCTCAACATTACCCACAGTAATCCATCTGGGATATATTCCAGATCCTTGTCAGTGTTCTAAGTTCGCAGTAAGAAACCAGGTAACTATTTAGTTTCACGCTGACTTTATTCAATCCCAGCAGCAAATCTATTCTAGCACTATTTATTGCAAACCATAGACTCCTAGACACATGACAACACGATCCATCCGCCTAAAAACTTCTGTTCCTTCCCCCTACTGACAACTATTAAACCGCCCTCACGAAGTTAGGACTTCCACTCAAAAGAATCCTAAAATTTCTAAGTTTTTTATTGTATTACAAAAAACTATTTAAAAATTAAACATAAATCTTTAATACTTAAGGATAATTGCTACCTTTTTATTATTTGTTCAATTTGTTATTTTTTTTTTTTTTTTGATAAAAAATTTTATTTCATATGAGTCTTAATTAAAGTTTTATTGTTTGAATTAATATTTTAGAATATTTTCATGTTTCAAACATTAATGAAAGTAATGTGCAAATAAGCATTTAACTACGATTATAGCGATTGCCATCACCACGTCTTACAACATCTTTGTATTCATCCATACGTCTCATACGTGCCAGATATTCTGGATCGTCATCTTCGATTTGTTGTTCCACAACTGATTTTTCTTCCTCCTCTTTAATTTCGGGATCTTCAGCAGCAGCAATAGCTTTTTCCTGATTAATTTTAGCCATTTTTTCGGCATCAGGAAAAATGCCCTCTTCTACGCGTTGCTGATAAAATTCATCTACCGACATTACGGGTAAACTGGGATAACCGAGGCCAAAAACGGCTTTTTGAGTAGCATCTTTAGTAATAATAAAAGGTTGCAATGGTTTGGGTTTTGGTAAAGCTTGACGTGGTGGTGGCCCATGTGAATGCGAGTGGCCATGACCATGTGAGTGACCATGGTTGTGAGAGTGGCCATTTCCATATGAATGGGAGTGACCTACATCGTTGCTACCATGTTGCCACTCATATTCCTTAGGTGGCAATGCAAAATCATCTAATTTTGTTGTACCAAATTCGGCCATACGTTGTTTACGCATTTCAACAACACCCAATTCCAGTTTAACTGTGTCTAATTCTTCTTTAGCATCAATTATGCTTTTATTAATGAATTTCATAAAATAATCACGTTTGACTTCATCATCAACAGTTTCACTTTTAATGGCGTGTTTCATTTGTTTAATTTGAGCTTCGAGTTCTTTTTTGCGTCTATACTGAGCAATTTTATTATTGCGCATCATAGCTGAAGCTATAAGTTGCTGTTGGGTATCTATACAGCCACCGGACTGTTTGTCTGATTTATCATCATTTGGCTTAGCGCCTTCACAAAGTTCATAGTCCTGACAGCGTTTCAGAAAGTCTCTAAAGTAGGGAGAGATGAAAAAAAGTGAAGGTGAAGTGTAAGTGAAGTAAGCAGAGTATGTGTATAGGAAAAGTGTATAAGTTTTTAAATAATATAAAGTCAATAAAATGGCGTTCGAGCTACAACAAATTTTTATACATTAAACCTATGTATATAGGAAAGATGCAACAAATGCCTGGTATTTTAGTTCAATAAAACCTTAGCTGGGTCTGCAACATAACTTACTAACTTCTTAAACTTGGTTTGGAATTTTACATTTAATGTGTCGATTATTGATAACAAAAAACTTTAGGTGCGTTACCAATTGAAACTAAAAATTTCTTCATTTTTGTGCTTTTAGGAGGAACCAGTTTGAATTCGTTGACAAATCGGATATGCAGTAAAGACTGGGGAAATTATTAATTATTATATAATTTTAAAATGTCTTAAAGAATATTTGTAAGCGATGTTCTCATTCTAAACTATAATTATAAGTCCATAGGACTTATTGAATAGAATAGGAAATAAGTAAAAATTAGATAAATTAATCGTACATACATACATACATATGCACCTATAAACAGATAAGACATTGTGATAAACATTTCTTGAAAGTAAATAAGAATTACATCAGAATGTCTAATACAGTTGTAAGCAATCCCTAAATTAATTTTAAATGTCCTTAAACATTTGTATAAACCAGGAAATAATTTTTCATTGACATATTAATTGAAATTATACCGGACAAATGTGAAAACTTAGCATTTTCATATACACACCTGATTTTACCAAACATGTACAAATATACTCTACAAAAGTACTTAAATTTATAAGGAAAATTCTTACCTGAAGTAAATATCAGCAATACGCAAAGCATCAGCACGATCTTGTTCACGGCGCTGCAGGGCCAATTTGCCTAAGAAATATGGAAGTAGAATATATTGCAACGATTCTGTTGGTAGTTCATCAATCATCTCATTGGAGCTAAACATGCCAACTTGGCTAACAATGGTTGTGGACAGTTCAAACAATTCCATTGCCGATTTAACCTTACGCTAAAATATTAAAAAATTATATTAAAACCTTTCTCCTTATGCTATTATCAAAAGGACTCGTTCTTGAAATTTACTTGGTATTCGATGCCATTTGTATCGATGGTCGTTTCATCTAAAAATTCATAAGTATCCCATGCTTCCAGAAAAATATCTTGTAATTTACGATTGCTGGTATCATTTTCGTTACTCATTGTAATCAAATAAAAATTTATATTTGTATTGTATTTATTTTGTATTTATACAATATTTATATTGTATATTTCAATTGTTTGCTTCTTTGACGCTTTTTCTCTGATTTGATTGTTTGAAAAAAAAAATATATATATATTTATCAGCTGGTTAAAGGTAATTTTGTTGCTGTACTATGGTTTTGCGAATTTGTATTGGGATTTTTTTTAATGAATCCAAGGCAAATTTTTGTTTATGTTCTCTTTCACGTTTTAAAAATAGAGACAATGATGCCAGATCATTAACTTTGCATTATGTAAATATGTTTTGTTTGTAAACTATGTTTTTAAAATTATCGAAAACAAATAATTTTGAATTGCTATCAAAATGATAAAATTTACAATTAAAGCAGTATCGAAAATATAGCCTGATTTATAAATCTAGTCTACTGTTGCTTGTGCAATTCCTATTCCCCGACGATATGGCAACACTCGGTATTCTATTACAACACAGAAACAGTAGAAGCGCAATAACTCAAAAAACAACAAAGAAATCAAATTGTTTTTAAACTTTATAAATAAATCTTAATCTACAACACCAGTGTTCCCAGAAAGCAAAAAAGTTTGTAATAATATCGTAGAATAACCAAGTGCGCAATATGGTAACTCTTGGTTACTCATAACTATTGTGAATTGTAAATGTTTTGAATTATTGTTGACATTTTGTATTTCTAGAAAGCTGTCGAAAAGGTTTAAAAGATTATCCTTAGAAAATAAATAATTCAAGTACAAGAAAGACAAAATATGTCAGACTACGATTCAGATGAAGAGAAGTCACAATTTGAGAAATTACGCTATGCCAAAGTGCCACGAGGAATGCATGTCAGTGGTTGGGACGATGATGCTGATGAACTCATCGAAGAAGATCGTAATCCCCAGGGTAGGTAACCCCCATAAAGAGTAATATCCGCGATTATTTAGTTGACTTATGAATTTGTTGTTTACAGCTAGCATAGAGCGCATGATATTGTGGGCTGTAAATGAAAATAAAATTGGAGAAGTGAGAGAAATTTTGAGCTTGGATCCAGAGGCTGTAACTGCCATTGATAATGATGGCTATACACCTTTGCATCGGGCCTGCTATAATAATTTTGAAGATATAGCAAAACTTCTCCTACAATATAATGCTAATCCTAATGCAAAGACAAATTTGGGTTGGACACCCTTACATTCTGCCTGTAAGTGGAGTAATGCTCAATGTGCTAGTTTGCTGTTGCAATTTGGTGCTGATGTCAATGCACAGTCGGATGGCCAGCAGACACCTTTACATGTAGCTGCCACTGTGTCAAATTGTCGTAATACGGCAACAATCTTGTTAATGAATCAAAATATTAATGCCGGTGCTTTGAATAACTCTGAAGAAACTGCCGAAGAAATTGCAAGACGGACCGGTTTAACCTGGCCTGTTTTTGAAATGGGCCACAGTGCATACGATGTAAATACTGGGTTAATAGATTAAAATTAAGTCTTAGTTTATTAAGTTCTTTGAAAAAAAAAACAAAAAAGAGTAATTTATATAAATAACAGTTAATATACTTAATCACTTCTTTGCAAACATTGCTTTAGCATGCCTGTGGCAAACGTATGAAATGTTCATAAAATGATTTGGTAAAATCTACCATTTGATCTTGCATGGCGGCGGGTACAAAATTAGGATTGCCTTGGCCGCCTTCAATTGTACCTTTAGCAGTGTAACGCATATAACTGGCTACAGTTGTTTCTGGAGGTAATACAGCACCATCTTCAATAATGCAACAGTCTTTTAAAACACATCTTCTCCCCTAAAATAGATTCAGGAATTAAATCTTTAAAAAACTAGTTGACGAAATTGTTTAAGTCTTACAATTATAGCGTTTTTGCCAATGTAAACAAAAGAGCCAATAACAGCCGCTGAAACTACTGCTCCTTCGCCTATATAAACATGATCGCCAATGTGCATGGGGAAGAAGGCAATACCTTTGCTAAATTGCTTATAAGGTGGACGTATAACAGCATTCTTGCTAATAACACAATAACGGCCGGTACGAACATTGGCCAAATCTCCACGAATAATGGAACCACTTTGTACAATAACTTTGCCATTGAGTACAATATTTTGTGAGCCACAAAGCACGGTTTGACGGCTTACTTTATTACCGGAAGCCTAGAAAGTCAAGATTTGGCAAAATGAGATCATCACTAAGGGCATGACTTTTCCTTTATTGCAATTTATCTTACCGTTTCCACGTATTCATCTTTGCTATAGTAAGTATTAGCAATTTCCATTTTTAGTATCTGCTATTGTAGTGTTATATACTAAGTTAAGTTTAATTAATTTAAATAATTCTAAAAGACAAATTGTTTCTAAAGAATTTTTTGTTTATATTTTGCACACAGCTGTTCGATGATTAATATTAAGAATAATTCACAATACATATAAACAATCAGCAGGGTATTGCCAGTTAGGAAATTATGTGGTTAGTAAAGGAAATTAAAAATCTAATTACATATTATGCGAACAATTGAATTTGCTTCATACATGTAATTTAATTTAATTAGATAATTTGTTTATCTCGGCAAATATTTGATTTTATATTTTCATTCTTTCAACGGCTCTATTCACGTTTCATTCACAGTAGCGTAGTTCACAATTATTGCCAGATAGAAAATTATTTGTGAATTGGCAATTAGAGAAATAGAAAGAAGTGTTAAATTTAATTTATTTAATTTAATAAAGATTTTATTAAAAACTGCTGTGTCGTGCTTAGAATTATGCAGTGAATAATTATTGCTTCGACATAAACTTAAAGTTTTTCTTACAACATTCTCTATACTTTTAAATATTATTTATACGAATTTTAAAGCGATACGTGGAAGCATGAGCCTGGAGGACAATCAGATAGCAGCCTTTGAACTGGATCGGGACAGTCTCTGTTGGGTCTTGGGTCGTTGTGATATCGCCTCTGTGAAGAAGTGTCAATCTAATGCAAGTAGGTATACAACAGTCTTACATTTTTATATATTTTTTGAGAACTATGTTGAACGCTATATTTCGTTCAGATGCCCAAATGTAGCCCTAACTTATTCAATGTTCTGATTCTTGACCATTTTCAGGCATCTTAAAACACAAGTGTATAAGCTCATACTGCTTTAGAGTTTCGATACTTATAAACTATTTATAAGCACGAGTACAAATTTTTACCAAACGATATCTACGACGTTTAACCCAATGCTTCTACCCAAAGACCATAAATAATATTGAGTAGCTTCGTACTAACTACAATGAAGTTCTAGGATTTATTGCCAGGTGTTCCAAAAACGACATAGTACTACAGTACAACTATCAAGCCTGCAGCCGTTGCGAATACCCGTCACGAATTTCGCTTCTCTGTTTTTGTATTTATCGTATCATCGGTGTTCTTAAAAGAGGCCTCCACTACCCACATGCAAGTAACAAAATGTTGGGGAAAAATTTTGTCTCTGATCTATAACAGCTCGTTGGACTTATAAAGCTAGTTATGCCTGGTATTATGGAAAATACGTCGGTGCTGGCGATAATTGTAAAACTAGTACGCTCTCTGGGCTACTGGAAGGATTAAATATTGTTTGAGGATCCGAAGAGAATTAAGGACTGTCAAGAATATATGACTTCATGATTTGACGAAGAGAAAATGGTGTAACGCACCTCGTGAATGATTCCATCCAGATTTTTACGGATAAATTGAAACTGGATTTTTTTGGAATGAGATAGGCATAGCACCCTCCACAGAGCTATCGCATTACTGCAGCGTTCTACAGGAGGAAGTGTAAGCTGGGGATAAAGTTTATTAAGGTTGTCAGTACAACATATAATATGGACACCGGGATATACTGATATTCCATGAAACTGCAGAGCGAATGAACTCCACAGGAAAGTCAGGTGAGTTCTATATTATTAGGTACCAATTTTAAGACCGAGCTTGTAAATGATAAAGTAGTAATGGATTCTGTTAACACCACGTGGGCAACTTCCAATACTGGCAAGATAGGGTAGCAAATTTTCTCAAATTTAGAAAGAGAGCACACAGAAAAATTGTGCTCAAGCTATAAAGAAACATGCAGGAGTTGTAGAAAGTGAGGTATTCTTCACCTATTGGGTATGTGGCTAGCATTATGATGGCCATGGATATTGAAAGTTTAAATGGCTCAGAATGATTTCAGGACCATGGCAAATGGACAACTATGGCATTATAATACCTGGTGAGTCATTACAGCCTTTTAGTCAGAATTACAAACAAGCTTCTCACACCACTCATGTTGTGTGTTTAATTATATTCAAGAGTGGTGGGATCTACAATTTAACGACAATTTTCATGGCAATTTTGTTTACTCTCTCAGAGGTTTTGTCAGAGTTTTTTGCTGAGAGAAAGTCACCGATGAAATATTTTTTTATATTTCGTTTTTGTTTAAGATATCAGGTCTTGTCTAATATACCAACACTTTACCTGCTAGATTACGGGCTAAGGGTCTCTATATCTTCTTATTGTGTTGACAACCATCTTTAACTCTGCTTTCCTGTTTGGACGTAATGCGCTTTATACAATAACTTTGAAATAAAGCTCTTTTTAATTATTTAACCCATGTTTAGATGGAGAAAATGCCTCGAATAAAATATTAATTTTTTACCTTCAAAACATAGTTTATAAAAATTAATCACACTTTGATTGTGCCTTAGAAAAATTAAAACTTTCAACAAAAAAAAAAAAAAAAAAAATAAAAAAACATTTTGAAAATAAAAACATATTTTATCCAATTGTAAATTTACTCAAGCATTAATTGAAGTTACAACAAAAAATAAAAAACAACTACAACAAAATTAAAAAAAAAAACAATAAAATTTTTATGTACTGCGTCGTATTCAAACAGAAAATAAAAGTCCTTGATTTTCATATTGTTTTACTTCCAAGTAAACAGTAAATACAACAATGTGTTGCAGAAAAAAACAAATAAAAAATAAAAAAACTACTTTGAAAATTAATATTGAAAAATAATGCGAAATTCTTAATATTCTGACCTACAACTTAAATAATAGAAAAAAAAATAACAAACAAATAGCAGCATATAATGTATGGGGTGGGCCATTTATCGGTTTAAATTTGAATCATCGATTATTTCGAATCATTATGGCATTCTATTCTGTCACAAAATTCAGTCTATTATCTCCACTGAACGTAATGAATCGATTTACGCTTGAGCAACGTTGGAATTTATTGGGCCAACGAGAAACTCCACGATGATGTCGATTTTGCAAAAAAAAAAAAGAAATCATCTTTTCGGATGAAGCTAACTTTTATCTTGGTGGGCACGTTAATAAGTAAAATTTGCCGTGTTTGTGGCACAGAAACCCCCAACAGAAGCCAATGCACCAACTATGAACGACTGTTTGGTGTGGCTTTTGGAGCGGAGGCGTCATTCGCCCATATACATATCTTTGAAAATGAGGACAGCGCAACCATTATGGTCAATGGAGACATCTATCGCAGCATGATAACCGATTTTTTTGTATCCGTTTTTCATTGTAATGATGTAAACGATGTTTGATTTCAACAGTAAGGTGCAACTTGCTACACATCTTATGCCACAATGGATTTATTGCGTCAAACGTTTGATGGCCGTTTAATTAGCCGAAATTTTGATGTCAATTGGCTGCCAAGAAGCAGCGATTTGACACTGTTGTACTATTTTCTGTGGGGCGCCGTTAAAGAAAAGTGTTATGCCTACAAACTAGAGACAATTGAGCATTTGAAGGCCAACATTCGTGATGCCATTGCCGAGAAGTGCAAGAAAATTGGTCCAATAGAATGAGGTACTGTGAGGCTAGTACGCGGCAGCCATATGAATGAAATAATATTCCATTTCTAACCGAAACAATTGTACTTCACAACAAAAAAAAAAAAATTGGCAAAATTTCAAACCGTTCCATATAAACGAATATCGTTTATAGAAACGAATTTAAGATTTTATCTTTATTTTTTTAAGTATCTATTTATATGCAAAGGAAAACATATGAAATATATTCTAAGCTTAATAATATAAATAGAAATTTAACATAATGAGTCTAAAAACTAACAATAGAGGTGAATATCTGGTATACACTACTATGTTGTTATTTTTTTACTTGGAGAAGTGCCAGGATGCTGGCCTTAATATCGATCTTATGTGCCGTCTAAGCACATAATAAGCACATGTTAATTCAGGTTGGTGCCGAAGTAGTGTTCTTCGACACAAGTTCGTCCATTGCAGACAGTATTCGTTGTTTAGCCGAATTCTTTGTTTAGCCGAACCATCCGTTTGTCAAACTCCCTTTCTGTAGAGATCTTTCCTGTCACTTGTAATAGGATAAAGGATTCAAATCTAATGTCCACAAACAATACTCCCTGTTTACCCCTTCCTATAATCTATTTTCTTAGTTTCAATGATTAGGGGCCATCCTCTGAGTGTTGATCGTAAAAACAAAACTGCTTGCTGTTGGTTAACACACGGTCAATGATAATTTTCGAAGAAATACAGCCCAATGACATCTCTAGACCATAAAGCGCATCTAAACTTTTTCCGAAAGCAATGGCTTTTCTATAATCATGAGTCTTACATGGGACAATTTTACTTGTTGACGTAACCACCGAATGAGAAGTGACCTTCGTCGCTAGAAAAAATTTTTTGTACGAAAAATCGGTATTGAAAGCCTGTTTCTATAGCATCCAATTGCCATATCTAAGTCGTTGTGTGTGGTCTGTTGAACTTTATAAGGATAGAGATGCAGATTTACATGTAAAAAACGCCACTATGAGCCGTAGGATAGACCCAATTGGTGAAAATCGTCATATTCAGGTCACTTTCACAGGTGGCACAGGCGTGATCATAGCTATAACGCTACCAATTTCTTTAGATTGCGGTAAAACACTTCCTTGCATCGTATAACGACTGTAATAATTGTAATGCCAAAAGTATGCCGACGTTTGAAACAACATTTCAACCTTTCCTTCGCTTGTTAAACGATTCATATTCGTAAATAACAAAAGTTTCACCAAATAAATAATACTTCAGGCGAAACTTAATGGCAGTGGGTTTTAAGCTTGATATTTTGAAGTTGCCTTAGTCTAGTAGGCAGTGGGTTGTCTTGTTAGACATGAGAATGGGTTTCAAACCCTTGCTCAGATACCTCGAATAATATTGTAGGGTGCTCAAATAGTTTTTTTTTTAATTATAAAAACAAAATCCAAATAAATATCGTAAATAAACATTACTTTTGTTGTTATTTTGTATAGGGTTTTCAATTACAATTTCAAATCCACAATAAATGTAAGCCAGCGAGTGAGTAAGCGCTTGGTTGTTTGGTCTGGCATAGTTTTTCTATTTTTTTTTCGCTTTGTTTTCTGACCGAATATTCATGCAATGAATGCGCTTCAGTGATTATGAGTGTTAACAGGCCTTGTTTCATGAACTCGGATATACAATACAATGATCAGCAGCACTGTTAATGAGTTAATTGTGGCAACAGAATGAAGAAAAATAAATAAAAAATAAAATAAAATCAAATTGGTAACAAGCAAAATTTGCTCAGGGACTCAATTAACAAATTTTTTACGTTTCAATAGTTTTGAATTTCACAAAAAAAAAAAAAATAAATGAAAACTTTATTAAGCGGCCCAACACTGTGTAGATAGGCGTTAAGCTATGGTTATTATATAAACATTTATTAAAAGATTTATTAAATGCCAATTATTAAGTTGAAGTAATCCCTACAATAATTTAATTTGTTACACTTAATTATAGAAGAGATCAGTTAAGCATTTGACGGTTGGAAATTATTTTAACTGACTGTACATGGCTATTGCTTCTGAGCGATTGAGCCGATATTAATTTCATTTTCCTATCTTTAAATTTAAAAATAAAACAAAGTGTGTGCGAGATGTCATCCAAATTTTGGTATTCGTTAGAAAGACCAATTGAGGCCATTATGTGTGGAATATAACGCGGCTCAGATATTCTGCACGGCTTTTGTGTGTGGAGCGGATCTGAAATGTCCAATTTTCAATGTCAATGGCGTATAAGTCAGGCTGAGTTTAACCGATGGCACGGTTTATATTGGCTTTGAGGACCGCAGTGGTTTGTGACTTATTCGTATACACCTACGACTTAAGAAAATCCCACAAGAAAAAGTTTAACAGGGTGAAATCGCACGAACTCGGTAACCAGTTTTCTTAAGTATCCTTTGCAGAATATCCGAAATGGCATGAGGTGTGTGGCACGTAGCAGAATCTTGTTGAAACCACATATCGTTCGCGTCCAGATCATCTAATTCAGACCAAAAAAAGTTGGAATTCAACGGCCTATAGTGCTACTGACACTGATGGCGAAGTTAACGTTGTTCTCAAAGCAATACGGACCAATAACGTCGCCAGCCCCAAATTCACACCAAAAGGTGACTTTTTCGGAATCCATTAAACGCTGTTGGGATCTTATGGGGATTGATATCGTCCCAATTCGTTAAGCTTTGTTTGCTGACGTACACATTCATCCCGAAATAGGCCTTATCGCTGAAGAGTATTTTTTGATGAAAGTTAGGGTTACTAAGCAACTGCTCCAGAGCCCACTTAGCGAAGACATGTCTTGGTCTATGGTGGTCGCATATGGTGGTTTGGCAACAACATAGCTATTATAGAAGCGACGCTATGTTTTTTGTGGGTGGCGGGATTTTTCCTGCAAATCTCTTGATTTACTTGAACAACCAGGCTGTAATTAAGTCTGTAACGAACGTAGTTTCAACATCCGTCCTTATCCATGGATTCCAAGGATTTCTCAGAGGAATTTCTGATCATTCAGTGGTAATGGGTTCCGGAACATAGGGATAGCGTCGGAAATTACATTTCTGATGAGCTGGCCAGGGTCGGTACGGAGTTTGCAATCTCCGACATGTTACATGGCATAGGTATTCCGATTACTTACACACATACATAATTGGTCACTACAACACTTCAGTTAGGATTACGACATAGCTTCTCACACCACTTGTGTGTGTTAATTTTATACACGAGTGGCGGAATCTACAGTTTAAAGTCGATTCCGAACGACAGAACTTTGAGAAACATTTCATGGCAATTTTTTATTTACTCTCAGAGTTTTTGCCAGAAATCTGATGAGAGGTAGTCGCCGAAGAAATATTTTTTCATATTCCGTTTGATGTCTGACCTGGGGTTTGAAGCGCGGCCTCACGTTTAATAAAACAAAACACTACCTACTCGACTACGGCGCCTTCATATACCGATTGCCCCAGTTAAATTGGATATTAACCACTCGTTTAATAGGGAGGATCAATCCCGTTGGTAGTAGGAGGGTACATACGTGCAATATTGTTCGACAAATAAGAAGAGGAGCGATTCACTTGTGTTCTTAAATCACATGGCTATCCATCCTACAATTGGAATTTTCACTGGCCACCGTCCTTTTGGTAGGCATACCGGCAAATGACTTCTGCAGTAGCTGTGGGCCTAATAAGGAGGAAGAGACTGTCTTTCACCTCATGTGTCAGTGCCATGCTATTGACATGAAAAGATGGAGGATTTTGTCCTCCCACTTTATGGCATCCTTGAGTAAGCTCTCTAATATAAAGACTGCTGCAATAGCAAGATTTATTTGGGCTCTAGGGAATGTTTGATTGAATACAGATGATGTATTTCATTGCTGTAGGGTAAAATAAAGTTTATATTAATCAACCAAAAATTTTTTTTGTGGTTTTTGTAAAGTTTTAAGAGAATTAATATGAAATAAAATTGATTGTACATAATTAAACCTTAAAAAACCTCAAAAAAATTTAATTTTTAGTTATTGTTCTGCCAACAGATACTGCACTGAACGTAGATAACCTTCGCCATTGACCAATGCTCCACCACCACCACCACAGTGGAGCATTGACAGTCAGTCAGTAGTGAACACCACAATACAATTCTTTACAACTTTAATTGTGACCTGTTTGGCACAATAAACAATAGTTTGAAGATTTCTTTACAGTTTTACTTAAATTTGTATATTTTTTGTCTTTATTAAGCAAAACCGTAATTGAAGGTCAGAACGGCTTGTACACGCCAATAAACCACAGAGTTTGGTCAAACTTAACTATTGAATATCCTATGGAAAAAAGATGTGTCTAAGAGTTTGGCGACTTCAAGCAACATAGTGAATTTTTCTTGTCGGTTACAAGGGTATTGTGACTAAGGATTATGCAATACTCCAAAGAAAAAAAAAATTGGTCTTCTCTCCATCTTACAAGTACATCGAAAGGGAAACCAGAGGGTCCCTAAATAAACAGAAATTCTTTGAAAGCAATCGGATTGTTGCATGATTTTTGCGTCATTTATCTCATTTAGGGCAGCCCTTGTCGCAATGCTCTTTATTCTCTCAAGGTACTCCTGTATCCTATCTGAGGATTAACAACAGTTTCTACACCAATTTAATTCTACCTCAATTTCAAGCAGGGAAGATTGGTCCACTGCCATTGTCATGGTCCACATAGACGCTTACATACATAATTGGTCATAACAACCCTTTTGTTAGGATTACGACCTAGCTTCTCACACCACTTATGTAGTATTTGTTAATTTTTATACATGAGTCGCAGGACCTAGAGTTTAAAGTCGACTTCGAACGACAATTTTTTTTGAGAAACTTTTCATGGCAATTGTATTTACTCTCAGAGCTTTTGCCAGAAATCTGCTGAGAAAAAGTCGCCGAAGAAATAAGATTTCACATTTCTGATTTGCCTCGAGGCCTCACATCTAATAAGCCACACTAGCTACTAGACTACGTCGACTGTCCACATAGACGCTTATAAGCTTGAAAACGGGGTAGACTGTGGAATTGTTTCCGAAGGACTTCATCTTGATCTCCATATCCTAGGCAGAGATAATGAGCATAAATAATGCTCCGCAACTGATCTTGAGTAAGGGATCTAGTTACTAGCCAAGCGTAAATAAGATCTCTTTTCATTCAGGTCGAAACTGTTCGCATCAATTGGATTTTCCTTGAGCGATTGTCTGATGTTGTTCAGGAGACGATGACGCTTGTTTAACTTCTTTGCTATTCGGCACTATGATCACGGAGAAATTTCCATTTACCACAGTCTTGAAAGACTCTGATCGATATTGTTTATCGACATCTCCAATCACCAGAGTAGTGAAAGACAAATATTAACACGCATCGGATCTACCCACAGAAACTTCCGAACTTTTTCAGTTAATAACGGCCATATTGTTGAAGGTACATCTGTGAAATTGGTTGCATCAAAATGGATGTTCTATTCAGCCAACGTACCGCGCCATTCGCCTATTTTACGATTGCTATAATCGTCCAATAGATAGAATGTGGTGTATAAATTCGAGTCTGATGGTTCAGCAATCAATTGACCAACATCCGTACGTCGACGAAAACCAGCCGAAAACATATTCGCTGTCTGTGAGAGAATCCGATTTCCCGTTGCTCGCAAGAACTCAACCTTTCCCAAACCGCAACTTGGCGAATTGCGCTTCGTGGCTTGAATCTGCAATTGTGAAAAATTCAACGGAACGGAATTGAACTGTAGGTCATAGACAATGACGTCTGTTCGCTGAATGCGCTCTAGAGTAGTTGGCAATCAAACTCTAATTTTGAATAAAAAAATGATCTCCGGCGACGAGTCCTATTTCGGAATGAATGGAAGCGAGAACACAAAAAATTTACAAAATTGAGGCGATACCAATTCACATGATATCCAAGGACGTGTAATGCATGGATGAGTCCTCAGTCCATATCTCTATAAGAACGATATTAACCTGTCCATTACTGTCATTACAGTATTATAGATCGCCAAAGGATTGTAACAACCGAACCTCTTCACTAAACTCCAGTCTTCAAGCGGAAAACCAGCGATGAGTGTATCTCGGGCGTTTCCCGACAGAATTATAAAACGCGTCCTACTTAACCGTAGAGGAGTAAACAATTTTTCATCCTTAGTCCCCATCCACTTTAGAATAGTTTAATTTTGCTGTGATTCAATAGCAATTTACAGATGGAAATTGGGAGCATAGGGGTATATTTTTTGTTGATTCATGTAGAATTTAATGATGTATCGAATTTCTGTTAGCATCCATTGAGGAAAAGAGGCAAAGAGGAGAAGAAGCAATTCTACTTCATATTCTTTGAGATAACATTGAAATCACAGATGAATTTCTAGTCTTAGAGCTCATTAGTTTGAGATAAAGAAACGCTGCCTCTCCAAAGAAGGATTCTGGCCCCATCAATAGCGTGGAAATTCTCCTGCTGTCTAATTGATCATTGAAGAGAACTCTCACATGACCTGGAATGCGGCAGAGGATAACCTTATTTTCCCTACCTAGCCGATTTAGCTTCTGTTAACAGTTCCATACTATTTTCGAGTCCTCGAATGTCGGCCCGATTGTCTTTTAAGACAAGACATAACAAAATCCGTTCTTGACCCATCGGTATACCATAAAATAGTCCTTCTTTTAAAAGAGTAGGCAGCTTCCAGATTACTCTATTCACTTTTATTACCTTCTGTTAGATTTGATTCCCATTAACCTAACAATAGACTCCAAAGCTTTAATTATCACTATCATGCGTAGCGGTCTAAAGCAGCGGACGATGCAAAACAAGTTCTCATTGCACTTTTTATGGCAAAACACGCTAGTTTCCTTATCCGCAGTTCAGTGGCTAGAGTGTTGGCTTGTTAGACAAGAGTCCGTGGTTTGAACCCCAGTTTAGATAACTCGAACAAAACAAAATATGCCAGCAGTGTTCTGGCAAAAACTCTGAAAGTAAATAAATAAATATTGTCATGGAATGTTTCTCAAATCTGTCATATGGAATCGACGTTAAACTGCTAGGTCTTGCCACTCATAGATAAAATTAACACACAACATAGGTGGTGCGAGAAGTTAGGCTGTAATACTGACTTAAGGTTTGTAACGACCAAATAAGTGAGTTAATAAATTAAAAGAACGATTCAAAAAGTTTGTTTGTCGGTACAAGCATTAATCTTTCTACGTCATTTAGGGAAGCAGCAGATTATGTGAATCGATTTGAACAAATAGGAATAAAATATTCATTTGATAGTGTAGGCAATTTAAGCATTACAAACATGAACACAAAACTACAACACTTATGGGTATGAGTGTAGGGTATATTGAAACAAATCAAGCGTATAGAAGTTTTACAACAATACTAAGCCAATTTAAAATGTTTATGTTGCCATTGTTAGCTGGTTTGAATGGTAATTAAATTAATTCTGTAGAAACCAAAAAAAAAAATTATGGGTTTTCAAAAACCCATCACCAATCACTAAAAAGCCAAAGAAAAATTCTTAACTTGAAACAACTGAAATAAAAATAAAAATGAAAAATAAAAGCGAAATAATATCTGAAAACAAAGAAGCCACACTTTTAATAACAAAATAAATTTTTTTTTTTAATTTCATAAACATTTGTTACGAGTGGTTCTTTGTTTTGTTTCACTTGACTCTCAAATTAACTGCATGGCATGGCATGGCAAGGCATTTCTTTACTGTATGTTTTAAGTGTGTTAATAATTAGTTACATACATGGATAAATAAATGCCTATTCTACCAGTATGACTTTAAAGGCCATACCAAGTGAAACCAAATTTTATTGTTTGTTGTTAATAAGAAAACGCCAAAATAAAAACTCTAAAAATATATGAGGTAAACCATTTAGTTATACGTTCATAGTTTATGCCAATTTAAAGTTAAAAAATCCATAATTTTTAACGCTTAAAGTTTTTCCTTAACTATAAAAAGAAATTAATACGTATAACCAATTATTTTTATGTATGATATACATATAATAAAAAAATGTAAAAGAAATTTTAATTTAATAATCCCATGAAGTTATGCTATTCTTAGTGATGTGGGAAATTGAAATTGTCAAAACAAAACAAAAGACTTAAGAAACAAACGTGATTTCACGCAGATCGTTAAAGACCAATTTACACGATAAGTGTTTGCGTACATAAGTTCAAAGTGAAAATATTACAGAATTCCATTCATGTTGTAAAAATTAAAAGATCTTACGACAGATATTTTTCTGTGCTCACACGATTAGTAAAATACCAACACAAGGTAAAATGAATGCATTTCCGATCCAATAAACTGTGATGGTTCCTAAAAAAAAATAAAACCGTATTTTCTTTTAATATTGTTTGCCCTTAATATTGTGTTTTATAATAATTGGTCATTACAACTCTCCAGTCAGGATTACAACCTAGCTTCCCACACCACCTATGGTGTGTGTGTTAATTTTATACATGAGTGGCGGCACCTACAGTTTAAAGTCGATTTCGAATGAGAAGTCGCCGAGGAAATATTTTCTCATATTTCGTTTTGTTGGAGATGTCTGATCCGAGGACTCACGTCTAATAAGCTACCACACTACCTACTAGACTACGGCGACTTCATACTATTCGCTCTCTTCTGCACAAAAACTAAACATGTTGTGTGACTGGTGTGATCGTATAAATAACCTTGAAAAATGGAAATAATAGGGACAATTTCTTTGTTATCAATCTAATATATAAAATTCTCGTGTCACGGTGTTAGTGGTTAAACTCCTCCGAAATGGATCGACCGATTTTCATGAAATTTTGTGTGCATATCGGGTAGATCTGAGAATCGGACAACATCTATTTTTCATATCCCTAAATGTTAAGAGGGCGTGGCAAATCATTAAAATTGAATATTTAGGTACATATTGATCGTAGACGAATAAAATTTGGTGGGTGAGTTCGTAAAGTCGATATCGACAATCCCACCAAAAATGGGCGTGACAACCCTCTCCCTTCAAGTGATACCTATAACCCTTAAACTACTGAACCGATTTTAACCATTCTTTTTTGTTCAAAAGCTTATCAGGTTTAGATGGTTTGAAAAAAAAATTCGATATAGAAAAAAGTAGGCGTGGCAAACCTTTAAAATTGAATATTTAAGGACATAGTGATCGTAGACGAATGCAATTTGGTGGATAAGTTCGTAGAGTCGATATCGACAAACTCACCAAAAATGGGCGTGGTAACCCTCCCCCTTTAAAAGATACCTATAAGTCGGCTAATTCGATGGTTTATAACTACATATGTACATATGTATATAACACGTATGTCAGTTAGTTTTTGTTTTGGAGCGAGAACAACAACTACAACTTCGTCAGCGCTACCCATGATTCGGGCCTCTTATTGTTATTATTTGTATGCCTCACCTAAATAACGTACCGACTTTGATTCAATTTTGAACTAGATAGATACATATATCCACACACTTATAGTAAGTTAGTTATTTTTATATAACTGTTTTATGCAGCGTTTTACAATAAATATATAATGTGACCTGTTTTGGGCAATAAAAAAATCAATTTTGGGCGGGACGAAGTTCGCAGGGTCAGCTTGGTCTTGCTGTGTCTTGCCTTGTAAGTCAAATTGGGTACCATTTCAGGCGTCGAAGGTAGTGTGGTTACCCTCTGCTGCGTGCTAGGTCATGTGGGTATTCTCAGCGAATGGGCAACCATACGAGTTTGCGAATAGCGTCCACCTTTGTTTATTAGGCCATAATTTTTCTTTGCAGTGTGAGCGGATGTTTGCAAATGTATGCTAACGAAATAGAAGATAAAGAGAGGCAAAAAGTTGCCTGAAGCTCAACATGTAGATTCTATGACGATGAGTATGAATCATCGGAAGGAGAGGAGATATTATAGGGAGAAGTTAGTAGGTATAATCATGACTAAAGGGTTTTAATGACCAATTATGTATGTACATATGTATGTAGATATTATAGGGATTCATATAAAGTTTGAGTGGAGTACAATACAATTCACGACAATAGTAATACCAATGGCGGCTGGTCAATTCATTTGCGAATTTGGAAATCATATGCGATTTTTTTGGATTTGAATCTTTTCGATACTACTTTTATAACGAAAATTCTGGAGACTTACCAGAGAATGTCATCCAATTACACACTGACGGATCCAGATCATGCTACGGATATGGAATCTTTTCGGAACAGTTAAATCTTATATTGCTTCTTGCACTTACCGATTGCTGTAGTACTAAACAGGCTAAAATATGGACTGAAAAGACGGCCACAGTAAATGAAGCGGGAGAACATATCAAGTACAGATAAAGCGGTCATTAAATCTCTAGAGAGTGTTTACACAACATCAAAGATTTTCCAAGAATGCCGGGTGACTCTGGGCAAAAATCTTGGATACAGGGGACATTGAAGATAACAGCATAGATGATGCACTTGCAAAGGCTGTCATAATTCGAATTCAATTTAGCCTTAGTCATACTGAAGAATGGGGCAAATGGGCCTTTTTGAATTGCGTAAACAATTAAAGACAACCTTAAGGTAATCTGTGAAGGCGTTTTTTGAATGAATAAATAAATATTTTTCCAGAAAAGAAAGTCAGATTATAATTTCAAAATTCCTCGTATTCAAGGTAATTTTTGTCACGATATGAAAGTTTAGGGGTGAGCTACTTCTAAACTGTCCGGAAAGAAATGCCAATGAAAACAAAAAACTACTTAACAAAATATCTGTTTATGCTTGTTAACCCTGATCTAAGGTTTTAGGAATTAATCAACTTCATTATGAACTCAATTCTACATTTCAAACTTCATTTTCTACACACTTGAAAAAATTTTTGTGCACATGTGACAAACTCGATCGTTTCAAACAGCTTTTCAAGTGATTACAAAAATTGTAACAATTTTTTGAAATTTATTTTCATTGAAATTAATTTTATTAAAAAAAAAAACGGCCAACAACGAACAACAAAACTTTTCACTCAATTAATTTACCTTGACAATGAAATGTTTACAGCGCCAACAACCAGTTCACTAGCAATTTATGCGTTGAGATGAAAAAAAAATGTCAAACACGCATTAATGGCGTTGCCATATGAATTGTTTTGAAATGAGAAACACTTGAAAAAATGTTGCTCCTTTAATGTTTTTTGTTTGTTTTTGTTTTGTTGTTTTGATTTCGAATCGAAGGTCAAGTTGAAACACAACACAAAGTGTTAGTTTTTTAAAGCGCTATGCATTGGTGACACAATTTTGTATCATTTTATTCGAATTTTTATAATTTTTTAATGTGATTTGTTTTTTTTCTTTAATTGTTGCCTTTTTATGTTGTTTCAAATTTAATTAATTTCCGCACAATTAAACATTAAAAATTAAACAAAAAAAATGACGAATTCCAAGTGAAGTGAGTGTTGATTTGTATCTGCGTACTGATGACATACATACTTCTTAATTAAGGAAATAAAGCTGGTGGCTGTAAATCATTATTACAAGCATTAAAATGAATCTCGATTCGTTATTTTTCTACACCTCTGTTTAACCTAAAAATTCTAATTATAATGTAAACATTAAAGGCCAATTTACACGATAGTGGCTTACGTACGTAAAGTCAGAGAAAAAATATTTAAGAATTCAATTCGTACCTTAAAAATGTGAGTAAAAATTTGACCACAGATTTGTGTTTACACGATTAGTAAAAGACCAATACAAAGTAAAATATAGGCATCCCTGATCGATGTAGTGTGATGATTTTTGAGTCTTACATACATACATAACATAATTGGTCATTACAATCCTTCAATCAAGATTACGACCTAGCTTCTCACACCACTTATGTTGTGTGCGTTAATTTTATACATGTGTGGCGGGACCTACAGTTTAAAGGCGACTCCGAACGACAGATTTTTCAGAAACTCTTCATGGCAATTTTATTTGCTCTCAGAGTTTTAGCCAGAAATCTGCTGAGAGGAAGTCGAAATATTTTCATATTTTCGTTTTGATGTCTGACCTGGTGTTTGAACCGTGGTCTTACGTCACAACACACAACCTACTGAACTACGGCGACATTAGGGATTTTTAAGTCTTACAACTGCCAAATTTCTATCCGTATTTTCTCTCAATGTCGTGCGCTGTCATTATATATTGAGTTTACACGATACAATCCGTTTTCTTCGACACAAAAACTTAACATTTCTTAAAAATAGTCTGATCGTCTAAATCCCCCTAAACAAAAAATGTATGATGGACATGAGTAAACAATTATTCTTTGTACAAACTTCAAAACTCACGTCTCAAACCATTGTTTATAATAAGCGTTGCGATAATTTTTTACACATTCGTTGTAAAGGACCTAACATAACTCTTCAAAGTGGAATAAGATTTATTAATTGGACATCTTAGACTTATTGTATTAAATGTTTGTCAACCACAAGGATCCTTCTCAACTGGTCATCCGCCAATTGTACCAACGCTTGGCTTAAGCAGTAATAAACTGTGTTACCTAGCTGTACATCATACGTCACAGTATTGGATGACATTATGAGCGGAATCTGTTTGAAGAAAAGAGGAATTACACGGATTCTTTCACATTAACTCCAGGATATGGATTACTTGTGTGTGAGTTTTTTGCACAAGTTCTTAAGCAAAAAAAAAAAAAAACTACAGAATCTGAAAAAATCAACGCAGAATGTTGAACTTGAGATAAATATCAAGAAAATCAAAGTCGTATTTCGTGGCTTAAGGAATCGGTTAGCTGACAGCTCTCTCATGGACAGAAACAGTAGATTCCTTGATTTTTTTTGTGCAATGCTTTGCAACGAAATTTAGTAACAAAAATGAATGGAGTAATCTGAAAGCTTCTACTCTCCTAAAAGAGAGACTTCGCTGTCAAAAAAGAGATCTTGGAACAGGAGCAGTGATTTTTGGTCTCAGAATGACTGTCTGGAGAATCTGGGTTCCAGGTCATGTGAGAATTTCCAGTAATTAGAATTTAAATTACTTAGTTTCGTAACCGGTCTTTTGACAGAGCACTGTAGACCCAAAGTATACTTATTCAGAATGAATAGATAGGTAGCTGTCCGTCTAAGAGAGTTGAATGGCCCACTCTGTTACCAAAGTTTTCCATTTTTCCTTAGTCCCGGAACCACTCGAAGCTCCTAATGAAGCGACTTAAACTGCAAATGTCAATCCGTGACGGTTCTCCAGATCATCTATATAGTAAAGTACCCTTTTCTCCTTTGACAAAGTGCCATGAATGTACCCAGCGGGTGAAGGACAGTCTTTTCATCGTCCTCATCTCTGCTGCTTCTGCTGAAATCATTAGCAAGGTGTCCAAGATCAATGCGACTCGCATGCGTATCCCGAATTCAATGCGACGTAATGAATAAGTTTTTAAGTTTTTTTGTTTCGAACTAAATAAATAGATTCTCTAATGAAAAGAATATCTAGATGCAAATCAGGTTCTAGACAGAGAATTGTTATTGTTGTCATCGACCAGCATCCTAAAGTTTTTTAGGACAATAGGAAAAAATAATTCGATCTAGGGCATCTGTCAGAGTGTACCTTACGGCTTAGACTTCATTTTTAAGACCAGAAGATGAAGTTATTCTTCATTTCTCGATGTGATAAACGATTCTTAGTGGACTCATTTTGAATTTGCCTATTCCGTCCATTTGTTGTTTTAGAATTTCCTTTCGTTGAAACTTTAATTCCATAGGTTTTGCTATGTTTTTGGGAATTTTTACTTTTGCTTTATGACACCTTTTTGGTGTTAATTAATCGCTTTCCTGAGCCCATTTGCCAGCTGTTTACTTTAATTAGTTAGTTTTTTATATAAAACTTTCAATTTAAACCAAAAAAATTAACGAAACATTTGATTGAATGTCGAATAACTCAAATTAATTAGTTTTTTGACTACTGCGGTCAAACGAATGTCTTACTAAAACCAGCAGATATGCTAATAATTGTTATCGTTTTGTTTACTAAGCTTTATTATAAATAAAAAGAAGTATTAAATAAAAAAAAGTATTTTATAGGAAACAAATTAAGAAAAACAAATTAAGTGCGGTCAAACGATTATCTATGTTTGCTACATATAATATTTTTCTCGGAAATCATTTGAAATATTTTAGTTCTTATGCGTCCCCTAAACGTTGCGATTAGTTGTACAACAAGTTGAATCAACGGTTGGTCGTCTTCTTCCCTCGTTTCTCTTTTCCAACCAAATTTACTTATCGTCGGTTGGATGAAAATAAATTTTTTTGATCTTGAACTAATCGACGACCAACCAGCTATTTAACACAAGAATTGTTTGTACACAATTGTAAAGTTGTATAACAAGTCACAAGGGACCGCATTGTATTGATAATCAAATTGAGTAATGGTGAAAGGGGATTCATATTTAAACCTAACAACCTTAAGTTTTTCAAACGATAAACCTTTTCATAATTTTTACCAAATCTGGCAAATTTAAGGTTAGAAAATCAGTAAATTAAACCATTTACCCCGTATTAATTAATTTGTTTAAATAAAATAAAATCTAAATTGAGTTCTTAAACTAAATTTAAACACTTTGTTTTCGACCTCATGTGCATGATGTTCAGTTCATTGTTTTATTTGAAAATATTTCAAAAACTTATTTGAAAACAATGAAAATATTTTTTTTTTTCTTTTTTCAATTTTTTTTATGATTGATCGACGTGTTGTGATAACAAAATAATAAAAATTTTTTTAAAAAAATAGCCACAAATAAACGATAAATAAAATTTCGTTTGACCACCTGCTTGCAGAATACGTTGTTCGTTCAATTCTAATAGACACAAAATAAAAAAATTATTTTTTTTGTTTCTTTGAAACAATCAATACATATCTCATAAAAAAAATCGCCAGATATGCGAATAGATTAAAACAATATTTCTAATAATGGCTGGCATTTACAAACAAATTGAGGTAGAAGGAGCAAAAGAAAAAAAATTGAAATATTTTAGAGTGTTATTGTGTTAAAGGTCACATTTGTGGGGTTAAACGAATTTGTTCTGTTGAAATCAAATTGAAACAATCAAAATAAATAAAGTCTAAATGTGTTGCCGAAGGCGTTGTTTTTTTTTTTTTTATATTTTAGGCTTGCCAAATTGTTTAATTTTATTAGGTTATAGAAAATATTAACGCGTTGTCAAAACAGTTAAATGTTGAATTTAAAATTATTCCCTTAAATTATTGTTAAAGAAATTTTATAAAAAATGATCATCAATTCATTTTTATATCGTTTGTTTTATTATAAAAAAGAATTTACATGAGCTTAGCATAGACATTTGAGTTTACAACACGAACTGTCAAAAAAATGTCTATGATTTGTGTAACACTGATTCGATGTGAAAACGTTTACACACATTGGGTCAAAATATTTTTGAAAAAACAAAAACACACCCCTCTTTATATGATCTTATGCAAGGTTAATGTTTCGAATTAGAAAAAAAAAAAAAGAATTAACATTTTGACAGGTACAGCGAAATGAACAAAAATTGCAAATGTGTTCAATTAACAAGAAATTTTACGTTTGGTGGTCTATTCTGCGTTTTTCGAATATCTGATGAAACTCAAGTGGACTAACGTTACCACTTTCAAAGCATTTATAATCTTTTGACCAATTCTGTCAGTGGAAAGGATAAGGATTTTTTGGCTTTTGAGACAGAGTGGCAGATTGGACGTACACACATAGCTGTCAGATTTGACGATTTATCGTCATTTTGACGATTTTGTGCTCCAAAAATATCATATTGACGACATGACGATTTATGCCTTTATTTTGACAATTTTTAGAAATTAAAAATTTACATCATTTTCTTTACTTTAGTATATTAAAAGCCTCCTTAAGCTTTGTATTTGCTTTGCAGTTGGAAATTTATGCTAGTAATAACAAGGAGTAAAGTATTATATTTTTAAGTTATTTTCGAATACCTGTGATGATTTTTCTGTATTTTATATCCCTTAAAAGCCAAAAAATTTCAACTCCTAAATAACATCGTAGTTGAGCATAGATTATCATATGCCGTTGCAGACAATTTTAAAAATTCGATTATAGCTTCTAATATTACCATCGTAAGAACAAAGGCAAGTGCCATTATGTTTTTTCATATGACCAACACTCAGGGGATGGCATTGTGTTTGGAACTAGGAAAATATATTATAGGAAGGAGGAAAGAGGGAGCAGTGTTTATGGACACTATGTTTGAATATTTTTATACCATAAGTTACAGGAAAGATCTCTGCAGTAAGGGAGTTCCACATACGAATAGTCCGTCTAACTATAGAACTTTTTCTGTAATGCAGTGTGCGATACACTGGCCAATCGACCACATACGGATCGGTTGGCCGAGAATGACGAGTTTTACGTAGGAATACATGATTTTCATAAACAAGTCCCCTTATTTCGCTCGAGCAACATCCGTTGTAGTAGCGATAGAACAGTGAAACACAAGCCACATTGCAACGATGCTCCAATGAATCAATGGAGTTGAACACACTATCGTGATTAACGAGCTACTACGGCCTCTCCTGTAAACTGTCGAGAAGCCTCAAAATAGACGTTAAGCGCCAACCCATACATGAGAGTTGTATTCCATTCTCGGTCGGCTATAAATGGTGTAAATGGTAAGTAGATCAGATGAAGTGAAGTATTTATTGCACCGTCTTAAGAAACCAAGGCACTGGAAAGGCAAGGTCAGTTCGAGCGAACATCACACTGAATTTTTATGCCCATAACGTCATGATTTTTTGACTCTCTAATATTTACACCACACATGGGTATAGATGATGCAATATTATTGCTGCTTAACATTGACTTTATATGTTTTTGTTTTTAAAACCTTTCAATTTATTTATTTATTTTTTCTGACGACTTTTTTACGATTTCAATGAACGTATTTGACGATTTTGACGATTTTTTCTCAAATATTTGACGATTTGATGCTTCATTTCTCTGGCAGCTATGTGTACACATAACTATTGTGGGAGTTGTCCTAGTAATAAAAAGGTGTATTTGGTGTAATACATTCTATGCTTTTACGCGGTTCTTTGGAAATTCTGGCTTCGACACCTTGGTGCAAGCGTATACCATGTTCTAGGCTGTCTCAGTGAGATATCACTGACAAATCTGGTGAGTTATATCACACGTACGTAGCAGTTGCCAATCACAGTGTTTACGTAGCTTATACTTTCCGATTTATGTTTTCTTGTGGGAGGAGATGGTTTGGCATATTTTGTAGTAGTAGTTTATAATTATTATGTTTGTATATAGATTAGGTATGGTAATGTACATTTTTTGAAGGCAGAGGTCCCACCTATGCCAGCATTTAGGTGCATTGTGATATCACAGTCAATATTCAACCTTGGGATCAAACATTCCCTAGAGGAAACCAACCGCAGTTCAAAATAAATCTTGTTATTGCAGCCCGGTCAAGGTTGTCAGAAATTTACGGGTCAAGATCACTGTCTTTTTATGATAAGGGAGTAGGGCGCTAAGGACACATGAGGAGTCTTTTCAATGATATCTTTATGTCCCAGAACCCATATAAGAGTTACCTTTGACTGATCCGTCATTTTTTGAGAATACGAGCTACAACTATTGAAAGAGCTGCCTTTAGATAAGAAGAGAGATTAATCGGTACAGCAGAGTGTGAATGTCCTGTTCTATGGTAAACTAGGGCTAGGGCACCTGTAGGTGCAGGTAGTTTTCTGTACCGGACCTCGCCATATATGTATGTAGTTATTTAAAATGTACTCTCTCTTTAGAAATAGGGCTATCTGAGCTTCCTCACACGTTCGTTGTTGACGTTGTCCTTCTTGAGGGTTTTGGTTAAAGAGGGGTTCCTCAATTATGTGTTGGAGGGAATTGAAGTCTCTTAATTTCTTATTTCAATCCGAAAATCATAATGAAATTTTTATCGTCTTTTCGGGATTTCGACCTGATTTGTCTTTGTTGGTAGTCGAGCAGTTTAATCAAATACCATACTATCTCTAGTTGCTAACAAAGCTTTCGAAATTTCTAATTAACGAGAAATCCTTAAATTAGCGATATTATGGCAACTGAAATGAATCATCTCGCAATTATACATACATACATAATTGGCCATTAGAACCCTTCAGTCAGAATTACGACCTAGCTTCTCACACTACTTATGCTGCGTGTGTTAATTTTAAACATAAGTGACGAGACTTACATACACTTTAAAGTCGATTCCGAATGATAGATTTTTGAAAACTTTTCATGGTAATTTGATTTACTCTCAGAGTTTGTGCCAGAAATCTGTTGAGAGGAAGTCGCCGTTTTGTTTGAAATGTCTGACCTGGGGTTTGAACTGAGGCATCACGACTACTAAGCCAACAGACTACCTGTTACACTATGGCGATAATCTCACAATTATATTACAAACTTTTCTCACAATCGTCTGAACTAAGAATCTACGTGACGATATTGTAAGTGTTCTGGCAAATCTAGTGTTAACTTTTTGTCAATTAAAGCATCCAATAAATTTTATTTGAAGTGAATAATTTGTTCCACATTTTATTTATTTATTGCGTTTAATGGTCATGTTAATAATGTTTTTAAAGTTCATTTTCAAGGACATACAAAGCAACACTTTAGCGATTGGCTACTGTACATACGTACGTACGTATGACTATTTATGTATGTACTTAAGCATTAAAATATTTGTAGAATAAAAATAAAAAAAAAAAAACAGAAACAATAACAGGTAAAGGAAACAAAACGGAAGTTCCACTTGATTTATTTACTCGTACGGCTGTTTGTCACTCAACACATTCATGAAAAGAAACAAAAAATATTCCCCCAAAACAAAGTCAGTCAAGGGGTCAATGATTTTTGTCATTCCATTTTTAAGGTTCAGTTTTGTCTTTTGTCAAGCACGTGCTCTACACCAAAATCAAAATTAAAATCAAAACACTTACGCTTGATTTTAGTTTCAATTTAAGTTTAAGCTTACGGCACATATGTATTTTGTGTGTGTCACTGCGAGTTAAAGTAGTTTTGTGCTACGAATTTTTGTTTTAAAAAATATTTTCAAAATCATGATTACTTCTGTTAACTGCTACTGTTGTTACCACTGGCTACGGTTGCCCAAACACTTTACGTTATCGATGCCATAAAAAAAAACTAAAAAGTGCTTGTGAAATTACTGCGTTAAAACTGTTCACATCGAAACTACGAATTGAGAGTCGATTGTCGCGTTAATTTGCGGTTTAGCATTGACATTGAATTCTCGAACAGTAGCAATTAAAATATGACAATACAAGTACTCACTCACTCACTTATTCACTCACTCGTATGAGAGTGTACGTGTTTTATTTTTTAGGTTTTTTTTAGTTTTTTTCTTTTTTAAATACGTTCTAAAGCTTTGCCCGTATTACGAAAGTGTTGTTGTATTGAAACTTCCGTTAAATTAAGCAAAAGTCATTTAGGGGACATGGAAATGTCACAACGACATTGAAAAGTTTCATTAAAAGTTATTGAATAAATTGAATTCATTAAATTGTAACGCCAACATAATTTCAATTATATTGTATTTTATTTGCTATGAATCATTATTTAGGAGGGGCTATTTACGGTACACAAATTTATTTGGATATTTCTTTAACAGAACTCAGTAAATACCTGAAGACTTCATCCTTAAATGGATGATTGTTTTTGTCATCATTTACCATTGACTCGTCTAGAAAGCGAACACAATAGTGCAAGAGTAGTGGCTATCACTGTGTGATGGAGGATGTCGAAGAAGATGCTACAGATGACTTTCCAAACTTTCGAATAAGTTAGGTACCACTTAGGCCAGCATTTAGTACCATTGTGACATTACAATCAATATTCAAACCGGGAATCAAACATTACCTAAAGAAAACTAAAACTTGTTCAAAATAAATCCTGCTATTGCAGACATCTTTATATAAGAGAGCTCGTTCAAGGATGTCAGAAAGTGAGAGGCAAAAAACCATCGCCTTTTTGTGCTAAGAGCAGATCACTAACACAAGAGGTGAAAGACAGTCGCTTTCTCCTTCTCAGGCCCACAGCTACTTACTTACTTAATTGGCCATTAGCAACCCGATTATCGGATTTCGGCCTGCTTTAGCACATCCTTTCAGGCGCTTCTGCTTCCTCGCCAGTTGCTTAAACCAATCAATGACAGGGCTTCCTTGCCTTGGTCCTTCCAACACAAACAAAGCCCTCCTCTATCTTTATACGTTTGTCGTGGTCGTCAACTTTTGAGGCGATCTTATTATAGGCTAGTGTTATCGCTTTCATTGGATGCTGTTTTTACTTAGTTGGTTCTAAGACCTACGCACAATCCAAATTTAAAGTTCAGGGGATTCAGGACTACGCTGCACGTATTAGTTAACATCTATAAGGTGCTAGTATGCCATCCAGGAGGGGTCACGCGGAGATAGCGTGTCAACTTGATTACAGAAAGGCAAGGTTCGTTCTGGTGGTGGAAGTGATGAGCACAATCCGAAACTTTACCTTGTTTGCATACATTCCCTCCCATTCCAGATCCACAGCTATTGCTGAAATCATTTGAAGTAATACCAAGTCTTTCAGCTTGTCCATGGGAATCGCTAATAACTAGAAGTGAGTCGGTCCTCTACGCAGTTATATGCGCCAAGCAGAGTCTAGCAATATTGCAAGTGCGGTCTTGCTGCCAACAAGATTTAGTCTCTCTGTAATACAAGCGAATAATATGGATACGCAATTTAACTGAGACAATCAGAATACTTTGTCCAAATCGCCTTAGTCTAGTAGTCTTATGTAAGTTCTAGAACCTACATAAGAGTTACTTTTGAATGATCCGAAATTTCCCCGGGTTATCTTTAGCATTCATAAACAAGCACGGACTTTGCACCTACGTTCGTTAGGAACTCAAGCGCTGGCTGTCGTTCCGTGTAAATCAAGAGGTTTTCAGGGAAAATCCTGCCACTTACAAAATGTCCATGACCTCCATCTAAAAAACATTGCAATAGTCAGGCAGTCCATGAGAAAGTTTTATATCCGAGCCCTTAAAAATGAATACTATATCGGGTATAAGTACCCCGGATATAATAATTTCTCGCTTAGCAGCGTTGAAACTTATGCAATCTTGATTTTTGCTTGAGAATGTGTTGAAACTTCTTCGATATATGCATGTCGCTTTTAAGCGTTCTTCGCTTCATACTCTTAATTTACATAAAACAATTCTCTTTCCAAAATTGGTCCTGTTTACTAGTTCCCTCGTTCGTGGGATTAAACGTTTCTGGATTTGTGTTTATGGGAATAGGGTAAGTTAGTGGGTTATGCTGATAAACTTTTAAGCCATTGGAAGCCAATATTTTACCATCAATTTATGGTGTATTAACGCCATACGGCAGATTTATTGGAAAAAATGGTCAAAAATTGGACTCTTCTTTACTTCTACTAAACTGGCCTGGTGTAAGTCTCGGGTAAGTCAATGACTTGACTCTCTGCCTAGTTAATGTTACAATAGGACTGTGAACCTAGGACCTAGTGAACCCGAAGTGACACGGGGACCCAACTTCTACACTAAGTTATAGGAGATGGACAAAGCCCTCTTCGACCAGCCGGAATTCTATAGAATGCAAAGCCAGTGAAATCAAAGAAACGAATAAAATTCTATTAGCTTGAATGACACATGGCTGTTTGCTCTCAGCTGCGGGATTTCGATATAAGAGGCACTGTCCTGTAGGTATTTTTGAAAGTGCTTATATCTGGGGAATACTGTACACTAAAAAGGGATACTATTTATATCGGTATAAACCTTAAGGGTCCCATGGAGAAAGAATTAAGAATAAAATCAGTTTTAATTTCAGATCATCAATATGAATACATACATAAGTGGTCATTAAAACCCTTCAGTCAGGATTACAACTTAGCTTGAGCAAACTTTTCATGGCAATTTTATTTACTCCAAGAGTTTTTGTGAGAAATCTGCTGAGAGGAAGTCGCCGAAGAAATATTTTTCATATTTCGTTTTTTTTGGAGATGTCTGACCTACGGTTTGAAACGTGGTCTCACGTTTAATAAGCCAACACACTACCTACTAGACTACGGCGACTTCCTTGTAAAACGGGAAAAACTGACTGATTATATGGCAACTAAATTGACAGATGTAGCTTGAATAAGATGGCCGTTATCAACTGTTAAAGTTTGGAATTCCCTGTTGAAAGATTCGATATTTTCGATATTTTCGTAATGACAGAACGATGCTCTCTACATTTTTACGGTTACCATCGGACATTATAAATGTTTGGTTCACCTTACTTAACTTTATTGATTTTCTTTTACGCTGTTAAATCGTACTTTGTCGATAATGATAAAAATCGCAATATAATAGTCAATGATGCACGGTAAACTGTCTTTCTATATGGGTCTAGGTCTTGGTATCTACAATTAATAGAAAGCAGCCCATAAGAAAGTTTAATATCAGAACCCTTAACAAATATACCACCGACCATTCTGATAGGCATTCTTGAACCATCGGTGTAAACCCCAAGGGTCCTGTGGGGTATAAAATCAGTTTTAATTTCAGGTCATCAATCTGAATATCAATAAATAAATCAAAAAGTGAGCAAATAACAAGTAAATTTATTTATTAAAAAAAGGATTTCTTTTTACTATACCTTATATAATTTTAAGAAGTATTTGTAATTTATTACCGTTCTATTAATTCGTTGAAAGTAACAAACCATTACAATATCATGGCCTCATTTGACATTTCAATGTCACTGTGTTTGTCATGGAAACAATCATATCCGGTTTCTAATAGCCTGTAGCAGCGTATTTAATTTAATCAACCCTGTTTTTCATTCTATTAAAACTCCAATTAATAAAAACATAAGTTGGTAACTCGTAATGTGTTTAATTTATTATCCGTTGTAAAGATGAAGTGGCATTAAATCGTAATTAAAACCGGCTTATGAAGATGTTAAAATAATTACATTGTTAAACATAAATTAACTGTTGAAATACTTATGTAACAAAAAAACAAAAGAAAACGAATTTCCTATCCAATAAAAATCAATCAAAATATATGTATTTAAAATAGCCACGAAAAAGAGAAAAAACAAAAAACACAAAAACAATTATAAACAATCTATCAAAAAACGATTTAAAGAAGCAGAAAAAAAATATATTTGCACTGGGGATTATATAAATCAACAGAGGTAATCTTGGCAAAGCCCCTTGGTACTCAATTAAAATAAATAAAAAAGCAGAATTAACTAAAGGTGGACAAAATAAAAAAAAAAAGACAACAAACCTATTGACAATATCCAGAGGAGATACATTGTCTATTGTGGTGATCGAGGTGGTGGGCAATGTGGCTGTTAACCACACAGGGAGTTGATGATTTTGATATTGATTGAGGTAAACCAAATTCAGTGACTAAAAACAATGAAAAAAAACCAAAAGAAAAAACGAAAAGGATAAACTATTAAATGCGTTTCCTGTGTGTGCATATGTATGAATTGATATTCAGGTCCATAAATATTACCCAGTGTGCATCAACACCACGTACGTACATACATACATACGTATATGGGCTATGCATAAAGCACTTGTACAATGTATGCACAATTGATACGATTCTATGGACTTGAGTTGAGTGAATAATTTGCCTCGTCACATTCGAACGATTTATTCGAACGTATATTAAAAGTCACTGTTTGACTGTGTTATGATTTTGTTATGGCCTCTGACAGTTCGTCAGTCACATCCCCACCTTCCACCTAGAGCCTACAAATGGTCTCACTTTTAGTGTTTGGCTTTCTATAGATGAATGAATGTGTATCCATTAGTAGGCGTTGGCAAAAGCAAAATTTTAAGCCTTAAGGGATGTAAAAAAACAAAACAAAAAAAGAAATGAAAAACGTTGTATTTTCTGTAGATTTTGTTGTTGAATTTTATTTAAAAATTTTGTTTCCTCCGGCATTGTTTCTGTTTTTCCTTGTGATTATTTTATTGGCATTTAAATGCACTTGTGACGATAATACTTCACAAATGTAAAACGAAAACGTTTAACATTTCATTGAGCATTTGAATTGAAATTACTTTTAATGGATACCCTATAGACAGGGTAGACAACCTGATTCTACATTTTCTTTAACTGGTTCTACGGTAGTAAATTCCAAATTAATTTCTTATGAATTTTTCAAAGAACATTCGATATTTGAATACAAACTAGAGGCTTTTGGTCTAAAATACCAACGTTTCTCAAGAGGATCCTTGAAACTTATACCGATAGTTTAAAGATGCACGACAGAGTTCTGATATTAAATATTCTTATAGGCTGCCTAACCATTGCAATGTTCTCCAGGCGTAGCTAATTTGAAAGCGGCATAATGTTTAGTGGGAGTCGGAATTTTTCCACAAAATCTCTTGACAGCCAGGCTGCAATTATGTACCCAACGAACGTATTATCTCTGCCAGTTTTTGTCCATGAATGTCGAAGATTTCTCAGAAAAACTTTGGATCATTCTAAGATAACTCTTATATGGGTTTCGGGACATAGTGAAATTGGCAATTACATACATAGGTGATAAGCTGGCCAAGGCCGATAAGAAGTTTGCAAACTCCGATATGTTACAGAGCATAGGTATTCGGATGGCCTCAGTTCAATTGTACTCAATTGTACGACTCGTTTAACAGGGCGGCTTAATCTCGTTGACAGCAAGACTCTGCTGGACACGTACAGACCTACTCACTTCTGTCCTTAAATCGCTTGGCCATCCATCGTACAATGGGGATTCTCATGGGCCATGGTCTTTTTGATTTGCATGCCAAATGACTTGGCTTTCAGCAAATGATTTCTAGAGGAGTTGTGGGTCTGTAGAGGAGGAAAATACTGTCGTTAAACTCATGTGTCAGTGCCCTGCTTTTGATATGAAAAGACGCAGGACTTAGTCCTCTCACTTTTTGACATGCTTGACCGAGCTCTCAAATATAAAGATTGCTGCAATAGCAAGGTTTATTTTGAACTCGGGTTGATTTCCCCTAGGGAACGTTTTATTTCCGGGTTGGATATTGATTGTGGTACCATAATATGCCTAAATGCTGACATAAGTGGGACTTCTTCCTCCAAAGGGTGTCGGCCAACCTACCTAACCTAATCTAAGTATACAGTGAGGTGTTCTTGAACGTCAACGGGGTGACTATTAACGCCTTTTCTTAATATAGAGACTGCATTTGATAACACCAATTAGATGGTCGTGGACGCGGCTATCTATAGAAGGGTATAAATCCTGCGATATCCAGATAGATGACTGAGGTACACGATCTGCTGAAACAAAAGCAGAGAAGGTCGGCACAGCCAAATGTGGACTACAGACTGGAATTTTTTCACCACTAATGTGGAACTCGATTAGACATGAATTCTTGATGAAACGGTCTGCAAGTGCTATTGACTGCCGAGGGTAGATGACAAATTTGTTGCAGGGAAGGTCGGCACAGCCAGATGTGGACTAGAGACTGGAATTTTTTCACCACTAATGTGGAACTCGATTAGACATGAATTCTTGATGAAACGGTCTGAAAGGAGTATTGACTGCCGAGGGTAGATGACAAATTTGAAGCAGAGAAGGTCGGCACAGCCAGATTTTGACTACAGATTTGAGATTTTTCACCACTAATGCGGAACTTTATTGAAGATGAATTCTTCATAAAACGGTCTAAAAGGATAGTTAACTGTCGAGGTGCAGATGACAAATTTGAAGCAGGGAAGGTTGGTGCAGCTAGATGTTGCCCACAGGCAGGGGTTTTGCACCACTAATGTGGAACTTGATGGGAGATGAATCCTTCATGAAACGGTCTGAAAGGAGTATTGACTGCCGGGGGCTAAATGACAAATTCAAAGCTTCTTTACTATTTAAAGAGGTCTTAAAATTATAAGTCGATTGGATTAACGATGCGGACAAGGCCAAAATAGAGGCGGACCACGTCCTAAATTGATATTCGTCTGCTTGAGGAGATAATATCACTAAAACTGTAGGGAAATATCTGCAAATATCACTAAATAGTAAAACGCCATTAGAGGTTCATATATAGTCGAGAGCATTTTAAGGAAGACCAGCCATGCGAACTAAATAAACATTTGAATAAAACTTCATTGCCTAGTGTAGCGCAACGGGAGCCAATTGTGTATATTCCTTTGCTTGTGGACTTTATGGATTATTATTTACAACTTACTAATGCAGTGGCATTGCAAAATTGCCACATGTTGCATATTTGATAGAATATACACACACTCACAAACATACGTACAACATCTCTTCGTAAGGATAAAATAAATACAATTTATAGGCGATTGAAATAAATGCGCCTAAAAGCCAAAAACCCAAGTAATAACAGCAAACAATACCGCAATCACAACAGTAACAATAACAACAACAGCAACGGTAATCAGGAAATGCAAGTTATAACAACAAGCGGTGGCGGTATTAGTCAGTCATACAGTCATTCATTCACTCCAATCATTAGTAATTCGGTGTTTTTTTCTTTTTCAAGTGGCGGCAAGTGTTGTTTTATTGTTACTGTTGTTATTGTTGTTGTTGGTATTTCCTAAAATTTCTTGCTTTGCCATGGCAGATTGTGCTCCAATTGCATTGTATATGCTGCAGCCACTGCCGCCTTACGAAGTCACATTAAGGTTTTGTACCTTGTTATGCTATGCTGTAGCTGAGTAACAACAATTTCGATTTTTTTTCTTTGGCTTCTTGCTATTGTTGTTTGGTTAGCTAGTTGGTATGGTTTTTGGCCATTGGTAAAAACTTCATGGCTCAAATAGTTGAGAGCATTCCACTTAAATAACATTTTAAATGTCGATTTTATAGGCAAGTAAATACGTCTATAAAGTCATGTTTATTGTTCGATTTTTATACTCGTACTTGCAACACAGGGCATTTTTTAAGTAACACAAGGTAGCTTGTGCAACTCACTAACAATAGTTTAAAGTTTTTCTTTTCATTTTGTTTCCTTACAAATTGTAAAAAAATATCGTATTATGGTTGTCATGTCATGAATGTAATTGAAATTGAAAGTAACAATTAAAATAACCAGAATAGTAAACAATGGAAACGATTATAATTGGATCATATTTTCATGATTGTGCTAATCATAGTGTAAGAACCTCTGAAGTCTTTAAAGTTTTTTTAATTTAAGTTTATTATTGACAGGCTTTTGTTTCGTTTATTAAGAGAATACAAGTGATTGTTGGTCCAGCTCGCCTATTTCTAATGCGAGGTCATGCATTTTGTTCAATCATTCTATTGAAAACTCTTTTTAAGTTTTGATAACGAATTGTTTCATTCTCTTGTGAAAATTTCAATCAAACTCTAATATTAAGTTTATTTTGTTTCCCGTGTTGCTAGCAATTGAACCGTCTGAAGAAAGTAAACGCCAAAGTCATTATCAGTCACCAATAGTAGTGAAATTGATTTCCATCGCATCAATGTATGGTCACATACATTGACAGTGGCTTATCGGAAGCTCACAAAGCTTGATTAAAGGGTTGTTATGCAATTACATTCATACATATATATATACATAATTGGTCTCATACTACTGATGTTGTGTGTGTCAATTTTATACATTTTGGCGGGACCTTGAGAAACTTTTCATGGCAATTTTGTTTACTCTCAGAGTTTTTGCCAGAAATCCGCTGATAGGAAGTCGCCGAAGAAATATTTTTCGCATTTTCGTTTTGATGTCTGACCTAGTGTTTGAACCGAGGCCTCTCGTCTAATAAGCCAACACTCTACCTACTAGACTACGGCGACTTTAGTTATGCATTTACCTTCTACAAATTTTCGTCTTCTTTTAGGTCCACTGGCTACCTGGGTAGCACAGGTATTTGCCACAAAATTTTGCCATTTATTTTAATTATTTGGCTAGTTAGAGATGGTATCGGGTGGGCCACCTATCGATTTAAATTTGAAACATCGGTTATTTCGAATCTGGCAATACTTATTCTATTCTGTCACAAAATTCAGTATATTATCTCCACTGAACGTAGGGTTGCCAGATTCCGATTCGCAAATAGCTGGACATTGGGTTTTAAAAAGTTGGACAGAACAAAGAAAAGCTGGACATAAAAAAATACTGAGAAAATGTTAATTTTGTTTTTGTGTAAATAATTTTTATTAAAATACATATAATTTTTATTTAAGTATAACAAATGTACAATCAGTGTTCAATTCAATGATTTGACAAAGGTAACATGAAAATGATTGCCCAAGTTATTGCAGTGTACTAAAAAATTTCAATTTAGCTGGACAAGCATCAAAAAGCTGGACAATCCAGCCAAGCCCAGCCAGGCTGGCAACCCTAACTGAACGCAATGAATTGATTTACGTTTGAGCACCGTTGGGATTTATTGGAAATTTATTTCCAAAACAAAGACAATTAATCGGAAATTGCACGAAAATGTACAAAATTTCAAGTTTTTCTCAAGTTTTTTTTGCTAAAGTCGGTGAAATGGATTTCATTGTTGATGCTCCAAGATGTGAGCTTGCTCGTACAGCGTGTACACCCGAAAATGTCGAAGCTGTGGCTGAGGATGTGCGTCAGACCCCATCAACTCATCATCGTTCTCAAGATTTGAACATTTCACGCACCAGTTTACGTCGAATTTTGCGAAAAGATCTCTGTATGACACCTTACAAAATTCAAATGATTCAAGAGCTGAAGCCGCATGATCATCCGCTTTGTTTTCGCTACGCTAGAGGGCCAACGAGAAACTACACGAAGATGTCGTTTTTACCAAAAAAAGTCATCTCTTCGGATAAAGCTCATTTTCATCTTAGTGGGCACATTCATAAGCAAAATTTGGTGATAACCAATTTTTTTGTATCCGCTCTTCATGGTATTGATGTGAACGACGTTTGATTTCAACAGGATGGTGCAACTTGCCACACTTCTCATGCTATAATCGATTTATTGCATCAAACGTTTGATGGCCGTTTAATTAGACGAAATGGTGTTGTCAATTGACCGCCAAGCAACTGTGATTTGACACAGTTGGACTATTTTCTGTGGGGCGCCGTTAAAGAAAAGTCTTATGCCGACAAACCAGAGACAATTGAGCTTGTGTAGGCCAACATTTCTGATGCCATTGCCGAGATATGACCTCATACACTCTAAAAAGTGCACGAAAATTGGTCCGATCGAATGAAGTACTGCGAGGCCAGCCGCGGCAACCATCTGAATGAAATAATATTCCATATCTAACGGGAACAATGGCACATCACAGCAAAGAAATAAATTTGGAAAAATTTTAAACCGTTTTTGTGTTTTGCATTTTTAAATTTACACTTTTAAATGGCCCACCCTTTATTTAGTGAGGAGTCACATTCTTAGCGCGAACACAGTACATAAACTGATAATGATTTGCATGGTATTTATGGAAATATACTGGTTTGGTTGGGGAAGTTGCTGACATTACGAAAAATAGCGCGTGCTATCGAGTCATACTAGCTTCTAAAGCTCTTAAAAGACACTCTACTTGTCCTAAATTATGTAATTTTATTAGATATGAAACGAATTTTGGTTTTAAAACAATATACTCGTATATTAAACACTTTGAGCCCATTTGACTAGTTGGCAAAATAATTATCGATTGCTCTACATATTGATCTCTATTGCATTGCAACGTGTTCAGAATCTATTCGTTTTAGCAATACAAACTAAAATAACGAAATTAAAATCGAAAAAAAACACAATAAAGTTCTTAGGTTATCGATGATATGTATCGAAAAATGTTCAATTAATTTCAAACACTAGTAGGTAGCAGTTAAATGGAGGACTAATGCTGCCAAAAAAAAATTCGAATTGGTTTCTGTAAATTAATTTATCATTCACTTGACTAATGGTTAGTTAATCTCTTGGCCATCATTTTAAACACTTAAACACGTTACTCGTTTGTGTATATCAGTAAACGAATATGACAAATTGTTCAATAAGAATAATAAAAAATCAAATAAACAAATAAATAAATAAATTTTTATTGATTTACAACAACGGCAACAACAATTTCAAGTAGTCAAATATAATTCAACTCAAATTGAATTCGACTCGATTCATTTCAACTTCATCATCAACATCATCGTCGACATCAACTGATCTGATCTCTTGTGTACTTGAGAATAATTTATATGCGGAGACTACAAATAATGTAAAGAATACCAGTATTCAACATGCATACATTTACATATTTGTGCATTCTTACAGGTATAACAGCAGCAGTGATGGGTACTCTACACCATATTAAGAATATTATCAAATACGTATACATTTCAACAACACATTTTATCACAATTCGCTCTAACGATGATGTCCGGTTACTTCTCTTTCCGGTATTCGTAGCTCTACTGTGATTATCGGAGTATACTCAGAGAGAGCACAACGTTTCTTAATGCAGCCTGGTGGGAAAAGTCACATACCATTCAACAAGATGTGCAAATAATAAGCTTGGTTTGATCAAAATTGTTGTTCTGTTGGGCCGCGTGATTCGCTCTTTCCGGTATTCGTAGCTCTATTGTGATTATCGAAGTATATTCAGAGAGAGTACAACTCTTCTTAATACAGTCTGGTTTACCAAGTCACATAGCATTCAACAATTCGTGCAAATAATAAACTTGTTTTGATCAAAATAGTTGTTCTGTTTGGACCACGTGCTTTACCCATTTTAAGATTGTAATATTCATATTACCGAGAGCCACGTAGACAAAACACAAGATTTATCGAAAACATTGCCGCTGTCCATGAGAGTGTGTAGGAGAATCCGAGGAAGTGGATGTCTCATCGCTCACAAGAACTCGGTTTTTCGCAAACAATACTTCATAAATTTTGTGGCGTGTTTCGTACAAAATTCGCTGACTGAAGAACTAAAGCTAATCGACCATAATTATGTATGTATGTATGTATGTATGTATGTATGTATGTATGTGTTCGCTGAATTGTATGTCGCCGTAGTCTAGTAGGTAGTGTGTTGGCTTATTGGACGTAGAGCCCGGGTTCGTATCCCAGGTCAAGCATCAAAACGAAATATGAAAAAATATTTCTTCGGTGACTTCCTCTCAGCAGATTTCTGGCAAAAACTCTAAGAATAGATTAAATTGCCATGAAAAGTTTCTCAAAAATCTGTCGTTCGAAGTCGACTTTAAACTGTAGATCCCGCTACTCATGTATAAAATTAACGCACACAACATAAGTGGTGTGAGAAGCTAGGTCGAAGTCCTGACTGAAGGGTTGTAATCACCAATTATGTATGTATGTTCGCCGAATTGGCTCTAGATCAGTTGACCCCAATTTTCATCGAAAAATTATCTTCAGCGATAAGGCCTATTCCTGGATGACTGTGTACGTGAATAAACAAAATGGCAGAATTTGGGATAATACTAATCCCCATGAGATCCAAGAGCGTCCAAAGCTTTCCGATAAAGCCGCTGTTAGTGTGGATTTTGAACTGGCGACATCATTGGCCAATATTTCTTTAAGAAAGACGTTGGCTACGCCATCACTGTCAACGACGATCACAGTAGTTCTATGATAACCAACGCCTTTTGGCTTGAATAGGATGATCTGGACACCAACGACATGTAGTTTCAACTGCACTGCGCTACGTGCCACACAGCTCTTGTCACATTGGATATTCTACACGAGCGATTTGAGGATATGGTCACCTCGTGCGATTTTTTTTTTATGAAACCAGCACTCAGGGGATGGCCCCTACTCATGCAGTGCATTGTGCAGGTTTTTTTAGGAAAGGTGGACCTCGTTAGACTTTTTCTAGGGAGGTTTACTTAATTCGCAGGTGTAAGCAAATAAGCCACAAACTACAGTAGCTCTTAAAAACAACACAATCCATGCCATCCACAAAATTCAGCCTGATTTATGTGTCAGAGTCATGACCATTGCGGGTGCTTTCCATACAAAGAACCCGTGACGTACCTTTGAACGATGTTATATTCTCCAAAAAATGGTATCAATAGGCCTCTCAAAGGAATAAAAATTTTCGATGACATCTCACGTACACTTTGAGAGTGCCCACACTGCATTTTGATATCTTAGGGCAACCAGATTAGTCGCGTTAATTCTCTCTTAACTTTCGTAATCGATCTCGGTTTGAAATGAGAGGTAAGGGATACTGATCGTGTGATAGGCAGCTTCTTATCTGGTTTAGTTAGACTATCAATGATGGCATCTAAGCCATCAAAGTTTTTGGACAAGATTAGTTCGGACAAATTTGAATATCTCTTCTGTGTACTCGATAAGACCTAAGCCTATAGGGTAGGGTACTACAAATGAAGCTAGTTTAAATTAATGGGTTAGGTTTAAGAGTGAAAATGTTGAACCAATAAATATGTGTGTTTGTGTACACAAATTAAATAATATTTACAATCTTAGATGGACAAGAATATGTTTGATTCAAACAAATTTAAAGTGTAATTTATTTGTTTAAAAAATATTAATAATATTTACTACAACAAGTGCAACAACAACAACAGCAATAATGTAAGCATATTTGATATTCCATTTGAACCGCACGTTAAACGTGATGATCTTCTATGGCAAAGAAAATTTTTTTATTCTTCAATGTTACCAGCTTGTTTTGTAGTTTTGTTGTTGTTGTTTTTGCTTTTAGCATACATAATTATTTATTGTCTATATTTAGTTAACAATTTGTACATGTAATGACCACTTTTAAACATTTTTTTTCTTTGTTTTGTTTCTTCTGTTTTTCTGTGTGATTGTGTGTCTTTCATTAAAAGTTTCTTATTTTAGACACTTTGTTTCTGTTTTGGTTGTTGATTTTTTGGATTTTGTTTATAAAAAAACAAACTGAAGAAGACTTTAAAATAATAAAAAACGACAAAGAAGAAATTAAATGATGTAATAATATTGGTTGAGTACAGGTGTTTTTCCTTTTCAATTTCTACTGAACAGAACGTATCGTATAATGGGGAAGGTATGCCATACAAAAACTATCGTATTATAAATGAGAAATAGTTTTTGTTTGTAAATATTTTTTATTATTCCACGCAATTCAACTCGGAATATGGAATATTCCTGCACTATCATTTGTTGTCACTAAATCGCCTATGTAGCGTGCATTGTCCAAGCTGTTGTCAAGTCCAACAAATCCAATAAATCTGTTTGAGATTTTTTACGCGAGTAGATAAATATCATTAGCATAACACGAACTAATAATGGAATTTACGAAAAAAACATCACTGTAATGTATCTTCCACCGATGTTTTCTGTGCATCGATTGATTGTACAAAATTTGAAGTAGAAAAACAGAATGTATTGCCGTCTGTCTATATAGGGTATATCCGCAATGTCTTTCGTAACCCTATTGTAATGGTAAACTTCAAAATAGTGTTCGGCATGAGTAAGGATAACTCTCTGTTCTATTACCTGATAAATATTTAGGTGTTCCTTCTGAAATACGTTAACAACGTACAAATTCGAAGTATATATATTTGTTCTCCTCATCACAGAGACAGCGTACTGAGTTTGAATCGCTCCTCATTTTAAAGCAAATGTTCTTTAAGTCCACAATGACAGGTAAAATGCCGGTTACTATCCTTAGGCTACTTCTCGAGAACCTGATGCATAACTCAAGCCACTTCTCATTGTAGTTGCATAACAAAAGTTTATATTGTCTCAAGAACTTTTCATAAGCAAAGGATGTCCGCTTCTCTTCTTCTTTCTTTTAACCGAGTATGCCCTTCCAATCCCCTCTTCATACTCCACTAAAAGGTTCTGGCCTCATTTGAGGCCTAGAATTTCCACATGACATATAGTCGAGGTCTACTTAGCTGATTCAACTTCTCATTCTAATCCATCTATTGGCAACCACTTAGATACTGAGTGCTCGGATGGCGGCCAGGCTGTCTGATGGTATTACATGTCCCGCTCTCTGTGATTCGCATTCAAGTTAAATTGAGCACATATCTGTAAGGATTTAACTTTTGCTTGGTAGCTTTTGCAAGTTTCTCCGTTGTCTGTGAGTATTTCACCCTGGGACAGAATACCTCGCTTTTGTCCCCCTATATGTTCATACCCGTGCTTATTTATGACGCAGAAGCACGAATGCAGCAGACTTGAGAGTATTCGAGAGAAAAGTCCTACGTAAGATCTTCGGTCCAGTGCGAGTTGGCGATGATTTCCGCATTCGATTCAAAAATGACCTGTATGAGCTCTGCAATGACGTGGACGTTGTGCAGCGTATTGACATCCAGCGGCTGCGCTGGCTCGGCCGTGTCATTCGAATGGATAAGAATGCTCCGGCGAGATGGGTATTTTATACGGGGATTTGAGGAAGTCGTCGAAGAGGACGTCCTTGTTTACGTTGGAAGGACCAAGTCGGGGAAGCCGTGCCATCGATTGGTGTGACCAACTGGCGAAGGCGGGCAAGGCTCAGAGACGCCTGGAAGGATGTGCTAAAACATCCGATAATTGGGTTGCTAATGGCCAATAAAGAAGATGCAATACTAACCGAAAGCAGTTCGCAATTTGAGCACTGGGCTGTTATTAGGTTAAATCGGTTATGGGACTGTCTGGGAGAGCTGAATCGGCTAGATAAAGGTTATCCCTTGCTTTATCCTAGGTCATGTAGGAATTCTAGGCAATGATCAAGCACTTATGCTTGTGAGGAAGGGAGTTTCTACGCCGCTGATAGGACCATAAGCCTTCTGTAGAGTGATGGGAGTGGATGTTTGGAAAGGTATGCTTAAGGAAAGGGAATATAAAGAAAGGCAAAGGCTCTTCTTGAACCAAGTGCGTTTGAAGTAGCCGAAACTTTTGTTGGGAAATTGCAATAAGGATATCTGAGACATGCATCAGCCTATCAAAGAATAACCTGTGGTTGATAATCGGCCTTTTGACAGCGCACTGTTGGCTCAAAGCATCCAAATTCAAAATGGGCGTTGTCTCTAGCATAACATGTAGATACCGTGACGATGACAATAAGTGTGAGGCATTAAAGCATACCACAAAAAAACACTTGAAAGCATGGCAAGTTCTGGGTAGGGAATTGTTATTGTTGGCATCAATATGAACGACTTTTTGTTCCGCTTTGTAACAGTAAATGAAACATAAATGCAACACATCACATTAGAGATCAAACCTCAGTCAAAATAATGAGTTTCTCGGGTTGATGTTCAAGGATGCTAAGGTGGATTTCTCATGCGGTAAGTTATGACAACTTAGTTTAGAAAAAAGTTTTTGTTTTATGCACCAGAACAATGTAAAAGTGCATCTATGCGTAGTTCACATGGCAAAAATTCTTTATTAGAGTTCCCTTATCGGCTTTATTATCGGGATTTAGCATCGAGTCCCCGTAGTCTAGTAGGTAGTGTGCTGGCTTATTAGACGTGAGGCCACGGTTCAAACCCCCAGGTCAGACAACTTCAACAAAACAAAATATGAAAAAAATATTTTTTCGGCGATTGCCTCCCAGCAGATTTCTGGCAAAAACTCTGTCTGAGAAGAAATGAAATTGCCATGATAAATTTCTCAAAAAAAATCTGTCGTTCGGAGTCGACTTTAAACTGGAGGTCGCCCCACTCATATAACACACACAACATAATTAGTGTGAGAAGCTAGGTCGTAATCCTGACTGAAGCGTTGTAATGACCAATTACACAGCCCTGCTTGAGTTTCCATCACGTCAGGTTTTCGAGAAAAAGGGGGTTGAAACCTCTAAAAATAGCGTTTTTGGCCATTTTTGAAAAATTGTAGAGCTAAACACTGACGTGCTAGAACCATCGCTATCGTCAGAAATTGACAACTGATCTTTGCTCTTTAAAATGAGCCCAAATTGATAGCATGCACCCTTAAAGTAGGGTGGGTGGGTTTATGTCAAGGGGTGCAAGAGAAAAAGAAACACATTACGGAGGTCCTTAAAAATTAATCAGATTTACCTGAAAATTGTTACTCAGCGGATTTTGGGGTCGCTGATTACAGATCTTCATTCAGATTTAAAAAAATTCAAAATGGCGGATCCAATGACAATAGCGATGGTTCTAGCACGTCAGTGTTTAGCTCTACAATTTTTCAAAAAAAAAGGGGTTTCAGATTCGTGTTCAGCGCGCAAAATGCCTTCGGAAGCAGGCAGGGCTGTGTTATGTATGTATGTACATATGTATTTGGCACCGAGGGACTAGTTACCTAAAAAAATTTTTCTACGTGAAGGTATTTGACTCTTAGGTATTTGATATCTTAGTTTTTGAAAAATAAAAACACTTTTGTAAAAGTGTAAGGGGCTCAAACGACCAGTGTTTTATTCAAACATTTAGGTGACCATATACAAGTCCATAAGCCCCTGTACGGATTGTATGCGTATTTACGCGAGTTAACCCACGTGAATGTTCATACAACGATAAATTGAAGTATTTTTCTTTACATGCTTTCCCCTGCATTGCTTTTGTGAATAATTTTCCAATACCGGTGTGTAAATAAGTGTTCATTAGATGCTACGTTAATAATACTCGTATATGTAGATAACATAACTCTTGTCTTGTCTCTTGTCTGAACTGAGTTTAACATAGAGAAACATGTATGTATGTATGTAAATATGTAATTACTTGTATGTATAAATTGGCTTTGACTTCATATTCAATGAGTATTATCAACAACGCCATCATTAATATGATCATGATCATCTTTAAACAGGGTTCATAGTAATGAGGTCGCACTGAAAGACTCTGACCGTGAACTTTGATGTTGATGTTGATGTATGTACTTATGTACATACGTATGTATGCATGTGCATATGTAGGTTTCTATTTTACGATTTTCATGTTTTTATTTTCTTTTTTTTTTTTGCAATAAAAAAAGATAAGTTTCTACATATAAAATACTTTACAACACTGTTTGTTGTGCTAATCGCATAGTGTTTGTAAGCGAAACTGATTTTCTCAATCTCATCAGTTTTTATATGATTTTTGTTTAGACAATATGTTGTTGTTGGTACTGGTTTTAATTTTTAAGTTTCAGTTGGTTAAGGTGCTAATTTGTTATGAGAGTGCCATTAAATTGAATATAAAAAGATTTAATTTTTCTTTTTTTTTATTAAATGCCCATCATTACATCAACTTTTTTTTCTTGCAAATATTATGAGATCACTTAGATGAATAGAAAGAGAGAGAGAGAGAGAGAGAGAGAGATAGAGAGACAGAGAGGAAGTAATAGATTGAGACTTGTTTAGCCAGCACATAGATTTCACTTTTTTGTTAACATTTGACTTGGGCATCTCTTCTTATTAGTCACGATCACTTCACTACACTTAGTTTTTATTTCGTTTTATTTTTTTTTGTTGTGGAATTTTTATTTGTTTGTTTATTTGCTTTTATTAAATTATTTTATGGTTTTTAAAGTATTTCTTTGTAATTTTGTTGCAGTAGTAGTTTGGTTTGTGTAAATAGTTTTTAAATTGTAAATTAATTCAGTAACAAAGCTAAGGCAGTTGCGAAAAAATGAAGTGTGAATTAAAAGATCTTACGGTATAATTTATGCAATTATATGCCAATAACTATAATTACAACCAAACAATTTATGAAATATGAAATATTTAACTCTTTCATTTGTATAACAAAACAGTGGCAAAATGATTTTTACTCTGTGTTATGTAGGTGGTCGGAAGGAAATTTTTTTTTATAAAAACTGGCAAAAGTTTGTAACAATAACACTATGCGACAAAATAGAAAAAAATTTATACACCCGGCTAATAACATAGTCTATGTTGTTCAGTTAGTTGAGTAGAACTCAAAAATGCCTTTTTTATATTTCTCGAACCCTCCAAACTTTTTTTATATTTTTTATATATGCCATCTCATCAAATGAACTTTTAGTTCAAAAATTTTCAGAATTTTTGATGGATCTTGATTGTTTATCACAAAATGTGTCAATTTCACTTTTGCACGACTTCCAGAAGTCGGCTAATATTTGTGTTTTTTGCAAATATTATTATTTCCCTTTGCGCAAACATTGGCCAACTTCTGATGGTCGCTCAAACGTGAAATTGACACATTTTGTGATAAACAATCAAGATCCATCAAAAATTCTGAAAATTTTTGAACTAAAAGTTCATTTGATGAGATGGCATATATAAAAAATATAACACGACTGTTATACTATTTCACTAATAACTACGGTAATTTTTATACAATTTTATCAAATGATGGCTCAATCTCTTCACAAGAGAACATACTTTAAGAATATTATCACTTAAATTATACTTTTTTACTAAAGTTCGCTACTATGAATGGACAAACTTGGAAAAATGTGAAAAAAATTCGCATTTTCCAAGTTTACCTCATCAAATCTCATAACATATTAAGTCGAATAATAGATATATGTATACCGTTTTAAAGGTCCTCTTCCCTTTCTAACAAGATTTAAATTATGGAAATCGGGCCAGAAATGTTTGAGCAATCCATAAATTTGTGCGAAAAGTAAAAAAAAAACGTTTTTGACAAATAAAAAAAGTTTGGAGGGTTCGAGAAATATAAAAAAGGCATTTTTGAGTTCTACTCAACTAACTGAACAACATAGACTATGTTATTAGCCGGGTGTATTTTCACTGTCGCACCGTGTAATTTGCGATTTTGGAAAAGTATGAAGGGAGAGTTCGAATAGAGCACTTAATAGCATTATTATGGTGAAGAGGTAGAAGAGTACTGCTACCATACTATCTATTGCACTCTCCTCATACTTTATAGGGTACACTTATAATTTTTCCTCCAAGTCTATTGCCCTGATCCCTTCCCAGTTTTCTTCTTACTTACTTACTTACTTAATTGGCCATTAACAACCCGATTTCGGCCTGCCTTGACACATCCTTCCAGGCGCCATTTGGTCACACCAATCGATGACAGGGCTTCATCGATTTGGTCCTTCGAACACAAACACGGTCGTCCACTTCGCTGACTTCCGCAGATCCCCGCATCAAATACCCGTCTCCCCGGAACATCCTTCTTCATTTAAACAACATGGCCGAGCCAGCGCAGTTGCAGCATCAGTTTTCTTCTACGATGCATTAATGCCTCACAGTTTCCAAGGATATATTCGGATGATTCTTTTTCATGGCCATAGAATCTGCATGTTAGGTATGAATAGGTTAGGTCGAAGTGGTAGCTTTGATTACAAAAACACACTTGAGCATGCATAGCGACTCACAGGTAAGTGCAGTCCCTGTACTGATCAAAACTCTATCAAACTCATCGAAGAGGTTGGTCTGCGCAAGGGCTGCACAATTTAAAAGCACGACTACCTTATACTGTTTTGCATGAGACAGCCTCAATTCTAAATAAGTGTACACTGAGTCTACAGTGCCCTGTCCAAAGATCGTTTACTAAACTAAGGTTTTTCTTGAATAGCCTGACGTATTACTCAGATCTGTTGTTATTGAAATTCCCCAACAAAAAGTTTGATTGCCTTAAAGTTATTTGGTTTGAGAAGAGTTTTTGCCTTCCTTTATCTTCCGTTTTCTTGAGCATACTTTCCCAAACATTCTCCCCCACTCCATAGAAGGGTTCTGATCCCACCAACGGCGTGGAAGCTTCCTTCTGCACAAGCTCGACTACTTGTTCATTGCCGGGAATTCCCACAGAACCCTTGTTAATTCAACTTCTTAACATAGTCCCACACTATCTTCTATTTAACCTCATTAACCGAATACTCGAATATCGGCCTGACTATCAGATAGTATTAGTATGTCCTGTCTTTTGTAGCTTAAATTGAATACACCTTTCGAAGGCATAAACTTCCGCAAGTTTCCCCATAATATTTGCAATATTTCTAGACTCTACTGGACACGTACGGATAAGAAGAGGACCGACTCTCTTCTGTCCTTAAATTGCATGACTATTCATCGAACAATAGTGATTCTTACAAGTAATCGTCCATGTTTGATAGGCATGCCGTAGGACTTGGCATTTCACCAAATGACGTTTGCAGGAGCTGTGGGAGAGAGGAGAGAAAAATACTGTCTTTTAACTCATGTCCTGCTCTTGTCATGAAAAGACGGAGGTTTTTGACCTCTCACTTTCTGACATCCTTGACCGGACTCTCTAATTTAGAGATTCCAGCGATACATAACATAATTGGTCATTACAATCCTTCACTTAGGATTACAGCCTAACTTGTCACACCACTTATGTTTTGTGAGTTAATTTTATATATGAGTGGCGTGGGAACAACAGTTTCAAGTTTTGAGAAACTTTTCATGGCAATTTTATTTACTCTCCGAGTTTTTGCCAGAAATCTGCTGAGATTAAGTCACCGAAGAAATATTTTTTCAAATTTCGTTTTGTTGGAGATGTCTGACCTGGGGTTTGAACTGTGGCCTCACGTCTAATAAGCCGACACACTATCTATTAGACTGTGGCGATTTCGATTATTGCTATAGCAATATGGCTTCCTCTAGGGAATGTTTGATCTCCGGTTGAATATTGATTGTGTTAACACAATGTGTGGGATCTCTTCCTTGAAGGCTGTCCGCCACTTTACTTAACCTAACCTATCAGCTTTATTCAAACGACTTTCTGGGATTTATCGCTTTAATCTAATACGCTTTACTAGTTATAAATTGAGACAACTTCATTAATCGTTTAGACTTGTATAGACAACACTTGTACACATTGTTTTAGGCTTAAGGCTTATGTAATTGTTCTAATTTAACCCTGGCTCTGTCAATCTATACTCATTACTAAGTTCTTATTCCAATTGATATGAACAAAAACAAAAAATCTGTTCGCAATGTAAGTCAATTAAGTGGCCTTAACATTGAATGGACTGACTTACATTCAATATTAATTTGTTTTATTGAAAACGTAACATACTCTTGATATGACTTGTAATATTTATAAATTCAACTACAATTAAATAAAACAACATCAACAACAACAATACAATATACAATATGACCTTTAATGTAAAGAAACTATTATTATTGAAAAATATTTTATTAAACAAAAAATAAACAAGAGAAGGAGAAGAGAAGAAAAAAATCATTATTTCCTACAATTACTTTTGATTATTCAGTCGCTCTTTTGTGTTGTGTTGTTGTCTATTTCTTTTCTATTTTAATTCTTTTAAACAATTGAAAACCATGAACAATTTCTTGTAAATTTATAATTAATTTTTAAATGATTTCTATACCCGAGAATACAGTATAAAGATTGTAAGTTTTTCTTATGGTGTGTGCATGTGTATTCTTTAAATGAATTTTTAAATAATTGTGTAAAGTTTCCAGTCATTATAGTTTTTGTTTGTTTTATTATTTTTAATTTATTTTATTATTATTTGGATTCTAATTCTTTCCTCGAAAAAAAAAAAAAATAAATAAAATAAAGCTGACGTACCAGATGACTTCAGCGGACTTCATAAAGGGTCCGCCAAATAACTTTTTTTTAAAAATGCTTTAAAAAAAACTACTGAATATTTTCTCAAATTTCTTTTTTTATTTGAAAGTACAATCCTTCCGGTTAATAATGAAAAATAATTTCATTCAAATGGCTGCCTCGGCTGGCCATGCAGTAGTCTACACGATCGGTTCAATTTTTAAGCACATTATTGATTGTGTGCAGCTGTATTTCACCAATGGCTTCACGAATATTGTCCTTTAAAGCCGTCAATTGTCTCTGGCTTGTCGGCGTAACACTTATCTTTGACGGCACCCCACAAATAATAGTCGCAGCTCCGAGGTGGCCAAACGACATCAGTTCTGCGACTGATAATGTGATCTTCAAAAACAGGGCGCAAAACATCGAGTGTAGCTTCGGCTGTGTGGCACGTAGCGCCGTTGTTTTGAAACCAAATGTTGCCAATATCCTCCTCTTCAATTTTTGTGAACAAAAATTCGTTCAACATGGCCCGATAACGATCGCCATTGACTATAACGGCCACTCCTTGCTCATTTTCGAAGAAAAATGGCCCAATTATGCCTCTGGACCAAAATCCGCACCAAACAATGACAATTTTGCTTGTTTACATACCCGCCAAAATCAAAATGAGTTTCATCTGAAAAGATGATTTTTTTTTTTGCCAAAATCGGCATCTTCTGTAAGTCGATCGCAGGCCCACTTAGCGAAGCGTAAACGCGTATACACAACCATATTCGTTCAGCGGAAGGATAAAACTAATTATCTGTCAAATCAGACATGAGCTAAGTGTTACCATTCACGAAATAAGCACTAGTTGCAGAAAAAAAACGTTAGATGGCGGACCCGATATATATTTCATAAATAATGACAATTTGTCTTTCTTTTTTTTTTGTTACAAAACAAGTATGAAACTTATAGCCGTTCTATACCGAATTTTGTGGTTCGCTATGCAATATAATGCAAGGGCAACATAATCCCTTTTAATCAAGAAAATCAAATTTCTCTTGGTGGAGCATATTCTAAATTCCCAATTTTCCATCGTTCTGGCGCTTAAATCATGATGAATTTGACTGATGGAATGGGTTATTTTGGTTTCGATTACCGCTCTGGTTTATGCTTAATTCGCATACACCTGCGACTGACGAAAATTTCACAAAAAAAAGTCAAGACAGCGTCAAATCACATGATCTCAGTGGGCAGTTCACTTCACCTCCATGTGAGTTAACCATTCCCTCAAGTCGCTTCTGCAAAATATCCATAAGCATTGGCATAAGCTGTGTAGCACGTAGCGTCTGCCTTTTAAAATTACAAATAAAGATAGTACACATCGGCCTATAAAGCTCTCGATCGAAAGTGATGATTATCTCATGTGAGGTAACCATGCCCTCAAAACGCTTATGCAAAATACTCAATTTGACGTGAGCTGTGTGGCACATTTCGTTGGTGTCCAGATCATCGAATTTAGGCCAAATAAAATTGATAATCAGCGACCTATAATGCTCGCAATCGATAATGATGACCCTCTCATGTAGATTGGTGGCGTCTCAAATTCAATAATTTTGTTTATTCACGTACCCATTCACCCAGAAAGGTACATTACCGTTGAAAATGATTTTTCGATTAAAAGCTCGCGGTACGATGTCGGAAGTCGCCGTTGCCTAGTAGGTAGAGTGTTGGCTTATTCGACATTAGGCCTCGGTTAAAACCTTAAGTCATTCACCTGCAACAAAACGAAATACGAAAAAATATTTCTTCCCCATATTCCTCTGGCAAAAACTCTGAGAGTAAATGAAATTGTCATGAAAAGTTTTTCAAAAATCGGTCGTTCGAAATCGACTTTTAAACTGTAGATGCCGCCACTCTTGTATAAAACTAACACACACAACATAAGTGATGTGAGAAAATAGCTTGTAAGCCTGACTGTAGAGTTTCAATGACCAGTTATTTATGTACATATGTGTACAGTATGCAATACAACATTGCTTTGAACACATCCATTTAGTATATTTTCCTGCTGGTGCAATGAAATCACATGCACACATCTGCTGTATACTTTTCCATATTTGCTGTCGTACTAATAATAGTTTTAATATTTAATAGAACCGTTTAATATTATAATTTTAATAAATCTGAATAAAATGTCACTTTACTGTAGGTTTAAAGTGTAGGTAGACGTACTTTAACATTTTATTAAGAAAATAAACTTTTTTGAATACAATTTTAGAATTGTTTTCTTACTGAGGTCTTAAACAGCTGTTGTAAAAAGATTTGGAAACGATAGTTAAATTCAAGGTTGGCGAAAACTACATGCTGTAACTATATATATAGACATAAACGGATAATTAGGGAGGATGTTTGGGTGTGACGATTACTGGAATGTGTCGCTTAAAATACTTTAAATTTAATACACCCATATTCATTAGAGTGTAATAATATAAGATATTTATGGTTGTCACTAATTTCATATACTATTTGTCAACTGCCCAACCCCATTACAAAGTTTTCGTCAAGCAATATTTTTTATTGCTTTCATATGACAATAGTACTGGGATTTACCAAAATCTAATTGTGATTTACGATACGCAATTGTTACTTTGTTACATTATACAACGGGGAATTTTCCTACCAATTATTTTTCGCAATATTTCGCGGTATTTATAGTAGACTTTTCTATTTCTCACAATCTACTTGGGTCATAGGACCAACATAGTGGTAAAAATAAAGGGTGGGCGATTTAAGAGTTAAAATTTAAAAATGGAATAAAACAAAAACGGTTTTTTTTGCTGTGAAGTACAATTGTTCCGGTTAGAAATGGAACATTATTTCATTCATATGGTTGCAGCGGCTGGAATCACAACACCTCATTCGATCGGACTAATATTCGTGCATTGGCATCACAAGTTTTGTCCTTCAAATGCTCAATTGTCTCTGGTTTGTCGGCATAACACTTTTCTTTAGCGGCACCCCACAGAAAATAGTCCAACCGTGTCAAATCGCATGTTCTTGGTGGCCAATTGAGTGTATGGGATCGTATTTCGGCGATGGTTTCACGAATGTTGGCCTTCAAATACTCAATTGTCTCTAGTTTGTTGTCATAACACTTTTCTTTAACAGCGGCCCACAGAAAATAGTCCAACGATGTCAAATTGCAGCTTATTGGCGGCCACCATTACCATCACCATTTCGGCTAATTAAACGGCTATCAAACGTTTGACGCAATAAATCGATTGTACCATGAAATGTGTGGCAAATTGCATCATCCTCTTGAAACCAAACATCGTTCACATTAATACCACGAAGAGCGGGTCTAAAAAATCGGTTATCATGGTGTGCTAGGTGTCTCCATTGACGGTAATGGTTGCGCCGTCCTCTTTTTCAAAGATATATGGGCTAATGATGCCTCTGCTCACTCGCAAGGGGTGCATTGTCTGCTGTAAGACCACTTATGGGTTTTCTGAGCTCAAAATACAGCAATTTTGCTTATTAATGTACCCACCAAGATGAACATGAGCATTACCGAAAAGATGAATTTTTTTTTTGGCAAAATCGACATCATCGTGTAGTTCCTCGTTGGCCCAATAAATTCCAAAGTTGCTCAGGCGTAAATCGATTCATTACGTTCAGTGGAGATAATAAACTGCATTTTGTGACAGAATAGAACTGACATAAGTATTGGCAAAAACGAAATAACCAATGGTTCATGATAGATATGATGATAGATGGCTCACCCGATACAATTCTAGCTTATATGTTGTATTGTAAGTTTTGATCAGATTTTTAAAGCTTTCACAATGGCTTTTAACTACTTTTGTTGCTAGAATATTATTCCTGATCTGTACGACCTTATCCAGCCAATGCAGTCTCTGCTATTTAATGGCTTTTAATGTGTTAATGTCGACATACAACTCATGCACTTATGGTTCATAGTTCATGGTCCTGGTTAATTTTCTTAAATGTCCTAAGGTTAGCTTCATTTGCTTGTACAAGCACCCATGCTGTCATCTCAGAACAAAATAGCATCTTTAGGTTAGGTTAGGTTAGAGGATGTGTACTTGTCAACTGAGACAAGTACAGTACCCGGAGGACAAATTGACCCATTGTACAACGTCCTTAGAAAGGAAGGATAATAGAGGGGATAGGAAAAAGGAGAGAAAGTAGGAAAGGGAGAATGGGAAGCGGAGTAATAAATCTTTTTGCAAGAAAAGTTTTCCATTTTATCTCAAAACTATTAGTTTTAGTTACGGCGGTACCGAGGTAAATAAACTCCTTGAAGCTACAATTGTTATCGCACGTTGCCTAACTCCTCTAGATTCCTTGTTTGGATTATCTACAGTTGTTCATGATGATTTGCAAAACATACATACATATATAGTTGGTCATTATAACCATTCACAGTCGGGATTACGACCTAGCTTCTCACACCACTTATGTTGTGTCTGTTAATTTAATAAATGAGTGGCGATATTATTTACTCTTAGGGCCATTATTATAACTTGCCGTTAAACTTGGGTTTAGTTAAAGGTACCTTTAGCTAAAGGGAACTGTAAAGTTACCTTTAACTGATTTTCGTTATTACAACTTACAGATAAAATAAAAATAAAATATGGCAGTGCCGGAGCAAAGTCGATAAAACTGCTCAATTAAACAAGTTTTTTTTTTAACGCAGTAGCAACAACGGACTTCGTTTTTTTGTTGTATATGCTCATTTTGTTTAAATTTGAAGTTGCCATATCGAAAATAGTATATGATATGGCAAGTTCAAACATAAAGTGACCTTTAAATGTTAAAGGTAGGATGATCTTCCCTTTAGCTTAACGATCACTTCTATCTTATTGGGTACTCATAATAATGAAAAACAATTTATCTGTCCGTTAAAATCCTCCCTTTAGTTAACGGCAAGTTGTAATAATGGCCCTTAGAGTTTTGCCAGAAATCTGCTGAAAGGAAGTCGCCGAAGACATATTTTTTTATATTTCGTTTCTACCTACTAGACTACAGCGATTTGCTAGTAAATCTGGCAAAACGGACTTATTAAATGACAACTAATTGACAGATGTAGCTTCAGCAAAATGGTCGTTATCAACTGTCAAAGTTAGGAATTCCCTGTTGAAAGATTCGATATTCCCGAAATGATAGAACGAAACTCTGGGTAACAGAGAGGTAGGAATGTAATATCTGTAGAAAATCATTAAAACGAAAGCTGTTTGAAGGTTCAGCAGTTAAAAAGAATGAAAAAAATTTTTTTAAACATTTTTTACAACTTTATTAAACGATCTTAAAATTAATAACATTAAGTCCCAATTATTTAATGGATTTTTAATAAATTTCAACAACTGATACTTATGTTTTTTGACAAAAGAAATCATGAACTTATAATACGGGTCTAATCCATTTAATTGAATTCATTCATTGACATTTCTTTCTTCACATTCATTCTTCCGCGTCTTTGTTTAATGAATTAAATCACTGACTGAAGCAGTTCAATTGCTGATCTCCTTAAAATTAATTGAAGTGGATACAAATAAACCCATAGAGAAACAATGACAGCCTTGCCATAGGCATGTCAAAACATTATTTCGATAACAACAGCAACAGCAACAACAACAATAGAACACAATAAACAAAAATTAGCAAATCTACATGAAAACATGTTGTAGTTAAAACACAAAAATTTTACTTCAATTGCTGGTTGATATTGCTGCTGTTGTTGTTGTAGCTTCAATCCAAAACGAAATCAAAAAAAAAAAAAAAAAACTTGACTTAAATCCATCTTAAAACTTATTGTATGGAAACCCACGCAAAATTCAAAACAAAAAAATTGGTTTGAAAAAAAAAATGCACGATTAGTTGAGTGGAGTGCCATTTTTGCCAAAAAAAAAACACGGTAACAAAACAAGCCAAAGAATTTAAAATTTGAAAAGAAACGTGCCTTAAATTGATGTTAAGATAGCCCCACCACTCAAGTCAGTTTTGATTGCCACCTCTAGTAAACATGCATATTTTTAAAATATCACAGAGGGAGAGAAACACTGAAAGAAATCTCTTCACACGTTCCGTTAATTTTATCCATGAGTCTACTCCGAACAATTGGCTTGAGAAGCTTTTCAAGACAATTCGTTACTATCAGAGAAGACCAGAAGAGAAGATCGTATCGAGAGAATTATTTGGATTTTTCAAGATAACAAAGCTTCAATTTGAACTCAATGGTTATATGATGCATGCAAACAAAATGCAGTTTCTGATTGTGGTAAACTTGGCGGCATTCAGAACGATCCTTGTCTTGCTGCATTCAAGTTGACAAGCAGCCTTCATGTGGTCTTTTGTGGCATATTGGCATATTGACACTCGCTGGATTGTTATCTAATACGTATAGAGCAGTCTAATACACTCGAATTTAAATCTGAGTTGAGCATAGGGCTGAGAACCCACCACGTAAAAACTCAATCCAATGAAAACCACAACACAAGATCTCCTTAAAAATTCACAAAAAAATTTGAAATCGCTGTATTCTTGTAGGTAGTGTGTTGGCTTATTAGACGTGACACCACGGTTCAAACCGCCGGTCAGACATCTCCAATTAAACGAAATATGAAGAAATATTTCTTCGTCGACTTCCTCTCAGCAGATTTCTGGCAAAAACTCGGAGAGTAAAATAATATTGCAATTAAAAGTTTCTTCAAAAATCTGTCGTTCAAAGACGACTTTAAACTGTATGTTCCGCCACTCATGTATAAAATTAACACACACAACATAAGAGGTGTGAGAAACTAGGTGAGAAACTAGATCGTAATCCTGTCTGAAGGGTTATAATGACCAATTAAGTGTGTATGTTATGTAAGAGACTTCTTTGTTTATTTCTGTGAACGAAAAAATAGCCGCAATCCGCATTAAAGAGAACTTTTACAACATTACGCCCCAATGGATGAAAAGGACGATGCGATAAGATGTCTTCTACCCTAAGCTCGAGGATATATGTATACGATAATAGCCCTCGGAGATTTTAATGCGAATGCCGGGCGGGAAGGTATCTTTGGCCATACTGTCGGTCAGTTTAGTCTCCACACGACCACTACCTCCAATGGTATAAGGTTGGTCGATTACGCCGCTTGGCAAAACATAGAAGCAACGTTTCCAATATTATAGACATCCGCATAGTCAGGGGTACAACTAACGACTGGGACCACTATCTTATTGCAGCTAAGTTTTCATTACGCATTATCACATCGAAGTCTGCAAGATACATTCTGAAAACTGGACATTAAGAAGCTGTGATTATAAAGGACAGCTGAAGAGTTCACCGCAAAACTCTCGGATAAGATACATCGATCTCTAACTGACCTCAACATAGACCAACACCTCCCACCTTGTGCACTACTGCGGAAACAGATCCGAGAATCCATGAAACTAAAGGTACGATAAGCAAATATATCCATGGATGTATATAAGAACGTTTAATAAGTTTAGACGTGTTTGCATCGAACAGACATGGATTCACTGTAGTTGACGTCAGTGTCCTGTAAGATCTGTAATGTGGTCAAGTAGTTCATTACAATATTACGACTAAAAGACTGAATATAATGCGTTATGATACCACGATACGATCACGTTGTCCCAGACGCTAACATACCGATTTAATCTATAAGATTACCTTCTATAAAATGAAGAATACCTAGATGGATGGTTGTGATAATAGGCAAAAATATTATGATGTGTTCTGATAGCCAGGAATATGATGAGATGGTAAGCCATTAGAATGCATTGATCAGGCATCAGAAAGAAACAATCAATCTTGAAAGGTGGTGGACACTGTATATTTATTGGTAGATAAGGTCATTGTTGATTTCTTAAGTGAAATAGCTCATCACGTACACGCTTTACAATCAGGAGCCTTTTAATCAGATATGGAACTTAAGGAAAATTACAGAGTGTCGTTTCAATTTCTAGATTTAATCTCCTTATCTAACCGATGTTAATCGGACTAACCCACATACATGATTTTCGAAAACAAGTCCCTTTATCTCGCTAGAGCAAAATCCGTAGTAGTAGCGAGAGAACAGTAAAATACAAGCCACATTGCGACGATGCTCCAATAAAGCAAAAGAGTTGGATATTCTACCATCATTAATGAGCACCTTCGCTCTCTTCTCTACGCAGTCGAGAAGCCTCAAAATAGATTTTTCCATTCTCGGTGGGGTATAAGTGGTGTAAATAGTAATCCAATTATTTTTTTTTTAATTAAGTGAATCACCACAATTTTTTTCTCAGTGTATTAATTGAAATTGTTAGATCGATAACAATTTGATGGTGTGTGTTTTTATCGGTTTATCTGTTTGTTTTGTGTCAAACAGTATTTGTTGTGTGCACTACTGTTTCACTTGTTGAACAATGAAATAAAAATTAAAGAAATAACAAAAAACATAATTTATTTATAAATTACAATAAAACAAACAATAAAAACAATATTTAAAGAAAAAAACCTCTGCCTTTGGGCGTTTATAAATTAATATTTTAATTAGCAACTACTGCCATAAATATTTGCATACTCGTAACATTTTAATTTAAAGGTTAATAGCAGACGAATGTATGGATGAATCAATGAATGGATGAATAATCAAATGAATACGTATACATAATGTTTGAAAAAAAAACTCGCATCTTACAATTTAATTTATTTATTGTTTTTATTTTCTTTTCTTTTTTTTTTGTTTTGTTATAAAAACATGAACAAATTTATTTATTAATTAATTGTGTTTTTGTTACAATTTTATTTGATGAAAATTATTTGAAATAATATTTTAATTTATTAAAGAGTTTTTCTTCAATAATTTATGCTAAAAAGAAACATTCTTTTGTATTTATGTACATACAGTGAAGGACTAAAGTCTACATGCAGCCCCATGTAATGGTATTCTAAAAAAAACACTTAGTTAATAGAAAAATTAATGATACAGTTTTTTTCGTAAATCATCTTTATTCATAAAAAAATAAAAAATAAATTAATTAATAAAATAAAACTGTATACTTAGCTTTTCCAGTTAATAAATGTTTTTAAAAAAATGTAAAAAATTGTGGTTGCATGTAGACTTTAGTCCTTCACTGTATATGATGTAAAGGATATAACGGTTGCTTTTAAACGTAGTATAGTGTGGTCTTAGTGTAGGAACAGAATAAGAGTGTGACGCTTTTCCTTGGAGTTCTTTAATATTAGCCTCAGCGCTCAATATATTACATTTTGATGGAACTTGGAAACTAGGTTATGGAAGGAAGGAAAAAGACACTTTAGGAATATAATATTTCAACAAGTGAAGTGAAGTAAAGGTGCCGTAGTCTAGTAGGTAGAGAGTTGGCTTATCAGACATCTTGAACATACGGAAATATGAAATAATATTTCTTCGGCGACTTAATCTCTCAGCAGATTTCCGGCAAAAACTCGGCGAGTAAATAAAATTTGCTTCTCAAAAATCTGTCATTCGGAGTCGACTTTAAACTGTGGGTCGCGACACTTATGGATAAAATTAACACATACAACATAATTGGCGTGTAATCCTAACTAAAGGATTGTTGTGACCAATTATGTAGTATGTTTGCTTCGCACCGAGACTTATTAACAAAAATAAATGGAATATTCAACAAGCTGCATACTCTCTTAAAAATGGAACAAGCGTGTGATATACGGATGGGTAAAAAATGGCTGTTGGAACATTAGCAGGTGTCTTTGAAAATATGTTGAGCTCATGGGTATATCCCTTATTATTATTAATATTGTAGTGAAGAAGTACCTTACTACTGCGATCATATGATCTATTGTACTCCTCTCAAACTTTATAGAGTATGCCAGTAATATCTCTCCTCCAAACATTTTGCCCTAACAAATTTCAGAATGTTACTGGTTTCGACAATGACAATTCCCTGCCTAGCATCTGATATGCACCCTGATATTTTCTTATGGGATGCATTAATATCTCACACATTCGGAGAATGTTTTTCGACGATTCAAGCTCAGCTTCAATGAATTTAAATATTGTGGCTCAAGGTAACCCCTATATAAGTAAGTGTACTCAAAGTCACAGTGCCCTGTAAAAGAATGGTTACCAACTTGAGGTTATTCCCGTAAAGTCTGATGTATGACTTACATCTCCTCTCATTGTAGCTCCTCAACAAAGTTCCAATTACCTCAAACCCACTTGATCTGATAAGAGCCTTTGACAATCTTCATCTTTGAGCATACCTTAACAAACAATCGCCCCACTTTACAGAATTACTATGCAAGTTCATCTGCTTGTTAATTACTAAACATTTTTATATGACCAGGAATCCAGCAGAAGGTAAGCTTATTTTGTCCACCTAACCAATACAGGTTTTCCAGACAGTCCCATATTATTTTCGATTTAGCCTTACAAGAGCCGAGTCCTCGAACGGCGGCCTAACTGTCAGATCGTTTTGTGATATTTTTTTTTTTTTTTGTATCTTCTATCCAAGTTTAATTGAGCACATCTTGCGATAAAATAAACTTACGTTTGCAAGATACCTGCGAGTTTCTCCATGGATTCCAAGTATTTTATTCAAAAAGTTCTGCTTCTGTCTCAAGATTTAGTCTTGTACCATCTGTATACTACAAAATTGTATCTCTTTCAAGGAATTACGCATTTTTCTTACTAAATCTCATTGGGAAGCGCTGCCTAAGGCCATATAGTCTACTGGTTCTGTCCAGGGGGCAGTTTGGAGGGAAAAAAATATGTTTTTCGGCGACTTCCTCTCAGCAATTTTCTGGCAAAAACTCTGGGAGCAAATAAAAATTGTCATGAAAAATTTTCCCAGGAATATGTCGTTCGCAGTCGACTTTAAACTGTAGGTCGCGACACTCATTTATAAAATTAACACACATACAACATAAATGGTGTGAGAAGCTGGGTAGCAATCCTAACTGAAGCATTGTAATGACCAGTTAAGGAAGTTAGTAAGTATATAATCAGTGGAGGAAGTATAGTCTACAATAGATTTTATCAAATCCAAGTGTCATAAAGTAGAGCTATGGAATCCATACTGTTTTAGGCGATAAAAGCCTCTGTTAAATTCATTAGAAGCTAAACTATCACAAAACTTTATTGTTTATTTTATTAAAACACAATCGAAATAAATATTATTTATGCGAAATTGGCCTATTTAAAGTTATAATATAATATACAGTTAAATAACTAAATTCTAAATATTTTACTTCCATTTGCTAATAAAAAAAAAACCAAAACAAAAGACTTAAGCAACAAACTTGATTTTAAAAAAGATTTTTATTTTGCAAGAATATTTAAATAAAAATGACTTTTGTCAAATTTGTTATTTGCTTTTATTATTGAACAATATAATATAATAAATATAAATTATTTGCATTAACATATCTGGTCAAAATATCAAGGATACTCAGCGTATTGGGTTTTTGCATTAAAATTTTAAATAAAAATTTTCGACGGTAAAATAAATGATTTTTGATTTCATTTGTTTGGACTTGTGGTACTAAGCTTTAGTAAAGTTTTTTAGTTTTAATGAATTGTATTTAAACTGCAAGTAAAACCTTATTTACAGTAGCCAATGACTTCTAATAAATAAACTTTTAATTTCGCAATAAGAATGAATAAAAATTGAAAGAAAAAAAAAAAAAAAATGCGGTTGGATCCGATAAAAATGCTTATTAAACTAGCGCTACCTGCCGATTGCCATTGTTTGCTGCACCTTTACTACACCACCACCACCGCCACATAATTGTAGACAAAATATGAAACGATAATCACAAAATCAAAATAAAAACAAACAAAATTAATATGGATTCTATGTCGTGGTCAAAAATTCAATTTTGATGTTTTAGGAGGCCTTTTCGGTAAGGCGGTTTCAAGCAAATACAGTGGACTGGCCGGCATTTTAGTTGAATTGCAAATACAAACTAAACAAAGCATAAAAAGCAAAATATTTGTATGAGTGTTTGTTGCCTACAGAATTGAATTGAATTGTTTTCAGTTGACTAACACCTGAGAATACAAAACATAGTCGTTACACTCGGCTTTTATTATAAAAATTAGTTTTCGTTGAGCTTTTGTTGTTTGTTCGATTTCATTATTTGTCGTAAAAACATTAATTTTATCTTAAATTTGATTTTTAAATTGTATTCCGTTTACCTGTAACCATTCGAAAATTAGTACTACGTGCTGTATTTAACCAATAAAGTTTGAAATTTATTTGTTTCGTTTACTTTTGTTCTAATTTATGGCATCACAATTGTTTCTGTTACACTATGTACCTTCAAGGTTTTAATATTTTACAGAAACTAAAGTAACTGCATTACACGAGATTGAATATGATTTTTAAAAATACGTTTTACCGCAAAAAATTAAAATTATAGGGCTTACGTTCTGCTATGGTAGTTCTTTAAAAACCTAAACTTGCTTTGGGGCTTTATTAACATATTTTTGTACATTAGCTTAGGTGAAGTTGAGCACAGCGCCCTTGGGTCCTATCACATTGCAGTACACATCCGTTTTTTTGCCTACGAGACAGCTTTTCGCACCACCCATGTTATAAGTTCTAATTTTATTCGCAAATAGCGGGATTTAGGCTTTGAAGTCGAGGTTTGAAAAAAAATTTCATAGCGGTTTGACTTATTCTTAGATGACTTGCCAGAAGATTGCTGACAGGAAGTTGACGAAAAAAGTATCCCCTGGACAGAACCAGTAGCCCATATGACTTTAGGAAGTGCTTCGCAATGAGATTTAGTAAGAAGTATGCGCAAATTTCTTAAAACAAATACTATTTTGTGATATACAGATGAGACAAGACTGAATCTTAAGACAGGAGCAGGACTTTTTGAATGTAAAACTCGGAATCCATGGAAAGGCTTGAAGGTATCTTCCAAGCGTAAACTTATCCCATCGATAGAGGTGCTCAGTTTAACTTGGACAGAAGTTACAAAATATAAAACATAGCAATTATCATCTGACATTCAATCCTCGATTCGAGCACGCGGCTCTTATGATGTTAAATCGAAGATAGTATGGGACAGTCTGGAATAGCTGAATTAGCTGGGTAGTTAAAATAAGCTAACCTTCTGCTGGATCCCAGTTCATGTGATAATTTTCAACAGAAAACAAGCAGATGAACGTATGAGGTTGGGTGCTTAAAAGCCACAATACTTCCAATACTTTTGTGGATTGGGAGCGGATGTTTGGTAAGGTATGCTCAACGAAAGAGAAGATGAGGAGAGGCAAATACTCTTCCTAAATCAAGTGAGTTTGAGACAATCAAAGTTTTTCAGAGAAATTGCAATAAGAGGAGAGGCAAATCAGATATCAGACTATCCAGGAAAAACCTTAGTTTGGTAAACGATCTTTTGACAGGGCACTGTAGATTTAGGGTACATTTATGCAGAATGAAGGGTGTTTCGTGCCCAACAGGTAGATTCTGTGACGAAGAGATTGAATCATCAGAACACATTCTTGGAACGTGGGTTAATGCATCCCACAGAGGCTGGAATTGTTCTTGCTCTATTACAAAACGACATAGAGGAACTATTTCCATTCCTAATTAATATGTGCCATACTAGCCCAAGTTTTAAGTATTTATCTATACACTTTTGAAACGTGAGGAAAGGTGTTCATCTCAAAAGTAGGAAAAAGGACACTACTTGCTCAAAATCCCTCGACCCATTTAGTCCCATATTTCATGTTGGAATCTGTTAAGAAGCAGTGGGATGCTAGAAAGGATACCAATGCATCCTATACAATAAGCTTTTAAGGCAAACAGATCTACTGAGTCAGCCCCGTTTCATTTAGTGGAAAACATTCAGGAGCTCTTGAATGTGATGGAGGTAAGTATTGTGCGTTTCTTGACATAGAGAGCGCATTTGGTGACGCTCCTTCTACTTACTTACCTACCTATTACCACCTTGTTTCATATACTACCCATATTCTGTGTGTTAATTTAATGCATGAATGACATGATCTGCAGTTTGAAATCGCCTCCGAACGACAGGTTTTTGCAAATCTTTTCATCTTTTATCTACTCTCTGGTTAGTAGGTACAAAAGACAAGACAAAACTTTTGTTGAGAAATTACAATCAGAGGAGATGTGAGTCATCCATCAGAAAATCCAGAAATAACCTGAGGCTGATAACCGGTCTTTTCACAGGGCACAGTGACTCAGTACACTTATTTAGATAGAGGTCGTCTTGAGCACTATATTTTAATTCTTTGACGATGAGATTGAATTATCGGAACACATTCTTCGAATCTTTGAGGCATTAATGTAACGTAAAAGAAAACACCTGAATGCATAGCAGGTGCTAGACAGAGAATTGTTAATATTGACACCGATTAGCACCTTGGAGTTTGTTAGGTCAATAGGCTTAGAGGAGATATTGTAGGGATCCATATAAATTACTAGATTATATGGTGGCAGTACTTAGGCACCTCTTCACCACGATAATAATAAAAAATTTTTTTTAAGGATGTGTATATGCTGAGGATCGGCATTGACAGGTAGACGGCGTTCATATAAATTTACTCAGTGTGAAAATAAAAGGCAGTGACTATACTGACCACATTCAATGTTTTACTTGTACTTCGAAACACAATACATACTGAAGTTTTCTATTTTACTTGCTAATAAATTATTAAGGTTTGTGTCTTAAGTCTTTTGTTTTTCTTTGAATAAATCCGTAAAATGAATGTAAATATTATTAAAATTTAATTTTATTTTTTAATTTGCATTTTGGCACAAAACAAAATTTTTGTTATTGTAAAGTTTGCAAAAAAAAAAAAGTATTTGATATTTTAATTTTCTGCTTATTTAAAATGCTGACTCAGCAGAATTTTGCTGGAAATTATTTTCCTAAAAAACACAACGAAAAAAAAAAAAACAAAAGAATAATATTAAATCATAATAAAACATGACCACGTACAATATTTCCGCATCTCATGTTTACGATTTTTGTTTAATAATGGGAAGAATTTGTTAGAACATTGCAAAATATATAATTTTCTACTTGAGTACTTAAGTTGTTTAACAACCCGAACGAGTTGAAAACAAAAAATTTATTTTTTTAAACAAAATATTTTTTAATTGTGCCATAATTTTATTTTGTTTTTTATTTAATACAACATAAATGTTTTCAAAAGTCCATCTGTTAGATTAATTGCACAAATAATTTTGAATTATTAACGATTATTAGCGATTAATGAACACTTTTTTTGAATTATATTTCAAGTGATAAAACTAAAGAGTTTGGGAATACTAATAATGTCATTCATTATCATCGCTTTTATTAAGCATTTCCTACCTCTGAATTTAAATAAAACAAAGTGAAAGACCTATTGATGCCATTATGTGTAGAATATAACATCGATTAAATCTTTGCCATGACTTTTCTGGGGGAAGCGCATACAAAATGTCAAATTTTCCATGACTCTGACGCATAAATCAGACTGAATTTAACCTATGGCGTAGATTATATTAGGTTTGTGGGCCGCTACGGTTTGTAGTTTTTTCGAATGCACCTATGATTTTAGAAAACCCCAACAAGAAAAAGTCTAACGAGGTCAAATCGCATGATTTCGATGGCTAGTTGACATCATCTCTTCGCATGACCATGCCTTCAAATCGCTCTTGCAGAAAATCTAAAGTGGCCTGAGTTGTGCGGCACTTAGCGCCGTGCTTTCAACCATACGTTGTTTATCATTCAATTTAAGCCAAAAGAAATTGGTAATCATCAAACCATTGTGCTCGTAATTGGCAGTGATGGCCTGGCCAAGTTCGTTATCCTGGGAGCTTAAATCGACATTAAACAGTAACTTTTTCGAAATTCATTAGAAGCTCTTGGATATTATATGGATTGGTAGTGTCCTGAATTCAAGGACTTTGTTTATTTACATACCCATTCATCCAGAAATATGCCTCTTCCTGAAAATGATTTTTCAATGAAAATTAGGCTCAGTTGGCAAAATCCATTCAGCGAACACACGTCGCCCATGGCCGTTATCAAGAATCAAAGTTCATAAGCTCCTGCTGGAGGACCCTATGTTAAACTTATTTATTTAATGGTGTTGTACAGAGTTAAAGCGTTGGACGACAAATCAAAATATCTCTGAGAGAGTCAAATGCTTAAACTGCACACCGCCGTTAAATAAAATGTTTAATATAGGGTCCTTCGACAAAGACTTATGAACTTAGCATTTCCCAAGCAGAAGGCAAAAAGCTGTTTACAATCATTATTTCGAGTTTTGAAAACTAAAAGACTTTATTCACCCTTCTAAGGTTATTCAGAAGCTTATTGGCCCCCAGTGAGGATAACATTAACAGTGAACATCACAGCAACGTCAAGTGGAGCTTTCTCTTTGTAAACTAGGAACTAAATGCTTAAGGTTCCTCACTACTATACACCCCAACAACCCATCAGATTTCTACAGAGTCGTTGTATGTAGATAGAGACAGAAGATCGATCAGCAATTTAGCCCGGTAAACTTAAATCGGAATCTGATAGAAGTCGAGTTTGACTGTCTGGCCATAATTCGATCACTCGGCTTTTATAGGTCAAATCGAAGATAATATGGAACTGTAGTAGCTAAAATTAAAAATTCTGGTGTCTGGCAGAACATACAGTACTTGGCTATTTTAGAAGACTGTTGTTCATATAAGTATATTGGAGTCGTCGTAGTCTAGTAGGTAGTGTGTTGGCTTATTAGACGTGAGGCCATGGTTCAAACCCCAGGGCAGACATCAATACGATATATGAAAAAATATATCTTCAGCGACTTCCTTTCAGCAGAATTCTGTCAAAAAATCTGAGAGTAAATAAAAAAGCGATGAAAAGTTTCTCAAAAATCTGTCGTTCGGAGGCGACTTTAAACTTTAGGTCCCGCCACTAATTTATAAAATTAACACACACAGCATAAGTGGTGTGAGAAGCTAGGCCGTAATCCTGACGGAAGGGTTTTAGTGACTTTTTATGTACGTATGTAAATTAAGCGCTACAAACGTTACACAGGCTAGATGAGATGGGAAACCTAGAGGTCCCACAACGCAGACGGGTTTGCTCTACTTTGACACGAATTTACAATGAGGTCTGCTTATGGCAGTTGTGGTGGTTAGCGGATACTGTCTCATCGGTGTGAGATAAGGTGTTCTATTGTATAATTTTTTACGGCGCCTGAAATGATATGCATTGTTCTTCTTTCGTCATTGTTACGTATTACTGATCGTCAAAATAGTGTAATCATGACTTTTGGTATTAGGCTGTCTAGGCCTTGACCAACTGCCAAAATCTATTATTCATACATTTGTGACCTTTGACCTGCTAATATTTTTTAATAAATTTTTGAATATTTTATTTTAAATAAATACGATTTAAATACGAGCAAGGTTAAATCAGTGATAAAATTTATTTCTATTGAAATCATTAATAAGAAATCACCACAGGAAATGGTGTAATTCACAAACAATTTGAAAAAAAAAATTTTTTTGAAGGAATTTTATTTTATCTTCTAAATATTTGAAAACAAAATATTTAAATTTAAATTTCAAACAAATTTCGTTTGTTAAACAATTCAATTCTTTAACAAACAACACTTATTTTTTATCCAAACTGGTGATGGTGGTATTAGAGGTGATGGTGGCGATGATGGTGGTAGTACTAATGATGATGGTGTTTATTGTTTAAATGCTACGCTCTGTTGATATTTGAATGATTATGTTTGACTGTCTTGACTATTTAACTGTTGGTTGGCTGGTTGGTTAGTTGGTTGGTCATTTTAAGTGGTCAACCTTCAAGAATTTTTCGAGTGTTTCAGCGTATGTTTAAACAGTGTAAGACAGTAGAGACAGTGGCAGTAATAGTTACCTGATGTTGATGATAATAATGATGATGATAAACCAGCTATGAATTCTATTGTACGTGTATAGGTATAGTAGCTATGTATGTATACATATAAATATTTGTTTAACTCGTAAATGTTTAAACAAATTACGTGTTGAGAGGTTTAAAAACTTAACAAAAAATTTTGTTTTTTTTTATAAGAAAAAAAGTGCTATTGTTTAATACATATTTTTATTTATTGTGTATGTATTCGTTTATTATTATCATTATTAAGTTTGTTTTGATATTGTAGTTCCATTTTTTTTTTGTTGTGTTTAAAGAGTTATTATTTATAGAGTTTTAGCTGATATTTATACACAATTTTAGTTTCTTTTTCATCTATCTACACCGCAATTAAGCCAATTTGGACCGCCTTACCATATTAATTGTACATCTGTTCGCTTCATTGAGTATCAGTGTGTTTCACCCGAAAATGACACATGTTTTGTTTCTTTTGAAAAAAAAAACAAAATTAAAAATTCTTTTGGTTGTTATTTTACTCATCAAATTCATATTTAGATTTTAATCATCACAATTAATAATTTGTTATTTCCATTTAATAATACATTTATGGTCTCAGATTTGTTTATATGTACGTTGTGGCTACTTATTGAATGTTTTCGTAGGCTTTGGCTTTTTTAAACTCACCTTTAAAGTTCATTAAACTTGTTATATAATAAAAAAAACAGCAAAAACACATCAAAAACAACAATACAAAAATATATATTTCTTTTTAACAACAACAATAAAACAAGACATTCAAAATGTTTATGACAGGCGTCTACTTCTACTTCTGTTTTTTTCTTTTCTTCATAACTTTTTTTTAATTGTTTGTGTTATTGTTGTTTTTCAAATTGATTGGTGTGCCTAAATAATATTTAAAAAAAATAATGTATTTTGAATAAAAAAAATTGTATTAAACTTGAATGTAATTACTTGAGTGCGCTTGTAAAACAAGATTAATTTCATATGTTTTCTTATACTTTTGTAGGTGTTTTTAGTGAGTAATTAAACAAAATTTAGCTCAAAATCATAAAAAATTATTGGGTCATTAAAACAATAATTTCAAATTCAAAGTCACGTTTGCCATTTTGATAGCAATAAATATAAATCAAGATATTAAATTTAAAATTACATCTGCATCCGTTTAAATAAAACTTTTTACATTCGAATCTTACAACTGATAAAACAGAAGTATCTTCACAAATCATCATTCATCTTCTTCCTTTTGCCCATCTGCCTTATACAGTGTTTCTGTAAAAGGAATAGTCTTCTAAAATAGCAAAGCAACTAAATGAACTGACAGACCTCAGAAGTTACAGCCTCAGCAACAAGCGTTCCATACTATCTTCGATTTAACCTCCTAAGAGCCGAGTGATCGAATGACGGCTGTCACTGTCCGACCGGACTTTTACTTTATTCTGTTTTTTTTCTTTGCTTTGGTTCTGTTTCAGTAATCGGTTTGATCAGGCTAAATTGCTGATCAATCTTCTGTTGCTATTGGCCGTTGCCAACAACCAACGTCCTCTGTAAAAAATCTCCTGGGTTGTTATGCTACATAGTCGGGAGGAATCTTACACAGTGAGTCCTTAATTTCCAAAGAGCAAGCTCGACTTGACGTTTCTGTGATGATCGCTGTTAATGTTAATCTCGCTGGTAGTCAGGAAGCTTCTGAATAATCTATAAAGGGGGAATAAAGCGTCCTAAGTTTTGAAACATTTTTTTTGCCTTCGTCTTACAGCAACACGCACCTAATCTTTTGTCGTTTCTTGTTACGATATCAGTTTATCCATTTAACGGTTCCAAAACTGTCGGCCAGGCAAGGCCATTTTCTATTAAATACCTTTCAACTGAACCGTTATATGTTATGGATCACATGACTGTATTCTCCATAGTCTATTAGTTAGTGTGTCGACTTGTTAGACATGAGCCCGTGATTTAAAACCCAGCTCAGACATTTAGAATAAAACGTTAGCTTACGTTAGGTCGGAGTGGTGGCTTTGATACCAAAAGTTCACTTGAGCACGCATAGCGGCCTGTTGTGACGCCACAGGTGAACGCAGTCTCTGTACTGACCAAGTTCCTCCAAACCAGAGAAGAAGAAGAAGAAGTTGGTCAGCGCAAGGGCTGCACATTCAAAGCACGACTACCCCGCCCTGCAAAACCAGCCCGAAAATTTGATAAACGAAGCTATATCCTTGACATCAATGGATGATAGCTCCGTCAAGCTGACAAGGATTGGAAAGCCAAATAACCTATATCTGCACCACGCAAGAGATGGGCATTGTCAAAGAAAGTGGATAACAGTCTTCTCTTCAGCGGATCTGCACCCACCCCAAGTCGTTAGATGGGAGCAGCATTCTTTCCGCTTGTCTTCCCATAACACAATCACCTGTAAGCATGGTCACTGTGATTGAGATGACGTTACAACCAAGTCCAAGTAACTGGTAGTCCAGCGGTGGAGCGGGACTCCTCATTGACCCAGGATAGATTGGCGTCTCGAAAGAATTTCCGCGCGATGGCCAGCTTAACCGAGGTAAGTGGCAAGTCGATTGAAGAGGATTCTGGAAATAGTGCACCAGCCTTGGTGCTGCAGTTTCTCGGAATATTATTGTGCCCGGGGACCCAGATAAGTGTGACACTGAAGCGCCCAGAAAGAAGGTCGAGACAGCGGCGATATTCCCTGACGATCCTGGAGTTATTCACAACGTTCGACAGAGATCTTATGGCAGCCTAACTATCAGAAAAGATCCAGTTGCGGGTGAAAGGAACACCGTTGACGAGGATCAATTGAGCAGCCCGGTAGGTGGCCATTACATCCGCTTGAAACGCGCTACAACGATCCGGCAGTCGGAGAGAAATGTTTAGAATAAAACGAAGTAAAAATATTTCCTTCCATAATTTCTTTTCAGTAGTCTTCTGGCAATAGCTCTGAGAGTAAATACAATTGCCACGAAATCTTTTTTATAAATCTGTCGTTTGGAGTCGACATTTAAACTGTATGTCTCACCAAACATGAATAAAATTAACACATACAAGATAAGTAGTTTGAGAAGCTAGGTTGTAGTTGTAATGATTAATTTTTATAAGGATTACATGACTAGTAGTCGCCGTAGTCTAGTAGGTAGTGTATTGGCTTATTAAACGTGAGGCCCCGGTTCAAACCCCAGGACAAACATTGCGAACAAAACGAAATAAGAAAAAATATTTCTTTGGCGACTTCCTGTCATAAATAAAATTGCCATGAAAAGTTTTTCAAAAAATCTGTTGTTCGGAGTCGACTTTAAGCTTAATGTATAAAAAAAAAACACATACAACATGTGTGGTGTGAGAAGCTAGGTTGTAATCCTCACTGAAGGGCTGTAATGACCAATTATGTATGCATGTATCAAAGAGAAGACTTCATCCCGCTGTGGCATCACTATGAGTTGCTACTAATTGTCCCTTTTCTATTTTTTTAGGACATGTAAACCAGAGATCAGTAATGAGATCATGAAATGTTGAATATAAGTGAGTCAACAATATTGAAATATTGAATATTGATTCATTCATACTCACTAAAAAGTTGATTTATAAGTACAGGTTGCAATGACTATACTCGTACGTACAACGTTGACATCAAACTCATGCCATTCGAAATATGTTTGATTCATAAGCCTACTCATTTAGATTCATAACTTTAGAAAAATACTTATAATAGTTATAAATGATTCGAGTGACTCGAATCATTCATAAAAATTTATAGTCTTAGTTGTTGTTTCATTTACAAAAAATTAAAAAGACACATAAGCAAAAAAGACAGAGCAGCAAGCAGACCCAACACACAACCTTCTAGTGAGTATTTTAGAGTTCGTACGCGAATCATACTTATTTGGTGATTCTTGTATGTATGTTGAGTTATGGAGAGTTGAAATCAACAACATCATAAGTATGAATATGATGAGTACTTCAAACTTTGAATATGACTAGAGGGGTTCTATGATATTGTTACGAAAATGGAAACAGTGTACCATCGCTTAACATTAAAACGATAAAGAAAAGCTACACAAACAAATACAACGAACTTGTTATAAGTAAACCAACAACATCAGTATGAGAGAAAAGGGGATAGACAAGTAAGTGAACGCAACAACAAGCAATGTGAAAAAAATACGCAAACAACAATGTAATCGCGATAGAGTTCACGAGAAAGCGAAAACAAGAACTTTCTACTTCAAGAATGTTTGTCAGACTGTTTACGTGGGTATATAAAAAGGCAAGACAAAGCAGGCAACGAGTAGTAAGAATTCAGTCAGCCTTGTGTGATGTCGCGTTGCGTGTGAAGAGAACAGTCGTGGTTTGAAGATCTCCGTTGTAAAGATCTGCGTTGTTAGGGAACAACGTGACACACAAAATAGTGCGAACAATAAAGAATTTAATTACAACTAAAAACAAATTTATTTTTATTTTGTTTGCAATCATCGAACTCATATTTCAAACGTTTTTAAAAAGGTAAAAACGTAACAACATTAATATAAGTATGAATGCGTATACATAAGTATCAGAAATTATGAGTATGATACGATTCTACTCATCTTTTTGAATGCTCATTGCTGATCTCTGATGTACACTGCACATATGGCATCTAAATGATGTAGGCTGAATAAAGAAAGGAAAGTGACCCCCAGTTAACACTGAAGGTTTAATTTATAATAGTTAATATCGCATAAATTGTGAAATTTTATATTCCGAATTTATTGATGGCAAATTCAGAAATTACTGCCTCAGGCTTTAAAACATAAACAAATCACTAACAAGGAATTGTTCAGGCAATATGTTTGTGTTTTTGTTTATTTTATTTTTTAAAAATGTTGCATGCTTCATGGCTACAACAATGTTATTATTTTGTTACAATTCTGGTTGGTTGTATGCCACTATCATTGATTGTTTTAATTTACGTATACATATACATATATTGGCATTGATTGTGTGCTTTTGTTTTTGGGTTAGTAGTGTTACTGCTGAAATCAAAATTTATTAAAGGTGATGCACAATATATTTTCCTAAAGTATCTGGTATCTGGTTACTTTAATTTTAAATTGTTATTGTTGTTGTTTTTGTAATATATAGTATAAACGATGATTGTTATTGTAGAATGAAATAAATTTTTGTTTTGTTTAGTATTTATTGCTTTGCTCTGGTGCGTGTTTTAGTTAAATTGTTACGAAATAAAATCTTTTTAAATGAGTTTTGTGTTGTGGTCGTCGTTGGTATGCTAGGTTTTTAGTATTTTCTGTTGTTTATTTTTAAGTTTATTTAAAAAAAAAATATACTAAACATAGTTGATTGACCGTCCTCGAAAATTTTTAAGCGCTTAATTTCCCATATGTATGTCGTTTTATATACATTTTCTATATGTTTTGTTTCTACGCCTGTTTGCAGGTAAACAGAGTAACACGGTTTAAAATTCTTGTTTTCAGTTTCAGCATACAGTGAGTGATTAATTTTATTTAACTGTGTGGTTATGATTAACAACAAAATATCGGTCAAATTACGTCTTTGTGTTGTTTACTTTTGAAATTTACTTTTCAAAGCAAATCCCCCCCAAACAAATTGTATAGTTTTCTGATTGATGTTCAATGTTTTCCTTTCTTTGCCTTATCAATCAATGTATGGTGAATTAAATTTAATTAAATTAACTATGAAAACAACATTATATTTAACAAAAATTTCTGTTTCCTTAAAAAATAATTGTTTCTGTTATTATTTGTTCATTTACCTGGAAACCTTGTATGCTTGTATGAATTAATTTTAGTTTAATTCTTTATAAGCAAAAATTAAAAATAAGAAAAAAAAAAACCAGTGGGTGGTTGTTGTTCTGTTTCTGTTAATTTAATTTGTAAATGAAAAGCGTACCGCGTAGTAAACAATAAGAAGTGTTTGTTTCTTAAGTCTTTTGATTATGCACGGTATTGTATGGACAACATGTCCGTCAACCAGGTCAAACATTAAAAACAGTTTTATGAACTTTTCTTATGATTTTTAAATACATTAGCGTTTAAATTAAGGGTAACTAGCCAGGTTGTTAAACTGATAAGATTGCTTGTTCTAACGTGGAAATAATTTCAATGATCAAGAGAAGTCTAGAATATGATGGACGGCACTTCTTATACACTTTGTTCCGCCATCGGAATATTTGGTACTTTTCTCACGCCATTAAAACGAAAGCAATGTTTTAGTAACATGTCTGCTCCACTGCCCTTTTAAATATCATAGAGGGTTGCACACAAAAAAAAAATATTCCAAAACCGTGATTAGGAATTACTAACTGAAATAAAATTTTTCTCAACATTCCTTGGTCGTAAGCTTCTTTCAAAGACTGGCATTAACTACCCAGGATATGCAGATAATATAGTCGTGACGGCTAAAGGTAATTTGGAAGAGGCTCTCTGCAACACCATGCAAAAATGTCTTGAGACTATAAGCCGTTAATGCATTGCAGTAGGCCTGAAGATAATTATACAGAAAATGAAGGAAGAAAATCTGGAAATAACTCTGAATTGTAAATTGATATGAAGAGTTTTATATGAGTTGTAAGAGCATTTCCTAAATTGGATGATTTGGCCACCAACGGCATGTTGTTTTAACAGTGTGACCCTACGTGTGATACAACTAATGCCTCATTGGCTGCAGTGAGTGGGTGCATGGGTATCTCAAGTGAAGGTGATGTCAACTGTCCCCAAAGATCGTGTGACTTTTTTTGCAGCGTTTTCTTAAATCAATTTCAGCCTAATTTAAGCACCCAATTTGAATTGAGCATGTCTTGTGATGGCATAGAGTTCCGCTTCCGAAATATTCGCAAGTTTTCTAATGGGTTCGTAATATTTCATTCCGGAACCAAAGCCCTTTGAGCATTCCCCTTGTATCACAAAATGATCTGCCTTTTAAAAGAGTTTGTAGCTGAGATTTAAGATTGCTCCATTCAATTTCGTTTCTCAGTCTCTTTGTGAAGCATTTGGCAGAATCAAAAAGTTTTCTGGCTCTGTTCTAGAAACAGTTAAGGAGGATGCTGCTAGCCAATCGATTCATTAGGTCAAAAAATTCTTTAATGACATTCATGTTAAACTTGTCTCCCATTATCCTAACCATAGTCTCTAAAACTCTGGTCTTCACTACCATATGCAGGAGACTTAAATTTAACAAAGCTTTCAGTGCTGCTGTAGCAAAGGTTTTTATTGTCCCTGTTTTACTAACAACCATTACTCTCTGTATCTTATCCAACTGCATTTGAGCTGTTTTCAGATTTATACTGTGTGCCCAGACAATTTCCCCATTGGTCCCTATTGGTATGACCATCATGGCGTACATTCAGTGAATAATTCATGTTCAATATTCCCAGGATTTCTCTGCAAGCCTTCTGTTTACCCATATCGCGTTTTTGGACTTTCCTGAGATGATCTCTATATGAGCCCACCACTAAAATCTATTATCCAGTGAAGCCGTAGTCTAGTAGGTAGCGTGTTGTCATATTAAACGTGATGCAATGGTTCAAATCCCAGCTCAGACATCTCCAACAAAACGAAATATGAAAATAACATTTCATGGGCGACTTATTTTCAGCAGATTTGTGGCAAAAATTGCCATGAAAAGTTTCTCAAAAATTTGACGTTCAGAATTGACTTTGAACTGTAGGTCCCGCTGCACTAATGGATAAAATTAGCACGCACAACATAAGTGTCGTGAGAAGCTAGGAAGTAATTTTGAATGAAGGGTTGTAATGGCCATTTATCTTGTATGTAAGTAGCTTTTAGATTGCATCACTTATTATTAAGTTTTGTTTCGAAGCATTTACCAAAATCATAGGGTCTATTGGTCCTTTCCAGAGAAGAGGTTGGTTGAGGAGAGAGCTGTCAGCGATTCTTTAGGTAATGAAATTCTTTAATGAAATTCATGTTAGACTTGTTACTCACACTCTTACTTGTCCTAACTATAAAGCTTTGGTTTTCACTACCGTGTGCAGTGAAATTAACTCCAACGAAGATTTCAATGCCTCTGTAGAACAAGATCTGATTGCTCCTGTTATGCCAACAGACATTAGGCCCTGTACCTTGTCCAATTCTATTTGAGCTGTTTTCAGATATGTTTTCACTGCCCATTATTATAAACATATAGTGCTTGATTCCTGTGTTACATTCTCAGGATTTCTCTTCATGCCTCTTGCATTTAATTACGGCACATCTTACCTTTCCTGAGGTGCTCTCTATATGAGCCCTTTTGTCACTTTATGTCACTTTACATCACTTTATTCTCAGATATTTGATCTCCGTTTTGTGTTATATTATTTCACCCGATAGTCGAGTATTTTTCCATTAAGGAATTTTTCTTCTTCTGGTAAATAGTACATTGTGGTTTTGCACGGGTTTTCCTCAGCCCACTTCCATGTACTAATGACTTACAATCTTTAGACCTTTTTAAACGATAACGCAGAGAGTCCCATCAAATTTTATTCTAGCCGTCTAGCCTTTATCAACTACGTATCTTTGGCGATTGATGCCAGACTCAGATAGCTTTGTCAGGAGTTCATCCGCAACTAGGCTTCACATTAATAGAGAAAGAACCCTAGCCTGCGGCCATCCCATACAGCTACTTAAGCTAATTTATTTTACGTTTTTCAATAAGCAGATTACAATAGAATTTTCCATGAAAATCAAATTAAATTTTTTATGTTTTCTAAACACAACAACAAAAACAAATACTAACTGGAACAATTTCTGCTATTTGTGCAAATATTTGTGGTACTCAATAAGGCATGAAGTTATTAACAAAATAACACAACAAATATTGTAAATAAAAAATGTTGTGTGTGCATGGCCTACGGAATCAGTAAATAAATGAAGATTTGACAGACAGGCGGACTAGTTGATGAACTGATTGGCTGTCATATAAATACAAAATTATAATTGATTTGTTAAGGCCTATACACCTAACACGGGCCTATGCATACTTGGAAAATTATGCAAATCAATCATAAATCATGTGGTTGGTGGTTGATGGAGGAATCTGCCTAAAATATTCATTCATTCATTCATTCACACATTTTTGTCATGTTTGCTAAGCCATTATTTGATTTGCAACGTTGTTATTGCTGGTGTTATTCAAGTTCTACTTAATGCTGCCACATTCATTATTCTTGTGTTGCAGTTACAAGTTTTTTTTCAAATTTTTTTTGAATTCATAATGATGCTGCATTTTAAATACAAGAAAAATAGAAAAACAAAAAGCAAAAATAAATTGAATTATAATTTGCATTTCGGTAAATTTGAATATCAACCATTAAATTTGCGAAAAGAAAAAAAAAAATAAAAAATCTTTTAAAAAATATTGACAGTTTATAGTGGCATTACAAGTGGCAATTTTCCTTACAGATATAGCTACTATGGCTTCTTTTGTTGTTGCTGTTGTTATTGTTGGCATTTTGTTGCCATTTATAATTATTGTTACTAAGTAGTTGGCAATTGGTAATTGTCATAGTATTGGTTAATTAAATAGTAATTATATGCTTAACAATATTTTTTAACCATAACCGCATAAATAATTCAATTAGCAACAAACCAGCTTATGCACATACAATACATACTACTTGCATAGACGACAAGAAACACAAAAATATACAATACAGGGGGGAAATAATAGCACAATCCTCGTTTCTTACTTATTTGATTTTCTTAACTGTCCTAGCTTCAAATAATCAAAAAAAAAAAAAAAAAATTAAGAAAGAATAACAAACAATAACACTTACAAACGTAAATGAAATTACAATAACAAAACTACATAGAAACTACATAAGGTTCTGGAAGTTGACAAACCAAACTAGATGAAGTATAAATAATTTGAATGTCTGTTAACTTAAAAAACGACTTATTTAAGTAACGAAATAAAAACAAAGAAAAGTAAACAACTTATTTTGTTTATAACTGAGACACTCAAACACCCAAAAACAAATTGTTCAATACCGATATGAGGTGTCTTATTATTACGACTATATACAATGAGACACGAGTCAGAAATTTTCCATCCTGACAACAGTCGGCCAAATATGCAGTGCCGTTTGGAAAACAGTAAATGGAAATTTTTACTTCACCGGATATATAGCACAGATCTTGCTCCTTTTTAACTTCTATCAATCGATAACCAACACTGTCACTGGAATATGTTTCACTTGAGATCAGGATATCAAAAACTGGCTTGATTCGTTCCTTTAAAAGATGAACCTTATTATTTTGGAACGTAATCCATAAATCGTGTAAAATATAATAAGAAGCCATAGCTTTCGGTTAATACTACTGTGAATGATATGTTCCTGCATGAAAGCAATGATCGGTTTCAAGCAGTGTTTCCTCGCAAGACATACTTAACATGCATAACTTAAACATTTTTTAATCTCACTAGACCGTAAACGAAGGATCCTTCCAGGCAAGGCTGTGTTCTACAGGGTGGGAAATTTAAAAGTTTAAATTTAAAAACACAATAAAGTAAAAACGGTTTGAAATTTTTGCCAAATTTATCTTGTTTTGTTGTGAAGTACAATTGTTCCGATTAGAAATGGAATATTATTTCATTTATACCGCTGGCATGGAGTGTATGGTGTTGTACCTCTGCAACGGTATCACGAATGTTAGTCTCCAAACGTTCAATTGTCTCTAGTTTGTCGGCATAACACTTTTCTTTAACGACGGCCCACAGAAAATAGTCCAACGGTGTTAAATTGCAGCTTCTTACCTGCCAATTGACATCATCATTTCGGCTAATTAAATGGTGATCAAACGTTTAACGCGATAAATCGATTGTGGCATGAGATGTGTGACAAATTGCACCATCCTGTTAAAACCAAACATCTTTCACATCAATACCATGAAGACCGGGTAAAAAAAATCGGTTATCATGGTGCGATAGGTGTCTGCATTGACCGTAAGGGTTGGGCCGTCCTGAAATATGGGCCAATGATATGATACAATTATAATTGGTTCATTGGCTTCTGTAAGACTACGTGGTAGTTTTCTAAACCCCAAATACACTAATTTTACTTATTAACGTACCCACCAAGATGAAAATGAGCTTCATCCGAGAAGATGATTTTTCTTTTGGCAAAATCGACATCATCGTACAGTTTCTCGTTGTACCATCTAGCGAAGCGAAAATAAAATGCGTGGCCATGCTGCTTGAATCAATTCAACTTTGTAAGGTGTCATATCGAGATATTTTCGCAAAATTCGATGTAAACTGGTGCGTGAAATGTTCAATTCTTGAGAACGATAACAAGTTAATGTTCAAGGATTCTCATGCACACTCTCAGCCGCAGCTTCGATATTTTCGGGTGTACACACTTCACGAGCACATTCACGTCTTGGCGCAGCAACATTGAAACCCGTTCCACAAACTTTAGCAATTAACTTGCGTATACCGAGCACTGTTCGTCCTTCTCTGCAACCAAATTTTGTACGACATTTTCGTGCAATTTTCTACCAATTGTCTTTTGTTTTGGAAATAAATTTCCAATAAATCCCAACGTTGCTTAAGCTTAAATCGTTTCATTACGTTCAGTGGAGATAATATACTGAATTATGTGACAGAATAAGTATTGCAAAGTAATCGCCAATTGCCAATAAAAATGTCAATGCAATTCAGACATTCATTAACCATCTTCTACGTTGCATTCTCAAAATATTTTTGCCGGCGATAATGAAGATATGAAGTTGCCGTAGTCTAATAGGTAGTGAGTTGGCTTATTAGACATAAGGTCACGGCTCAAACCCCAAGTCAGACATATCTTAAAAATCTGTCGTTCTGAGTCGACTTTGAGACTGTAGGTCCCGCCACCCATGTATTAAATTAACACACACAACATAAATGGTGTGATAAGCTATGTCGTAATCCTAACTAAAGGGATGTAATGACCAATTATGTATGTATGTATGTACCTGTGGTTGAGAACATATCAAAATCTAAGTACAAAAAATTCTGTAGCGTACATTGAAATAAACGGGGTACAGTCTGCAAAAACCCGTGAGCGATGTTACGGGAACTGCTATAGAGTATCCATGTTGGGAGAACGAAGATCTAGTGCGAAGCTAATTCCATCGTGATAAATTGGCGGCGTAAAAGTACATTGGCTTTCGACGAATTTGGGCTCTACGATCCCCAGAGAAACGCAACAGGAACTCATAATTACAATAATTTTATTTTTTTATACCTGTGCTATATTTTCCAACACTACTGTCATAGTGCTTTAGTAGTTATTCTTGATAGTATAATTTTAACTTTGGTGAATACTTCTCACAATGGGTGTGCAGGTATGTGTGTGTGTTTATGTTAATAAATAAATAAATAAATGGCAACACTGATGGTAATGCTATGAATAGTTCAATTATTATTGCATCTATTGCCAGTGCTGGTTGGTGGTGACAGAGGAGTGCCTTGACGTTGTTACTTGGGTGTGCAAGTGTTTGTGTGTATATGGAATGCCAAATGCTATACGACAAGTGTCAATATCAGTGAACAAATTAAAAATTACATGACGAATAGTCATAAAAGCCGTTTGTCTTTTTATTGCACACTCAAATGTAATTATTTTTTCCATTTAAAAGAATTACAAAAACAACAACAAAAACACAAAAAAAAATAATAATTCTTAAGTACCTGCAGGTATTCTATGCATTTAATTTATAAATCATGGTTGTTTTCCTAAAAAAAGATGAAGAAAAAACAATATTCGATAGAAAAAAACTTGTCATCGATAATACGTTGGTTTTCTGGTTTTCGTCGAGGGTAATCGTTATTGAGTTATAAATTAAATTTAAATCAAATTAAATGAAATTATTCAATAAAAATACTTGAAATTACTCTGCTGGAGAGGAGGTAATGGTCAAACACGTTTGAACGTTTTTTTTTTCCTTTAAAGTTCTTAAGTTATTAACAATAATTGATTGATTAGCTGACATGTTCTCAATAATGTGACAATGATGTGGACTTTTCGTTTTTATTTCTTTTTCAATTTATTTATTGATTTTGCCGGAAGCCAACAGTTTTTTTTTGTTGGCATATTATATTTATAGAGGAAAGGGTTCTAATTGAATAGTCTTTAGCATGTGTAGAGAACAAGTCTTTTGCTCAAAATCTTCAAATGTTGTTCCAAAGTTCAAAGTGGTATAGCGAGGACTAGTTGAAAACAGATCAAATATTTTTAATGTACATATTTGTTCAAGGTCAACAAAACAAAGTTTTCCAATCAATCAAACATATTTAGATAGATTTACCACATGCAGCTAAAAATGTCATCATCAGTATACTTAATAGTGTAAAGAACAGTATTAGAGTTGTTTAGGCGCTTTGAAATATCCGTTGTTTGATGCTGCTTATGGCTGGGCGACATCACTAGACCCTATTTGTTTAAAAAAAGCACAAATCTCAGTGTTATAGTCAATAGAAAAAGGTACCGTGTGATGATTGCAATTGCAGTGGTCTAGTAACTATGTGTGTAGTAGTACGTATGTGTGTTGGCTTATTAAATGTGAGGCCATGTTTCAAACTCCAGGCCACAAATCTCCAACAAAACCGAAATATGGAAAAAAACATTCTTAAGTCTTCCAATAGGGACTTTAAAACTTTGACGGTTGATAACAGCCATTTTGTTGAAGCGATATCTGTCAAATTATCAGTCTGTTTTGCCAAATCACCAAGTTTTATTAAAATTAGTCTTCTGTTCGGGCAATGTAGTCGCCGTAGTCAAGTAGGTAGTGCGTTGGCTTATTAGATGTGAGGCAATGGTTCAAACACCACGCCAGATGTGTCCTACAAAACGAAATATGAAAATAAGGTATATCTTCGGCGACTTCCTCTCCAGCAGATTTCTGGCAAAAAATCTGAGAGTAAATAAAATGCCATGAAAAGTTTCTCAAAAATCTATCGTTCGGAGTCGACTTTAAACTGTCCCATCAATTATGAATAAAATTAACACAAATAACATAAGTTGTGTGAGAAGGTTTTAATCCTGGCTAAAGAGTTGTAATGGCCAATAACGTAAATGACTAAGTGATGACTTCTGCCCTTTTTTGTACAAAATGAAGGACATAGACTTGGTTGACAAGTGCTTTCAAGAAGATGTTAGCACAACTTTACTACACAATAGTTTTTAATCGCCGTAGTCAAACAGGTAGTGTTTTGGACTATTAGACCCGAGTCACTGTATCATCTCCCGGCTCAGAACGAAAACGAAATAAGAAAAAATATTTCTTCGGTGACTTTCTCTCTCAGCAGTCTTCTGGCAAAAACTGTCATGAAATGTTTCTCAAAAATCAGTCGTTCGAAGCCGACTTTAAACATACACTATGGGTCGTATAAGAAGCTACCACGTAATCTAGATTAAAGGGCTTTAATGACCAATTACGTAAGTAAGACTAAGATAACTCAAGTGTCTCGGATAAAGTGGGTAAGCCTGTTACAACTCCAACTCTGGAAGACAACATTAGTTAAATAGTTAAAGTCGACGACAGATTTTTGAGAAATTTTTCATGGCAATTTTATTTAATCTCAAGAGTTTTTATTTTGAAATATTTTTTCATAATTCGTTTCGCTGGAAATGTCTGACCTTTAAACACTTGCATTGGCTCTTCCAACATGGGATTTCAAACATTGACAGTTGATAACAGCCATATCTGTCAAATTAGTTGTCATTTATACAGTCTGTTTTGCCAAATCAGCAGGTTTTATTAAAATTGGTGTTCTTTTAGGCAACATACCATAAACTTCATTCAATTTACGTTAGCCATAACCATCCTTCCGAGGGGACCGTTCGAAATGTGGTGGCATAATTCGAATTTACTGAATCAGTAAAAAATCGGCCACTCCCCGTATGTCGACGAAACGCAACATCTGCACAAACATCACGGTTGTCGGTGAGAGTGTACAAGAGAATTGGAGGCAATCGCTCACAAGAACTTGAACTTTTTCAGACCCTAACTTGGTGAATTTTGCGTCGTGACTTAGGGTTCCACTCATACAAATTTCAACTGACTCTGGGACTAAAGATAAACGACCATAGACAGCGAAGTGTGTTCGCTGCATAGGGGCTGTTACAGTTTTCATCAGAATCAGAGATCATATCTAGACTCTTGTCTAGATGTATGAGTACGTAAAGAAACAAAATTGTCGAATAGGGGCGATCTAAGAGCGTTTAATGCGTTCTGAAAAAGTTACGAAATTCTTTGAGAATAATGGTGCGCACTGTAGGTCGCTGATTGCCGAATTGGCCTGGATATGATACTCTAGACACTAGCGACATATGATTTTAAAAGACTGACGCCACGTGCTATATAAACCTTGTATATTCTTCACGAGGGATTTATCATACCACGTGCAGGTAATTTGAACTGGCTGCCGAGATCGTTCGATTTGTCACCGTCTTAGACTAGTTTTATGGTAAGGTTTTCTTAGGTCGAAGGTGCATGCAAATAAGTCACAAACTAGAGCGATTCTCAAAGCTAATATATTCAATATCATCGACAAAATTCAGCCTGATTTATATTGTCAGGGTCATGAAAAATTAGATATTTCGGATGCACTCTATCCAGAGAAGCCGTGGCGATGTTATATGTATGTATGTCTTACATAGTGCCATCCATAGTTCTTTCAAACGAATAAAACTTTGTTTTGTTTAAATTAAAAAAAATAGGACTTGCTTCATACAAGACCCGATGTGGAAAAGAGAATTATTAGAGAGGAGTCCTCAAGTGTGGAAGTCACCTATACACATACATACATACACATAATTGGTCATTACAACAATTGGTCAGTATTGGTCTGACAAGTGATACATATAGCTGTTTCGTAATATAAGGATCAGAAAATTCTTTTGCCCAACGTTTTATGAAGCCAAGAGTGCTTCTTGCCTTATTTACAGTCAAAGTGATATAATCATTAAAGTTTAATTTTGTGTCTAATAGGATCCCAAGATCAATAAAAGAGTCAACATTCTCCAATTGATGACCTCCAAGCATGTAATTAACCGTGATAAAATTATTTCTTGAGAACCGCATACATTTACATTTTTTAATATTCAGCTCCATCATGTTGTACTCGCACCACAAGAAGAAATTATTGAGATCATTTTGAAGATACATATGCTCGATGAAATTATTAAAGGAGAGAAAAACTTTTACATCGTCAGCATACATCAAGATATTGGCAAAATTAATTATGTTGGGAAGATCGTTTATAAACAGTGAAAAAAGAAGTGGACCAAGATGGCTGCCCTGAGGAACACCAGATAGCACATAAATATACTTAGATAAGCTATTGTTCACACATACGGTCTGCTTTCTACCAGTTAAATACGACTCTAGCCATCTTAAACTCCTATGATTTACACCCATTAAATCCAATTTAGTTAACAGTAGTTTGTGATTCACTTTATCGAACGCTTTGCTAAAATCCGTAAAAATTACATCAGTTTGCTTCTGTTGAGAAAAGGCCGCATTTACCATGGATGTTAACTGAAGCACATTAGTCGTTGTTGAGCAGCCCTTTCGGAAACCATGTTGATGAGGTGATAATAACGATGAAGTATGATGAACCAAAAAATCGGCAATCAGTTTCTCGAACATTTTTGGAATAGCACTCAGTTTTGCGATGCCCCTATAATTTGTAACATCAGACTTATTGCCAGATTTAAAAAGTGGTATTATATACGAGTCCTTCCAAAACACAGGAAAATAACTATGATTAATCGAGGTATTAAACAACATGACTAATGGTGTGATGAATGACTCTGCACATCGATTTAAAATACAACTTGGAACCCCATCAGGACCAGGACGAAAAGACATCTTTAAACTTTTCAGGTTTCCCAAAATATCGCAGTCACTAAAAGTTGGAATAGATATTACTTGAGCCGATGTCAGCGGGAAAGGGTAATTATTTGTATTCTTGTAAGCAGAGTTAGAATAAGTACTGGCGAAGAAATCAGCAAACATATCACATATGACATCAACACTTCCGGATTCTTTATCAGCAAATTTCATAAAGGATGGATAACCAGTAGATTTTCTCTTGGAATTTACAAACGTATAGAAAGATCTAGGATTCTTAATAAAATTATTTTTCATTTTATCCATATATGTTTTATATAATAAGTGATTTAGAATGTTATATTCAGACCGGCAAATAGAATATCTTCCATAATCAATAATGGAGCCAGAACTTTTGTATTTCTTGTAATACTTGTTCTTTTGATTTTTCAGTCGCGACAGTTGTTTCGAATTCCATGGTGGACCAACCAGAGTATATGACGGTTTTAAGGGAACACAAATTTCAATTATTGAATGCACTTTCTTATAGAAGTTAGAAATCATCAAGTCAATATCAGAATCATTGTTAACAGGAATAGATAAGGTTTCATTCCAACAAGTATTTTTCATCATGTCATTAAACAAATGGTAATTGGTTCGATTAAAACAGTAAACTTTACTAATTTTAGAAGGCTTAGCTCTGAAATTAGTTGGAAGAAAAAAATTAGTCTTTAAGGTTGGATGATATCGATCCTCAGGCAAAGTTACAGGTTCAGAACGTAAAACTCTACAGTGATTAACATCATTAACAAATACAAGATCCAGTATTTTTCCAAAGTCATTACAAAGTGAGTTTATTTGATATAGTGATAGTCCAAAAATATCGTTTAGGAATACGTCATGGCAAGTTTTAGTTTTAATCGGAATTAAATAAGGCACATCAGGTACATGTTTCCATGAAATTGAGGGTAGATTAAAATCACCCATAACAAAAACAGAATCATCTTTTTTAGCACATTGGACAACAGATGTTATTGCGTCAACATGATCAGAGTAAACAGCATAGTCAGAATCAGGGGGAACATAAGAACAAGAGAAGAAGACTTTAGACGTTTTTAATTTTACAACAACAGCAACAAATTCAATATTAGAAGTATGGGTTACAAACTGTTCCGATGGATATAATGAAGAGACAGCAATTAATACACCACCTCCTCTGCGTGTATTACGATTGTATCTATAAATTTGATATTTGTTACACAGAATTTCATCATTAAAAACACTGTCATTAAGCCAAGTTTCAGTAAAGATAATTACATCATACATAAAATCATGACATGATATTACGACCCAGCTTCTCAAACATCTCTAAAACATCTCGTCTACAGCCACTACTGCTGTATTCAATAATGAATCAATACTTTAAAATGTGTGGTGGTCACCCAAAACCATTTCAAAAAAAAATTTGAAATAAAAGTGATCGTCGATAATGACGACGACGAGATCACATGCACGCATAAAACAACAACTACTTGTACGATTGCTGCCAAATAAGAAAATCAATAACAAACAGCTGTTTGGCATAATTGTATGAAGCGGGAAGTTGTAAGTAAAAAAAAAACAATAACAAAAACAAAACCAACAACAAAAACAACAATAAAGCCATTAAGAGAGGGATGAAATATAAAAAATATGCGATCGTTTTACTGCTACACAAAAAGGGGGAGCATTTTAATATCGTAAAAAAGCTTTTATTTTTGGATTTTTTACAAAAAGCTTTTTATTTTAAAAAGAGAGGGAGAGTGAGAGAGAGAGAGAGCTAGAAGTTATGAGCAAGACAATGACTTAATAATTGTTTAATACAACACAAAAGAAGAAGAAAAAAAAACCACGAAACACAATAAAAAATTGTTTAAAACATTGGCGCACGCTCTCTTTTTTTTGGATACGTTTGCGAGGAGTTGTTATTGCGGGAATAAACAATTTAAAAATGTTGTTGTAATACGTTTTTGTTTTACTTAAAAGATTATGACAAAAATTGTCTACCAAACACAACGAGTAAAACACAAAAAGAGATCGAATGAAACCTCAGTTCACTCATGACAATTGTTAACGACGGACGTGTTTCGGTTACAAAAAAATTAAAACAAAACAAATATTTTTTAAATTCATAAATTTTTTTCTCTCTCTTAGATTTGGAATGAAAAAATCCAAAATTGACGACGTCTTAAGAGGGGAACAAAAATAAAAAAAAAAAAAATTTTGAATTTTAATTTTGCATACGAAAAGTATTTTTAATTGGAAATTAATTGCGGTTTCAACATTTAAGTGATTAAGTGATCGAGCAAGAAACCTTTTTTTTTCGATTTTCCCAAAAACGGTAATAACGGTGACAAAACAACAACAACAACAAAATATACAAACAAATACTAAAAAAGAAAAGAATTCTTTTTATATTTACAACCAAAAAAAAAAAAAACCAAAAAAATAAACGAGAGAATTAAAGCAAAAAATAATCGATAAATTTTTAAACAAAGAAACTGGCAAAAATTGTATGAAAAAAAAAGCAAAAAATTAAAAGCCAAAAAAGAGAAGAGAAGGAATTAAAACAGCTCATGGAAATAACATAAAAAAATACAATTTTTTTACATGCCAGTTGAGAAAAAATAAAAGTTTACAAGAATCTAAAAAAAAAAAAATGTTTTAAAAAATTTTCATTCTTTTTTGTTTAATTGCAAATTGTGGGTGTTTATTTATTTAATTTATTTTTTTCTGTCATAAAAAGATTAATAAAAATTAGTCATAGTGTTTAAAAATGCAAAAATATTTATAAATAAAAATTTAGTTTTTATTTCTGTAACAAGAAATACACAAAAAAAAAAAACAAAAATTTGTTTAATTTATATCGTGATATTTGCTGTTTCTGCTGTGCTTATAATCCGAAGATCACGTTTGTGTTTGTGAGTGGTGACCCCAAAAACAAAAAAAAGAGGGGCAAGATTTTTTTCATTTAATAAAATGTGTTTTTAAAAAATTATTAAAAAAAATTAAAATTTAAATAAAATTTTTTCGTAGTGTTGTTGAAGAAAAAATAAAAAAACATTTTAAAAATTTTGTTAATTAGTTTCACTTTTATTATTTATATTTAAAAAATTAGTGTACAATTTTTTCTTGGTTTTAACAAGAGCCAACAAGAAAACATTGTTTTCAAGTCCGCGTTCTAAGCAATCGCAAAAACAATATTTAAGGTTTGTGTCTTAAGTCTTTTGTTTTAGAACCCAAAACAAGCCATTTTGCTTTAACAATGCCTTGCTAAAATGATAATGTTGGTTTCTTGTTTTATTAAGAGTTTTTCAGCTGTTTTTGAAACTGTTTATTTTCATTTGAGCATAAACGTCAGGCATTTTGTTTAAAGAAAACCTTTTTAAAGCGTGAAAATAAATTCGAATTCAACAATTAACGAAAAAATGGAGCGGACTTTTTGTCTTACAAGCGAATCCTACTTTTCCATGATTAATATTTTCTTTAGAATTCATTCAGTTCTTTCATTCCGTGAAGTTTATAAAACCAATTTTCTACAAATTCAAAATCAAAAAGTGTTGTAATGACGAGTTATGTATGTACATATACATATATTTACTCTTCTCTTTGCCGATCCAACTCTTTACTCATCCTAATCAATTCCATTAAAAATTTGCATAACCTTTTTTATGTAGTCAAAGGTTACAGACAGCTTTGCAAATGGAATCTGTGAATTGAATTGAATAAGTTTCGATATCTGAAGTTTCTTTGTCTGTAAGTCATCCAAGTTAAAAGAATCAGCAAAGTCTTTACCAGAAAATCCTACTACATATGTAGACCAAGTTTATTATTTCGCTGTTTATGCTATTGAAATTCTCAACACTTGCATTTTTAGCTGTGTATACAGGTCTGTTGTATTACGATCATCATCATCTTGAAGTTATTGCTTTTCAAATTAATGTAGTAGGCTGGAAGCAGTTCAAGCTAGATATTTCGTACTCGTTGGTATTTGGGATTTCTATATTACAAATTTAAAACTCTTACAACATAACCACCGAGCAGAAGCGTAACTCTATATTTTGTAGTCAATGGTTTCTGATATTCGGGGCAGAACATTTAATACGATCTTAAAGTATCTACAAATATTTTTGATTTCTTAAGACACAACCTGAAATATTTTCATCAAATGTTAATTTTTGGACTTCTTTGGACTCAATTAATCATACTCTATTGATTCATTAGTGTATTGAGATGGTTATCTTTTGTTCATATTTAATCATTGGAACACCAGTGTATCTTGTGTTTCATTGGCTTATAGCTACTAGAACGGAATGCGGTTTAGTGATCTAAAAGAATTTATTTCCGAAAAACTTTTATTTTTACGACGTTTTAATTTTTCTTGTTTGTGACCAATTAGCCTGTGAATTATAATAGGGAATACAGAGAGAAACTCTCTAGTAGCTGAAATTTTTTCTGTTACTTATAATACAAAGAGATTTAAAGCTAATGCTCATAAATACGATCCTTTTTTTTATGGTTCACACTTAAAGCGATATATGAGTAGAGTCTATTCTCTGAGTAATAATTTCGTTAAATAGGATAATTTTTCAATGGTCAATATATGTTCTTGGCCGTTTACCTGGTTCGTTTCTTTAGGTGAAAGTTTTCTTAATTTAAAGACTAATTGGTCTAAGGTATTACCGAATATATGGAAGGAATATTTAAATTCTTAAAGACAGCCACGCAGTCATAATGGCCTGGTACGGATGTATTACTTGATATCCATCCTAATATATGTATATATGTATATACAACATCTATAAAAAGATGAATTTCTTTCGTTCGGGTGAATTGTCATAAAACCAGTGTGGGAAACCTATTCTCTGTGAGTCCTAAGTAAGAAATCACAAACATTAATCACATAATAGGACATTGATCGTTTGCTAAGAGATTTGGCGTGGGGTACTATATTATTACGTCACAGAACTGCCTGTACGTGGTATTTGTGGTGATTAATGGTTCCTACCTCCACGGAGTTCATGCAAGAACATTAAGTTTTCCTTTTCTTATTTTTAATAGAGGATTTTAACTAATGGGGGAAAAGCTACTGTACAGTTTATGTGGTTCGGTATGTTCTGTATTGTATCTGAGACAATTTTGACTCTTTCAATAAGATATACCTCGGGTGCTAATTCTGCGGATGTTGTCGTAGATTTGTATCGCTTGATATTACGCATTACTCTGTAGCTGTGTACAACACTGGTGAATAATATCGTTTTTTTGATGATTGGTTCCTGCATACCATGATATGGGTAACTTAGTGAGTTTATATGTTCGGACACAAGAGATGGCGATTGAATATCAGATTTGTCTGACTGAAAAACTAATTCAATTAAGTTTTGCAGGCCCCTAATTTAATTTTAATTAAATTTATGCTTTTAAGAGAGGTTCAAGTTCCCGTCTATTTGGTTGATGCATCGATACATTTGGTCGATGCGTCCAAGTTCTCTTAGTTTCTGCCTAGTCGTGGAAGATGGTTTTTGTTGATCAGTTCTAGTGGTTTTAACCGAATTGCTTGCTTGAACCTTTTTGAATGTTGACAGTAGAGATCACAATCAATATTTTCAAAAATCTTAAATAAACAATTTCCTTGCAAACCAGCCAGCAACACAACATTATATTTTGGTCTCAATTTTGGGTATGTCGCCTTGCTTCGCCTATTAATTTTTTCTCAAATTATTGTCATAGGTTATCTGCTTCTCATTGACTGCTGTCATTACGTTCAGTTTTAACAGTGAATCGCAAATAGAAATTTGGGTCATTTCTCATTTCATTCATAATTCATGTGGCAAACATACGTCGAGCTTCTTTGAGTATTCCATGACCTTCAAATTATTGATAACAATCTGCGAATGAATACCTAATTCTAGAGCAATGTTAACACTGCTAATGGGCCCGTTTTTTTAAATGATTTCATTGAATTTTTTAGCTATTGATCAGACATCAAAGTTATCGAATCGAATGGACCACTTCGCTGCTGTTTTTCTAATTACAGCATCGTCTGCAAAAACTTCACAAATATTTTCAGTAGCCTGAGGCACATTCTTGCTTTTTTAGTATAAATAGAAAAGCTAAAGTGTTGCCTGGTGCCAATAATATTACCTGACATATTACATTTTATAGCCACCTACCGACAATCGGTAATCGAGCTTCTCCAGAACTAATAAATCAAAATATTTAATCAGGTTAGGTTAGGTATTTGCCATTGGGCCAAATACAGTACTCATAGGACGAAATGACTCATTGTAAATTCGTTCTAGAAGAAGAGGTAGGAAAGGGAGGATATAAGAAACGGATTAAAAAAGATGAACCACAAACACCTAAGAGGTTGCGCTCTCTTTATCATTTATGCCCTAGCACTACTCAACCAGCTCAACCCATTTATGAATCGATGGAGAGCCCTAATGTCGGCCTAATGTCGCGACAGAGTGTCCAAACCTTTGGAGAAGACTCTGCCCAGGGTTCTTAATGTCAACTTAATAAGAGCCGGTCAGTTGTAGAGGTGGTATACGATAGTTTCCAATTCCTTCTCATCGTAACATACCCTGAAATAATCCGGCTGGGATTTGTTTCAGATCTTTGTCAGCGTTCTAAACTCGCAACATTTCATTGTTTTCCTTTAATGAAAAATAAAAGAAATAAATATTGAAGTTCTTTATTTATTATCATTGTATTACTCACATCCGTACTCTGACTTGCACTCATATTTGTGTTAATGCCGGATGCAATTCTAAAAACAGCACAATTGAACCGCACATATAAAAAACAAAAGTGCACCAACTCTCACACATATATACATACGAACGAATATACAAATACTAATGGCAACAAAAGCAATAACAAAAACTATTTTAAATTAAAGAAACAAAAACAAAAAAATAAAATGAGAAAACATAGTGAGAAGGAGAAAAAATAAATAAAAATTCCAAAACCCGATAAAAAAATTCAAATTTATTACAAAAACAAAAATTGAAAATTTCCCATCTATTTATTTTTGAGACGTACATACATACATACATATGTATGTATGTCTGCATTAGAGTGTGAGATAGAACTTAAAATTTAGTCACCAAATGTATGTTAATGTTAACGTTAATGTATGTGTGTATGAGCTGTGTGTTGACGGGTGCAAGTGACGAAAGCGTGATAAAATGTTTTTTTTTTTTAAATTCTCATCTACAGTGCTTTGGTGTGACGTATTTGGGTGTTTGGCTGAGCTTCTTTTTATTAAGCTTTTGTTATAAAGAATTAACATATTCTTGTATTGTCGTTGTTGTTGTATTATTTCTTCTTCTTTGATGGCTTCGTATTGTCTTTGGCTGTAGTTGTTGTTCTTTATTGTTGTGTTTTTTTTTTGTTATAAATCCTCAATTCCACTTAATTTTTATTTCATTTCAATTGTTTGGGTCTTCCAAAAGGGACTTTCGAATTTTGCGAGTCGATAATTGCTGTTGACAGTTGTTGAATAACAGCTACACACATACATACATATATAATTGGTCATTACAACGCTTTAGTCAGGATTACAACCTTGCTTCCCACACCATTTATGTTGTGTGTGTTAATTTTTATACATGAGTGGCGGAACCTACAGTTCAAAGACGACTCTGAACGACAGAGATTTTTGAGAAACTTTTTTTTTGCCAAAAATCTGCTGAGATGAAGTCGCCTAAGAAATATTTTTTCATATTTCGTTTTGTTGGAGATGTCTGAACTGGGGTTTGAACCCCGGGGTTTACGTCTTATATGTTAGCTAGTTGCCATTCATTCAGTTTGATTTGCTAAATCAACATGGGCGACCATAGGACGAGACTTGTGTTCGTAGAATGGTCTCTGGAACAGTTGGCAAGTGACCCTAATTTTCATAAGAAATCATCTTTAACGATGAGAGATGAATGGTGTACGTAAATGCCAAATATTTTTCAATTTGTCCAAGAACGTTCAATGGATTCCAAAAAAATCACTGTTTTTGGTGTGCATATTGGACAGGCGGCGTCATCGATCAAATTCTAAGAATAAAATAAAATTGCCATAAAAGGGCTCTCAAATCTGTCGCTCAGATTCGACGCTATACTGTAGGTCACTCCATTTCTGGATAAAATTAAAACATACGACATGGGTGGTTTGAGGACGACTTTGATGAAGTCATCACTGTCAACGGCGAGGCCAATAGGTCGATGATTGTCACCTTCTCTTGGCCTGAAATGGATGTTCTAGACATCAACGACATGTGGTTTCAACAGGATGGCGCTACGTGGCATCGGATATCCTGCAAGTGAAATTTATGGGCATCAATCGCGGAGGTGATATGAACTGGCTACCGAGATTATACCATTTCACCCTGTTAGGCTTTTTGTTGTGTAATTTTCTTAATTCGCAGGAGTATGCAAATAAGCCACAAACTGCTATGATCCTGAAAGTCAATATAACTGATTCCATAGATCAAATTTACCATGATTTATGGTCTTCATATCAGGTCTTCAAAGCCAATATAACCCGTGCTATCGGTCAAACTCGGCCTAATTTGTTGAAGACTCCGTAGTTTATAAAAACTAGATTGTAATCCTCTTTAAAAGGTTGTAAAGATTAATTAAGTAAGTAAAGTAGTTTGGTATATAGTGTATTGACTTATTAGATAAGAGTCCGTGGTTCAAACCCCAGCTCAGGCGTTTGGAACAAAACGAATATGAAAAAATCTATCTTTCGGCGACTTCTGGCAAATACCCTGATAGCAAATTAAATTGCCATGAAAAGTTTCTCAAAAATCTGTAGTTCGGAGTTGACTTTAAACTGTAGGTACCACCGCTCATGTGTAAAATTAACACACACAACATAGGTGGTGAGGGAAGCTGGGTTGTAATCCTGACTATGAGTTATAAAGACCAATTAAATAAGTTATGCGTCAGAGTTACAGATAATTTCACATTTCGTTTGCCCTGCACCTGGAGAAATCTTGGCGGGCATTTGTATGATGTTCTGTTCCTTAATGTATGTCTTTCAAGCGAATAAAAAATTTCGTTGATAACCCACACACACACATTGTTTTATTTTGAATTTAATAGTATGATAGATTAATATGATAATGATAGGAAACGCTTAATTAAAGACCCTATATTTCTGATTGTTGATGTTTTCATTTCATTTTATTTTTTGATTTTCTCTTATTCTCTGTGTTTCTTTCACATTTTTAGTGTTTTTGTTTTTGTTCTGGGATTTTTTTTGTGTTTCTCTGCGTATATTTTATGTTAAAATTTGCTGCCGCCTGTTTAATGTATTGTTTGTGCTTGCCATTGTTATTGTTTTTCTTAAGTGATGGCACTGGTTGGCATGGCATAGCATAGCATAGCATAAGCAGTATGTCAATCTAAATTTAAAATATTAAGTCAAGCTATTTTGCCTTTTTATTTTTCTACTATTCAAAAATGTCTTCTACGCTTCTCTGCTCTGCTCTTCTCTTGCTATCGCTCTTTTCTATTACATGGTTTCATACTCATGTAATGTAATGCCATAAGTAATGCTCCTTTGTTCATTTGTAATGTACTAATCGTCATTAAGTTTAATAAGATTTAAAGATGCTACCGTTGTTGCTGGGTGGTTGTCATAGTTATTGTTGGTAATGGTTATTGATTGTAATGGTTTTAATGTTTTTGTTGCTATTTTATATAAACAATAACGTTTTGTTATAGCAATAATTATGAATTTATTTTTAGTTCCTTATTTGTTTTTTTTTTTATTCAAAAGAATATTTTTTATTTTTGTTTAAATTTTAATCTGACCACTATCAGGCCCCCACATTCAGCACGTCTGTTTAATTTGTCATTAGAGTTGCCATAAAACAAAATCAATTTAATTGGTTTAAGAATAGAATTTTTAATTTTAAATTTGATTTATTTTTTCTTAATTACAATACAATTACAAATCAAGGTATTTTTATTTGTAATTATTACGAGCTGCAGCGGCTGGCCTCACAGTATCCCATTCGATCGGATCAATTTTCGTGCACTTTTTCTTTTATGGGATCGTATCTCGACAATGGCATCACGAATGATGGCCTTCAAATACTCAAATGTCTCTATTTTTTCGGCATAACACTTTTCTTTAACGGCACCCGACAGAAAATAGTCTATCGGTGTCAATTCGTAGCTTCTTGGCGGCCAATTCACATCACCATTTCGTCTAATTAAACTGCCATCAAACGTTTAACACAATAAATTGAATGTGCCATAAGATGTGTGGAAAGTTGCACCATCCTGTTTTAATCAAACATCGTTCACATTAATACCAGATATGGATACTAAAAAATCGGTTATCATGCTGCGATAATGATTATCATGCCGTAGTGGTTGCGCTGTACTCATTTTCAAAGAAATATGGGCCAAAGATGCCTCCGCTCTACAAGCCGATCCAAAATGTTACTCGTAATGGGTGCATTGGCTTCCGTAAGACCACATGTGGGTTTTCTGAGCCCCAAATAAATTTCAAATAAATTCCAACGTTGCTGAAGCGTAAATCGGATTCATTATGTTCAGTGGAGATAATATACTGAATTCTGTGACAGAATAGAAAGACAGAAAGTATTAATAATAATAATAATAACCGATTCAAAATTAAACCGATAGATAGCTAACCAGATGTTATTGAACTAATTTTGATCGTGCAGTATTGGACGAAATAATAGAAACACAACACTATCTTTAGTTTTTTTGCAGTTATTGAAGAGTTGCGACCATAAAATCTATTGTGCTCCCCTCAAACTTTATAGGGTATCCCTGTAATGTCTTCTTTAAGCTTATTGTGCGGACAAATTTCAACACGTTGCTCTTAATCAATGGTAATAATTACATACATACCTAGCACCTGATATGTGTACCCACGTGTTTCTTACTCGCATTCATTAATACCATACTGGTTCCAAGAGTTTAGTGTTCCTAGGATTCATTCTCATTGTCACTGAAACCACATGTTGGTTGCCGAGCCAACCCCCATTCTAAATACATCCGTTTACTTTGAATCTACAGTATACTGTCAAAACACCTTTGACCAACCGTTACAAAACGTTTATTCAAGAACCATCTGATGCATTAACTCAGACCTCCTCTTATTGTAGTTTCGCAACAAAAACTTTCGATTGTCTCAAAGCCATTTTATTTTCCATTTCGTTCAGCTTCCCTTTATAAACATCCGACTCCAATCCACAGAAGAGTTCTGACGCCACCAGCGCCATAGAAGCTAACTTCTACTGCTCATTACTGAGAATTCTCACATATCCTGGCATCCAGCAGAGAGTAATCTTATTCTGCCTACCTATCTGACTCCAGTTTCTCCAGCGAATCCTATGCTTTCTTCGATTTAACTTCATTAGAGCCGAGTGGTTCAACTGTCAGACAGTATTGCTACATATGTACCCTCTTTATATCTACTATTCAAGTTGAATTGAATACATTGCAAAGCACTTTCCAAAATCATAGAGTCTACTGGTTTTGTCCAGGGGACAACTAAGAAGTGAGCTGTAAGCAAATCGATGCCTTAAGTCCCGAAATCCCTTAATGAATTACGAAGTAGACTTTTTCTTTATTCAACCTAGCCATAGTCTTAAAAGATTTGGTCTTCACTATCATGAGCAACGGATTTAAATCGAACAGAGCTTCCAGTGTCATTGCAGGCCAGATTCCTGTTGCCCCCGTTGTAACAACACTCGTTAGTCTCTGTATATTGTCAAATTGCAATTAAACTGTTTTCAAATTTGTTCTATCTGCCAAGACAATAGCCCCATGGAAGACTATGGGTCTGATCATCATGGTATACGTGCATCCATCTCACATCTTCATCCTGGGTTACAACTCCATTAAAAAATCATCAAATCCAATTATTTTTGTGGCTTCAAGTTTGATGATATCGCAAAAACTTAAATAGTATAGCTAGTAAGTATAGCTTGGCCCCTATCCTAGTTTACTATCTTTGTTTTATTATTTAAACCAATTAATGAATGTCTTTTCTACAAACGAATTTTGAAATATTTTTTAAACAAAAAAAAATTTTGTTTTTAAAATGACAAATAGTGCAGATCAACTTCTTCCTTTTCCCTGATTTTGGTGGAACTTGGTTAGTACAGGGACTGCGTTCACCCGTGGCATCTCAACGGGCCACTATGTGTACTCAAGTGAGCTTTGTGATATCAGACCTACCACTCCGATCTAACCTAACCTAACAAATATTTCAAAAATTTTTTTTTGAGATTTATTTATAGTTGCGCGTACACTTTTTTTATGTGCCTTGGCATGTGCTTGAATTACAGTTCTTTTGTTTTTATTTTACATTCAAAAATTTTAATAAATTAATTAAAAAACAAAAAACTGGTCAAACCGGAGATCTATAAATTAAGCACACGTATGAAGTTTGATGACTTGAAAAAAATTATTTCTTGTAAATGAGAAGAATCATAAAAAGATTAAAACAAAAGTAAATCAAAAATAGAAAATCTAATTAAATGACGTCCTTCAAAACGTGATTAAATTTTAATGGAACTTATTAGGTTTATTAATGAAAAAATTATGAAAAATAATTAAAATTTTACGCAGTGTTTTTATTTGGGTAGATATGTACGTATACAGTTGGGAACATGAATATAGCAGTATTCATTCATATTGCACATTTTAACATGCATATACAGTTTAGTTTATTAATTCATCACGTTGTGAAATCAAACATTAATACTGATTTTACTTATCAAGTTTGGTTTGACATCTACTAATACTGTTCCACCTCCATAGCTTGTGTGGAGGTAGTGTGTGTGGTAGTCTAAAAGATAGTGTGATGGCTTATTAGACGTAAGGCTACGAATTTAGGCCCAGAGCAGACATCTTCAACAAAAAAAAAATATTTCTTCGGTGACTTCCTCACAGAAGATTTCTGAATAAAATTGCCATGAAAAGTTTTTCAAAAATCTGTCGCTCGGAGTTCCTGACACAGGGATTGTAATGACCAATTATTAATGTTCACCCAAGTTAACAGAATGAATCCACACTGTCGTTATGGTTACCATATAATACAAGAGGTGTTGTTGCGTTTGTACCTATTCGCATTAATTTTGTCTTTCTTATAAAGGGTGATTTTTTAGCTATTATCTTTTTGGCAACACTGGTTTAAACAGCTCACGCACGTTTCGTGTTTTGTTTCACTGTCAAACATCTTCAGTTTGGTCTATAATTTAACCATGAATCGTCTTACAAACGAACAACGCTTGCAAATCATTGAATTTTATTATCAAAATGCGTGCTCTGTTGAGAAAGTTCATCGCGCGCTTCTTCCATTTTATGGTCAGTTTAATCGACCCACTGAAGCGGCTATTCGGGCTATTGTAACTAAACTTTTGTTTGCCCAATATGCAAGAGCTTGACTTGCATGACATGTGGTTTCAACAAGACGGTGCCACATGCCACACAGCACGCGTAGCAATGGACTTATTGAGAGGCGAGTTCGGTGAACATTTTATTTCACGTTCGGGACCGGTCAATTGGCCGCCTAGATCGTGCGATTTAACGCCTTTAGACTATTTTTTGTGGGGTTATGTTAAAGCTCATGTCTATACAGACAAGACCGCTTCAATTGACGCACTGGAAGACAACATTGAAGCATTTATTCGTGAGATACCGGCCGAAATGTTGGAAAAAGAATGCCAAAATTGGACTAACCGGATGGACCATTTGAGGTGCAGTCGCGGTCAACATTTGCATGAAATAATCTTCAAAAATTAAATTATATGGACCGTACTATCGATTCAAATAAAGATTTCATGCATTTTTCTGAATTTTATGTGTTTTTTTTTGAAAACTTTTCCTATAATAACATAATTGGTCATTACAACCCTTCAGTCAGGATTATTGACCTAGTTTTTCACACCACTTATGTTGTGTGTGTTAATTTTATACATAAGTGGCGGGACCTACAGTTAAAAGTCGACTCCGAACGACAGATTTTTTGAGAAACTTTTCATGGCAATTTATTTACTCTCAGAGTTTTTGCCAGAAATCTGCTGAGAGGAAGTCGTCGAAGAAATACTTTTTGTATTTTTTGTTTTGATGTCTGGCCTGGGGCTCGAAACCTGGCTTTACGTCTAATAAGCCAACACACTACCTACTAGACTACCTCGATAGTATAAACTTTTCCTATAGCTCTTAAAAAATCACCCCTTATTTATTCTAAGGCTTATGCTATAAACACACTCGAGGCGTCAGTGTTAAGCAGCAACTTATCAAAAATAGAATAGCAGCTCATAAACAAGCGTTGGTGCTGCTGCTGCACACTTATGGTTTAATGCTGTTAATAAATACAATAAAATGCATGAAATAGATGTTTTAAAAGCGTGATACATACGGTATTAAAAACAGTTTAGTATCGCCATTGAAAAAGAACAAATCAAATGTTCACTTTTAATTATTTTACTAAGACTTCTATGCTGCCGTCCTTAAAATAATTTATAGGCATGCTGTCTGGCTAGGTAACAATTGTGCAAAATTGTGAAGCAGCATTTGTTGCGTATAATGTGTTTTTTTAGACTTATACAGCGTTTTTAGTATTCATAAAGGTTTGATTGTATTCCGTTTGGGGTTTCCCTGTTTGTTTTATTTTGATTGCGTTAATTTTATTCTATTTATTCATAAAATTAGTTCATAAACATAATTTCAAAATGTTTACATGTACTTAACGATTTATATAGAAATCATTTTTTGAAATGATGTACATACATACGTATTTAATTAATAATGGCTCTTGAAACATAAATAAAAACCACTTAAAAATTGAAATTTTTTATTGTATTTTTCACTTTTATTTGTGAATTATTTTTTTTTTTTGGTACGTCAAGTATTGCAATTATTTACGATAGTTTTTTCAGTTTTTCAAGGGTCTAATTAAATGTCTGCCACTAAGTAAAGAGCTAAAAATAAATTTTAAAAGTAGAAAAAAAAAAAACGATAAACCAAGCAATAAATTGTCAATATTGATTTATAAAGAGGCAGTCAGGCAGGCAGACACATTCAAACAACACCACTTAGTTTACAATGGAAATTCCCATTTGCAAATTCTTCCTGTTGTGCATCTGTCTGAAGATTAAACGAATAAATGAATAAATGAGAGAGAAACTCAACACAAATATTCATTTGATGCTATACATGCTTATAGTACCTGTACATGTATATGTAATTACAAACTAGGTTTGATAAAAATTCACTTGTGCACACACATGAAAAACTATGGAAATATTATTATGAGAGAAGAGAGAGGTAGAGAGAGAGAGTACATTAAAAAATGAAATAATAATTTTAAATATACAACAACAACCACAATAACAACAATCGTTAACAATGGAAAAATTTTAAAGTCTCACCACAAATGTCGTCGTTTATGTGTAATATAATCTGTACATTGATCGTTGGACTTGGCATAATAACGATTGCGAACAACCAACAACCAACATTACCATGCAATAACAACAACGAACAAGACAGAGCCGAGCTCAAGCGGCTTAAGTAATTACAAAAAGCATAATACAAGTAGTAGTAGAAGTAAAAATAATCACACACAACAACTTACTGAACAAGTCGAATACAATAATAATAAGAGATGAGTTGGCATGAGAGAAGTAGAGAAAAAACATAAACAACAATTACATCGTTAGTTAGTATTACGTTATACAACGTAATAATACTCTGGTGGTATGATACATGCATGATGCATAAGAAGTTGTGAACAAAACAACATTAAAAGTAATACAAGAAAAACCACCACAATGCTAACGAAAGCCAGAGAGGGAGAGAGAAAGAAAATTGAAAATATCACATGTGATCGAGACATTTAAAGAAGTATTTTAAAGAGAAATGCAAAAAAAAAAACAGAAAAACAAGATTTATTAACAATTGTATACGAAAGTCAATAGCGTAAGTAAAAGAAAAAAAAAAAAAACAAAAAACAAACAATAACCGTAATGACAGCCATAACAATTACAACAACGATCACGACAGCAACCAGGTGATCCCGTCACACTAGCACACAACCAGAAAAATTACTTTTTTTTCTTCTCTTCCCCAAGCATTTTGTTTATGATCGGTACGGATGCGAAGACAGGCAAATACAAGGAAAAAAAAAAGAAAATAAACTCATCTAAAATACTTAAACAAGTGAGAGTTTATTGGTTTTTATTTTTCGTGGTCATAAAATTGGATATGCAACGAATTTTAATGATGCTCTACTTTTAAAGAGAAATATGGTTGTAAATAATTTATGCTCCTATTTGGAAGCGTAATGGCAAATAAATAATATTGCAGTTCGATATAAACGGGGTGAAAATTAAAGACTAGGAAATAAACAAGATAGATAGGCCCATATTAATGCCATAAACACATTTGATGCACCAAGTGCAATTGTTGCCTAGCTAGGCAGCTTGCGCTTTAATTATTTTAAAGGCGGCAACATCAAAGTATAAGTAAAATAATTAAAAGTGAACACTTAATATTTTCTTTATTTATGGTGCCACAAAAGATTTTTTTGTGATTTTAATGGTTATATTGTATGCATCATGCTTTAAAAACCCTCATTTAATCCACTTTATTTTATCGGCAGGACTGATCCTTTCATTGAACAGCAGAAACGGCGCTTGCTTATGAGCTGCCTTTAAAATAGTCATTTCCATAAATATTATTCATATATTTGTTGCTGCGCAGCACATGGCGCGTCCTATCTGTTTATACGTTTTCAAAATACTGCCCCAGAGAGTTTATGAGATGATAAGACCATTGAAATCCTATGCCTTAAAGAGAAAAAACTAAATAGACGAGGATACGATTTAGCCCTTAAATCACTTTTCTGTGCGAACACGTTCGACGCATGATAGTGAATCCAGAGCGTTAATACAATTTCAAAGTCAAAGCTATGGTATTGTAACATAATAAACATTGGGAATCCAATATGTATTTGTGATATTGACACAGTCTTTTTATCACTGCATACTTATATACATACTTTTTTCTACATTACAACCATACCACTATGTTTCCATACCACTATGTTGTAGCGTCAAATTAGGGGATTGTCAAAAGAAATATTTTTTTCTTCAGGCTGACAGAGCTGAGTTTTGTAGCTAAGACACTATTCTCTAAAATGCGTGGGCTCTAACTTGCTTACTTAATTCGTCATTATAACCCTTTAGTCAGGTTTATAACCTAGCTTCTCACACCAATGTCCATGAGTGTTGGGACCTTCAGTTTAATGTCAACTTCCAACGACAGATTTGCGAAACTTTTTATGACAATTTTATTTACTCTCAGAATTTTTGGCAGAAGGCTTCTGAGAGGAAATAGCTCAATATGTGAACGCACTATTCTCTAGATTATTTCTGCCATAATGGTTAAAGTATAATTTTGATTTCCGGATTGTATGCGGAAAAGGTTCCACAGAAAGTAGAGGAGTGGAACTTTGTCGATTGTATTCTATGCTTTTTCAAGAGGACCTTCCTATGATATTTGTAATTTACGTTATCGTCACTAAGAGACAGCTATCGTGGGTATTTTTGTGGATTATTTGGCCATTTATCGACTGATTGCCCTTACAGCATAATGCTCTCTGATCTAGAGTTGTTTGTTCTGGTGACTTTAGTTTTCTTGATATTTTGCTCAAGTCCAACATTACTTGCTAAGCTTATCATATCTCCTAGTTTTGCTTGCTTATTGAAAACCTAGTCAGATCGTTGACAAACCAGAAATATACCGTGATAAATTTTTTCTTTATTTCATCTTCTCAATAACTGATACAAATATTAGAGAAATGACGCAAACAGAAATCTGGGACTGCTCATACCACAAAAAAGTCCATCGTGTTCCATAAAATGTCAATTTGAAATCATGGACTTGTGGCCTAGCAATTCATGGTTTTGCATCACGATAATTGCACCTGCTATCCACATCTAGTCTACACCAACCTCGATGATGTTCTAGTAAACAAATCATTAAAGACGAATAAAAGGAAGAACAGTTATGCGCAATTGCATTTTGTAATTGAATTATTCGTTAGTCTAGCGATAAGAAGATAAGATTGTGTTGAATTGAATGTTTTTACAATCGCACAGATATTATCTCAAACCTATTTATACATAACGGGTGAATTTTTTGTTGTTTGGTTTTGAATGTATTTTTTTTTTTAGTATAAAAGGATGATTCGTGGTGTGTGAGAATGCTGAAAATCTTTAGTAAAGTTTGGTTTTGAACGAAAAAAGATCTTCAACAACAATATTCACGGCTCGGTGGGTACGTTGAAAGATATATTTCCCTTGATTGGTGTGAAGAGCAACCAGAGGTTGTTAAGGAACTGTCAATATTCACTAAGAGATGCATTGTTCATTGGAGATCGTGAGCCGGCAGCATCATGGTATCATACTTTTTCAACAACGAAGAAAGTCATTGGAGTCGAGATACGATGATTACCAGCTTTATGTTAGGTTAGATTGAAAGGGTGGCTTACCATTGTATTCACAGTTTCCATTCGTTTTCATCGAGAGACTTATTAATACATTGTGACTTTTAATAAATGAAATAGAAAAAAGGGGAAGAGTAAGAAGGAGTTAAGAATGAAATAAAGAAAGAAAAGTGAAAAACAATAATTCACCATTATGGCACCCATTGATGAAATATTAATTTTAAAGACGTCCCGTATATGAATCCTATTAGATACTCAAACTTGTATTCCTTCAGAATTATCAGTTCCTCAAAAAAGCGAATAGCTAACCATTTTTGTCTGCGTATTTACTGACAAGGGCAGTGGCATAAAAAGTTATACAATGTTTCTTGTGCTCCTTCTCAAAGTCTACAAAAATCATAAATATCTGCAATTTCATCTGATAATTCTATGTTTAAAGGGGCCATGCCCCCGTTAGTGCTTCTATAATAGTTCTCATCTCTCTCCTGTTCATGTTTAGCATTGGTTTTGTACTTAAAAGATAAAGCTTTGACAGCAAGGCTCTTGGAACTTTACATTTCTACATCCCGATGCACGGTTTACGAGTAAATCAAACATTTCCTCAATAATTTCGAAGAAGAAGGTTAATGGACGTCTCACCACCCGCAACTTTGTTGCCAATAACGTCGGAATGTAGTCGTCGTAGTCTAGTCAGTAATGTGTGGGCTTGTTAGACATGAGACCACGATTTAAACCCAGGCTCAGACATCTCGAATATAACGAAATATAAAAAAAATATTTCTTTGGCGACTTCCTCTCAGCAGATTTCTGGCAAAAACTCTGAGAGTAAATAAAATTGCAATAAAAAGTTGCTCAAAAATCTGTCGTTCGAAGTCCCGCCATTCATGTATAAAATTAACACCCACAACATAGGTGGTGTGAGAAGCTAGGTCGTAATCCTGACTGAAGGGTTGTAATGACCAATTATGTTTTGTAACATTGAATTGACCAGCCACCCACCAAAGTTCAATCTGATGTTTCGGATTACAAATTTATTTTTCTTTTCCCAAAAATGGAAGAATGAGACTTGGATTGACGTGCTGTTTTAAGAAGACGCTGGCACATACTACGCGGTAGGCGATTCATTCATTTATTGCGAGACAAGTTTGATGGACAATTAATCTTACATTGTGGAGCAGTTTATTGGCCAACAAGATCATGACATTTTCAACGTTTCTTTCTGTGGGCATACTTAAGTCCACCGTGGGCAGCCAGAATTCCTGTTGTGGAAAATAAGATTACAGATGCTGCCATAGCCGTGACAATAAATAGCAGGTTTCTTCACATTTTCAAAACCCAAACGATTAAGAAATCACCCGCTAGTATTAGAAATTAATTAAAAACCAAGCTTCTGCTACCAATACAACAATAATAAACAGCTGCTTAGAACCCTGTAACGTTCTTATGACACCCACTGTGTGTCGTTTGTTAAAATTAAAAATTCATTAGATTCCTATGTTTTCAGGCATGATTTCTCTGCAACGTGATAAATTTAAAGCACGAATATTTATTGAAAAAATTTTAAATATTCTATCAACCCGACTACATACATGCAGGCTTTTGTTTGGAGTCACGTTTAAGAAAGTGACATCAAAGATTTACGAATAAGATGAAAACAAACCAGTTGATAATGTGACAAGCGCAGGTATTTGTTTTGCTGGTTCAAATCTCCCGCATAAAAATGTGCTGCTGCTTGTAACGGTAAGAGTGATAAAGCAATTGATAAACTAAATGCAGGCATTACGGTGTTCCAAAAGAAAAGTGAGAGTTTCAACAAAAGAAAAGAGAATAATGAGAGAGAGGCAGGCATATTTTTAAAACTTGATATGTTAGGTGGTGTTGTTGTTGCTGTTGTTGGCTTAACTTTACACATTCCATTTTAGTTTGTGTTCAAGTTTTTTTTTTTAATTTCTTATTGCGTGTTGATCTCTTTTTTTCAGTTTTTAACAGTTTCAAGACCAAATGAAAGTGAAATTTCTTGTTGTTTTTGTTTATTACGTGTATTACGACGTTTTAGTTTAAAGAAAAGGAAAAGAAACAGAAAATAAAAGTAAAAAAAATAAAAAAAAATAAAACATGAAAAGACGGAAATGTAAACAGCTTTCAAAGACAAGAGAAGAGAAGAGTATTAAAAAAATTGTTGTTAGTGTTTGTTGTTGTTTTCAATGAAATCTAAAGAGGAGAAGTTACAAAAGAAAAACGTGGTTTTCTTGAGCCATGATTTTTTCATTTTTTTTTTGTTAAGCAATGTTGCCATCATAAAGCAAGTGCCTGCCTGATTTGAATTGTTGCATGAAACTGTCATAAATACAGATTTTCATTTCAAATACTCGTAAAATTTCATGGTTTTTTAAAATTTTTTTTATTTATTGTTACAAATAATCATTGAAAATTTGTTGCGTTTGTTTTTTTTATTGCCGCCTGTAAAACACTTTTCAATGTAAATTTCGTTTTTTGTTTGTTTTTTGGCGGAGGTTGATAGAGAAACTTTTTTCGTTGTTGTTTTTATTCACTTGATTTTGTTTTTGTTTTTGTCTTTTTTTTCTATCTTTAATATTTTTCGTTTTTTTTATTTTGCTTATTGGCGCTAAGGTGTGTTCCGCATATAGTGAGTGTTGTAATCATATACAACAACATTATTGCCAATAACTTTAACAACAACACCGGCTTACAGCTTAGCAAAACAAAAAAAAAAAAAAAAATAGGAGGCTTAACCGGCTTCTGAACAAAAACACCAAAAATGCTTAACTTAACATTTATAACGGTTTCTTTTTTGTTTTTGTTTGTAATATTATTTACGAATTATCAGATGTTTGTACATACATGTTCATGAATGCAAAACAATCCGTATGAGACGAGGTCAACTAATTAGTAATGACATAAATTTTAATGAAAAAAAAAAAAAAAATTGGGTCGTCTTAGTTACTAGAAAATTTAAAATTTAAAAATTTTATGGTTTTTATTTTAATTTTGGAATATCAAAATAAAGTAATATAAACGTTGGTTATTTGCAGTCAGTCGTAGTAGCTTACCAACCAATTTCATGACACTAATGAATTTAAAATGGATAAAAATTTTTTGCAAAAAAATCAGGAAAAAATTTCGTTCGAACCTCAAAGTCGGGACGATTGAAGTTCCAGTCGGTTCTTTTTAGTTTTTTATCACTCTTCCGTACAATTCGGTTGATATCTCAGCAATAACTTTACGAATCTTGCTTTCCCCCAACATCAAGACAGCTAATGTGCTTAAATATGGCCTTTGTCACAGTTAAATTTCATAATCTTTGAGGTCAAGTGACGTCCTAGAAACGTGAAAATGTTCTTTCTGGAAACTTTTCATAAAATAAAACCAGAATCGGTTTGTGTGGTTCGTGGCAATGTATTGTTAATATCTCATACCTTCCGTTCGAAAGGTTTAATTATGTATTAAACATAACTGTTAGGTTAGAAGGGTGTTGCACTACTGTATCCACAGCTTCACGCTTTCACCCAGAGACCTATTGGTCCATTATGACCATTTATGAGAAACAGAAAACGAAATTAAGAAAAGAAAAAGTAGAAAAAAAAATAAGAGTAGAGTGAAAATAAAAAAAGAAGAAAATAAAAGAAAAAGGACAAAAAAATATGATGAAGATAGAAAAGCGAAAGTAACAACCAAATATTATGCTTCAAATGACATACTATTCTATAAGATAAAACAATTTTTCTTTTAAAGATATCCCTCTGGCCAGTCAGTCCCGTTTATGAACCCTATTACTTACATACCTGGTCATTACAACCCTTCAGTCAGGATTACGGTCTTGTTTTTCACACCACTTATGTTGTGTGTATTAATTGTATACATGAGTGGCGGGACCTACAATTTAAAGTCGACTCCGAACGACAGATTTTTAAGAAACTTTTTATGGCAATTTTATTTATTCTTAGGGTTGTTTGCCAGAAATCTGCTGAGGAGAAGCAGCAGAAGAATTCTTTTTTCATACCCTGTTTTGTTGGAGATGTCTGACCTGGGATTTGAACCGTGGCCTCATTTCTAATAAGTCCACACACTACTTACTAAACTACGGCGACTTCTATGAACCCTATTAGATCGTTAAATTTTCAGTGCAAGATAAAAGTTCGTCTTCGGTCAGTTTCGAAAAACTAGGGCTCAATGACTCTTCCCGATCATAGTTTCCTCCGGATGTTATGTCCTTTCCACAATCACATATCGCTTCGACATATCAGGCAATTTTGCTTGCTGACATAACCAGCTAGTGAGAAACGAGCTCCGTTGCTGAAGAAAATTATGTTAGAAAAATCAGCATGAAAAGCCTGTTGCACTAGCGTCTTAACGATGTATTGCATCGAAAAAACAACGACGTTTTCTTCTGAAGTCCTTCTCTAAGATAGGATCAAAGAGTGGTGACATTGACAAATTTATATTATCCTGCCACATTTTCAAGTTCGTTTAGTGGATTCAAAATAACGAATAGATCTATGAAAATATTGGTTTGCCAATTACTAAACTGTTGATTGAACTGGACTGTTATGTGACAGATCAACCTAAAGAAGAGCGTTAGGCTGAGGTGACATACCTAAATGAAAGTGCTAAAGTTGTGCTATGAAAGCTAATTCTAAGTGAACTTGAAATAAAATAGTGAGTAATAAATCGCTCGGTTGACGTTAAAACTTTTAAAATGCCATTACCTTGAAACCATAAACAGCTCTTTGCAGCCAACTTCACTCTTTAACGCGCTGTGGCAATCGAATTTTCTAATTATAAGGCATTAACGCCGCTCTATTTTGGTTTGTTTAATATCATTTGAATGCTTAGCGATTTAATTTAGATTTGGCTGTGAGTTCTAGGTCTGCTAAGGTACCAAAATATTTAGATTTTGACATCTTCAGACTAGGCTGCATAAAACCAGTTGAACGTGGAGTGGACCATATAAATACCGCTAGACTCTAGCATATTAAGTTGTGTAAGAAGAGTTTTGCCTTTGAAGAACCTCCTCTGCTCTGGACAACAACAGATTTTCTTTTTAAAAATGTGAAAGCATTCAAAGCCATAGGTTAGGTTAGGTTAGAGGACGTGTACTTGCCAACTGTGACAAATACAGTACCCTGAGGTCGAATTGACCCATTGTACAACGTCCTAGCTTTTCACACCACTCGTGTTGTGTGCGTTAATTTTATACATCAGTGGCGGGACGGACCTACAGTTTAAAGTCGATTCCGAACGACAGATTTTTGAGAAGCTTTTTCATGGCAATTTTTTTTCTCAGAGTTTTTGCCAGAAATCTGCTCAGAGGAAGTCGCCGAAGAAATATTTTCATATTTTCTTTTTGATGTCTGAACTGGGATTTGAACTCGGGCCTTTCGTCTAATAAGCCAATGCACTACCTACTAGACCACGGCGACTTCATTCAAAGCCCTAAGTCTCTTACAAATTTGCCAAAAATTGTCTTTCATAATCTCTATTTCTAATTACTTAGCGGCAACTGTATATATGACTACTCTTGTAGTTACTCATATTAGAACATGCATGTATCGATCCATATGTTATTCGATTATTTGTATTTTAATATTGCATTTGTTGTTTTAAAGATTTATTTTTAAATTTTTTTATTTTTTTTTTTCATTTTTATTTTTTTGGTTTTTTTTTTATTGAATTGAATTGAATTCAATTCATGGCTTTGTTAAGTCAAACAAATTTAATAATAAATTTTATTTTCAATTTTTATTGTGTTCTTAGTGTTGTTGTTGCTGTTATTGCTATGTTATTTGTTAGTTGTTTTTTATTTTTGTTTGTTTTTTGTTGTTTTTGGAATATAGTGTCAAAAGTTGAAAGAACATTTAATTAAATAAATGCAACAAAATTATTTTTGTTTTATTTGTTTTTTTTCCAAAAAATTTATAAAAATTTTGTTCGTTTACCTTAGTAGTATTGTTGTTGGTGTTGTTGTCAATTTTTTTCCATAACCTTTTAAGGTGTAGAAATAAAAAATTGCAAAATAAATTGGAATTGTTGTTTTAATTTTTTTTTTCTTTTCATTTCGCTACAAAGAAAAATAAAAAAAGAAAAAAATTAAAAGAAATAAAGAAAAATATTAAAAATTATTTTTGTTTTTTATTTTTTCTTTTAGCATTCTGCATGCCTTTACAACAATTGAAGTTTAAAGGTGATGTTTTTTGTTTTTACTATCGGAATATTTATTTGTCTCTGTTTGTTGTTTCCATTTGTTCGTTTAGAATTCTAAAGGTGTCAAGGAAATTTGTTTGTATGAAAAAAAAAAAAAATTAAAAATAAAGAAAAATTGTTAGAAAATGTAAATAAAAAAGTAAATAAAAAAAATATGGAATAGACGCTATTAATTAATTTAATGGGAAAATGAATTCAATTTTTCAAATTAGAAAAATGTTTGCAATACATTTTTAAGGATCATAAAATTTGAAGGTTATGTCTGTGTTTTAGTGTCATATTTATTAATATTTAATATTTTAAGTTTAACATGAATTATTTGAGACGCAATATTCCAAATTGAAAAAAGCAGCATGGAATTCAACAAATCGTGGGTGGTCCAATATACCTGGTTGTAGAATTTTGTTTGTTATTTTGCGCTGTGGTTTAGGTTTGCACCAGCTGAATGGTCTCTGGAGCAGTTGGCAACTGATTTTAATTTTCTTCGAAAAATTATCTTTAGCAAGGAGGCCCATCCAGAAATGGGTACGTAAAGAAGCAAAATTGTCGATTTTGGGACAATAACAATCTATATGAGATTCAAGAGTGTCTAATGCATCACGAAAAATTCAATTTATGGTGTGGATTTTGTGCCGACGGAGTCGTCGATCCATATTTCTTTAAGAAAGATGTTGGCCAGGCCATCATTGCCAACACTTCCGATATTCTCCTCTAAGAGCAGCCTTGGCGGACTTTTGAACGACATACTTAATGTCATTATTCTAGATCATTTAAAGGAATATCAAATTTCGATAATATCTCACACCCACATTGTTTTTTTTATTTAAGATCGGGTTTAAAAGATTTGAAGTCACCGTAGTGTAGTAGGTAAGGTGTTGGCTTATTAGACGTGAGGTTATGGTTCAAACCCCGTCTCAGACATTTCCAAAAAACGAAATATGAATAAAATATTTCTTCGGGGACTGGCTCTCAGCAGCAGATTTCTGGTAAAAACTCTGTGAAGGTAAATAAAAATTGCTATAAAATGTTTCTAAAAAATCTTTCGTTCGGACTCGACTTTTAACTGCAGGATAAAATTAACACACACAACATAAGTGGTGTGTGAAGCTAGATCGTAATCCTGATTGAAGGGTTGTAGTGACCAATTAAGTATGTATGTTTATAAAGCTTTTTATTGGAAGACCTGATCTTGGAAATGGTCTAAGGAAGTTAGCAGCTATTGCTGCTAATTAAAGAAATTTTTGGGAATTTTTGAATTTAAAATCTTATTGAAGAGTCCAGATTTTAAGTGTGTACAGACTTTAATAATTTGTTTTATTTATTTATTTAAAATGTCTGTTATATGTATGACGTATAAATATAGTTTTTTTTTAATATTTTTCTAAACACATTTAATACAAACACATTTACAAACATAAAAGTGCTTCAAAATGTTACAGGATTTGTTAGATTTTTTGTTTTTTTACTTGTGTGCAATTTAAATACTTTTGACAGAAATTTAAAATTTTTTTAATATTTTTTTTTGTTGGTTTATTAAATAAATATTTATTTATTTTATTATATTAAGTAAATATGTTTTAAATCATATAATCAAATAAATTTTTTTAAATTTTTTGTTGCAGCCAAATAGAATTTAAAATATCTGCCAGCAAAAAGTACACAAACAATGTGTCAAATTTTACAACTAATTTACAACTTTTAAAAATTATTAAAAAAAGAGAGAAAAAAGCAACAATAAAATTTAATATTTTTAAAGAAACAAAAAAGAGCAAAAAAAATAAAATAAAAAAAATATAAGTTCAGTGGAAATTAAAAACTCAACAACATTATTATCATCATTATTTGACAAATTGACAACAACAATAACTGCAAACACTAGCTGAAATTAAACCACCAAATTTGACAAGCATAACTGCAACAAAAAAAGAAAAACAAAAACAAAATAACTGGATTAAACTGTAATAACGCGATTCATTAACAGCCAACTTCACTCAACACCGGAATTACTCTACCAAACACAGTAGAAGCAGCAGCCGCATTAGCAGCATTAGCAACAGCAGTTTATTTCTATCGAATTAAAACTCAATCTTTGAATTCGTTCGTTTTATTTTATTATCCCCCATTGCCATTTGTTATTTTTATGTGCTGACAAGTTTGGTAAGTCATCAAACAAATACAAAAATTAATAAATAATTATGAAAACATTAAAAAACTAAAATTACATAAAAAACTATTGGAATAATAACACTGTGCGACAGTGAAAATACACACAAAATTATTGACTACCCAAATATGTTTGAACCTCTTTAAAAAATCCAAAATTTTTTAGAAAGGGGAGAGATTAGCCTTTAAAACGGTATACCTAAACGTTTTATCCAAACTTATATGTTATGAGTTTTTATTGGGGTAAACTTGGAACTTCTTGTTTTTTCAAGTTTAGCTAACCTTAATTGCAAAATTTAAGTAAAATATATAGAATAAGTGATGATATTCTGAAAGTACATTATCTTGTGAAGAGATTGACACTCGTTTGATCAAATCGGACAAAAATTATCGTAGTTATAATTTAAATAGTATAACAGTCGTGTTATATTTTTATATATGTGATCTTATCAAATGAACTTTCAGTTCAAAAATTTTCAAAATTTTTGATGGATTTTGATTGTTCATCGCACAATGTGTCAATTTCACGTTTACACGACTTCCAGAAGTCGGATAATATTTGTGTTTTTTGCAAATATTATTATTTCTCTTTGCGCAATCATTGGCCAACTTCTGGTGGTCGCTCAAACGTGAAATTGACAAATTTTGTCATAAACAATCAAGATCCATCAAAAATTATTGAACTAAAAGTTCATTTGATGAGATGGCATATATAAAAATATAAAAAATATAACACGACTGTTAGACTCTGTAAATAATAACTACGGTAATTTTTGTCCGATTTGATCAAGCGAAGTGCCAATCTCTTCACAAGATAATGCACTTTCAAAATGTCATCACTTATTTTATATTTTTCAAGTAAAGTTTGCTACTATGAACGGACAAACTTCAAAAATATGAACAAAATTCGCATTTTCCGTTTTAAAGGTCCGATTTTGGAAATCGGGTCAGAAATGTTTGAGTAATCCAGAAATTTGTGCGTAAAGTCTAAAAAAACAGTTTTTGTTAAATAAAAAAAGTTTGGAGGGTTCGAGAAATATAAAAAAATTATTTTTAAGATCTACTCAACAAAACTCACAACCTACACTATGTCATTAGTCGGGTGTATTTATTTTTTTATTTTGTCGCATAGTGTAATGTCAATTGTAATTTCATTTAAATGCCTTCAAATGTTTATTTAAGTTACTCTCCTCCAACTTTATTTTTTATGTTTGCATGGTATGTGCATTTGTTTGCCACAACTATAAAGAGTTTTTTAATTATAGTTTTTAATTAAACTAGCAAATGTTGTTGTTATTATTGCCAAGCCATATGAAATTAGATAGCATTTGCATAGACAATATGCCGCTTTTAGTTGTGGTCTGTCTGTCTGTTTTATGGTTGAAAAAAATTGTATCTAAAATATCTTATATTCACTGTAGCATTCAACAAAGTGTAGGCGTCTTAAATAATTGGGGTGGTTTTGTTTTCTCTAACGGGCGTTGTTTTACTTGTCATCAGTTGGTAGTGTTGATTTCTGCAATTATTTAGTTCAGTTCAGTTCAGTTCACTTACTTATTTACTTAATTATTTAATATAATCCTTTAGTCCAGATTACAACCTAGTTTCTCACATCATCACTTTGTGTTTGCTAATGGTGATACCTTCACTTTAAAGTTCGCTCCGAATGACAGATTTTTGAGAAACTTTTATTTTCTCTGCATACATAATTGGTTGTTACAAACCTTCAGGCAGGATTGCGACCTAGTTTCTCATACCACTTATAATGTGGGTGTTAATTTTATACACTAGTGGCGGGACCTAGCTTCTCCCACCACTTATGTTTTGGACGTTAATTTTATACAAGAGTGGAGGGACCTACAGTTTAAAGTCAACTCCAAAAGACAGATTTTTTTCGAGAAACTTTTCATGGCAATTTTTTATTTACTCTCAGTGTTTTTGGCAGAAATCTGTTGAGAAGAAATCGCCGAAGAAATATTTTTTCGTTTAGTTGGAGATGTCTGGGTTTGAATTCGAGGCCTCACGTCTTATAAGCCAGCACACTATCTACTAGACTACGGCGACTACTCTGAGGGTTTCATATATTTTTCCATATTTCGTGTTGTTCGAGATGTCTAAGTTAGTGTTTTAACCACCAGCCAGCTTACTACCTACTAGACTACGGCGATTCTAATTTATTTACTTAAATTTGACAGATAATGTTATGCTCAGTGTACCATGCATACTGTCATCTATTCTTTGAATTATCATAGTCCTCTAGGAATATTAAACGATAAATCTATCACGAAGACGAATGATGTCGTAATATTTTATGGGGGATATAATCCAAAGCACTTATGTTAGAGAACGACAGTTGGTCTAAATTTAGCATTGATATGGGCATATCTGAATGGATGTAACTCAGAGTAAACGGATAAAAAAATCTAAATATCTAATAGAGTAAAATCGCCAAGTGAATATGGTCGTCGTTGTTTAGCAGGTAGTTCATGGGCTTAGTAGACGGCCATTTTGAAGAAATATATTTAGAAAAATGAGACATAAAAATATTCTTTTCGATGGCTTCCAATTGACAAAAGCTATGAAAGCAAATAATTGCCATTAAAAAGATTTCCAAATCTGCCAACTGAAGTCGATGTGAAGCTATAGGCCCCGCCAATCATGGATTAGTTTTACTAGCGTACACAAAATTGTTGATGTGACAAGCTACGCTGGGATCCTTACCCAGGGTTTGTAGTGGGCAATAATGTATGCATGTATGTTATCCTGAACTAGAAACCGAAACGCGTATTGTCGCCAACAGGCTGGTAAGAAAGTAAGAGAATTATTTTGTAACCAGTTTCACGAACTTTAGTAATAAACTTACGTATACCGGGCACTGTTCGTCCTTCTCTGCGACTAAATTTTGTACGATATTTTCGTGTAATTTCCGACCAATTGTTTTTGTTTTGGAATTTATTTTTTGTTATTGTGAAGTACAATTATTCCGGTTCCGTGGCTGGGGCTTTACAATACTTTATTCGATCGGCCCAGTTTTCGTGTACTTCTTCGAGTGTTTGGGGTCGTATCTCGGCAATGGCATCACGAATGTTGGCCTTCATATGCTCAATTGTCTCTGTTTTGTCGGCATAATACTACACAGAAAATAGTCCAACGGTATTAAATCGCAGCTTCTTGGCGCCAATTGACATCACCATTTTGACTAATTTAATGGCCATCAAACGTTTGACGCTATAAATCAATTGTGCCATGAGATGTGTGGCAAGTTGAGCCATCCTGTTGAATACCATGAAGAGCGGATAAAGCGGTTATCATGGTGCAATGATGTCTCCATTGACCGTAATGGTTGCGCTGTCCTCATTTTCAAAGAAATATGGGACAATAATGCCTGCGACCCACAAGTCGCATCAAACAGTCACTCGAAATGGGTGCATTGCCTTCTGTAAGACCACGTGTGGATTTTCTGAACCCCAATACGGCAATTTTGCTTATTATCGTACCCATCAAGATGAAAATGAGCTTCAGCCGAAGAGGTGACTTTTTTTTTTTTTTTGGCAAACTCGACATTATCGTGCAGTTTCTCGTTGGCCCATCTAGCGTAGCGAAAACGAAGCGGAATTTTGTAAGGCATCATACAGAGATCTTTACGCAAAATTCGACGTAAACCAGTGAGTGAAATGTTTAATTCTTGGGAATGATGATGAGTTGTTATTGATGGATTCTCACGCACACTCTCTGCCACAGCTTCGATATTTTCGGGTGTACGCACTGTACTAGCAAGCTCACAACTTTAGCAATAAACTTGCGTACGACACTTTCCTGCAATTTCCGACCGAAGTGTCTTTGTTTTGGAAATAAATTTCCAACAAATCTAAACGTTGCTTAAACGCAAATCGATTCACTACGTTCAGTGGAGATAATATACTGACTTTTGTGACAGAATAGAATGACATAACAAATTAAAACTGATAGATGGCCCACCCGATATTTATTGTTGTTTAAAATAAATTTATGTTCAACATAAAAAATTGAATAGACTTTCAAGAATTCAAATAAGAAATTGATATTCAATTCAAGTAACAGCCGCCTAAAATTTTAACACAAATATTTTGTTTAAACACCCATTAATATGGAAATCATGAAGATTATGACATAAAAAATTTCTCTTCCAAAAAAAAAAGAAAAAGATGTGTTAATAATTGCTTAATATGGACTAATTCTATTAAACGATGAAATAAAAACCCAACGAAATTATGAAATCGAAAATAGAAAAAATAAATAAAAATTGTATACGACTAATATCCATTGATCTGTAGTGTTAAGTAATTTGAATTGATTTTAACACTTTTACTCTTACTCCACACTAAAGGTAAGGGCTGTCTATGTGCATGCCAGTGTGGTAAACATTATCACACAAAAAAAAAATTTTGTGAATTTTTCTATATTTTCACAAAATTATTGAAAAATAAATAAATGGCACACGTGTTATTAAAAATTTAACACATTTTTATAGGAATAACAATAACGATGATGATAATAATAATAACAAATAAAAATAAATGTTAATAAATATTGACACAATAATAATTACATTTAATTTTATTAAACAAAAATCGAAATAAAAACAATGAAGAAAAAAAATAAATTTTTTTTTTTAAATAAATTTTCACTGGATTTCGTAGTTATTGTGGCTACTTTTTCACAGTCCGGCAGTTGGTAAATAATAATAATAATAACAAAAACAATACCTATGTATATACATATGTACATACATATAGTATATGTAGTATTTAACAACATTTTTATTTTGTTGTATATTTTAAAAATTAATAAATTTTTTTATCCGTTGAAGTTTTTGTTTATTTATGATTATTTTATACAAAAATGTTGTTCAACAAAATAGGCGTATGTATGTTTGTACGGTGTACAATGTGCATAGTGCATAAACATGCATAAAATTGACATGCAATTAAAATATTTTATGTTTGAACCAATAAGCTTCCATGGCAGTTAAGGAAGAGTAGAGTACTTGAAATGAATTACTTTCAGAACATCGTACATAAGAAGTCTTCTGGTAAAAAGTCTGCGTGTAAATACAATTGTCATGAAAAGTTTCCAAAAAATCGGAGTTGACGTTAGACCTCCACTCATGGATAAAATTACAACAGAAGTTAGCTTGTAATCCTAACTAAAGGACTATAGTGATTATTTCCCACCGTAACATAGGGTTTCACCAAAGTTTTCCACCCAACGTTGTTGAAAGCAATCGTCTTAATTTGATAGATAACTTTATTATGTGAGTATTTGTAAGTCATGTTTCACTTCTATGTATAGGTTGCGCCATCTATCGGTTTAAATTTTGAACCATCATTTAACGCGGTAGATACGTTCCAATAAGTTCCAGCGCTAAACGAAACAGAGTTAAACGAGGCAACTTAACACGTACATACAGTATCGGACAAAACATTTGCAACTAACATTCATAATACAAGATTTGGTTCGTAAAATTAGAATATTTCTAGTATTTAAACTTAGTTTTGTGAGTTCAAGTTTCTTATTATGTCAGTAATAACTAAATACATTTTTTAGGCTCAGTTATAGCTAAGTGCTATTTTTGCAGTATAGTATGTGAATCGACCTATTATTTTCATCCGACAAAACAATTGCAACTCTTACAGTTTCTGTTGTCATTGTTTAAAAAATCGTTATTTTTCGTTTTGTTTTGTTCCAATTCATAGTTAATTGGTATAAAACCTCACTTTCCTTTATTTGCGAAAATATTTTACTTAAAATACAAGTTTTATTAATTAGCCATAATTTCGATAAAGATGTCACCAGATAAGTTCGGTAAATATTTACGAAAACGTATTGTTGATGATTTCAATCAAGGAATTTCTCAAAAAGAACTATCCATTAAGTATAATGTTCATAAATCATCAGTTTCTTGAATTTTATCACGTTTTAAAAAAACTAAGTCTGTGGAGGTTATCAGCAAAGGCGGTCGGCCTCGAAAAACTGACAAAAGAACCGATGCGTTAATTGTACGAGAGATTAAAAAGTTTTCTTTTAAATCGGATCCAACATTGGTTAAAGAATTCAATATTCCAGTAAGCGCAAAAACTGTTTCTCGAAGTCTTAGAAAATTAGAATATGATTACCCCGTGTGTTTTATTTGAGCTAATTTTAAAATCGCTATGGTAGTTGCAAATGTTTTGTCCGATACTGTATGTAAATACATTGCGATTTCGGAAAATACAGTTGGCATCTTTATTCTGGACAGACTAACAAAAGAGCGTTGAAAAAGATGCATAGTATACACCGTCGCTATATAGTGCACCGCATATGGTTGCATCATGGCCGTTTCATTTGCACACATATACAACAAGTATACTGAAACAGCGTTAAGCGGAGCAGCGTTAAACGAGGTCTTACTGTATGTCCTTCGATTTTGTTACAAAATTCAGTAGATTATCTCCACTGAACGTAATGAATCGATGTACGCTTGTGCAACGTTAGTAGTTATTGGACCGATGAGAAAATGCACGATGATGTCGATTTTGCAAAAAAAAAAAAAATTCATCTTGTCAGATGAAACTCATTTTCATCTTGGTGAGTACGTTAATAAGCAAAATTGCTGTATTTGGGGTGTGGCTGGTAGTGGTGGATTGTGGAGCGGAGGCATCATTGTCCCTTATTTCTTTGAAAATGAGAACGGCGCAATCATTACAGTCAATGGAGATACCTATTGCACTGTGATAACCGAATTTTTTTATACCCGCTCTTTATGGTATTGACGTGAACGATGTTTGGTTTCAACAGGATGCTGCAACTTGCCACACATCTCATGCCACAATTGCGATTTATTGCGTCAAACGTTTGATGGTCGTTTAATTTGCCGAAATGGTGATGCCAATTGGCCGCCAAGAAGCTGCAATTTGACACTGTTTGACTATTTTCTGTGGTGCGCCGTTAAAGAAAATTGTTGTGCTAACAAACCAGAGACCATAGAGCATTTGAAGGCCAACATTGACGAAGTTCAACCCCATAAACTCGAGAAAGTACATGAGAATTGGTCCGATCGAATGAGGTACTGTGAGGCTAGTCGCGACAAACCAGAGACAATTGAGGCTAACCTTCGTAATGCCATTGCCGAGATACGGCCCCATACACTTAAGAAGTGCACGAAAATTGGTTCGATCGAATGAGGTACTGTGAGGCCAGTACGCGTCAGCCATATGAATGAAATAAAATTCTATTGTTCTAACCGGAACAATTGTAATTCAAAACAAATTTGGTAAAATTTCAAACCGTTATAAATGGCCCAGCCTTTATTTGTATACTAAAATTCTAAGGCTGTTACTTGACTGCCTATCAACTGCTTATTTGTTTTGCTTATTTAAAAAAAAAAAAGATTCGAATTCAGGAAAGTCCATACCATTTCTATATGTTGAACATAAATTTGTTTTAAACAATAATTTATACTCTCATCTACAAGCGTAGAAAGAAATAAAAAACACCAAAGGAATCAAAACTAGCAACACGTTTACCATGTGCCAATCCAGAATACATTTTTGTTTCTTTAAAGATTACTTTGAAAAACTTTTTTGAATCACTTTTTTAGATTCTTGATTATGAATTGCTTTATGTTTAGAAATCGAAAGAATAATTAAAAAATAAAAAAAATTTTAAAACAAAAACTACTTTAACCGGATTTTGTACGTTTGATTGGTATGCTTTTTATATTTTTTTTTTATTTTTATTTCTAATACGGTTTCTATTTTGATTTTAACTTTGAGCCAGTACCATCACCAACAGCATCATGATGATCATCATCGTTATTGTGGTGGCTGTTGATTAACATCCAAATACCAAAAAGCACTGAAATAAACGTCATCGTTGTTATAATAAAAAAGAATTATTCGAGTTTTTTTTGTTTGTTTTATTTCGTTGTATTGTTTTAAAAAAACTCATTGTATTGTTTTTTTAAATAATTAACCCATTTTGTTTTGAATTTTGAAACAATACATCATGATTTTAATATTTATGAAGTGATTGGTAACACTTTTTGTATTGTTTGATACATATTTAGAAGTATTTTACAACAAAGTTTAAATTTTAACCCTTTTCGTCTGACCCCACAAAGGGTTAAACTCATTTCATTTCATTCCATGATGTGATATATGATTGTTTTTATGATATTTTTCCGCAATCATATTCTCTTATTGTCTTTTATTTAATTTTTTTTTTCAAAAAATTTATTCTTATTGTTCTCTGGTATTACTGCTTAATATTATTGGATTTTTAGATTTCTTTTTATTTTATTTTTTACCACATCATTCGTTGTTTGAACTAACTGCTGTGGGTTTTATGGTGAAAAAAATTTTTTTTTTTTCAAATCCGCTTGTAGTTGAGTTTTTTACGCGGATTTTATTTAATTTTGTTTTTTGCATTTTTTTTGCCAATAATTTGTTGGGAAATTTTCAAATTTTTTTTCCCCATAAGAGTGGGTTTTTTTTATATTCTCGTAGCATTAAAAATTAAACACAACAATTGTTCCAAAATATTTTTATTGTTTTGTTGTTGTTGTTCAAAAATATAGGTTAATATGATTGAAAAAAAAAAGAAAAAATAGAAAACCAAAGATTAATTGTATTGAATAGGATTTGTTTTGTACTTTTAATTTAAAAATATTTTTTTTTTCTTATTTTTTTCATAATATTTCGTAATAAAAAATCAATTTTTTCCATGGTTTAATTTAAATCCTGTTTAATACTACAAGTATTTTTACATGCCGGTCAGTTCAGAAATCTTACAAATTACATCTAAGCTAAGTATGCAATTCTGACAACTTGTTCTGGAAATGTTGCTTTAAGTCGAAGGTTTTAATTCAAGCTAATGGTTTCTATAATTTCTTAAATTTTATTTATTAAATCTTCTTTAATAATAAATTAAAAATTAGTTTTAGAACCATACATACATACCTAATTGTTAATTACAACCCTTCAATCAGGATTACGACCTAGCTTCTCACACAACGTTCGGGGTTTGAACAGTGGCCTCAGGTTTAGTGAGCTAACACACAACCTATTAGAGCAAGGCGACTCATTTTTTAGTTTTGGACACCATAAATCGAAATAAAAGGAAATACTTGGTTTAAAACTTCCATAATTGGTCGTTACAACCTTGCATCGCACACCATCCATGTTGTGTGTGTTAATTTTATACATGAGCGGAGAGACCTACAGTTTAAAGTCGACTCCGAACGAGATATTTCTGAGAAACTTTTTCTTGGCACTTTTATTTACTCTCCGAGTTTATGCCAGAAATCTGCTGAGAGGAAGTCGTCGAAGAAATATTTTTTCATATTTCGTTTTGTTGGAAATGTCTGACCTGGTGTTTGAATCGAGATTTCACGTCCAGTAAGCCAACACACTACCTAATGGACTAGGGCGATACATTTTGTTTAGTTTTGGAACCATAAATCGAAAAAAAGAAGATGTTTGGATGAGAACTACCATAATTGGTTCTTGCAACCCTTTTAGTCACGATTACAACCTGGTATCTAACCCATCCATGTTGTGTGTGTTAAATTTATCAATGAATGCAGCCCTATAGCCACCTGCGAACAACCGATTTTTGAGAAACTTTTCATGGCAATTTTATTTACTCTTAGGGTATTTACCAGAAGGCTGCTGAGAGGAAGTCGCAGAGGAAATATTTTTCATATTTCGCGTTGATGTTTGAGCTAAGGTTTGAACCATACTTTCGGGTCTAATAAGCAAACACACTATCAACCAACACACGCTACTACACTACAGCGACCTCTGGATGCATTAAAGTCATATTCGTTGGTGTTTTGTGCATCATGCCACCGTCTTGTTGAAATCACATGTCATCCAGTTTATAATCTTCAAATGCAGTAAAAGAAGAAGGTCAGTTTTAATTATATTATAGCGCTCTGATCATAATTGACGACAACATTCCTTCCACTGTCATTTCTAAAAAAAGTACCAGACTACAGAGCGCACGAAAAAGTCAGTTTCTCTGAATAACAAGGTACCAACAAGTGAGAAATAAGCTTCTTCTGAAGGAAATTTTGCTCGATTAATCAGCATTGAAACCCTGTTGCTCTAGTATTCGTTTAGTATATCTATGGCGTTGTGGATGGATTTTATGTGGTTGTAGATGTAAATCCATAAGCAAAATACTCCGTAATGGGAGGTAAAATATGCTGAATAGCGGAGTATGGGGTGGTATCGACAAATTTGAATAGTTTCCCACGCCTCCTCTAACAGAAGCGAAATTTTCTGCAGTGCATCTATGATGCACAAACTTGACCACGTTTGTAACGATTCTAGTCCCTTTGAATTTTTTACAATGTCAACAATTTCTTGCACAGTAGGAGTGATATGAAATTTTTAAATTAAATTTATACATTTGCTTAAATTTATAAGAAAAGCCTCTTTATATTGGATTCTAGATAGACTTCCTGGCTGTACTGTCAAAACCAAATATGTCGTAGAGAGTAAGTAGTTTTTAATGCACAATGACTGTCAATTCTGTCAGAGTCTTTAAAGTCTATTAAAGTTCTTTCTGTTTCATAATTGAGACTGAGAGAAGTGGTAAGAGATTCTTAGTTAAACGTCAGAATTTTAACTCTCTTTCACTTCGAAATTTTATTGATTTTTAATATTTCTTCTAAACGCCGCACAACACTCTTGTTTTTGTGCTTTCGTTTTCTATCATTAAATAAATCTTTTGATTTACTCTGTGACTCATTCCGGCAGCCCTGATTGTGAAATTGAAAATTTTTTATTTTTTTTATTTAGCGATTGAGGAAAACTTACTTACTTGCTTGTTTAATTGGATAATTACAACCGTTTAGTCAGGTTTACGATCTAGCTTCTTACACCACCCATGTTGTATATGGAAAAATATCACCAATATTTTGCATTGACTATCATTCTGAGTAGAAACCTACGTATGCTGGTCGAGAATTAGCTAAGGCTAGAAGATGTTATAAATTTCATAGACTTTATATCGAGCGTGTCTATAGAGGTTTGTAATTAGGGATGAGCGACCACCTTACCCGGACGTCATAGTGTTACTATTCTTGAGCGCAAGTGTGAGATGGTATATCAATGACTTCTTTGTAGCCGTTGCACATCACCTAACCGTAATTTTTAATATTTAATTCGAATTGCTTCTTGTGTCAGGAATAATACTTGTTAATACACTTCAATGGCCACGAATCTTACCCTTTTTCACTGGGAATATGGGATTTTGCAATTGAAATCTTTTTCGTTGATTGACGGTTTATTTTCAAACGAAAAATTAAGAATTAATTACAGTGTCTGTCTAGGTATTGTATTTATTATCTCTGAGAGTTAGGATATAAAAAATAGACTTCAATATAGAAATCGATTTTTTCTTTGACATTGCCTTTGCCATTGCAATGCATTGTAATGTAAAAATGTAAAGTTTAAGCTTTTTTCTTAAATCTATAAAATCTAGGTGTAAAGCACCTTTTCTTTGTAACTCAGAATTTTTATACCCGGTTTTTATTTATTACCCAACTATCGCTCAGCTCATCTAATTTTATTTTGTTGTTAACGTTTTTAATTTGTGTGTTTTAGTTTATTTACAACCGTTTTGCCATTAAGACGGTGATGTTACGCAGTGATTCACATATTGAAACCACAAAAACCAGACGTAAAAACCAAATGAGGTGAAGGGTTTACATTCAAAATATATTTGTTTCCAATGGGACTTTTACTTAAGAATCTAAAAAAATCGAAAAAAAATCGTTTTTATGAATCTCATCACCTCAAACCAATTAATATTTAAAATTAAATCAGGAATAATTATTTTTTATTTCACAATTTATCTTAAAAAGCTTGTCGTTCAAATCATATAGTCATACTCAGGTTAAATAAACCACACAATATTAAAAGATAATGGAAATTCCTGACAAACATACAGTGTTGAAAGAAATAATAGGAACACTTTCTGATTTCAATATTTTCTTCAACTTAACGATTTAACATTTAACGATTTCAACTAGTAGTTGTGCAAGTAAAATTAGGAAGACGCAGGAATGTCGATTCTTCGTTGATCTCAACTTGATGACCATTTTTCTGTGACTGAAACGACCATAATTTGTGTCGCATTTTTGCTGACTGGGATCGTTTCAAAGTAGCCAAAGATGGGCATTTTTATCAAAGAATTGTGTTTATTGTGTGAATGTTTGGCTGCCATTATAGTGAATGACGAACGCCATTTAGCCATTGTGACTGAATTTTTGTTTCCAAAAATTAGTCAGCTAAACATCTACGATATTTGGATTCAACAAGACAGCGTACTTTGCCATACAACGCGCTTAACAATCGATTACTCTTTTTAACACCTCTTGGGCCTTTTTCATGATACTACGATATTATTATTATTGTTGTGAAGTCAGGATGATGCAGAATGCACATGTTGGGCTTGAGACCTCAAGTATCAACCTTAGGTTACTTCTTGATAGTCTGCTGCTAACAAAAGTTTTGTTTGCCTCAAACCTATTTGACTTGAAAAGAGCTTTTGCCTTTCTTTATCTTCAATTTCGTTGAACACACCATTCCAAGCGTTTGCTCCCGCTTCGCAGAAGGATTCTGATCCTATTCGCTTATATGCTTATTGTCTAGGTCTCAGCAGAGGGTAACCTTATTTTGGATATCTAGCTGATTCAGCTTCTCCATGGAGTCCCGTACTATTTTCGATTTAACCTCATTAAAGATGAGTGCTCTAATGGCGGCCTGAATGTCATATAGTGTTGCTATGTCCTGCCTTTTGTACCTCCTATCAATGTTGAATTGAATACATCTTTCGAACGAATAGACTTTTGTTTGAAAGATAACCGCACGTTTTCTCTTGTTCTCGTAATATTTCACACTGGGAGCAAAAACTTCTGTTCCTATCCAAGATCTGTTCTTGACCCATCTGATCCACATCACACAATTCCTTTTTGTTATTAAGTCATAAAGTCAACTGTTTCTATCCAGGGGATTCTTATGTTCGACTTGTCTTCTATCAACCTAAGAACAGATTTCAAAACTTTGACTTGCATTACTATATGCAGCCGACTTAAATCAAATACAGCTTCCAGCATAGCTGTAGGACAGGTTCTCATTGTCCCTGTTATGTCAACACACGCCAGTCTATGCATCTTGTCCAATTTTATTTCAGCTGTTATTAGATTTGTAGACACTATTAGTCTGACCATCTTGGTATGCATTCAGTGCATAATTTCTGGATTGGCAATACGTTAAGGCATTGGTGTATGCCTGTAAATCAGCAACTCTTGCAGCATTAGATTTATTGAAAAAATTAGTCAATAATTGAACCGATCAAAAGGACCATGTAATTTGTAACCGGTGAGGACATGGGCCAGAAATCGTGTTTAAAAGATACCAGATGGTGCTATTTTTACTATTTTAAGTCCTAAAGCCTTTAAGAAAGCACCCTATGTAATTATTATTGAAGTCGCCGCAGCCTGATAGGCAGTGCATTGGTTTATCTCGAAAACTGAATACAGAAAAATATTTCTTCGGTCACTTCCTCTCAGCAGTCTTCTGTTCAGAATTCTGAGAGTAAATAAAAATGACATGAAAAGTTTCTCAAAAATCTGTCGCAAGGAGTTGACGTTAAACTGGAGGACCCGCCACTCATGAATAAAAATTAACATACACAATATGGATGGTGTGAGAAGCTAGGTGGCAATCCTAACTAAACGGTTGTAGTCTTGACTAAATGGTTGTAATTACCAATTAAGAGAGAAATATAATTATTTCTTCATTGCAAATTTGTTTGTTTGCTTACCTTTCTGCAAATAAATTGGAATTAAAAAATCTATAGCATTGCCATTGGTGAAGACAATTTGTACTATCCGGGAATGGATGTTATCGATACATGCAACACATAATATACAACATGTTTATCAATTAATTGAATTACAATTTTTTAAACCAACTGCTGTAAATTCTTTTCAGTTTTTTGTGTCGCTCTCTAAATCAAGATAATTTTTATTTATTTTACAATATTTTTTTAAAATATTTTTTTAAAATTTATTTTTTCTTAAATGGCTACAGCTGTTATTTAGTGTTAATATCTATAATTAAAATTATAATAGTTATACTCGTTTAATAATAATAATAATTATTATTATTATTTGCCAACAACTAAATATTTCATGTCATTGCAAAAACATAAAAAACAAAAAGAGAAAAAAAATTCAGAATTTTGTTTAAATAATTTATAATTAATTTTCAATACAACGTACGTTTTTAATAAAATTTTTTTTTGTTGTTATTTCTCTACATTTGCAGCATTGTAACGTTTGCAAAGCATGAAGGGTTGGTTTGATGCGTTTCGAGACGATGGTGGACCCACACTTTATTCATTTTCAAATCGTACCCCCGTAACGGGCGATGTATCGATTGTTGCCGTATCTGTATTATTTGCAACATTTTATGTTGCTTTTTTAGTTATATTTCCAGGTGTAAGAAAACAGGTGAGTGCACCCTTTATTATATAAATTATTAATTAATATTTAAATAAAAGCAGAGATTTAATTAAATGATACACCACCACACATTTAGAATAGATTTTAGTTTTTTTAATTGATTTAAAAAAAAAATTGCATTTTTTAATGGCTATTAAACAAATTGAATCAGTAAATAAGTTTTTTTTTATTTGCATAATGAATATTAAGTTTGCTTTACTTTAGTAAAAAAAATTCTATAATTTGAAATTTAACCGCCATTTTGTTTTTACTTGGAATAAACAGCTTTTTAATTGCATTAAAAAAATTCATTTGACTGTTAAAGTACTTGGTATTGAAGCACGGAAAGCCAATGCACTATCCAAATGCACATCTCCTACAGAAGTTATTCGGGGGAATGACAAACGTGCCCTCCCATAAGACAATGACCCGAGAGAATCACAATTCTGTAAATATATACACGGCTAGACATTCAATTCTTTTCTTACTTACATTGCACGTACCTTTCTTCTGCGGACGAAGTTAAGCTTCCCTATAAAAAAGGGGACGAATAACTAGTTTAACTAAAGTAACCTGAACACCTGTGTATTGTAACTTGTCCGAGATTGCGAGCTATAAACCTCCCGCGGCCAGTTCATCATCTACTCAATTACCGTCGATATTTCTATGTCTCAGGCTGCGATGAAAATTAATGTGAACAAAAATGTTCACAGGCGAAAAATCACCATACTTTGCGATAGCCAAGCGGGTATCAGGGTATTGGATTCTAATGTAATGAACTCTAGGACGGTGTATGATTGTCGCAGATGTCTTAACGAGGCGGCGAATCGAGATGATGTTTGTATCACATGGATACCGGGACATAGGAACATTCCCGGTAACTGCAGAGCGGATGAACTGGCCAGAAGGGGCACGACCATTGAACTCTCTGATGACTTCTCTATATTAGCTATCCCTTTGTGTACCTGCAAGCTTATAATTGACAACGCAATCGTGGACCTTGTCAACAGTAGATGGGCAGCTTCGGACACGGGCAGAATGACGCAGAAAATCTGGTCAAGGCTGGATAGAAGGCACGAGGCGGCTCTGCTTAAACTCCAAAGAAGTAAGCTCACCACTGTTATCGGGGTTATTACGGGGCATTGTATTATAGGAACGCATGCTAGTCGTATTGGTCTTGGACACCTTTTAAATGATTTCTGCAGAAGCTGTGGAAATGAGGAGAAGGATGAGACTGTTTTTTAGCTACTGTTCACATACCCGGCACTTGATCGGAGGAGAAAGAGTCACCTGGGTGCCTACTATGTGGACGATCTGGATGAACTGTCATTCATGGATATTGCTAGTATGAGCATGTTCATCGAAAGGTGCGAGTGGTTCCTGGACTAGGGGAGAATGTGAAACAGTGGTATCACAATGGGCCCTGTGTGCGGCCTAAGTGTGGTAGGCACCTTTACCTACCGAGTAGGTAGTGTGTTGGTTTATTAGACGTGAGGCCCCACGGTTTAAACCCCAGATCAGACATTTTGACCAAAACGAAAAAAATATTTCTTCGTCGACCTCCTCTCAGCAGTTTTCTGGCAAGAATTCTGAGAGTAAATAAAAAATTGTCATGAAAAAGTTTCTCAAACATCTGTCGTTCAGAATCGACTTTAAACTGTAGGTCCCGCCACACAATACTCGTGTATAAAATTAACACACACAACATATTTAAGTGCTGTGATAAGCTAGGTAGTAATCCTGAATGGATGGTTGTAAAGACCAAATATGTATGCAAAATTAAATGACCTATTCAGGCTTCATATAATGTCTGATGTCTTCCCTGAATTGCATTATGTTTATAGGCACGACTGAGTCAAAAGCCTTTCTACTAGATGTCGACAATTTCCAGGCGGAAAAAAAAAAAAAAAAAGCAACAAATCGCTTTGAAAAAAGTAAAAGTAATTTAAACACCACACCATTGACATTATTGGGTGTTAGCAAAAGTATGTGTGGATGTGTGTATGTCAAATATATAATAAATATTTAAACTTTTAGTTTTCACAATCAATATCTCTTTATTCGCTTAATGTGGCGAGCTCTCTTAAGTGTAGACGCTTAACCATGTCCATGTCTGTCTGTCTGTCTGTCTGTCGTCTGTCTGTCCGTCCATATTATAAAGTATTTATTCATTAACTTTATGTGACATTAAAATTGATTTTGCATTTACGTCTGTGACATGTATGAGAACCTTAGTTTTGCGTTTATTTTTTTAAAATAATTTTTTACCAGCTTTATTATTATTTTTATTATTATTGTTGTTATAGTTGTTGTTGTCGCTATAGTTATTTTTTGGTGTATTTTCAATTTGATCGCTCCATTTATCTGTAGTTATTATAGTCAACAATAATAACAACAACAACAACGACGACGACAATAACACATATGGCAACGTTTACAATAATAAAAAACTATTATTTTGTCAGTTGTTGTTCTCCAGCAAATAATAGACAGACCGACAGTTGGACAGACAATTTAATATGTTGGAATGTATGTATACATGCATACATGTACACATATCGGGTGGACCATCTATCGGTTTAAATTTAAACCGTCGGTTATTTCAAATCTGGCAATACTTATGTCATTTTCTCCACAGAACGTAATAAATCGATTTACGATTGAACAACACTTGGGGTTTATTGGAAATTTATTTCCAAAACAAAGACAATTGATCGGAAATTGCACAAAAATTTCGTACAAAATTTGGTCACAGAGAAGGACGAAACAGTGCCCGGTATACGCAAATACGAGTGATTGTTTGGTGTGGCTTGTGGAGCGGAGGCATTATTGTCCCATATTGCTTTGAAAGTGAGGACGACGTAACCATTACGGTCAATAGAGACACCTATGGTACCAGGATAACCGATTTTTTTGTATCCGCTCTTCATGATGTTGATGTGAATGATGTTTGATTTCAAAAGGATGGTCTTATTGGCCACTCATTTGAAATGGTGATGTCAATTGGCCGATAAGAAGCTGCAATTTGACACCGTTGGATTATTTTCTGTGGAGCGCCGTTAAAGAAAATTGTTGTGCCGAAAAATCAGATACAATTGCGTATTTAAAGGCCAACATTCGTGATGCTATTGCCGAGATACCACCCCATGCACTCGCAAAAGTGCACGAAAATTGGTGCGGTCGAATGAGGTACTGTGTGACCAGCCGCAGCAGCCAAAAATTGTACTTCACAACAAACAAAATTAATTTGGCAAGATTTTAAAACGCTTTTGTTTTTAATTATATTTTTAAATTTAAACTTTTAAATGGCTTACCCTATACATACATAGGAATCTAAATCTAAATTTATATTTAGTTTTACGTTTAGCGTTTGTGTTTCTGTTTGTGTTTCTGTTTTTCAATCAAATGAATTTTAATCGAAAAATCCAAAATCCAAACAAAAAAGGCAACCATAAAAATGCGCCTTTTATTCAATTAATGCAAATTTTCTAATCATTTTTGCATATTTAGAGAGTCAGCCATTCATTTATATTTTATGTATGTATGTATATACATATGTACACATATTGAGTTTGCTTTGGCATTACATACAAACATCTACTTAAACGTGTTTAAATGAACGTATTTATATATGCATGTGGATATCATTAATTTTAATCCAATCCGTTCATAGCAGTAATTTTGTTTTCAGTCGCGTTTAAAGGGAATGGTAATGGAATTGGTAATTGCTAGACTCCAAAAAAATTTTAAAAACAGAACAATTTAAACAAAATTAAATCAGATTTTCAACAGACGACCATTTGTGGTCATTTTATTCCATATCACAGTGGTTCAATATATTGGAACATTATTATTAAACACAATTATTTATAATTAATAAATATACTTATTACATACATATGTACATACATGCGTTGGTCATTACAACCCTTCAGTCAGAATTACGATCTTAATTTTATAGATAAGTGGCGAGACCTACAGTTTAAAACCGGCTCCGAACGACAGAATTTTTTGAGAAACTCTTCATGGTAATTTTTATTTATTCTCAGAGTTTTTTCCAGAAATCTGTTGAGTAGGAAGTCTTCGAAGAAATTTATTTGATGGACCATCACGCCTTTTATTGCTTTGATACATATATGCTTTGAAATATGTGACACTAGAGAAATTTCTTTTTTGGAAGGCGCCTACAGAAGTAGGGTGGTGACAAAGGACGTCTCCCTTACTTTCGTCTTCATCCTTCTCAACCTTAGCTGCGACGAGCTCAGAAATGTAGTCGGCCATCTATTATTTGGAGTCACCATAGCATCACTAAGACTCCATAGCATACATACATAATTGTTCATTACAATCCTTTAGTCACGATTAAGATCTAGCTTATCACACCACTTATGTTGTGTGTGTTAATTTTATACACGAGTGTCGGAGAACCTTCAGTTTAAAGTTGACTCCGAACGACAGATTTTTTTTGAGACATTTTTCATGGCAATTATTTTTTATTTATTTTTTTTTATTTACTACTCAGTTTTTGCCAGAAATCTACTGAGAGCAAGTCGAAGAAGAAATATTCTTTCGTGTTTTGTTTTGTTGAAGATTTTTGACCTGGGGTTTAAACCATGGCTTCACTTCTAATAAGCCACCGCTACCTAGTACGACTACGTGTAGCAGAGCATAGGCATACAAATCTCTTCCAAAGCGTAAAGTTAATGTGTATTCCTGTGCCACTAAATGATTTCAATAATCAACTGTTCAGACATGTCCTCAGGAACATGGATTTCAAAGCCTTAAAGAGTGTCCGTGTAGGTAATTATTAAATTTGTAGAAACTACAAACTGTTTTAACGACCTCAAGGACTTTCGGAATACTTCTTAATACTCTGTATCCAATCTCTTTTGAGAATATTGCTAAACCAACTACACTTTTTTCGTTCCTATACACCCTCGGCTCATAAACAGAGTACTACGAAATCATTCATTGATATCAAGGATATAGTTTCGTTTATTAAACTTTCAGGCTGGCTTCCAGCATTGAGGTGTCGTGCAGCCCTTACGCTGACAAACTTCATCGATAAGTTTGGTGGAATTCGCTTAGTATAGGGACTGCGCCTACCTGTGGCATCACAACGGGCCACTCCAATCTAACCTAATCTCATTCAATAACTAAAATCTTGTTTTGGCCATAATGGCTGAATGATTTGAAATAAAATAGAATGAATGAATGAATAGAATGGAATGGAATGAAATAAACTTCAAAGAAATATGTGAGGCCCTGTCGATTTTATTTGGCTTACTTTAGAAAATGTAATTCCGAACTGCATAAGTTCAAATTAAATGCTTAGGCATAGGGAATTAGCTTTCATTGATCATTCTCTGTCGGCATTCGACAATGACTACTTTTGGTTGCTTCTGTGTCCATCCACTTCAAAATCAGCAGAGATTTTCAGATTAAAACTCTTTACGTAAAGCTTTTTTTGTGTTATCTCGTGTGGTATCAAAACATCCAACAGCTTTTTGTACTCCTAGCTTCTGGACAATCGAAAAAGTGCTTGCATAAGGGTCAGAATCAATATTTTTGTAATTTGGGTTCCAAAGTCTTTCCTTGCTTGTTCCTCATGTTACTCACCTTTGAATTTCATGAAAAACTTTTTTTTGTTATTTTGCTTTTATATTATATTATTAAACAATTTTACAATACAAATCATTTTGAATGCTAATAATGAAAATTAAAATTTTTTAAATTTATTTTCAGAAATTCACAACATTTTCAACCGTCACATTAAGTCTATTCGTGGGACTAGTCATATTAAGTGAGTAGAAATCAAACAAATTATCGTATGTATATCGTATTAGAAATCCATTATAATATATACAGTATTATACTATGTACAGTGCTGGAAAAAATAATATGGACACTAGTAATATTATAATATGTTCTTAAATTTTTATTTACAATAAAAAGAATATAAATTCGAAAGCTTTTCAATTGTTTTTATATCTGGTCATTCTATAATCGATTCTTGTGCCACATGTGTACCGCACCTACGTTTGCACTAAAGATAATTTTATGTGTTTTTCCGCTTGACCTTTACTAAATTAACAGACGTCTTTGGGCGACTGGACTTAATCACAATCAAATCCTGAGTGAATTCGGGACTATATGAAGTATTGATATTACCACCATAAGACTTTTCAAAGAAGTTCGAGGCGACCATTCCGAATAGAAAGGTCTGTGAAAAGTGAAGCAGTGTACAACGTTAATGATTCTGTTTTAATTTGCACAGATTATCTCCAAATTAAATTGAAAGTGATGGTAGCATCTTTTGGAAATCAGCGGGCATAGTTAAATCTATAAGGCTACAGGATCACTAGAGCATCCTAAGTTGTTCCTGGATAAACTGATGCATGATTCAGATCCACTGTTATTGAAATTTTTAATTGCCACAAACTCACTTGATTTCAGAAGAACAGCCTTTGCCTCTTTTTATTATCCCTTTCTCTGTTCTCATCAAAGGCCTGTAAACTGCCTTCCTCGCAAACTCATTTGCTAGCTCTTTAATGAGAATTCCTGATCTTGGTTTCAGCAGAGGCTAATCTTATTTTGCTCTACCTATGCGATACAGCTTCTCTAGACAGTCCCATACTATTTTCAGTGTAAACTTTTAAGAGCCGAGTGCTTGAATGGCGGCCTCACTGTCAGATAGTATTGCACTTCCTATTCAAGTTGAATTGAGCACATATTTCGATGGCATAGACTTACGCTTGGAAAATACACACAAGTTTCTCTATTGGCTTGGAATATTTCATTCAGGAACCAAAATCTCCAGTTTCTGTTCCAAAATCTGTTCTTAATCCATCTGTGTACCACAAAATAGTCCTTCTTTTAAGAGAGTATGCAGCATCCAGCTACCTTAATTCATTTTTGTCCCTAAGTCTAATAAGACTTAAGCATTTCCTAAAACCGTAAAGCCTACTAGTCTAGTACAGGGGACAGTTAAGAAGGAAGCTGTAAGCCAATCGATTCTTTAGGTACCGAAGTTACTTAATGACTTTCATATTAGCACAGTCTCTCATAATTCTTATCATAGTTTCTATGTCTTCGGTATATATTACCATTCGGAACGGACTTTATTTCAACACTGCCACCAGCACCGCTGTAGGACAGGTTCTCATTGCCCCTATTATACCAACAAACGCTAGTTTGTCAATCTTTGTTTGACATGTTTTCAAATTTGTTCTATTTTCCCACACAATTTTTCATATGTTTGACCACTCTGTGCATAATTCCTAAGTTGCATACCCAGGATTTCTCGTCATATCGTCATGACATGTCTGGCTTTTTCTGAAATGCTGTCTATATGAGCTTTCCATGTCAATTTAATATGCAGTATTATTTCTCGATATTAAGTCAAAGTGCCTACCATTGTACAACCCACTGTGTTTGACAATAATGTTAATAAATTAGTGCCCCTATTATTTTCTTTATAGGAATTTGCTTGTTTTTTCCTTTTTAGAAATCAACTTTAATTCGAAAGAAAATGAGAACGTCATTCAATAAAAGCTTACTGTACAAAATTGTCTGGCATGTTTGTTAAAGATATAGAAAGTGAATGTGCTTGCTTCTCTTACTTTTTTGGAAATCGATTTTAATTCGAAAGAAAACGAGGAATTCGTTTAATAAAACCTTTGTAAACAAAATTGTCTGTCATGTTTATTAAGGAAATATAAAGTGTCCATATTATTTTTTTTATAGGAATTTGCTTGTTTTTTTACTTTTTTGGAAATCAATTTTAATTCGAAAGAAAACGGGAAGTTCCTTCAATAAAAAACTGTCTGGCATGATTATTAAAGAAATAGAAATTGTCCTATTATTTCTTGCAGCACTGTATGTATAAAAGATCATCACCATATAAACGAAATCCATGTAAAATTTATAAATTATTTGACATTATATGTGATGTTATGATTAGTTTTGGTGTTTCACATCAATATCCATAAAAAAGTATCCCTCAGACCCGTAAATATGCATGAACATTTTAAAATTTTAATTTTTAATAGAAAAATCAAGCGTTTAACGAGTTATGGGTGTTGCGAGATTACAAATTTATTTTCTAACTTCATACATAATAATACACAATTGCAAGGTACATCTAACAGGTAACCGCAAGTGTACAACAAGTAAAACAATGCAAAAACAACAGGCATTTTGTTTTTGTTAAAGCGTACGCGTAATGTCAAAAAAATTAACCCTCAAACCTCTATAGGAAATTAATAAAAGCAATTAAAAAAACTAAATACATTTTATATATTGAAATTTCTTTTGATTTTTATGTCATGCTTAATTACGCAATAGTGGGGCACCTATAAATTAAAAAAAAATTATTCCGTGCAGTCAATAACATTTCCACTTTATCTAAAGAACATGTTTTTATATGGCCATCGATAAAAATGGCAGATGCTAACGTTATTTGTTATTGGTCATAGTTTTGGCACTTAGTTGGAGAGACCGAAATCTTTTTTTGGGTAATTCATCAGCCTCGTCTAAATAAATATAAATATAGTAAATCTAGGTTGTAGTTTAAAAGATATATGGATTTAGTGTTAAAAGCTTAAATATTATTAATCATCTTCCAAAAATTTTAATAAAATTGGCTTTGAAATAGTAATCCTGAAGATTTTCTAGAGTGCGTATCGTTAAGGATACATCCGGTACATATGAGGGTTTATAAATGCGAAAATGATTATCGAAACAAAACAAACAAAAAACAACAAAATTTTGACATTTAAAAACGCATCAGCTGTTGACATAGTTTTACCTGTTAGATTTGCCTTGCACAATTGCTTATTTAAATTATAGTTTTAAAGTTTCGACGTTTTTTCCAGACAAACTTTTTTCGGAATTTTTTTTTTTTTGTTGGTATTTTTATGAACTATTCATTATGAATACATAGTATTTTTGATTATATATTTTATGTATAAATGTATGTATGTATGTTTTTTGTTTTAAACATTTATTTTTTTTTTCTATTTTTTCTATTTCTTTTAGTCACAAGACTCGGTTCAGCATGGCATGTTGCACATACAACAATTATAGCACCATACAAAGCCTTCTCGCGTGAGAAATTACCGGCTCGCATAGGCACCCATATTGGTCTAATGCATGTCAATGTTACATTGACGGGTAAGTTTGTTTGTTTGTTTCTTTCTTTACTTCAAATTATTTTTTATTAACAAACATTTTTACGATAATTTTCGTTTTTTCATTATTTTTGATTGGCTATACTTGGGACTTAGATTCAAAAAATTCTCTGTGTTTTGCCGTCTTAAGAAATCATTATGTTTTCAAAGGGATTTTTTAATATGCGAATAAAATGCAATAAGTTTTCGTGAGTGCGTTAATTTCAATTATTTGAAATTGATTTTCTTTTACATGTTTTAATAGATTTGAAACATGTTATGCCTACCAGCCAGGAAAAAATAATCATAATCTTAATGAAAAGAAAATTTCAGGAAATTATTTTCGTTTTAAAGCAAATTGTTGTTCAGTTTAGGATTCGTGAATGAAATTTAATCGTACTGGATTAAGACTAAATTTGTTATTTAATCCATTCAAACTGAACTTTATTAAAAGTTCTTTAAAGTTTGTCATTTGTTTTCTTTAACTGATAACACTACGTTCTCAATTTAATTCACGATTTTTATTTAAATTCCAGTATTCCAGGCCACTATGCTTAACGTCGCACTCTTTAATACCAATTCATCTTATCAGAAAACCCGTAGGTCTGCCTGGGAATGGGGAAATCGCTCCTAAACTCCTATCTATTATTTGGAATCTGCATAACTTCAGTAAGAAGTTTGAGTATGCAGCAGAGCATGGTCATTACAACCCTTCAGTCAGGATTACGACCTAGTTTCTCACGCCAATTATGTTGTATGTGGTAATTTTATACATGAGTAGCCGGACCTACAATTTAAAGTCCTTTCCGAACGACAGATTTTTGAGAAACTCTTCATGGCAATTTTATTTTATTTTCAGAGTTTTAGCCAGAAATCTGCTGAGAGGAAGTCGCCGAAGATATATTTTCTCATATTTCCTCTTGTTCGAGGTGTTTGACCTAGAGTTTTAACAGTGGCTTTACGTCTAATAAGCCAATACACTATGTCATCCTTTGTTTAATACAACTCTCCGTTATTTATCACATATTGTCATCATTGGTTGACAGTCAACATCGCTTTTCGCGTTAGCATTTATAATGCCTAATTTTAGGTCTGGTAACTTGGCGAATTTTTTATTGAATTATAGTTTTTATTTGAGATCTTTGTATTGTTTCTTGCATCGTAAATTCCAATGTATTGGTTTGCGTATAATTCTCTGTACCGTATGATGGGTATGTTTTGTTTGCATTGTTAATTTATTTATTTTAGTTACATCGAAGTGCCATCTACCTAAGCGTGTTCGTACCGATCAGTATTGACTGCTTGATCACACTTGGTTTTATTTTTATAATTGACCATTTGCGAACAAAAATTGTGTAACATTCTGCGTAGATGTGTCTGTCATTCCGCTCAGTTGTGTCTGTCATTTGTTGTCACTACAGCTTGGGCACTAAATTCTAATTTACCAGGCAACCTCGCTTAACAATATTTTAAATATTACAAGCAGAGTAACTACGACTTATTGAATCCACCGCTCTAGCCTTAAACGACTAGTCCACTTGGCACTAGACTACCAGGTCACCCTTCTTCGATCTGTAGAAATAACAATATTTTAGCAATCAAGTTGAAAACTGTTGTGAGTTGGCCGTGCCTATTTCTATTGTGTTGGCATAGCGATTTTGTACGATTCATGTACGAATGCGAGAAATCGACGAAAACTTCATAATTTTCTTCAAAAAAAAAAAAAAAAAAGAAAAAGTACAAAATATGAGACTTCAAATCCACTTCAAATAATCCATCAAAGAATCTTTTTGACCAAATACCGTTCAGAGTACATACCGCTAATAATGGACATCCTAAGAAAGTCAGGCAGGAAGGCCATCTTTCTGAGTTAAAGTTCTTCAACAATACCGCAATACGGCAATGCATTATAAATATTTTCAAAAAGAACGCTGTTTATAAAACACGGCGCGACTTTACTGCTGTGCATCTGCTGCTTAGCATAAAAAAATAATGAAAAGAACGGAAAAATAATTTGTGTCTGGAATTTTAGATTTTTCTCAGCAGTCTTCTGGCAAAAACAAACAAACCTGTTGCTCGTAGTCGACATTAAACAGTGTCTCCTGCCACTTGTGGCTAACATTAACACACACAACATGAGGGATGTAAAAAGCTAGGTTTTAGAACTGACTAAAGGGTTGTGATGGCCAATTAAGTAAGCGAAGGTGATTTTAGTATAAGCAGTGTAGATAATAATAAATGTTTGACATGAAACATTTTTTATATCATAACCTAGCTTTTGTAATTCTAAACTCCAATGTTTTAAGGAAGGTACTACACCTGACACTACACAAGACATAATTTATCTTAGAGGATAGTGCTGGCAAAAGTTAAGAAAGTAAAGATTTCTTTAAAAAGTAGATCTGATAAACTGTAATGGTTAGCGAACAGCTAGCCTATTTGACGGCTGAGGTGTATGCCGATAGGCTGCCGGCTATCTACGTAGTCGAATTGTAGGTTCTAAATGTTAGTCTTTGTCGGCTTAGTCTAGTAGGTAGTGTGTTGGCTTATTGGATGTGAAGCCCCAGGGTTCAAACCAATAGGTCAGACATCTATAACTAAACGAAATATGAAAAAAGAAATATTTCTTTTGGCGACTTCCTGTCAACAGATTTCTGTCGAAAGCTCTGAGAGTAAATAAAATTGCAATGGAAATTTTCTTAAAGAATCTGTTGTTCAAAGTCGACTTTAAACTGTAGGTCCCGCCACTCATGTATAAAATTAACAAATTAACAAATTAATTGTCGTAATCCTGACTTAAAGGGTTGTTATGACCAATTATGTACGTATGTTATGTAGATATACATAATTCATCTTAGAGGATTGTGTTGGAAGAAACTAAGAAAGTTTGTACAAAATACTGACTGCCTACAGAAAGTAGGGTTGGTATCCTGTAATGTTAAAGGCACAACAATTTTACTTGATAATATAGGTGTATGCCGATAGACAAGCATCTACCTTCTTAGCTGGGCAATGGGTTCTAAAAGATAGCTTTGCTGCTATACCTTCACTTAAGAATCTCATGTTCCGGTGTAAAGAAATTTTTTTTAAAACCAGAAATCTTGTTTCCCGATGCGAAAGTGGTAATATGGGATATGTTTGCTACAATAACTATGATCCCACTTCTGTTGCTCTTTTATATATAAAGGTATTCAAATAGTTTAACTAATAAAATAAAAATATTTGACTAGCTCTGCCAAATTCTTAAAAAAAAGTAAAATAAACCCCTGGAAAAATAATAGGGACAATTAAATTTTTCAATATATTCTTATATTTTTAATTATTTTTCCATAAATATTCCAAAATATATACACTAAGTTAAAGGTATTCAAATAGTTTAACTAATAAAAAAAATATTTCACTAAGTCTGCCAAATTCTTAAAAAAAATGTAAAATAAAGGGCTGGAAAAATAATAGGGACACTTAAATTTTTCAATATATTCTTATATTTTTAATTATTTTTCCATAAATATTACAAAATATATACATTAAATTAAAGGTATTCAAATAGTTTAACTAATAAAATAAAAATATTTCAATAGCTCTGCCAAATTCTTAAAAAAAATGCAAAATAAAGGCCTGGAAAAATAATAGGGACACTTAAATTTTTCAATATATTCTTATATTTTTAATTATTTTTCCATAAATATTAGAAAGTATATACATTAAATTAAAGGTATTCAAATAGTTTAAATAATATTTAAAATGTTTTTTAAATTTAAAATTTGTTTTGTAATTTTAGGATTCTACTGGCATTCATTTCCGTTTATTATTCTGCCATTTTTTTTTTTTTTAAATTGCGTGTGGTTTTCCCTTGCCTACTATGACCCATCAAATTAAATGTTGTAATAGAGACGGAAAGGCTTTAATGTAACAGTAACAAAAAGAAAAACTGTAACAAACTAGAAATTAAACTTGTGTTTCAAATCATTTAAATAAATAATATCTATTATTTAAACAATTAACAACAAAACAAAACAATGAAATTGAAACCTGCATACATAACTTAAACTAAAAAGAAAACAAATAATTGTTACATGATCTGGAATATCAGTTTAAATGAAATCCGATTTATATAATCCGCCATTTTATTTTGATAGCATCATCGTTTTATATACTGTATACATACGTATATGTACATATCTATATGTATATATGTATGTATTGTGTTTTGAGAGTATTAGTTTAAATGAAAATGCCAAAAATACAACAGAAAACAATCGTCAAATGAATTTAACAATGAATTCGAATTTAAATGTTATTTGGCTTCCGTCTACAGAGTATTTTAATTAGTTTTGTTATACGACAACAATTTCATTATAATTTAATTTAATTTAATTTTTGTAATGTTGTTGTTGTTTTTTGTTAGATTTTTATTGTTAGGTATCAAAAGCCTTTAATTATTATGTTGTATTACATTTTATATGACAATCATTATCGTATGTAATATGTATTCCAAAGCCATTCATAGATTTCTTATGTCTTTTGTTTGCATTTTAAAAGATTTTTAACTTCAGTTGCCAACACTGGTGTGCATATCATTTTGTTAAAATCTTTCAATTACTTCTTTAGAAGTTCAAAACCCTCTTTACAAAAAAAAAAAAAAAACACAACCAAAAATTAAAAACGAAAATGTCTTTATCTCTATATTAACTTAAGAAAACCACAAAAGTTTTGTTTACATTTTTTTTTGTATATTTTTTTACTTCATTTTTATTATTATTTTTGGCATACGTCTTTATGAGGTTTGTCGTTTTTTTTTTTTTTTTTTTTGTTACCAGCATTATGCCATTATCGTAGACTATTTATTATACCGTCTGTGGCTTTAACTGTCATTTGGTTTGGTTTGCTTTGTCAAAGTTATACATCAAAAATTTACTTTTCAAATACCAACTTAAAGACACTAAAAATACAAAAAAAAAAAAAAAATCTGTCCTCATCCTCTCTCTGTATACCCTCTATTGAACAATTGTCTCGTACTTCTCGTGCAATACAATAACATTTTTTTTCGTTGGTTGATGTTAGATGGATGGATTATACATTTTTGGCAGATTTAAAGCCGATATCACTACTGCCGCCGCCTGGTGTCACCTTTTTCAATCTCTTAGCAATATTAAGGCATTGCTTAGCAATCACTTCTAAAAGATTCATTACAAAACTTTACTTTGCATGTTGTTCGGTTGCCTTCTTTTTTCTTTTGGTTGACTAGCTGTCCCGTCTGTCTTTGTGTATGTTTTTGTAATCATTGAATATGACAATCATTTCTGATTTTTTTTTTGCTGCTGCTGCCTTACAAGGGCTGTGTAAGAAGTCATAAAATATCTCACCTTGTCTATTGTTTTTTACTGGAAAATGAAGTAATAATTGTACATGAAAAATGGAAAGGGGAAGTATAGCTATCAGACCAATTCCAACCAATCATTACATTTTAAAATATTTTCAAGCTTCTTATTACTTTTCTAACAGTGACTTTCCGAGCTTTCAGCTTTAGCAGTTGATAACCGCCATCTTATTGAAACCTCATCTGTCAAATTTCATATAAACTGCAAAATTTTCCAAGCATACATCACAGATATTTGACAGGTACAGTATAGAGCTTACAATCTTCCCCAATTTGCGAAGCATAAGTCTTCATACATAATTGGTCATTACAACCCTTCAGTCAGGATTACGACCTAGCTGCTCACACCACTTATATTGTGCGCGTTAATTTTAAACATGAGTGGCGAGACCTACAGTTTAAAGTCGACTCCGAACGACAGTTTTTTGAGAAACTTTTTCATGGCAAATTTTATTTAATCTCAGAGCTTTTGCCAGAAATCTGCTGAGAGGAAGTCGCCGAAGAAATACATATTTTCATATTTTCGTTTTGATGTCTGACCTGGGATTCGAACTCGGGCCTTCAGTGTAATAAGCCAACACACTACCTACTAGACTACGGCGAAATTAAATTATACATTATTTATTATCATATACAGGGTGGGCCAAAAGTCACGAAGGGGTTTAATCGTTCTTGGGAATGTGGTCTTCCGCTTCTTGGAAGATCCCTTACTGAGCCTTGTTCCTGAAAACGTGTCACTAATTGATTCGGATGGTGAATTCCGCACATTAAAATGACGACGATAGGCTCGTTGAGTTTGAATTATTGATCGATGATGTTCAAAATAAAGTTCTATGATTTTGGTTCGCTGGATAACGTTGTAACCTTCCATAATTAATCTCCCAGATTTATTTTACAAGTCCTAAAAAGAAAAATAAAAAAAAAAAAAAAATTAGAAAAGTTATTAATTTTTCAAATCCCTTCGCGACTTTTGCCCCACCCTGTATATACCCCTGACTGCGTGTTCCCAGCCAAAGATAATATTAGAATGGCATGCTATTGCAATAAGAGACGACCGTTATCTACTTGTTAGGATGGATGGCTTGTTAACATCATGTGAGTCCTTTAGGACTGCTGGGATATCTGTAGAGTACCGAATATTTCTTCAATATACGAAGAAATTTAATGGTTTAGGTGAGGGCTTGTTTGAAGGGCGCCGAATGTCAGAAAACTGACACTGATTACATTTTATTAGTAAGTAGGTCATGTGAAATAAAAGCTTAAATTTTTTAAAATTTTTTTTGAGTTTTTGCATCAGAACCTCTATTAAGATAATTGGATTCACTTAAGCCCATCAATTTTGCAGATCGTTATTGCATTTTGCAGTAGATTAGCAGAAAAGACGAGCTATCGTGCTTTTTTAACTTAGTATACAGTATAAATAATAAGGCCTCAGTAGACAAATTATAGTCCTCGTTTTTTACTGTTATTCAGACAAATATTTCTATTTCTCTAATAGTTTTGGTTATCTATAGTTGTCCACGATTAACAGAATAAACAGTTCCTGAAATATTCTACTGGCCCTCGTCCTTATTACAATAAAAGTTTCAATTATTGAACAAAACCTGTCTATTGGGGTATACTTCCCTTTCTCCTTTCTTAGTATAATGCTTTGCTTTAAATTTTCTTACATTTGCATTGCATCTGTATTGTTGGAATTATTATCAGAGAAGGTATTGTGTTGAGTACATGTGTTTTTCATAAATTAAAAACTGCTGCCAATACTTCAATCACCAGCAGCCAACACTAGCAGACTACATGATGTTAAGTTATTAAACTTCTCTTGAACATTGTAAAATTGTAAGCGTTTCCTTTTTTTTTTGTTGATTTTATTTTAAAACATTGTAACACTTTACAAACACTTTAAATACACTTTAAATATAGTATGTGGTTGCAGACTGTTTTTAAGGAAGTTTACACTCTTTACTTTGAAGAGAATAATAATTTCTAGTGAAATGTGAAAATTTAAGAGCTGTTAGGTGAGAAGGATGTGGGTTACCACTGGGTACAGTCGCATAACAAGTAAAATCTTGTTTCCTTTGCCAAGCAGATATGCTTGTGTTTTTAAACATTTCCACGCTGGGGGCTTAGGTTAGGTAAGTTGGTGGATCCTCCTTATTGTATGGTCTTAAGTGCCAATATTTAACCCGAGGGGCAAACGATGCCTTTAGAAAACCATTTCGACTGCAAAATAAACGGTATGGAGACGGTGTTTCGTTTGGAGAGCTCAGTAAAGACACACACCACTGGACAGAACCAGTAGACTCTATGATTTTGGGAAATACTTTGTAACGAGACTTAGTGACAAAAATGAATCGAGTAATCTGGAAGCTGCGTACTATCTTAAAAGAAAAACTATATTAGCATATATAGATGGGTCAAGAATGGATCTTAGAACATAGCAGAAGGTTTTGGTCAAGGAATGCAATATTCATATCTCTTAAGGAAAATCGAAGGAACCTTCCAAGCTGAAGTTTACTTCATCTAAAGATGTACTCGATTAAACTTGGATAGGAGATACAAAGGACAGGACGTTGTAATACTAACTGACAGTCAGGCCGCCATTTGTGCTCTGGGTTCTTATAAGATTCAATCGAAGATATGACGCGGCTATTTGGGGAAAATTAATCGGTAAAGAGGGCCCTCTGCTGGGTCCGGGTCATGTGGTAATTCTCGGCAATGACCAAGCAGTGGAACTGCCATGAGGTTGAAGAGGCCAGAACTTTTCTGAGGGGGAGAATATTTTGAAAGGTATACTCAACGAAAGGGAAGATAGCGAGTAACAAAAACTCTTTTTAAACCAAGTGAGTTTGAGGCAATAAGAACTCTTGTTGGGATGTAACTTTAATAGGAGATCTGAGTTATGCACTATCTAGGAATAACCTGAGGTTGGTAAGTGTTTTTTGGCAGGGTACTGTAAACTTAGGGGTCAATTTTCCAGAATGAGGGTTGTCTCGAGCCCAACATGTAGATTCTGTGAGGACGAGAATGAATCAGTTGAGAGAAAGGGAATTATCATTGTTGACACCGGGCAGCATTCTGAAGTTTGTCAGGGCTTGGAGAAGACATATCATATGATGGTGGCACTAAGGCACTTTTCTATTACAATAACAATGCTTTCTAAAAGAGCTGTAGCCTGACCATGAATGCCTGTAGGATTGAAGGAAAGGAGACAATTAGTTTTATTCTCATCCAAATGCGCTAAAGTTGGTAAAGAATTTGAGTCTAAGATCTGGACATTGGTCACTGCAGCACCCACAACCACACTCTGAATAATTCATCACTAACGTAATTACCGGCGTTATTCCTACAGCCTGAGAATTTGACTGATTAATACAATTCATTTATTTATTAAATGATTTCTTTGAGTGTATATTTTAAATATTTTTCTTCGAACAATTTCTCATCCATTATCTGTATTGAAAATTTATGATCTCGTGTTTGGTATTATCTTATTCAAGCGCAGTGTTTTCAGGGATTAAATTATGCTTAAAGTAATGATTTTTAAGAAAATTGATTTATATATAGAGCCAAAGAACTGCGAGAATTTTATTTATTTTGTCTTCTTAACTTAAAGAATTTCAAACCCAAAGTTTTTTTTTTTAGTCTGAGGTCCTCCTAAGCAATTTAAAACTCCACACATTCTTACATTTCAATTGAAATCAATTTCGAAAATCTCGTAAATGATATAAACTAATACAAAACAGTGCTTGAGAGAGAGAATAACGCCTGTTATGTTCTTAACCATTAATATGCTGCTCTCCTAATCCACATGTACAAGTATTACTAAAGCGTTTCGCTTCAACGCTATAGGTTGCGAAAGCGTTTTTTTGCGAAAATCTTTGTTTTTTATTTTCTCGTTTGCTACTCGTAATGTGACACTCATAAAAAAACGAGTGTCATTTTCGCTGTGTAGGTGTGTCAATCAGTTTGAAAAGTTGGTGAAAAAAGCAAAAAAAAAAAATTATCTTAACGACTTGGATGACGCTGGCAATGATTATTCACTTGCATGACAATATTTTTTTGTTGTTGTAAGAAGGAGACACAAAATGATTATTTGGGAGGATAGGAACAGGCAAGCAAAAAGTCTGCGTTTATTAACAGTTCGTGGATTTGTGGTAATAGAGTTCGTATTTTTTTCTTGTTGCCTCTTTAGTTTTGGAATGTCAACTTAAGTAGCGACGAGTTAGTGTACGATGATGGTTATTGTTATTGTTGAAGAAAAAATGGGGAGTACTTGTCTACCTTTTTTTCATACAAAAGGTGGAATTTTATCTGTCTTTATGGAGTCACATTTAAAAAAAGTTTAAATAGTAAATATCAGTGGAAGTCAATGTGCTTTTGAAATTGTGTTTTGGTTTTTTTTGAGAATTTCAAAATAAATGAACATCGACTTGTAAGAAGTCTTTAAACATTTTTTAGGTTATAATGTTATCGTAATTACTTCTGATGATATCTTAATTTAACCTGTAATAAGCTCGTCCTCTTACTTACTTACAAAATTGGTCATTACATCCATTTACTCAGGATTACAACCTATCTTCTCACATCACCCAAGTAGTGTGAGTGTTAATTTCATCCATGGCATCCATTGTTTAATGTCAACTTCGAACGACACATTTAAGAAACTTTTCATGACAATTTTATTTACGCTTAGAATTTTTGGTAGAAAATTGCAGGGAGAACCGTTGAAAAAAATATTTTATTGAGTTTTTGTTAGAATCTGAGCTAGGTTTTGAACCACAGCTTCAAGTCTAATATGTCAACACTCTAACTAGTAGACTATGGCAACTTCAGTTGATGTTTGCTGCTCTATTTCTAAGATTTGTTATCGAGTTTTTCATCTTTCACTAATGCTGATGACTTTAGCTCTTGCTAGATTATACCTATATATAGTTATGTATCTCCGTGTGACAGATGGCTTCAGGCTTAGTGTGGATGCTGAAGTTGTTGCTTCCGATTTTCGAATTAAAATCATTCATGGGCATGTGGAATTCGTCCTTACTAGGATTATATGTCACACACTGTTTATGAACTTGATGATGGACTTGATGACAGCTACGTTCTTATTCGTTTAGTCAATCAGGAATATTCTGTATGGCATATCTTTTTCACATACCCATCGTATCTAGCATTCCAAAGATCGAAGCCCATGATTGATACTGGCACCATTCATGATGTATGTTTTTCCAAGCTAATATCATTAGTAAGCCATCTGACACTCAGATAGGATATAGTCTGGTACAGAGAAGTTATTCTCAATCGATGGTTCAAATGCTATTGAAGGTGTTTTTAATGTCTAACGTCGCAAATGGAACTATTAGTCATGTGAAGTGATTTACGTGCCGCATTGACATAATCGCATTAGTCACCTGGATTCTTATCAATTCTAGTATACATAAATATATAAAGACAGGTATTCAGGTCCCCTCCGTCTCTCCCTTTTTCATTCTATTTCATTAGGCATGTGTTGTACATTCCCAGTAAAAATTCTAGTTCTGGATTTACTTTCCTCCTCTTATTACTTTAGGTGGAAGTTTTTGCGCGATGAAAACAATATATTCCAACTGACCCCATAAAATCTCCTTTCATCCCTCTAATATGTGTTTCCAACGTTTCTTACCAACGTTTCTTACCAAATAATCAATTTTTTTTTATAATTTCTACTTCAAAATTTTGTACCCAATCCTTAAGTGTTTACATTTCAAGAGTTGCGTAGTTCCTCGAGTGCCTTTTCAGAGAGAGAGAGAGAGAGAGACAGATTTCCTTGTTTTTTTAAATGCCTGCATTACATCAATAGCGAATCCATTGTCCTCGTCTTCGCTGTAAACATTTTCTCTTGAGGTATACAATATTCTCTTCCCACCAGCAAACAACTTTACTTTCAACATTTAGTGGTTTCTTTCGGTATTTGTTGGTAGTCGCCGTAGTCTAGTAGATTGTAAGTTGATTTATTAGAGGATAGTCCGTGATCCAAACCGCAGCTCAGACATCTCGAACAAAAGGAGACAAAAAAAAAATTCTGAGAGTAAATAAAATTGTTATGATAAGTTTCTTAAATCGTTCGTTCCGACTTGATGTTAAACTGGAGGTTCCGCTTCTCATTTATAAAATTAACACATACAATATGGGTGGTATGAAAAGCTAGGTTTCAAACCTGACTAAACGCTAAGTAAGCTATTTGGTAGTTGTTGCGTGCAGTTTGAGATATAATCGAATGATTTCCAAGATTTTTACAATAAACTTATAAGCGCAGTATGTTTGATTGCTCGTTGTGGCCACTCTGTTATCAGAGACAAAGTTGCCTGTCTATCTGCCTGTATATTTTCACAATATTTTACACGATTTAGTGACATAGATTCATGAAAATCACTCCGGTTCGATCAGCTTGGATTGATAGATGCCTGCAACCACAGATATGGTTCCTATCGGCGTTGGCGCATCTTTTATTTTTCTCAATTTCTGCACACTATCTCCACAACCAACTCCTTGGCTTTAAAATGCTTAAAGCTTTTTTTTGTTTATAAATAGTGTGAAACAAGAGTGTTTTATACAATTATACGAATCTAGTTAAATACCAATGCCTTTCAGAAATAAGTACAGTCTGGGAAAACGATTTCAATTTCTATGCATTCCGGCATATTTGGTGTATTGAAATCAATTTTTTAAATTTGAAAATACTTAACTTTTAATATAGCTTTTCAAACGTAAAATTCAAGAAATATTTCTTTCACGAAACAATGTTTGTCACTCTCTGTCTCAGTTCGAAGAATCTCATCAATAAGCCACTATTATTCGCCATTTAATAATGGGACGGACGGTAGTATCAAACTAAATAAAAATTTACCACAACCATATCATAGACTCAATAAAGACTCTTTATTTTTATTTATTTTTACTCTTTTTTCTCTCTTAATGTTAAAGTGTACGATTAGTAGTAGAAGTAGTAGTAGTATGGCGGCTAGACAGTGCTGTTAAGGTATGAAAACATTCTGTAAGAATATTTATTTATTTCTTAATAACAAGAAAATTAAAAATTATATTTAATTATTACGAACCACTTCGGTCAAGGCCGTATGTTTTGTGTAGTGCATTTTCTTTTTATTACAGTACCAAGGCTCACAAAAAACTTGGGATATACAGGGTGTGTCATTTAAAAGTTTAATTTAAAACTGCAATAAAACAAAAACGGTTTGAAATTTTGCCAAACTTATTGTTTTGTTGTGAAGTACAATTGTTCCGGTTATTATTTCATTCATACCAATTTTCTTGCACCTTTTCACTCGTATGGCATCACGAATGTTGGCCTTCAAATGCTCAATTGTATCTGGTTTGTCGGCATAACACTTTTCTTAAACGACCATCAAACGTTTGACGCAATAAATTGTTAGTTGCACTATCCTATTGAAACCAAACATCGTTCACCTCAATACTATGAAGAGCGGGTACTAAAAAATCGGTTATCATGGTCAGATAGGTGTCTCCATTGACCGTAATGGTTGCGCCGTCCTCATTTTCAAAGAAATGTGGGACATTGATGCCTCCGCTTCACAAGCCGCACGAAATAGTTGCTCATAATGAGTGCATTAGCTTTTGTGAGATCACGTGTGGGTTTTCTGAGCCCCAAATACAGCAATTTTGGTTATCAAGGTACCCACCAAGATGAAAATGAGCTTCAAAAAATGATTTTCTGTTCGTTGGCCCAATAAATCCCAACGTTGCTTAAGCGTAAATCGATTCATTATATTCAATGGAGGTAATATACTGAATTTTGCGACAGAACAGAATGATATACGAATTACCAGATTCGAAATAACCGATAGGTTTGCAAGAGCATTATTGCCAAATCTCAATCCAATAGCAATGAAACGAAACCTAAGCATGATTGGGCGGGATATGAGATATGTTATATGGGGCATGACCTCTTTAAACATAGGATTAGCAGATTGAAGAGGGATATCTTGTGAAGGCGTAGAGAAAACAGTGGATTATATTTTATGAAACTGTCCATGCCTGCACGTACGTAGGCAGAGATGGCTAACTCTGTAAACTTGAGGGTTCATAAACGTCATTGCCTGGGGGCATAACTTCAGAGAGAAAATTAATTTCAAAGTGCCTTGATGCCTAAACAATATTTTGGTTATTAAAATCGTTTACATTTCTTCTTATTTTTTAGATTTTTATTTGCTCCTCTTACCGCTTAAAGAATTCATACTTTTATCCCCCTGCACTCACTCACATAATGGTGTATGTCTGGTAGCAATACTCTGTAGTATTGCTGCTACCATGTCATGACATCGTTTTAAGTCAAGAAACGTCAAAAATAATGTCTATGTTTTTCTTCGCTTTTTTTCTTCTTCTTCTACTTCTTCTTCTTCATCTCCTTTGTTATTTTTATTGTTACTGCTGCTGCTGTCTTTGTTATTTCAAACAGTGTAGCAGCCGCTGAAAGAAGTAGTAAAGGCAATACGTTGAAAACCTGAGGAAAAAAGGTTAATCGTTGTAGTTCAAACGTAACATGCCACTAATCAAGTTATTTTTATCGAATACTTTGCAAAAGATGAAGAAAAATAAAAAAATCCACTTATAAAGTATAATACTTCAATGGCTAAAGAACTCAAAAATGTTTATTGAGCTTTTGGCAGTCAGAAGAAGAAGAAGAAAAAATTGAGAAAAATTAAATTAAAAGACACAAAGAGGTGGTTGGCTGGTTGGTTGGGTGGTGGTGGTATTTGCTTTGTTGAAAAAAATTGCTTCAAATTTAATTGGGCCCCTGCATGTTTAAAGCACTTAATTTTCAATGAACATTTAATGAATGAACTTCAAAGTTGTAAATAAAGAAGAGGCAGTTATTTGTAGATCAAAAAACGTTTTAAACGATTTAGTTAAAGGCTTAACATTTAAGCCCTGATTAGCCAAATGTCCACGGAACGTAACGAAACCTACGGTACGTTTTTAGAATACGAAAACTAATGAGAGCGATTACCGAACCGTAATGGAATTTTGGTAAGCATTTACATTTAGGCTGCCTTCCAAAATGTATCAATACAAAGTTTGTATGCAGTTCTACTACTGAATGTAAACTATGTAGATATGCAAAGTAACCAAACAATGCATCAACTATAAATCCGATGCCTGATTGCTTTTTGACTGTGTTAAAAATACACATTGGCGACGTTTTGAAATAGAATACATTATATATATTTTGTACAGCCGCATTATGAAACACGATACTTTGTTCAAACACAAAGCAACTAACATTTTGGAAGGCAGCCTTACTCTTCATATGCTCAAAACGAACTTTCATTTCGTTACGTTCCATGGACGTTTGGCTAACCGGCGCTTTAAAGCCTATGTTGTTCAATTTGAAAGTGATACATACACATAATTGGTCATTACAACCCTTCAGTCAGGATTACGACCTAGCTTCCCATACCACTTATGTTGTGTGTGCTAATTTCATACATGAATGGCGGGACCTACCGTTTAAAGTCTACTTAGAACGAGAAATTTTGGAGAAACTTTTCATGGAAATTTTTATTTACTCTTAGAGTTTATGCCAGAAATCTACTGAGAGGAAGTCGCTGAAGAAATATTTTTTCATAGTTTGTTTTGTTCAAGATGGCTGACCTGGGCTTGGGTTGTCTACTGTCACTACCTACAAGACTGCTGATAGAAAGTCGTCGAAAGAAAGATTTCTTTTCTTTATTTGTCGTTTTATTTGAGATGTCTGCTCTTTTCGAGGTGATGAACCTCGGGCGAACGTTACCTAGCCCACGAGAATTTAATGAATAAATGGACAATATTTTAGGCTTAGAGTGCTATTGCCTCTTCTTGCTTATCCTCATCTAATCACAAATAATAATTAGAGACTGAATAATTTATTTCTGGATTGAACTGAAATGTGGACACAACTCAACAAAAAAAAATGTTAGGTTAGATAGCCCATTGTGTTATCCAGTATGAGGTAAGCCCCCTTGTCGTGATCCGTTAGTGGACCTCGAGCTTCAGATGAAACCGGTCAGTTCCCTTAGTGACAAAAACTTAAAAAGCGATGACGTTTGTTCTGAAGTTCAAGATACTCGCATATAAGGTGTTGCTCCGATTCCGTTTCCTTCACATAATGACAGCTTCTGTAGTAATCCTGGTGGGGTAGGCCAATAGCGCAATGTTCCGTTAAAATTCTTGTTATAGTATAGGGAAGTAGTACCCTGGTTCTCCAGCAGTCCACTGCTGAACATAGCAGTTTTGAAATTCGGTATGTTAGACTACACACGGTTTGTTGAATTCCATGCTGATTATTCCAATTTGGAAAAGTATTCCTGTAGGGGCGAATACAGCCCCTCTACCGTCTATTCCTCAAACATCTCCGACATCTTTCGTGCCAGTTTATCCGCCTTTTCGTTGCCCTATAAGCCATAGTGGCCCGGAACCCATGTTAAATGTTAAAATGTTAGTTTTCTCATTCGCTTTAGAAAGAACTTTCTGGATTATCTGATGTTATTTCCCTTTATTTTTTGTTTTTTATTACATTTTTTAATCTATTTTGTGCATCATAAACTGTTTTGTATTAAAAAAACATATTCAACAGCCAATTTGTTTAAAAAATTTAACGTTTTTGCAAAGCTTTCACCAAATTGTGTTTTGTTTTCAATTCTAATTCTGTTATGTTCTCTCTTTGTTTAAAGAACTTTAAAGTTCAATAATTTGTTGTATAAACAAAAGCAAAAACGTTAATGATTTATTAGTTTTGAATTGCTTGTCTATTTCTATTCAAAATTCTATTTTAAGCAACTATTTTGTTGGCTAGCAAACAGGAATGTGAATTGCAAATTGATTTATTAGATGTGGAATGGAATTTAGAAAAAAAAAAAGAATTTGCAAATATTTTTACATACGCGATCACTAAACAATATTATTATGGAACGCACAACGAGCCATAGTATCGCCAATAAAATAAAATGATTGACTGTCCAATGATTGATTTGTTATTCCAAAAATATGGGGTCTCGATTTTTTGTGTTAACAATGGTCGTATCAGACTTTTAGCCTTTGATTGCAAGAGTTTTTAATGTGGCTTTCGACCTTAACAAACAAACTCTCAACATGCTATATGATAAATCTTATTTACCTACTTAATTGGTCATTCACAACCTGAATAACGGATTTCGGCCTTCCTGAACACATCCTTCTAGGCGCCTCTGCTTCTTGCGCGCCTACGCCAGTTGGTCACACCAATCGATGACAGGGCTTCCTCGATTTGGTCCTTCCAACGCAAACAAGGTCGTCCTCTCCGCCGACTTCCGCAGATTCCCGCATCAAATACCCGTCTCGCCGGAGCATCCTCCTCCATTGGAACGACATGGCCGAGCTAGCGCAACCGCTGGATGTTAATACACTGCACAACGTCTATGTCGTTGAGGAGCTCATACAGCTCACTGTTGGATCGGATGCGGAAATCATCGTCAACTCGCACTGGACCGAAGATCTTACGTAGGACTTTTCTCTTGAATACTCTCAAGGCTGCTGCATCAGTGCTTAATAGTGTCCACGCCTCTGCGCCATCAAGAAGCACGGGGAGGATGAGCGTCTTGTAGAGTATTGGAGTAGAGTGTATGATAAATCTATTGAAACTTATAGATGACGATTAAGCAATGGTATCCCGAACTTGGCTAAATTTAACCGAAAGCATAGGTGATGTTGCCTTTGAGGTTCGCTTTAATTTGTGGCTTATGCACATACACTTGCGACGTAATAAAACCCCTTAAGAAAAAGTCTAACATGGTCAAATCGCATGATTTCAGTGGTCAGTTTTTATAACTTCTACGATAGAGGGCCATGCCCTTAAATTGGTCTAGCAGAATATCCAATGTGGCATGAGTCTTGTTTTACGTAAAGCCAATCAGTTGAGACCATATATGGTTGGTGTCCAGATTATCTAAAACATATCAAAAGAAGTTCATAATCAGTAATAAATATGAACCGGTGATGCAGCTAATCCAAAATCGACACTAAATAGTGGCTCTTTTGGAATGCATTCAATCTCATGTGGTGCCAAATTCAATAATTTTATGTGTCCACGTACCCAAAAAAGGACTCATCGCCGAATATAAGTAGGTAGGTTGGAGTGGTAACTTTGATACCAAAAGCTCACTTGAGCACGCGAAGCGGCCCGTTGTGATGCCACAGGTGAACGCCGTCTCTGTGCTGCCCAAGTTCCTCCAAACCAGGGAAGAAGATGAAGTTGGTCAGCGCAAGGGCTGCACATTTAAAGCACGACTACTCCACGCTGGAAAACCAGCCAGAAAGTTTGATAAACGACATCAATGGATGATAGCTCCGTCAAGCTGAAGATAATTTTTCAATAAAGATGAAGGTCAGTTGCCATCTGCTCCAAAGCCCATTCTGTGAACACACAGCATTGTCTATGGTCGTTCTGGGTGATTTGGTAAAACAGACTGAAAAAATAAGAACTAATTTGATGTAGCCTTAGTCTAGTAGTGTGTTGGCTTGTTGGAAGTCAGCCAGTGCTTTAACCCTTAGCTCAGACCTCTCGAACTAAACGAAAACATATTTTTTTCGGCTACTTGTTGACAGCAATTTTTTGGCAAAATAAAATTGCCATGAAAAGTTTCTCAAATCTGTAGTTTGAAGTTGACAATAAACAGTAGGTACAAACTTAACACACACAACACAGGTGGTGTGAAAAACTAGGTAGTAACCTCGGCTGAAGAGTTGTATTGACCAATTATGTATGCATGCAAATAAAATGAGTCGCCATAGTTTAGTAGGTAGTGTGTTGGCTTATTAGACGTAATTCCACGGCTCAAACCACAGGTCAGACATCAAAACGAAATTTGGAAAGTTTTTCTTCGGCGATTTCCTCTCAGCAGATTTCTGGCAAAAACTCTGAGAGTAAATAAAATTGCCATTAAAAGTTTCTCAAAAATTTGTTGTTTGGAGTCGACTATAAACTGTAGGTTCCGCCACTCATGTATGAAATTAACGTAATCTTGGCTGAAGGGTTGTAATGACCAATTATGTTGTGTATGTATGTAAATAAAATGTACATGGAAATTCCACGTCTTTGAAATTACATGTCGTTCGGAATCGAGTCGATATTTCACAGCAGGTCCCGCTACTCAGAGATAAAATTAACATAAATGATATGAATGGCGTAAGAAACTAGGTTGTAATCCTGACTAAATGGTTGTAGTCGCCAATAAAGGAAGAAATTTATGCATATTACGCTTTAGAAGTGTAAGCTAGGGATTAGTTCTGATTACAAACATGGTCTTAAAGACATAATATAACGTTGTATGAGTACTCAGCTTAATGTTGAAGTAAAGATGGACGGATAATGGAACGTAAATATTTGCGTTGCTAAATACTTACGTTTTAAAGTTATTAGACTAAAGACAACGTTTTCACTTTTGTTGTATTTTTTTTTTTATTATTTTTTGTATTTTTTTTTATTGTTTAACGTTTTCATAAACTGGTATGCGAATTATTTTATTTCTCTTCTTGCTTTTATTGCAAATTAAATTCAATTACATAATCTAATGGAGTAGAGTCATCATCATCATCATTGGCAATTCCATCATAATAATGTTTTTGCTGATGTCTATGCTGATGACAATGACGATGACTCTCTATTGTATATGACAATTGTACGGGTATTACCACATAGAGGAAGGAAGAGTCAATGCTGTATAGGTAGGCAGATAGATAGATAGGTTAGCCAGCAAGAGTAGGTATGTATGTACGTAGATTTCTTGTTTATTGTTTGGCTAAACACAACAATTATGTCGTGTTCCATTAGAGAAATCACAAAACTTATGATGTGATGCGATGCGTTTGCGGATTTGAAATGTGTGTGCGAATGTATTTTTTTTTTTTGTTAATATTTTGTGGTTCATACCATCATAGTCATCATCGTCATCTCGTGGTACACAGTAAGTTTTATTAAATTGTTCAAAATTGTTGTTGTTTCTCAACAATAAACGCTTAATATTCAATGGCTGGTTAACAATTTACTTCAGCTTACTAGACTTCACTTCAATTCAATTCAATTCATTTCAATTCACTTTATTTTATTTGAAGTTCGTTTTGCTTATCTTTTCATAACAAGCCTTTGCTTTGCTTTGGTACTCACTGACTTGTAATTTTTATTTCATTCTCTAAAAATGTTCCTCTGTCTCTCTGCTTGTCTGTCTCTCTTATAATACATTTCGCCTTTTGTTATGACTTACAAGCTGAAGATGCAGATGATGATGAAGAAGAAAACACCCGCTAGTCAGGCAGCCACGCTGAAGTATGTGATTTCTTATGTGATTTGTTGTTCATTTTAGCCTGATCATCACTTCAATCTTTATACTTTAACCCCCCACCCTTGCCTATATGTTTAAAAACATCTTAAGAATCGGGTGTGTGCAAGTGTTATAAGTGATGGTTGGTTGTAGGTTTTATTGTTTGCTGGTGGAAGAGGCAAAAGCAGCAACAACAACAACAGCAATAATAATAATAATTTTATAAAGATTTACTTAAGTAATTGATGATTGGCAGAAATAGCAAGAAAAATAAGAAGTAAACAGAAAAACAAAAAATAAAAAAAAAGATAGAATTACGGAACAAGAATTCAGCCCTGTTGAGGAAAACAGCTTACCTTGCCATGAGTGGCAAAACTTACATTTTTATGGACGACTCCGAACGCCAGATTTGAGGAACTTTTCTTGGTAATTTTATTTACCTTCTGGGTCTTTGCCAGAAGACTGCTGAGAGAAAGTCAGCGAAGGAAAAATTTTTTTTATATTCCGTTTTGCTCCGAGGTCTGAGTAGGAACTTGAATCACGTACTCACATCTAATATTCCCGTCGCACAAATTATTAATAATACCTCCGCCTGTATGCCGTTATTATGCAACGAACAAGCAGTGTTTCGTCCACAACGATAATGACATAAATAGCCTTCAAATAACTTCTGAACAGTCTGTTATATTACTTAGCATTCGTAGATTTTGAGAAGGCGTTTGTTAGTCTCCCACACTTTGCTAGTTGGATTGACTTGTACATTTACATAGCATAACATGAATAATTGATCATTATAACCCTCCAGTTAGAATTACGACCTAGCCTCTCATACCACTCATGTTGAGTGTGTTAGTTTTATACATACATAAGTGGTGGGGCCTACATTTTAAAATCGATTCAGAATGACAGATTTTTGAGAAAGTTTTCATGGCAATTTTATTTACTTTCACAGAGTTTTTGCCAGAAATCTGTTGAGAGGAAGTCGCCGAAGAAATATTTTTTCATATTTCCTTTTGATATCTGACCTGGGGTTTGAACTGTGGCCGTACGTCTAATAAGCCATCACACTATTTACTAGACTACGGCGACAACTTCTTGTAGACTTGCTCCCTTAAAAACAGTAGATATTTTCAAAGTTCAGCCAGGCAAAGAAACTCTCTCACGATTTATTCGGATAGTCACGCCTCCCTTAAGTCTCTAACGAACATATTTTAAACATCTGTGCTTATAGATGAATGTCGAGGATATCTCCGGCAAATTACAAATCAGTCAGAAGTTCCGGAACATAGTGATATCGTTTATAATTGCAGGCCGGGGACGATACGGAGCTTGCAATCTCCGACATGTTACAGGGCATAGGCATTCCAATTGCCTGAGAGAAATTTAACATCGTTGTTAGCGGTAGGGTACGTGCAATATGCTAGACTCTGCCGTACACATATGGATAAGAAGAAGACCGTCTAAATTCTAGCCTTAAATCGCATGGCCATCCGTAACACAAGGGCGATTCTTAAGCGCCACTGTTCTTTTCAAAAGCATGCCGAAATACTTGGTATTCCGGGAAATGTCTCCTGCAGGAACTGTGGGTCTGAGGAGAAGGAAGAAACTGTCTTTTACCTTATCTGGCAGTTTCCTGCACTTGTCATAAAAAGATGGCGGTTTTTGACCTCTAACTTTCTGTCATTCTTACCGGAATGATCAAATATAAAGATTGCTGCAATAGTAAGATTTATTTTGGATTTGGGTTAGTTTTCAGTGATCGCCGTATTAAATATTTTTTGTGGTATAAATTGTGGCCTAAATGCTGTCCTAAATACTGGCCTCAACGGGACCACTTTCTTCAAAGCGGGTCTGCTACCTTACCTATCCTAACCTAGGCTTAGCAATGGCAGTTGGAGTAAGACAACGTTGTTTTTTCCTTCGGTTGCTCCAGCGCAAGGTATTCGCGTCAACAGTTACAACTTAACCTGCTCTTAGCAGTCTTCGGGCAAAAACTATAAGAGTAAATAAACTGCCATGAAAAGTTTTCCAAAAAAAACTGTCGTTCGGAGTCGTCTTTAAACTGTAGGTCCTGCTACTCATGCATAAAATTAACACAAACAGCATGAGTGGTGTGAGAAGCTAGGTTGTCATCTTTACTAATTGGTTACAATAACCAATTAGGTAAGGAAACTCTCCCTTTCTTTCACGGTCTCCCTCTCTCTCTCTCTCTGTCTCTCTCTCTGTCTCTCTCTCTCTGTCTCTCTCTGTGCTGAATAAACAAAAGCGGCCAGAAGTTTGAACGCCTAAATCACCTTTAGCTGTCGTAGTATATCGTGTAGAGTCTACGTTTTTGTAAGGTTGGGAATGGTGAAATGCAGAAAAATAAGAATGTTTATCAGCTCTAGCAACGTTTGACTGCTTTCTGAAAATATTTTCACCAGTGACAGTCTCCTGTCATTCCTTGTGTTTGAAAATCGGCCAAACTCCAGTTGACATGCAAATAATAAAATGTTGACAGAGACGAATTGGACACTGTCTAAGGAATACTGATGACAATATTGCGAGAGCAACTTGTGATCTACAGTGGATACGAAGAATACTTAGGAGAGGCAAAAAGATTTGGCATAAGATTTAAGCTTCAGAAAGGATTGCAACGGTTACATAAGATAAGAACAGTTGTTCTCCTTCATCTTTTGTATGTAGTTTCAAGACTCAGTGTATAAAAATTAAAACCAGAATTCTTTATTCAATTTACTTTCATTTTATAGAACAGGGCAGATAATAATAAATTAAATAACAATGAAAACATTTAACCAAAACAAATTTATTGAAGAGAATAATCGAGTTACTTTCTAATAATAAAAAAAAAAAAAAACAGAAATTGAAAACGATTCTTTGTTTGATTTTTTTGGAGTTTTTTTTTTTGCACTCACAAGTCAAACAAAAGCACTTTCCGAAAAGTATGACATGCGGAAGCCAGGCGATAAGAACACAAGCGCGTTTACTGCTTAAATGCGTCAAGTCATAAACAAAGACGCAGTTTTTTCAAATTATTTTCTTCATCAAACTCTTGCGTTTGTCTAGAATTAATTTCAAGATGCCAAGTAGGAATAGAAAATTTTAAGCAAAAATTTAAGCAAATTATTGTAAACTTAAAGAAGAAAGGAAAAAATTGTAATCAAAGCTTAGTTGCTAGAAGTTTTAAAGCATATAAGCCTTGAGGCTATGAGGAATGCTTAATATTTAATAGGGGGTTAAACCCATGAATGAATTGAAAGTTTTAGTCGAATATTAATTATAAAAACAATTGATTTTCTATTGCTTTCTTAATTATGTTCTTAAATTTCATTTCTTTTAATTTCAATTCTATTTTTTATTTAAGAATTTATTTTTTCTTTAGCCTTTTGAGGGTTAATTTGTATATGTGTATACCACCAATATTGTTTAAGGAACTCATAAATTATATTTCTTTGTTTATGTTTTTTTTTTTAAAGAAACTAAACAGTTTCGCTTTTTTTTTTTGTTTAAGACAAAAGCAATAATAACAGCAACAATCATAAAAATACCGGTTGAACTTGCCAGTGAAAAAAAGAGGAAAACCAAAGCAACGGCCACAATTGCCTCCATAATATAAAAAAAAACGTACAATAAAAATGCGTTTAACTGCCACACACAAAAACAAAAAAAAGCAACAAAATTAATGCCAAAATAACCACAAAAAAAAAAAAATTAAAAAACTATTTCCATCCGCATTTAAAAAAAGGCAACGCTTTTTTATGTACAAAAACTTAAAACGCATACTGTGCCTGTATACATATGTAACCAATACACATTCACTCTCACTATACTCTACGCACATACACTCCTTTGCATTTTAGTAATAACAACTGTACACGTCCTCCTCTCGTATATATACATAGAATACATGTACTTATACATATGTACGTTACATTACAGTGCATAAATATTTTGTGAATAACAGCGATGACATACCAACGAATATCGTTCAAGCTAAGCGGAATTACTCATACAACCGTATAAATTTGTTTTTATTAACAGTTACACTCCACTAATTAGTAACACACATACATACATAATTGATCATTACAACCCTTTAGTCAGGATTACGACTTAGCTTCTCACAACACACATGTTGTGTGTGTTAATTTTATACACTATTGGCGGGACCTACAGTTTAATGTCGATTCCGAACGACAGATTTTTGAGAAACATTTCATGGCAATTTTGTTTACTCTCAGAGGTTTTGCCAGAAATCTGCTGACAGTAATTCGCCGAAGAAATATTTTTTCATATTTCGTTTTGTTGGAGATGTCTGACCTGCCGTTTCAACTGAGGCTTCATGTCTAGTAAGCCAACACACTAGACTACGGTGAATAATTAGTAATAGCTTCCGTATAATCACCATCAGAAAGCTACTAATTCGGGAACAATTTAGAAAGAGTTTGTAGCAACTTTTGTCATTTGACATATATAAGGTTTTTCAACGGGGACTTCCGCAATTTGACAGTTGATAACGACCATCTTGTTGAAGCTATTCAAATTAGTTGGCATTTATAATGGGGTGGACCATTTAAAAGTTTAAATTTAAAAATGCAATCAAACACAAACGGTTTGAAATTTTGTCAAATTTATTTTTTTTTATTCGCAATTACAATTATTCCGTCTAGAAATTGGATATTATTTCATTCATATGGCTGCCGCGGTTGGCCTCACAGTATCTCATACGATCGGACCAATTTTCGTGCACTTTTTCGAGTGTATGGGATCGTATTTCGGCGATGGCATCACGAATGTTGGCCTTCAAATACTCAATTGTCTCTAGTTTGTTGGCATAATACTTTTCTTTAACGGCGGCCCACAGAAAATAATCCAACGATGTCAAATTGCAGCTTATTGGCGGCCAATTCACATCACCATTTCGACTAATTAAACGGCCGTCAAACGTTTGACGCAATAAATCGATTGTGGGATGAGATGTGTGGCCAGTTGCACCATCCTGTTGAAACCAAATATCGTGAAACCTCAATACCGTGAAGAGCGGGTACAAAAAAATCTGTTATCATGATACGATAGATGTCTCCATTAACCGTAATGGTTGCACCTTGCACCGTCCTCATTTTCAAAGAAATATGGGACAATGAAGCCTCCGCTACACAAGCCGCACCAAACAGCCACACGTAATGGTTGCATTGGCTTCTGTAAGACTACGTGTGGGTTTTCTGAGCACCCAAATGCCGCAATTTTGCTTATTAACGTAAAAGCCAAGATGAAAATGAACTTCATCCAAAAATTAGGGGTTTTTTTTTTTTTTTTTGGCAAAATCAACATCATCGTGCAGTTTCTCGTTGACCCAATACTGAATTTTGTGACAGAATAGAATGACATAACTATTGCGATATTCGAAATAACCAATGGCTCAAATTTAAACCGATTGATGGCCCACCCTATATATACAGATATAACTTTCAACAAAACGTGCAAAATATAAAATTATTTTTATCAAAATAGGCGTTCTATTCAGGCAAAGTACTCTTCGCTTCGTCCATTTTATGAGCGCAAAAATCTTTTTTCCGAGTAGACCACTATTCGTAATGTGGTGGATAAATTCGAGTCCACTGGTTCAGTAAACGATCGGCAAACATTCGTACGTCTACAAAATGCATTATCTGCCGAAAACTTCTTACTTAATTGGCCATTAACAATCCGATTAACGGATATCGGCCTGCCTTAACACATCCTTTCAGGCGCCTCTGCTTCTTGCGCGCCTACGCCAGTTGGTCACACCAATTGATAACAGGGCTTCCTCGATTTGGTTCTTCCAACGCAAACAAGGTTGTCCTCTTCGTCGACTTCCGCAGATCTCCGCATCAAATACCCGTCTCGCCGTAGCATCTTTCTCCATTTGAACGACAAGGCCGAGCCAGCGCTGCTGCTAGATGCTAATACGCTGCACAACGTCCATGTCATTGAGGAGCTCTTACAGCTGAATGTTGGATCGGATGCGGAAATCATTGCCAACTCGCACTGGACTGAAGATCTTACATAGGACTTTTCTCTCGAATACTCTCAAGGCTGGTGCATCAGTGCTTAATAGCGTCCATGACCATTTTACATGGATGTCATGTGACAGTCAGTGACAAACACTATGAGTTGTTGATTACCAACTTCTTATGGGATGAACTGAATGAATAGCTCGTGTCACATTGAATGTTCCGCAAGGTTGAGGGTGATTTGAGGGCATGGTCATCTTACGTGGATGTCATGTGACAGTCAATGCCGAACACTATGGGTCTTTGATTACCAACTTCTTATGACATGAATTGTAAGAATAGCCCATGTCACATTGCATTTTTTGAACGAGTGATTTAAGGAAAGCAATATGAACTTGTCACCGAGATCGTGCGAATTAAATTCAATTGAATGAATATCTCGTGTCACATTGAATATACTGCACGGGTGGTTTGAGAGCATGGTTATCTCACGTGAAGATAATATGAAGTGGTCACCGAGATCGTCTGATTTGACCATGTTAGACTTTTTCTTGTGGTGTTTTTCTTAAGTCTCAGGTCTATGCGAATAATTTGCAAACCACAGCGCTGCTCAAAGTCAAAATAAGCCATGCCTTCGGTGAAATTCAGCCTCTTTTATTTGTCAGAGTCATGGAAAGTTGGACATTTCAGATGCTCTCCTCCCATAGAAGCCATGGCGAACATTTGAACAATATTATGTTCTACACATAATGTCATCAATAGGTCTTGCGATGATATCTCTTACACACTTTGTTTTATTTTTAAATTTAAAGATAGGAAGACTTGGTTAACCCTTCATAACTAATTAGCTTGCATCAGCTTTAAATCTGATTAGTATACAGTTTAATGACTTTTGGAAAAATTGAGTGAAAAAAAACGCATTTTAAACGTAAAACGCTATTTTTTTTTTGTTGGTTGTTGTCCAAAAAAACAAAAATCGAAAGCGACTTTTTTTCGCATGATTTTACAAAATGCATTTATAACAGGTGACTAAAGCTTTGAGCAGCAGTTGAGGTGGTTGTTTGTTAGTGATTATGGCAGTGATTAAGGAATGCAGGCTTTCGATTGCACAGAAAACAAAAACAAAAACTGAAAAAAATAATTCATACAAGTGTACATAAATTTATTATGCCGGTTGGCCAACGCGCTATGCATTAATATGTAGTATATGGACTGGGTATCACAATCTACAAATACCTACATATATGGTTACAAAAACAATAACAACAACCAAACAACAACACACTGTAATAAATAAAATATGAGGTACAAATATTGGTAACCTTGCCTTTTACTGAAGGCCGTTCATTGTCACACAATGTGAACGAGTGCGTAGAAACTGATACCGAACCACTCTGCAACAAGCAAACGTGAAATCAATGCAACAAAAAAAAAAAAGCATTGAAAAGGAAATAAGAGAAATAAATGCCTACCTATACGGGGCCTATACTAATACCGTTTTATTAATAACGGCTGGCTGTTTACAGCTTAGTATGACGACTAGCTGTTCACGTTTAGTTGTCATTTGTTGTTGTTATAGTAGCTATTGTATCATAAAGTATTTCTATTGCATTGTCCAACATAAATTTTTATGGGATGGGAATTTTTTATGTTTTGCACAAGTATTTCTTTTCATGTTTAATTTTCCTTTCAGTTTTTTTTTTCGTGTGCGTTTACGGAAAAGCGTAAAACGTTGAAAATTTATTTTCACATCCCCACTTCCAAAGATTTATGGCCAAGCAAAAGGAAATTAAAATAAAAAATTGGTTTTAAAAATTTCCTTAAAGATTATCGTATAGAAAAACGTATTTTTTTCAAAAGCGTAATGAAATTTATTTTGATTCTGATAATAGAAGGTATAGTAAACATAAATCTATCTCTTCTTCAAGGTTCTATTACCAGCTGCCTTCGCTAACTTCTTCTAGAACTTAGATATGTAGTACATTACATACATAACGTAATTTTTCGATACAATCCTTCAGTGGCGGAACCTACAGTTTAAAGTTCAAACCCCAGGTCAGTCATCTCAAGCTAAACAAAATATGAAAACATATTTCTTCGACGACCAGGAGATATCTGGCAAAAACTGTGAAAGTAAATAAAATTGTCTTGAAAAGTTTCTCAAAAAGAATCTGTCGTTCGGAGTCGATTTTAAACTGTAGGTCTTGCCATTCATGTATAAAAATTAACATACACAGCATAAGTGGTGTGACTGAGGTCTTGTAATAAACACTTATGTATATACATACATATATATGTATATCGCCTGGTAAAAAGCATTACTTCCGTTTTGCAAGGATTGACTTTCATTTATAAGATTAATATCTTGTTGTGCTATGACTAATATTATAAATAAATTAAACTATACGATGAGCACCATTTAGTTATAAGTTTTAGGACCTGGTTGTATCTCAAAAAGCATACTAAAGACCAATTCTCGAGAAAAGAGTGCCGTAGGTATATACGTTGATAATTAAAAAAAAACTACCCCCTCTTTACTTACTCCTATAAAGTTATCTTTCCTGTATTCCAACAAAATGTACTGCATGAAAAAAAAAGAGAGACAGTGTGTGGATCAAGGCCTGATACCACAATGGCCAGATCATCTGCAAAACCATAAACCTGAAACCCACATTGCTGTGCCTCTTACAACAGACCCCTTTGAATAATATTCCACAGCAACGGTGAGAGAACACCACCATGTGGTATGCCTCTAAATTAATTCCCTTGCCATATGAGCCTCTCAAATAGTGGCAGTGAAAATTCTTTTGGTTAAAAGTTTATTAACGAACTTCGTAAAAGGTTCGCTTAAAATTAGCGATTTGTGCTTATTGAGAGCCCTAACAGCAACTAATAACAGGAACTTATTGAAGTCACCCTCAAACTTAATAAGGAGGCTTAGTGCATTACAGTAAGAAACGCCTGGAGTTATCCATACTGACATCAAACAGTATATTGAAATTCATCGAAGTCATAGAATTATGAAAGACATTATAGGAAAACCCGAAAAAGCGATGGATGCTTTGGCCATCTTAACTCAATTATTTTTTGAAAATATGTATGTATAATGTGACGTCATCGTAATGTACTAGATAGTGTTTATAAAACGAGACCCCTTGGTTTAAACCCCAACTCAGACATCTCGAACAAACACGAAATATGAAAAAAAAAAAAAAAAATTCGGCAATCATATATATTGGACCAAACGCGGTTTCTTTTTCAATTTGAAAATGTATTCTTGTAGGGGGGCATATATCCCCTCTATCGTCTTCTCCTCAGACATCTCCGATCCCTTCCGTGCCAGTTCGTCCGCCTTTTCGTTTCTGTCTACGCCACATTGGCCGGGAACTCAGTAGAGCTGGGTGTTGTATTAACGACTACGGTGTAGAGAATCCATGCAACTCCTGACAGCCTTTGATTTGACGACGTGGCATCCCAGCGATTTGATTGCTGTTTGACGGTTCACAAACATGATCAAGTTCATAGCAGGTAGGTTCCTGGTTTCAATCATACATGCAGCTTGTCCCGTAGCAAAAATCTTCGCCTGAAATACATTTGCCCGTTTAGGTAATCTGTATGACCCGTTCAATGCTAGTTTATCGGAATAGACCCTAGATCCAATTACATAATACATTTTTGAGCCAGCGGTGAAGATCCTTGTATCACCGCCACCTATGAAAGCTTTAATAATCCATTTTCCCGGGTGGAAATGTGAGTTTTGTATGTTCATCCGAAAAAAGTTTCTGGTACCAAGTACTCGCATTTAAAACCCGGTGGATTCGGCTGAACTTCAGGCAGTATAAAAACCTGCCCTATTGTACATGGCTTAAACATATCTGAGAACGTAACCCTCAGTGCAGTTCTAGTACCCATGTTTTGTAGAGACAAGATGACGTCGAGGCCAGCGTTGACTTTAGAGCAATCGTTTCGGCGACTTTCTCTCAGCAAATTTCTGGCAAAAATTCTGAGAGTAAATAAAATTGTCATGAAAAAGTTTCTCGAAAATCTGCCGTTCGGAATCGACTTTAAACTGTCCTGGTAGTCGTGGTTAAAATTAACACACAGAACTTGGGTTTTGTGAGAAGCTAGGTTGTAATCTTGACTAAAGGATTGCAATGACCAGTCTTTTGTTATCAACTCTGTGGAAACTTATGTAATATTTTTAATGGTGGAACAATTTTAACAATTTTGCTGCATTTATTGCTGCTGTTAGTTCCTTTGCGACATATGTATACTTTATCTTAATATCTGGTGCATAAAATAAACAAAAATTTAATTTCTTTCAAATTACGATGATTAGTTTTGAAAATAAATTTCAAAAACATTTCCAAGTGCATATACAAACGAGTACGGGTATGACTTTCATTTATTGAATAACAATTTCCTAAAATCAGTGGTATAAAATGGCAAGACAATTTTCAACGAGATAAAAAGTCTCTCTCCCCATGTAGTCTCTCCCCATGAAGTTATTCAATAACGCATTGAATGTTTATTTATTGAGGCAACGAAAAAAAAAAAACACAAAAATTTATTCATGCCACTTGAAATCACGATTTTTTAAATACCGGAAAACATAATTCAACAAATAGACGCACAAATTCACATACACACATGCATTATGTAATTGCAACAAAATGCAATGCTACACAGTAAAAAAAAATTCAATTCATTGTCAATGTTGTAACCTTACACTCGAGGAAAAAAGAATTGAAAAAATAACGAAAAACTTAAAAAACAAAAAAAAAAAAACTAACTTTTAATAACAAATAAAAACTATATGAGGAAATTGCAATAACAACAACAACAATAAAAGCAATAATAAAAACGCACTTAATGAACGATTGCAAGTCACATTAGACGTAAGCAATAAAAAAAACGCTTAGTACTCTACCGAAAAATAGAAGCAAAATCAAAGGCAGCAATAATTATAAACGTTTTTAAATTCAATAACTTGTCACTTATAATGTTTGCTCTCTCACTCACTTCAATCACTCACTCATGCACTCACGCATTTACTCACGCAAATAGTGCCAAGAATTTCAATCGTTTTTTTGATTTTTTTTGGAGGCCTGCAGCTCTAAATATACTGAGATACTGTAGCCTCCCTTCTCTCGTTTTCTATGCTCGTTGGATTATGTCTCGAAAAAAATTGTTTAAATTGTAACAAAATTGTTTAGAGCAATACAATGTCTTGGCAATAGCAGCACCAGCAGTAATAATATCGTATTTATGATTCTCAATAAATCTTTCTATTCGTACTTGCATCCAACTGTGAGCCGATATTTTCATAAATAAAATATGTGAAGTTGAACTACAGCAATAATAATAATAACAACAACAATAACAAAACAACAACAAATAAATAAAACCACTTAATCAAGTGCCTGCCTGTTTTCAGAGAGATAATATTTGAAACCCATGATCTAAAAGAATGAATTCTTACGATCTTAATACAGATTTCAAGCTACAAAGGAAAATGGCCATCGTGCACACTTCAATCGCCTACGTATTATTAGCTTCAGTATAGATTTCACAAACCCATGTTGCTTATGGTGTTGTGCCGGAAAATACCGAATGAGACTCAAAAGCACTTGCTGATAAATACCAGAAGTTTATCCGTGATTGCGTAGCAGGGTTTCATAACCGTACAGCAACGTACACTTTATTATTGGTCATGATAAGGTGCGTTAGCATGAAGACCATATGACCAAACTATGTAAGGTATTCACATAATGTTTCCTCCAATCCTTGGATCAATTTCAGAATGTTGCTTAATGTCAACAATGACAATTCTCTGTGTAGCACTTAATATACTTCCAAGTCTTTCCATCGGGAAAAATTAATGCCGCACAGGTTCGGAGAATGTATACCGAAGATTCATTCTCATTGTCACAGAGTCCAATAAATGAACAAATGCACCCTGAATCTACAGTGCCCTGTAAAAAGACTGATGGATAACTCAGATCTCCTCTTAATGTAGTTTCCTAACAAAAATTTTGATTGGCTCAAACCTACTTGGTTTGGGAAGAGTCTTTGTCTCGTTTTATCTTTTCGTTTCAAAAATTCGCATGCTTGTAATGTTAATTCCAACATCATTCTTTCAATGTAGAAACAGAATCTGCTTCTGTGCCCGCCATTTGTTGATCCTATTACGGCCTAGAAAACAGAAACTCTCTACATATTCGATTGTCTATCATTGAGCATTATGTTCTCTACGCTAATTTTGTTTATTCTCATAGTATTGATACTTACTACCTACTAGACCACGGCACTTTTAAGCCTTCAAGCATTGACAAATTTCAGAATGCTGCTCAGGGTCAACAATGACAATTGCGTGCCTAGTACTTGATATAAAACCTAGTGTTTCTTCTTGCGATGCATTAATGCCCCACAGGGTTAAAGAATCTGTTTCGAAAATTCATTCTTCTTGTCACAGAATTTACATGTTGGGTTCGCAAGAACCCTCATTCTAAGTAAGCGTACCCTGAGTCAACAGTGCCCTGTCAAGCCCAGGTTATTTCTCTATAATCTCATGCACTTTTCTTTCCTGAGAGCAACCTTTGGAAAAAGCCACCGACTATATTGTGCCTGAGGCTATGTTCTTGTCTGGTTTTAGGATACTCATACCGGTTAGGGCTCTTTGGAATGGTGAGGTACACCAGGGGCAGAGAGGCATATCCATCTTCATAGACGGGTCGAAATTGGGTGAAAGCGCAGGTGCTGCGGTTTTCTGTAAGGATCTCGGTCTTGAACTTCACTTTACGTAAAAGGATGACTGTAGCGTCTTTCAGGCAGAGATTTTTGGTATCTTGGAGGCTATTGAAACCGTAGCTAGTAGACCCACTTCAGATTCGGAATCTTGTATGATCTTCGTTGACAGTCAAGCTACCCTAAGGGCCATTGCGTCGGTCTGGTATAAATCACCGCTAGTTCGTGTGTGCAAAGACTTTTTAAAGACCTTTGAACCAGATCGAATCCGACTATGCTGGGTTCCGGGTCATAGCAGTATACTTGTCTACGAGACGGCGGATATACTTGCTAGATTAGGTTCACTTTCTGAGAACGATTTGATAGTTGGTCCTGATCCCCCAATCTGCCACTCTACAGCCTCATCACTGGATGGGTCAGAGCAGAGGCGTTATGGGAATGGCTCGGGATGTTATGGGTCTAGGTGTCTATGGTCTGCTATAGACTGTAATAGAATAGGTTTGCTGCTGGTCTTACATAAGACCTGTCTGAGGTTAGTTATTGCTTTCATTACAGGATACTGCGAAATTAGATCGCTGACAATGATCTGGAACTGATATCAGCAGGATTATTACAGGGTACTTTGCGACGAGGAGAAGTTTGAAACTATCGAACACCTGCTCTGTAACTTTTCAGCCCTTAGTAGGTTGAGGTTAAAGACCCTGCGCAGAGCCTTCTTTGAAGATTTGGACTCTTTGTAGAGAGCCGACATTAAAGCTCTCCATAGATTCATAGATAGGTTGAGCTGGTTGAGAAGTCCTAGGGTATCAATGTTGTAATTGTGCTCTCTTATGTGTTTGCGGTCTGGTTTTGCTTTCGGCTACTTATTCTTCCTTTCCTATCTCTTCTCCTTTTCTCCTTTTAAGACGTACTACAATGGGTCATTTTGACCTCTGAGAATTGTACTTGTCCTCAAACCTAACCTAACCAAAGTAGTGTGAGAAGCCAGGTCGTAATCTTGACTGAAGGGGTTGTAATGATCAATTACGTACATATGTATGTATGCAAGTAGAACATCAAGCGCTTCTGACTTCTTAACATTTACACCAGCCATAGCTACAGAAAACATTGCTGCACTTGTGTGTTTATAGAAAACATTAAGTTTAGCGCACATTAGAGTAGGATCCCTGAGAAAGCTCGATATAAATCAAGAAAACTATCTATTAACATCAAGAGCAATAAGTTTTGATAGAATTGCGAGATGCCATAGCCTGTCAAATGCTTTGGAAATATCTGGAGACACTACCTTGCTTTCAACAAATTGTCGGATGGACTGTGAGATGGACTCTGAGAGTAACGCCAACAAGCTTGAAGGATACATTCTTTTAAAGTTCTTACCTTAAAATAATGTTGTTTAATATTTTATTTATCATTCAGAAAAAAATAATAAAAAATGTTGAGGTACATGTGTAACATACGCATGCTCGATTAATCAGCAAATAACGACAACGTTGCTGCAGCAACTGAGCTATTGACTGTAAGATTAAGTGCGAACCGAAATGAAATTGAAAATTTTGGAATACAAGTCATAACAAATAGGCAGGCGTTACGCTAGTCTTACTCTAACAACATAAGAAACACAGACAGACAGACGGACAGACGGAAAGACGGACAGACAGACTGGCACATTCAGTCAGTGATTTAAGCAAGTCAAGTCAGACATAGAAGGCAAAGCAATGCAATTGAAGAGATTGAAAAGCACAAGAAAAAAAAAAAAACAGGCAAAACTGGCAAACCAAAGTAAAGCAATTGACTGTGACAGTGGCAGTAAAAGGCGTTACAATACCGGCCTCTATTTGTCGTACCGCCAAAAAACTCTTCCACAAACTAATGCAAGCGTTGGTATTGGCATACCACTACCACTACCACTGCCACTATAGCTGCTTACGGGTACGGTTATCTACACAAATAGTGAAGTTGGTTGCGCTTGGTTTGTTCGCTTGTATTCGCACTTGAAGAAAAAATGTCTGTAACGATTGATTTTGTTATTTCTACACTCCCCTCCACTCACTCCACCCCACCATTTAACAGTTTATAAAACTTGGCGGCGCATAATATTTAATTTGCATTTATTCGATACGTAAATTGAATTGAATGTTAGTGTTGGTGGTTGGTGGCAGTAAATACTTGCGTTTACTAATAACATGCATGGCAGTTGGGTGTTTTTCTGTTGTCGATATCATGTACTTCCGCATACCTCGTACATCGTACAGAAAAAAAACGTGTATTCAACTAATATTCGAATTTATTTGGTAAATTTGTGTAACAAGTTTGAAGTGGTTACGTTTAAAGAGTAATGGAATTATAACAAGCATCTCGATATAGCGTTTTAGTTTTCCTTAAAGAAAAATTTGTTTTTCATGATTAGTTTTTCTGATGGTGGCATATTTGTATGCCGGGTTATTAAAATGTTAAGGAAATGTTACTCTGAGACAATTAAATGATTGATAGGAATACTTTAATTAAAATAAGTAATTGGGGAGTACAGCGTTAAAAAAGAGTGGGAAATTTTAGCCACCGAAAAGTAATGTAATGCGCGTATGAGGCTCAAAAGCCATCATTCTATGGGAAGGTGTTAGATCCGCTTCGATATTTGTGAAATAAGTTCTTTTCCATGACTGCCGAAGATTTCTCAGGTAAATTTTGAATTATTCAAAGGTAGCTCTTATGTAGGTTCCGGGTCAAAGGAATATTGATGGAAATTGCAGTATTGATGAGCTGGTCAAGACCGGTACAGGATTCGCAATCGCCTGACTATAGAGTCAGGATTACAACTTAGCTTCCTACAACACCCATGTTATATGTGATAATTTTATTTGTGAATGGCGGTACCCACAGTTTAACTTCGACCCCGAACCACAATAACGGCAATTCAAAAATTTTTTTCTTATATGATTTAACAAATCGATATCCTTGTATGGATGGTATAGCTTGGTCGCTTTTATGGATATGCAAAGAACGCAATGCATTAAGTACACTTAGACATTGAGATATTGGCTCTTAGAAATAAAGCCTAAAAGGTTAACAGTGTCTCAAAAAGGCTTTTTAAAAGCTGTAATAACGAGAACGAATAGAAGACCACAGAATATCTTCTTATGTCTGTTCGGCACTTTTGTGCTCAAAAAAAATTTTTTTTTGGCACCTGAAAGTGACGAATGGAATGATTTAAATTCCTGACTATAAACTCTAGCAATCCAACATAAAACGATGGAAGAGGCGAAAAAGGGTAGTGGGCAATAGATTCCATCTTTTTCTATCCATTAGGAAATATTTGAAAAAAGGTTTTCACCAAACCTACGGATCGTGTGTCTGTTGTAAGATGATCGCTCCATCTTTAAAGAATATGAGACGAGTAAAAAACTGATGAATTTACTAACTTATTATTTTGGGTGGAATTTAGACCAATTTGGAATAACCGTAGTCCAGTAGGTATTGTGTTGGCCTATTAGACGTCACGCCACCGTTCAAACCCCATCTCAGACATCTTCAACAAAACGAAATATGAGAATAGATTTCTTCGACGACTTCTCTCAAAAAACAGTCATTCGGAGTCGACTTTAAACTTTAGGTCCCGCCACTTATGGATAAAATTAACACACACAACTTAAGTGGTGTGAGAAGCTAGGTCATAATCCTGATTGGAGAGTTGTAATGACCAATTATGTAGGTATGTTAGGCCAATTTTAAGCCTTTTAATTTTCGTATACTCTGTTATTATATACTCTTGTTTTAATTTTCTGATTATGTTCGTATATTCTTCCCAATTTTTCTTGTATCTTGAGAGCAAATCGCTGCAAAGTCCCTTCTTATAAAGCATTGTTTGATATTATAGCATTCCAGCATTCGTAATCAAACCAAGGCTTAACAGCTTACCTCATACTGGGTAATACAATGAGCCTTATGGACTACATAGGCCACCGAGTGAACTTGCCTGAGAACAGCAAGCTCTCCGCTAATCTAACCTCAAACTTATTCTGGGGCTAGGAGACTAAGATGTAATATGCTATGTGTTGCTAATGTGCGTTTAGGATTATCGAATGATGGCCTACGAGTATTTCGAGATGATGGTTTGTGCAGGGACCCAAACATCAATGACTTTAATTGTGGTTTAAACAACTTTGCAGCTGCTATTGTTCTCTTCATACGATCGAGCAAAACCTTACGCTTGTTGCTTTACTAGGACGCAAGCAAATCTTTGCTGCCACAGTTTGATGATCCGCATCAAGACTGATTGATGAATTTGCCACAATTAATTTGTTTGTTTTTTTTTTAATCAATAAGTTGTTTAATAAATCCATTTACAATATTACATAATAATTTCATTTAAAATCCCATTTTAATACGATTTACATACAATATATATATGTATTGTATAACGGTGATAATCCTATTTTATGTTTTAAGAGCTGCGAATTATTGCTGCAAATTAATTAGGGTGGTACATATTTGTAAGGAAATTATTGGGTTCGATAACAAAATAAAATTGAAAATATTTATAAATGGTTACCAATATTTGTATAATTTTTGTTTGTTCATAGGATTGGTAAAACCCTAATGCAAAGCCTTTAGGAACATGGTAACATGACGCCAATTATTATTATCAACATACTTATAGAGTTACAGACACAATATTGAGTACGTAGCAAATATAATATTTAAATGCCACTTGAAATAATGAATAAATATTTGTTAAATGATTCAATGTATCAATAAATGTATATGAATTTATAAGAATCCCACAGAGAGAGAGAGAGAGAAAGAGTGAGAAAGAGAGAACGAGGGAGTATTATAGATTCATTTGTGCAAATAATAATGTACGTATGTATGCATTAATTAAACTTTTTGTTTATATTTCTCTATACACCTATACTACACCAGTGGAAATCCGTATACATATGGTATGTACAGTGAGCGTCAAAAAAAACTACACTATGGATAAAATTCTAAGAATCATCAAACTCAATTTTTACCACTTAAGGAGAGTGTACCAAAAAATTTGTCAATATTTCGAAATTTTTTGTAATTTTTGTTTGTTTCAATTTTAAAAACTTGCAATGAAACAATTTTAATATAAAAATAACGATAATTTATTAATTTATACTTTTTTTTTTAATGTACAGTTCCTTTTGACGCTCATTGTACAGATGTATGTATGTAAACCATCATCATACTCTGGTTAATATCATTAGGGTTGCAGTTCATACAAGTGGCTTAAGCAATATTTAAGATTCTGTTGTTCTATTTAAATAATTTGTAGGTGTATGTATGTACTCTTGTGCCTGCAGCAAAGACCTTTTAAGTGTTTTTCATAATTAAGTTCGTTATTAAATGAAATGGAATAGAATGGAATATTATTATAATATTGCTTCTTTTGCAATGCTACTTAACATTGTTATGGTTACAAATAATCATCATATACATCCGTTAACAAATCTACACTGTATAGCATAAATGGAGGAACATGTGAACATTTGTTTTCATTTTCATTTCCCATGGAATCTACATGTTGAGCTAGAAATTGCTTCTATACTGAATACGAATGTCCTTTGGCTAATAATGCCTTATCAATAGACTTTCTATCTAAACTGAAACTATTCCTAGATAGGCTGATTAATGACTTAGAATTCCTCATATTGTAATGTCTCAACAAAAGTTTTGATTACCTTAAAATCACTTGGCTTGAGAATAGTTTTCCGTCTTTTTTTGCCTCCTTCGTTAAGCACACCCTTTCAAACATCCACCACCACTCATAGCAGAGTTTCTGGCCCCATCAACGGCACATAAGACCAATCACCTTCTTACAAGCTTGTCTGCTTTCTTATTGCCATGAATTCCTACATGATTTAGAACCAGCAGATGGTACTCTTATTTTGCCTACCCAGCCGATGCAACTTTTCCGGACAGTTCCACACAATCTTCGATTATCCTTAGAGGCCAGTGATCGAACTGCGGTCTTTCTCTACTTATTTCTTTAGGTATTGCTATGTTCTGTCTTTTGTTCCTTCTATCCAAGTTGAGTTGAGCACATCTTTCGATCGCATAGACTTACGCTTGAAAGATACCTGCATGGGCTAAGAATATTTTATTCGGGGACCAAAATCTTCTGCTCTTTTTGCAAGATCTGTTTTGACTCATCTGTATATCGCAAAATAGGCTCTCTTTTAAAAGAATATGCGGTTTTCGGATTACTTCATTCATTTTTGTTATTAAGTTTCCTATTCGGCTTCTGTTTTTCTTTACTCTGTTTCATTTTAATGCAATATTATCAGCAGAGACAAGATTGCCTGCAAACAACGCCTTCTATTTGAAATTTATTTGTTTGTTGTATAGCATACTGTGGTGAGGAACTTTGATAATAGAGTCCTACAATTGTTTGTTGTTGTTTTTAAACTTTTCTGAGATCCCAAAGTGCCGGACAACAACATTTTCTACGTTCTGTGCTCTCCTATTCTTACTGGTTATTACAACTTCTGCTAAAGTCGTTGTAAGGCATTCCCAAACTTTTTACCTGGATTCCCAAGAATCAATGTCCTACTGTATATTTAATGAAAATCGTGTCCTTTGCATAGCCATTAAGGCTTAGATTTATGTGGACTCTTTACAAGTTCTTTCATTTTTCCAATTTTTCCTTTGCAAATCAGAGCAGTCTGTTTGAGGTCAATTATTTTTACCTTAGGATAGAGATCAGAGATCAGCAATGAGTATTCAAAACGATGAGTAGATTCGAGTCATACTCATAATTTCTGATACTTATACGCATTCATACTTATTTTAATATCATACTCATACTACTCATATTTAAAGTTTAAAGTACTCATCATACTCATACTTAACAACACGTATGATGTTGTTGATTTTGACTCTCCATGACTCAACATATACACGAAGAACAAAATAAGTATGATTCGCGTACGAACACCACAATACTCATTAGAAGATTGTGTGTTTGCTTTGCTTGCTGTCTTTGTTTTTTCTTTCTTTCTAAGACTGCAAATTTTGATGAATGATTCGAATCACTCGAATCACTTATGAGTATTATAAGTATTTTTCTAAATTTATGAATCTGAATGAGTAGGCGTATGAATCAAGCATATTTCGAATGTTATGAGTTTGATGTCAACGTTGTACTCATACTCATTGCAACCTGTACTTATAAATCAACGTTGTAGTGAGTTCGAATGAATCAGAGTAGTTGAATTTCAATACTGTTGACTCACTCATACTCAAAATTTCATGAATACTTATGAGTAGCGAAAAAAACGATCCATTGCTGATCTCTGATAGAGATGACAATCTTAAGACTGCATTTGCTTGAATTAGTAGGGATTCTAACCTTACCAAGTGTCTTCGCTATGCTGTTATCTTCTATGTGTTCCTGTCCAGAAGTGCCACCGGAGGGTAACCGCTGAATGTTTCACTATTTTGAGAGAGATCTGTCTTTCTGGAACAATCCTTAATGGATGAATACTTACATACATACATAGTTGGTTACAATCCTTCAGTTAGGATTACAACCTAGACCCACTTATGTTGAGAGTGTTAATTTTACATATGAGTGGCGAGACCTACAGTTTAAAGTCGATGCAGAATGACAGATTTTTGAGAAACTTTTCATGGCAATTTTATTTACTCTCAGGGCTTTCACTAGAAATCTGCTGAGGTGAAGTCACCGAAGAAATTTTTTTTCATATTTTGTTTTGTTGGAGATATCTGATCTGGGGTTTGTACTGCGGTCTCACGTCTCATGAGCCAACACACTACCTGTTAGACTACAGCAACTTCATTAATGTGAATACTTGCGTTCAGTAAATATTTGTAATTCATTTCAAATTTAACGTCATAAAATGGCAATCTAAGTATCACATCCACGTATGCGTTTTTGTCTATTACCAGTCTTTAGTCAGAATTACCACCATGTTTCTCACACCACCCAGGTTGTGTATGTTAATTTTAATCACAAGTAACTGGGTTTACAATTTAACATCGGCGCTGGGCGACAATGTGGAAAAAATCATGTCAATTATAGGGTGGGGAAAATAAAAACTGAGATATAAAAATGCAAAAACGGTTTGAAATTTTATCGAATTTATTTTTTTGTTGTGAAGTACAATTATTCCAGTTAGAAATGGAATATTATTTCATTCATATGGCTGGTGCGGCTGGCTTCAGTTTTCGTCTAGTAAGCCGGTATATCGCGACGACCACTAATCTATATGTCAGCTAATTAGAAAACAGTCCATGTCAGACTCAAACATGTGGTCTCAATACTTCAATGAATTCTGCGATGATATTATCTGTAAATATGAAATCAATCCTAAATTTCCTATTGGTATTGATTTCTTTACAGAAATAAATTCTATTTATTTGTATGTGTATTTATGAAACTACGAATTGTATTGTTTAATTTGTTTGTTTGTTTGTGGCACTCAACTGTGAGAGTCTCAATGTTGCCAATATTTTTAACATTTTTTACGGTTCGCTTCCAAAAGGTGGCATTTATTAGTGGTTGTTCTTAATTTTTGTTTCCTGTTGTGTTGTGTCGATTGGTTGTTTGGTTGACTGGCGAACAAAAGATGACGACAAGATTAGCTTGGTTTTCCCTCAGCAAATGCTTTCTGAGGTGCAGCAAATACTTATGATTGTAAGTGTATGTAGTATAAACGTTTTTATATGTCAGATCAGTTCGTTAAAAGAGTGTGGTTATAAACGATTGTATTCAATACAAATTTTATGATTGTGACTCTTATTTAATTAGACAGTAATTAATATAGTATCTCAGAGTAAATAAAATTGCCATGTACAGCCTTTTAAATCTATCGTTTGGACTTGACATTAAACTCAAGCTCCGACCACTTGTGGATCAAACTAACTCGCACATATGGGTGGTGTGAGTAGCTAGGTTGTAATCCTGACTAAAGCGTTGTAATAACCGATTAAGAAATCAATTCGATATCAAAGCATACCGAGCACATGTTTACTGATAATAAAAAAACCAATAGATCTCTAGGTAGTATCTTAGAAATTCCAAGATTGGCGAGAGTCATTGTAATCTACTTGGCCAAGGGAATATGGTACAAAGGATAACTCAAATAAGACAAAATTAGGGGGGATAATTAAACCACTTGTATAGAGATCAGACAACTTTGGCTCGAAATGGAAGAAAATTTTGTCGGACCACGATGACTGGGGTTTATCGTAGAAATCTCAAGTCAGTAATAACATGAAGCTGTTTTATGTGCTTATACTACCGCAAGTTGGGAACATCTTACAACGGCTTTCGCAGAAGCTGTAATGAGGAGGAAGAATAGGAGACCACATAACATTTTCTGAGGCGATTGGTTCTAGGGAAACCTGAATTTATTGACGGAACGTGTCTAGCTAAGTGCTTTGGATGGAACCTCTACTTTCATTAAATGGTTTGGAGATATTAGCCAGTGTTACAGTTGAATGACAGAATAGGTATCCGTATTACAACAGTACCTCATAGTACCCAAGTACGCTATGTTCTTTGAAGCGACTACCAGTTTAACCTAAACAAACTAACCTTCTATTCCATTAGTCAAGTTTTTCCAGTAAAGCATGTGCTCTGTAGTAGTTACATTACATAACTGGCCATTAACAACCCGATTAACGGATTTCGGTTTGCCTTAACACATCCTTCCAGGCGCTCTGCTTCTTGCGCACCTACGCCGGTTAGTCATACCAATGTATGACAGGACTTGCTCGATCTGCTCCTTCAAACGCAAACAAGGCCGTCCTCTTCGCCGAATTCTGTAAATCTCCGCATCAAGTACCCGTCTCGCCGGACAACCCTCCTCCATTCCAACGCAGCTGCTGTATGTTAATATGCTGCACAACGTCCATGTCCTTGAGGAGCTCATACAGGTCACTGTTGGATCGGATGCCAAAATCATCGCCAACTCGCACTGTACCGAAGACTTTTCTCTCGAATACTCTCAAGGCTGCTGCATCAGTGCTTAATTGTGTCCGTGCCTCTGAGCTCAGTAGTAGTAGGTCCAAGAAAGATAGGGTTGCCATTTCTCGTTGCCTAGAACCAACACAGTCTGCGAAAATGTTTATGGTTTGCATATTTGATGTACAGGAATCGAAAATAATTCATACTCGTACTCCAGAGCTAGTGCTGCCTGATCTTTGCTGTTCGTTGGTCAGGAGTCAGCAATCAGGAGTCAAGCGACTTCATGGATAGATTATTTTGCGGATAATTGAAAGTATTTAAAATTAAAAACCGTGATAAAAATTTGGTTGTTTTCCCCCGAATACTCAGCCAGAGCTACGATAATTTAAGTTGTACGCACTGTACGAGCACGCTCACGTCTGGGCGCATCTATAATGAAACCAGTTTCACGAATTTCAGCAATAAACTTTGCATATACCGGGCACTGTTGATTTTTCTCTTTTGTATGACATGTTCGTGCAATTTCCGATCGATTATCTTTGTTTTGGTAATAAATTTCCAATAAATCCCAAGCGTTGCTCAAGCATAAATTGATTCATTACGTTCAGAATTTTTTGACCTAATAGAATGACATAAGTATTGCTAGATACGAAATAACCGATGGTTCAAATTTAAGCCGATAGATGACCCCCCCGTAGTCTAGTAGGTGTTGTGTTGCCTTATAAGACGTGAGGCATCGGTTCAAACCCCACGTCAGACATCAAAATGAAAATATTAAAAAAAAATTTCTTCGGCAACTTCCTCTTAGTAGATTTCTGGCAAAAAATCTGTGAAATTAAATAAAATTGTCATGGAAAGTTTCTCAAAAATTTTGTCGTTGGGAATCGTAGGTCCCGCCACACTCATCTATAAAATTAACACACACAACATCAGTGGTGTGAGAAGAATGACCAATTATGTATGTATGTATGTAGATGGCCCACCCTATGTATATAGAATATTGGATGTAGTAGCACCTATTGTAGAGCATAGACGTATAGAAGCGTAAAATTAAGAAAATTTAATGCTTTTGATGGTGGCAGCTAGAAGAGCTTTTTTTGCATCGAATATCAGTGAAGTATAAATGATGATTTCATTCTTTTAAGCTTCTGCAATTTGAAAACATTTGTAATTCTAAATGTATGAAATATCTTTGCATACAATACAATGCAATACGAACTTATATTAACCTTTGGAATATTTTCTGAATGCATTCCATATGAGCAATGTATGAACAACAACAGAACAACAATGTTGCTCAGATGTTGTCGCCTTCGCAATGCAATGCAATTTTACAATTGTTGTTACAGTTGCCTTGCTGGCTTCTATGCGTTGTCACTACTACTACTACTACTTCTGTTGTTACTACTGCAAAAATCGTTGTTTCTACACAAAAATGTTGCAGTTTTGTTTGCGTTGCAATTGTCATTCAAGCTGCCTGTCCGTTGACTTGAATTTCAATACCAAACAACAATACCTGTTAAGGTGTTGCAAGTCAAATTCTGTGTGGTGGTAGTGGGTTTGGTCGTCAGATCGGCTAACCGATTTGGTTGAATTGTTGTTTGCTCAATTGACTGAATTGTGGTGTTACATTTAAAATTATCAGGCTTTTCCTATACATGACTTACGGAAATTATCAGCGAGAGAGCGATACTTGATTTACACATGCTTTAAGGTTATTCCACCAGTTACTAACTATGCTGTTGGTTGTTGCAAATTATTTGTTAACATTTTTGGTTTTTTTTTTGTTAGCAACAGTTTTTGTTTATTGCAACAGATTATTGTAGCATTGCTGCTGTTGTTGTCAATTGTATGTTGCCTTGTTAGTAATCGTATGGAGCATGTATTTTAGTTTGAACGTGTATATACTTTTGATTATTATTTGTATGTTTTATATTGTATATCACAGTGTATGTGTGTAAGTGACATCAGGTTAATTGAAATCTATTTGTTAAACTAATTGAACAAAAATTGTCAATTTATGCGACAGTATATGGTAATATGCAGACTAATATTCGAATGGGGTTATAATGACTAAAAAATAATTTTTTTTGTAGTTCTTCAGTGAAATAAAGTAGGATAGACTTTCAGTAGTGACAGCCTTGTCTGCTGTTTTATATTTATACCATTTATAACAAGTCTTCCACCAGGGGCTTCCGAACATTGACAGTTGATAACGACCATCTTGTTGTCAAACTATTTACTTATCTAATTGGCCACTTCAAGCTTTCAGTCGGAATTACGTCTTAGCTTCTTACGCCAATTATGTTGTGTGTGATAATTTTATTCATGAGCGCCTGAACCTGCAGTTTGATGTCGACATCGAACGACAGATTTTTGAGAAACTTTTCATGGCAATTTTATTTACTCTCAAGAGTTTTTTCCAGAAGAAAGGGAAAGTCGCCGTTGAAATATTTTTCATACTTGGTTTTTTTTGACGCACCTACGAACTACGAGCTCGCATTGAATAAGACAACACACCATCTCCTAGACTACAACTGCATATAGACGTAATTGGTCAATACAATCCTTCTGTCAGGTTTACGAACTAACTTCTTACACCACTTACATATGTTGTGTGTGTTAATTTTATCTATAAGTAGAGGGACCTACAGTTTAAAGTCGATTGCGAACGACAGTTTTTTGAGAAGCTTTTCATGGCAATTTTTATTTACTCTCAGAGTTTTCTTAAAACATTTATGTTGTGTGTGTTAATTTTATCCATAAGGAGCAGGACCTTAAGTTTACATCCGATTCTGAGCTACAGATTTTTTTAGAAACTTTACAAGGCAATTTTATTTGCTCTCAAAGTGTTTGCCAGAAGTCTGCTGGAGAGGAAGTCATCGGAAGAAATATATTTTTCATATTTCGTTTTGTTGGAGGATGTCTGACCTGGAGTTTGTATCAGAGCCTCATGCCTAATAAGCCTACACACTATCTACGACACTACGGTGTCTGTCAAATTAATTGTCATTTATTTAGTCTGATTTTGCAAATCACCGTAAATGAATTTTGTTTTCAACATTCGGGCATTTTACGATCGTCATAATTATCTTACGGTGAAGACTATTCGCAATAAGCTGGGTATTTCTAGCCGACTGGTTTAGTCAACGATTAAGCAACATACTGGCGAAAGGCAAGATCTGTCGAAAAAATCACCACTGTACGGGAAACTGTGCGGGAGAATCCCATGCAGTTGATTTCTCGTTACTTACATGTACTCGGCCTTTCGCAAAGCAACTGCATATGTACCTAATTGGTCACTACAACCCTTCAGTTAGGATTAGTTTCTCTTCGCAGACCCAGTATTTAGCATAATTTGCGTTGTGACTTGAGCCTGCAGCTGTAAAAAATTCAAATGACTCAAGAACTAAAGGTAAACGATCATAGACAATCATGTGTCTTAGCTGAATGGGCTCTGGAGCAGTTGGCAAATTGATTTTAATTTTTATGGAAAAATTATTTCCAGTGCCGAAGCCCATTTCTGAATAAATGGGTATGGGAACAAACAAAGTCAACATAATCCATGCACACGGTCAAATTCAGCCTGATTTTTGCGCCAGAATTATGGGGTTTTTTAAGTCTCAGTTGTAGGCGCATAATGAGCAAACCACAGCGGCTCTCAAAACCAACGTAAACCACGCCTTTGTGCCTGATTTGTATGCCAGAGTCATGGAAAATTGAATATTTCGGCTGTGCTCTACCCATAGAGCCCGTGGCGGACTTTTGAACGATGTGATGTTCTACACATAATAGCATCAATAGGCCTTTCAAACGAATAAAAAATGTTGATGATAACTCACACACATTTGGTTTTATTTAAATTTAAAGAGAGGAAGTCACCGTAGTCTAAGAGGTATTGAGTTGGCTTATTAGACGAGAGATTACGGTTCAAACCTAGATCAAACATCTCCTACAATACGAAATATGAAAAAAATAATTCTTCGGCGACTGCCTCTCAGCAAGACTTCTGAGAGTAAATAAAATTGCAATGAAAAGTTTCTCAACAAATTTGTCTTTCGAAATCGACTTTAAACTGTAGGTCTCGCCACTCATGTATAAAATTAACGCACACAACATAAGTGGTGTGAGAAGCTAGGTCGAAATCCTGACTGAAGGGTTGTAATGACCAATTATGTATGTATGATCAAATTCAGTCTTATTTCAGCGTCAGAGTCATACATACATACAGAGAAGCCGTGGAGGACGTTTCTAATAAACGATATTATATCCCATACAATGGCTTCAAGTGGTCTTTCAAATGAATAAAAAATTTTGATCAGACCTCACGCACACATTGTTTTATTTAAATTTATAAAAATTGCCATGAGAAGTTTCTCAAAAATTTGCCATTCGGAGTCGACTTTAAACTATAGGTCTCGCCACTCATGTATAAAATTAACACACACGACATAAGTGGTGTGAGAACCTGTTGCGTAATCCTGACTAAAGAATTATAATGTCTAATTACGTATATAAATAAAATACCCATGAACATTTTCTCAAATTTGTTGTTCGGTGTCGACGTTAAACTGTAGATTCCGCCGCTCGTATGAGAAGCTAGGCCGTAATCCTGACTAAAGGCTGGTAATGACCAATTATGTTATGTTATAATAGGAAAAGCTTAGCAAAAGACTTGATAGTATTATAATATTTGATAATTTATAATTGTGTTCTCTATCCCGTTTGATATTTGAAACTTCAAATTTATTTCCTTTTTGAATTGTTTCCATAAAAAGTATGAGTTTCTCGACTAACTGGGGTATACAGCAGTTTGTGCTGAAGGGTATAATGACTTCGTTTCAGCTCAGTGAAGCTTACTTTCTTGTTTAATTAAAAACTTTATGCGATAATCATAGTTTTTTGCGAAATTTTTAATAAATATTGAGTCTGTTGTTACCCAAAAAAAAAAAAATTCAAACGAAAAAAAAACGACCAAAAAACATTCAATATTTCATTTAATTAACGTCTCTCACTTCATTTCTTTATAAACAAAGAAAATAAAAAAGAGAATAAAAAAAGAAGAGAAAAATTGAGTAAAGAACTGTAAAGGAAAAAATAAATAAAAAATCCACAAAAATTAAGATGAAGTAAAACGAAATCAGCATTTACACTCTGCAGACTTTTTAACTGTCTGAAGTGCATTTATTTGCTGTTGATATTGCTGTTGTTGTTGTTGTTCTTTAGCACACTTGAAACCTGCAACCTAACAAATACCAAAAATATGTACCCCAACTGGCTTTAAAAAATAATACTGAAGTGTACGTTTCTCTTTTTTTGTTTCCGTTTTTTTTTGCAGCGATACCCGTTGGCAACTGGACACCACCCGACATCGATTACAATGAACGTTTTACTTGGGAAGGTGCCACCGATATGAGTAGCAATTATCGCGATGCATTGAAGCGTGGCTTGCCATTTCCCATCTTAACCGTGGCTGAGTACTTTAGTCTTGGCCGTGAAGGATTTTCATGGGGTGGCCAATATCGTGCTGCTGGCTATTTTGCCAGCATAATGCTGTGGGCATCGTTGGCCTCTTGGCTGCTAATGAATTTGTTACTTATCGCTGTGCCACGTTACGGTGCATACATGAAGGCATTAACTGGCGCTCTGTTGATTGGCACAAATGTGGGTTACTATTGTCAATTGCCGAAGAGGCCATTAACGATTTACATGGAGGGTGGCCGTTTGGAATTTCATTTGGGTTGGTGTTATTGGCTTCTATTAGTAGCAGGTACGTATGGCAACATAAAAAAGTGCTTAAGCTCCTTAAGATATTTTATTTCATTGCTTTTCTCACCCTCTCTCTCTTTCCCTCTGCCCTCTTTCAGGTATTTTATGTTTCATAGCAGGTGTCTTAATATCCATCATTGATTTGGTATGGCCACATACATTCTCAACGGTATTGGAGGTTTACTATGGCACTCCGTACGATCGCCATGTCATCTTGGAAGAGTCCAGTGATGTGCGTTATCGCAAACGCACTAGCCGTAGTATAGAAGATCCACCTGGCTTTGGCTCACGCATATTACGTCGTCTTTCATCAAAGGCTCGCGATAACTCACACCTGCAACACCATCGCAGCAGTTCGGGCAGTAATATGCCTGTACATATGTCTAGCCATGTGCACGCACATCCTCACATGAATACGGGTGGTGTAGAGAATAAAGGATTCCAAAGTGATGTGCCAAAGAGTCCTTGGCGTTATCCGTTCCGACGTGCCCAACAGATACAAGCACATCCGATGCATATGCAGAGAACGTTGTCACAAGATTCAGGTTCATCGATGGGTTCGGCGGCCATACAAATATCACCGTTACATAAGCATGCACTGTCGAGAATGTTACCGTAAGTTTACTTTCTTTATATTTTCTTGAAAAATTTAGTTTTTTGGGTCAAAATGGATTCAGAGATGGGACTTATTGCATGAATATAATGAGTTCTGGAAGAATTTAACACTCATTCCAGTCATTCTATGGGAGATTGTTTTCTTAGATAACTTAACTCAGAGTTTTGAGGGGTTACTGAAGCACAGCTTGACAATAACAGAAGGATATTTGGAATCCAGTGGTGAGCAGACACGTTCAAGTTATCTCTTCTTGCTTTTATTCTCGAAAAGTTTTCATAATCCTACCATGTGACAAGCACGCTTGAAAATAACTTAAGGGATTCTCATTCATTACCTAAATCTCCACAGAAATGATTGTGGAAAAGTTATTGTGTCAAGTTAAAGTGACTGTTTAGTACGCATTGTTGTTTGCAGGTGTTATTGGACTGTATTTTGTCAAAAATAAATCTTAACCCTTTCCCTGTCCATGTTATGCACAAGCGTATGAAACCACCTTGCTGTGCATCACATGTGATCACATGCACATGGGTAATCGAGTTGTTAATGGCCAATTAAGTAAGTAAACAAGCCAACTCTTATATGGGTTCCGGAATATACGGGTATCGTCGCAAATTGGGCATAGATATTACTTACCCGTTTTAAGGGAAGCTTAGTCTCGTTGGCCGAAAGACGATACCAGCGATATTGATGGGGTCTGGTGAACACGATTAGATAAGAAAAGGACTGAATCACTTGTGCCTTAAAATCGATTTGGGCTGGTTTTTTATACTGAATGCTTAATTCGCCAGGTTGAATATTGATTATGTGTATATTACAATGGGCTTAAATGCTAGTTTAGGAGGGTTTCGTCACCTAATCAAACCGAACCTTACATTTGAAAACCAATACTCCATAAGTTAACGTCAAATAGCATTAGAGAAAGCATTGTAATGAAGTCGCCGTAGTCTAGTAGGTAGTGTGTTGGCTTACTAGACGTAAGGCCACGGTTCAAACCCCAGCTTAGACATCAAAACGAAATTTGAAAAAATATTTCTTCGGCGACTTCCTCACCGCCGATTTCTGGCAAAGACTCTGATAAAATTGCCATGAAAAGTTTCTCAAAAATTTGTCGTTCGGAATCGGCTTTAAACTGTATATCCCGCCACTTATGAATAAAATTAACACACACAATATAAGTGGTTTGAGAAGCTAGGCTGTAATCCTGACTGAAGGGTTGTAATGACCGAGTATGTGTGTGTTACAATTGTTCTAAGTGTTGGCCTATGAGGGACCTATTCTTCAAGGTGTCCGCCATTTAACCTAATCTGACAGTTGGAAACCAATATTCCTTAAATTATTGTCGAATAGCGATGGAAATGTACTAAAAGGGATCGTTTGCAGTAGCTAAGCTAATCCTTGTGTTTTGTGCATAATAACAAATCTCAAGCATGGTAATGAAATACACAATTCCGCGAAATCATAGCTTTCAGAGTGTTTGATTTGACTATACTTCTGAACCCAAAATACAGATAATATACATATTTGAAGATCTCTGTATTAGTTCTTGAAGCTGGTTTTAATAGTTCGTTAATGGCTTCTTAATCTCTTAGGAATTTTTTTATATTTTCAGAAATCCTCCTGTTAATCGCATAAGAGACTTGGATCACTGGTGATGATGATGTTCGAATACAGAGTTAAACCCAAACAACCCCCTTGCAGATATCATAGAAATGATGGCAAAATAAAGTTTTTCTAAAACATTTGCTTGCTAACATTTCTTTGTATCAATTTCTAATTTTTTTTTTTTAATTTTTATTTTTAATTTAAATTATTTAACGGACGTAACTTATTTGTGATAAAAATTTATGTTTTTTTTTTATTTTATAAACAACTTGACTTTCCTAATATTAAAAGAGGACACAAGATGAACTATTTGAATAACAATGAACACCAGACGAACGAATTAGTTTAATTTAGTTTAAGGTTTAAATTAAGTACAACAACAACAGCCATTTTAAAGCTAGAAAATATATGTATAAAATAATAATAATTAAAAAAGAAGAAATATTAAATGTTAAACAATAAAAACATAAGAAATGATTTAAAAAATATGATTGAAAAGAAAGAAATCTCAAGTGATGATGTCATTGTGATAAACCCTAAAAAAATAAAATAAAAATAAAAAATATTAAAATAAAATGGATACTTAAAAATAAAATTAAATTATTCTATAAATTATAATTTAAAAACGCAAAATATAAATTTAAACATTAGGGGCGTTGGTATTCATTAAAAATAAATTCTTGAAATTTAAATTCCAAGATGTATGGATTTTTGTTTTTTTTTCTTTTGGAGGCATGCCCGCCCCCTTTAATTATTATTATATATTATTATTAGCGGTATATAAACAATGTTTTTAATATTTCCTAAAATATTTTTTAATTATTTTTTCATTTATTTTATATTTAAATTATTTACTATTATTATTAATTAATTTAATTGTTAAACAAATTGGCTTTTAGCTTGTAGTAAGAATTTTAACGAAAATTATTTATTTTTTTTCTATTTTGCTTAACTTTTTAGAAAATATTTGTTTAAAGTTTCATAGCAGTTCGTAATTGTTGTGAAGCAGTTAAAAAGATAACTATTTTATTTATTTATTTTTATTAAAATTACAATTAATTTTAGATTTAAACAGAAAACAAATCACAAATTATTTTTATTTTTAAGTAGAGGAGCGAGCGTTATTTGTGTAGCGAAATTATTGTATCGTGTATTGAGGAATTCCTTACAACAACGAAGTAAAACAAAAGAAAACAAACAAAAAATAAATTATTAAACCTTTAAAACATTTGTTAATTTAAGAATGAATTAAAAAAAAAACAACATGCTTAAGAATAAAAAATTAGAAAAAAAACTTGAAGAAAATTGAAAAGATTTTGTTTTTTTTTAAACATAAAAGATTGTAGTCGCCGTAGTCTATTAGGCAGTGAGTTTGGCTTATTAGACGTGAGGCCCCGGTTTAAACCCTCAGGTTAGACATCAAAACGAAAATATAAAAAAAATATTTCTTTGGCGACTTTCTCTCAGCAGATTTCTGGCAAAAACTCTGAGAGTAATTAAAATTGCCATGAAAATTTTCTCAAAAATCTGTCGTTCGGAGTCAACTTTAAACTGTAGGTCCCGTCACTCATCTATAAAATTAACACACACAACATATGTGGTATGAGAAGCTGGGACGGAAGTGTTGTAATGGCCAATTACAATGTAAGTCTATAATTCTTGTGTATTGCAAACATGCAATCTATTCAGTTGCCCTCAATCTATAAAGGCTAATATCTTTTCCATTTCTATTGCCTGACAAACTTCAGTGTGTTGCTGATATCGTACTTACTTACTTACTTAATTGGTCAACAACCATCAGGAGTATAGGCTTCATATATACATAATTGATCATTGCATTTAGTTAGGATTATTAGCTTAGCTTTCTATACCGTCCATTTTATGTGTGTTAATTTTATCCAAAAGTAGGGACATTCACAGCTTAAAGACGATTCTGAACGACAGATTTTATTTATTCTCAGAATTTTTGTCAGAAATCTGCTGAGAGAAAGTCATCGAAGATATTTTTTCACATTTCGTTTTGTTCGAGAAGTTTGACATGGGGTTTGAAGCTTTTCCTCACGTCTAATCAGCCAACACACTACTTACTAGACTAGGCGTTTCCTGTATGTAATAAGTATTTTTTGAGCCTGCATTGCTCGTGTTAAATGACTTGATACTTTTCTTAGGCCACTTTGGAACAGTCTGATGCTGTAATTGCCTAATAAAAGTTTAAATTGTCTTAGGAGTCTGCGTCTTTCTTTATTGTCCCTTTCGCCGAGTGTATTTTTTTGAAATAATTCTTCCCACACCACAGAAAGGTTCTGACCCTGCTTGCTAATCTACTTGCTCATTACCATGAATTACCACATCACGTAGAATCGAGGCTGACCCTATTTCCCATGTCAAATATTATTCTCCAGTTAAGCTTATACAAGCCAAGTGCTGGGATAGCGGTCTAACTGAAATGTTATGTTGCTTTGTACTTCTTGTTCAATAGCATAGAATTCTGTACAATGGCGGAGATTTCTAATTGGTAGATACCCGAGAGTTTACCTATTGGTTCCGAACGTTTCACTTTGGGACTGATGGCCTACGCTACTGTCTTACGATTTGTCGTCGACCCTTTCTCAGGATGGTCCTCCTCTTAAACGAGTACGTAGTCTTCTAATTGCTCTACTGCCTCTTATTATCCAGTCTTGTTGTGAAGCATTTTAAAGTATAATACAGTATAATTAATCGATATGTTTGCAGGGCTCTTAACGAGGGAACTGCCAGTTACTCAATTTATGAGGTCATAATGCCTTTTGATGAATCTGGCGCCAGGTTTATTTCTTATTGTCCTAATCATAGTTTCCATAGTTCTAGTTCTCACTACCATATCTAACAAGCTTAAATCCAACAGTCACCAGCGCTACTGTAGAACAGGCTTTCGTTGCCACGGTTATACAAATACAAGCCAGTCTTTCTGTTTTATTCAAATCCTTTCGAGCGGATTCATAGGTTACAATTGGTTTGACAGTCGTGGTATACATTCAGTGCATTAATCCAACGCACGCCCAAGATTTTGTTGTAAACATTTTACATGTCTTTATCACATCTTTGACTTTCCTTGAAATGCTCTCTAAATAAGCCCTGCATGTCAGTTTACTGTCGTTTATATATTGCAGATATTTTTTCATTATTTTTTAATGATGTAACCACAACCAGGAATCGAATATTCATTCTTCTATTCCTCTTCTCATAAGTGCGGCTTGTCCTTAACTCCATTAACTTGTGTCTTCGAATCTAAAGGCCTTTTAAAATGATGTCATCTGTTTCAGACAAATTTATCAAGAGTTTAGCAGTCACAAAACTTCACATTAGTGGCGAAAGTAGTGTTTAGGCCACCCCTGGTTATCTTTTCATCCACTGCTTCTGTTTTCGCAGCTTGTGGGTACATCAACTCTCTCATCCATTCAAAGGATCGAAATTCTTTCTATTCAATCCCTGATTTCTACATTAAGGAAAGAAGAAATATTCAATTACATACATACATAATTGGTCATTACAACCCTTCAGTCGGGATTATTGACCCAGTTTCTCACACCACTTATGTGGTGTGTGTTAATTTTATACATAAGTGGCGTGACCTACAGTTTAAAGTCGACTCCGAACGACAGATTTTTTTGAGAAACTTTTCATGGCAATTTTATTTACTCTCAGAGTATTTGCCAGAAATCTGCTGAGAGGAAATCGCCGAAGAAATACTTTTTGTATTTTGTTTTGATGTCTGGCCTGGGGTTCGAACCCTGGCTTTACGTCTAATAAGCCAACACACTACCTACTAGACTACGGCGACTAGTCTAGTATTTACTCTTGAAATATTTTAAATAAACCGACAAGAGTTGTTTCAGTAAGTCTCCCTGCTCTATATGCACGTTGCCCTTTCCCCAATAGTCTACATCTGATGTAGATGTATACAGGTTTATGAAGTGTTTTCAATATAAATGATATGAGGCCTTCTTTTTTTCTCACCTTTGTCTGTTGGTATATAACCAAAAGCTAGGCTGCTGTGGTAAAATTTCCACTATGTCCTCTCTAGAAGGGCAGCAAAAGTTCCATCCATTCTCAGAGTTTTGTACGGTAAATATACGTAAATTGAAAATCATTGAATAAGTGAATGATACTTGAAACCACTAAATGGTTAACCTGATATATGTTCCTCCACTCTGTAAAATTATTTACAATATGCAACACAAGAAAGCTTAAACTCATGGTATTTGATTCACTCTGTAATATATTAGAAAAAACTTTTTAAAACATACTTTAAGGCATATTTTACATGTTTAGGGTTTCTAAAACATGTATTATTTATTTATAAACAATTTAATAACAAATTAAAAGTTAATACGTAGATAACTACATAAACCTACAGTTCAGTTCTAAAACGCTACTCATATCAACCTAAGGGAACATTCAAACTGTCCAATGCTTGATGTGGAATTTTATATGGCGACGTTATCGATCCATCACTGTAAACGGCGAGCACTATAGGTTGATGATTACCCATTTCTTTTGGCTAGAATTGGATGATCTGGACACCAATGATATGTGGTTCGAACAGTACAGTACGATGTGTCAAAAAGCCACATGTGATGTTGGTCGACGAGATCATGCGATTTCAACCCGTTGGACTTTTTCTAATGGGGTTTTTTTAAGTCTCAGGTATACGCGAATAGGCTACAAACACCAGTGGTTCTCAAAGTCAACATAACCGGTCATATGCAACCCGATTTATACGGCAGACTCATGGAAAATTGAACATTTCGGATGCGCTCTTCCCAGAGAAGAAGTGACAGATATTTGAATGCTGTCATATAAACATACATACATACATACAAATACTTACATACACATACATACATACGCATATATACTTACACATACACACACATGGCCTAATAGGCCATGTCACAATCTCTTAGTCAGTATTACAACCTAGTTTTTCACACAACTTTTGTTGTTTGTATTAATTTTATAGACGAGTGGCGCTACCTACAGTTGAAAATTGACTCTGAAAGACAGATTTTTGAGAAACTTTTTCATGGCAATTTTATTTGCTCTCACAGTGCTTGCCAGAAATCTGCTGATATGAAATTGCCGAAGAAATATTTTCTTCATATTTTGTTTTATTGGAGATGTCTGACTTGGGGTTTGAACCTTGGCCTCATGTCTACTAAGCCATCTGGCTGTCTATCTGTACGATGGTATGTTCTACACATAATGGCATCCACAAGTTTTTCGAACGAATAAAAAATTTCGATGATATCTCTTACACAATTTATGTTTTCTTCTCTGTTTTAATTTAAACATAGAAATCGCTTAATAAAAGACCCTATACTATATATTAGCCTTCCAGAGGTGAGTACCACTTTTGGGAAAGAAAATTGTTATCAAATTGACTTTGCAATCAAACGATTATATGGTGTGCTGTATGACAAATTACGTCATTATATTGGAACCAATTGCCATTGGTGTATGGTTGATTACATACACAACACACATACATAATTGATTATTACAACCCTTCAGCCTGGATTACAATCGACATATGTTGTGTGTTAATTTTATACATGAGTGGCGGAATCTATAACTTAAAGTCGACTCTGAGTCGACAGTTTCTTGATTTTTGCGAAACTTTTCATGGCAATTTCATTTACGCTCAGAGGTTTTACTAGAACACTGCTGAGAGGAAGTTGCCGATGAAATATTTTTTTATATTTCGTGTTGTTTCAGACCTTGGATTTGAACCGTGTCCTCTCGTCTAAGAAGCCAACAGACTACCTACTAGATTACGCCGACAACGTATAGTTAATTAATTGTTGGAAATAAAAATTCCATTAGCATGAATAGTTAGTGCCCCCATTCACCGTAATTCACAGTTCATAAACTCAATACAGGAATTAAAAAGCAACCAAAATAGCTACATTAAGGATCCCCTTAAGCATAATTGAGAGTAGTGAACAATTAATTTGCCAATGCATGCCACTGTATGCCAATGCATTTGCATTTGCTTCATTAACATGGAAATTCTCGTGCTAAATTCTAAGCAATTCTGCAAAAATTTATGTGCAATAAATTTAAAACTGAATTGAACGAATGATTCCTGGCGATGCAGACAACATTTTGAAATAAAACAAATGTTTCCGCTTCTGTTTCCATTTCCATTTCGTTTCGTTTCTGTTTATTAATCATTTGATTATATTGAGGCGAATACAAAAAGGGCATGGTAAAGCAATTGTAGCGAAATGAATGAACAAATGAATGACTGACTGAGTGACTGACTGAATGATTGAATAAATGTTTATTGTAAAAATATATACAAATATAAACATACATACACATACACAAACATACACTCATTTATTGCAATTTGATGACGAGTTACACAGGCACATCCATCACTGTTGTTTCGTTTGTTTTTGAGTTGGTTTTTGTTGTTATTGTTGTTGTTGCTTTAGTAGCAGTTTATTTTATTAAATACTGACTGCACAAACATTTTATAACAATAAATCTTAAATAAAAATCTAAAAGAATTGACAAAAACAAAAAACGATACAAAATATTGATGGAAACGGAAAAATAAAATAAACATTTTTTTTTTCAAATGCTCTAATATGTGATTGCAGCCAACTGTGTTGCAACAATGCTTGTATACCATCCACTCTTATTGTATAGAGGGGCCAACAATTCATAGAAAATTTGCTGTTATCGATGTCATTGCTGCTACTACTGTTGTACGAGTACATCAACAATGATGTACGACTTCATGATGGAATTTAACAATATGTACTGCAATGTTGCTGGTTTATTTAGTTTGCTTGGCATATTGTTGAGCTGCTGTTGTTGCATGCATTTATTCTTGTTGTTGCCGATGATGTATCTTCCAGCTTATGTGACAACAAAAATTCTACTTTTTTTGTTTATTTTTATTCAATAAACTAATAAAAATAATACACAATCAAATCAAAAGTAGAAATAAAGAAACGTTTTTTGTGAACAAAAAATATCTGGGGTTTTAGAAAATATTTTGAAGGGTATCAATAGGGTGGACCGTTTAAAAGCTTAAATTTAAAAAGTCCAATTATTCCGCTTAAAAATGGAATATTATTTCATTCATATGGCTGCGGCCGAGGTTGGCCACACAGTACCTCAATCGTTTGAATCACAGAAAATCGTAGCCTCTTAGCGGCCAATTGACATCACAATATCGTCACTTCAAAGTCACCGTGGTCTAGTAGGTAGTGTGTTGGCTTATTAGACGTGAGGCCTGGATTCAAACCCCAGATGAGGCATCTCCAACTAAACGAAATATTAAAAAATATTACGTCGGCGACTTCCTCTCAGAAAATTTCTTGCAAATACTGTGAGAGTAAATAAATTTGCTATGAAAAGTTTCTCCAAAATCTGTCGTTCGGAGACGATTTTAAACTGTAGGTCCCCTGCCACTTATGTATACAAATTAACACACACAACATAAGTGGTGTGAGAAACTAGTTCGTAATCTTGACAAAAGGGTTGTAATGACCAAATATGTATATCGGCTAATTAAACGGCCGTCAAACGTTTGACGCTATAAATCGATTATGGTATGAGATGTGTGGTAAGTTGCATTATCCTGTTGAAATCAGACATCGTTCATATCAATACCATAAAAAGGGGATGCAAAAAATCGGTTTCCATGGCGCGATAGGTGTCTCTATTGACTGTAATGGTTGCGTCGTCCTCATTTTCAACGAAATATGGGCCAATGATGCCTCCGCAGCACAAGACCCATCAAACAGTCACTCGTAATGGATGCTTCATTGCATTAGCTTCAGGTTAGACCACGTGTGAATTTTCTGAGCCCCAAAATAAGGCAAATTTTTTTTTATTAACAACACCCACCAAGATGAAAATGAGCTTCATCCGAAAAGATGATTTTTTTATGGGAAAAAAATATTTCCACCAATTTGTTTGTTGTTGCCTTTGTTTTGAAAATAAATTTCCAATAAATCCCAACGTTACTCAATCACAAATCGATTCATTACGTTCAGTGGAGATAATACACTGAATTTTGTGACAGATTAGAGTGACATAAGTGTTGTTAGATTCAAAATAACTGATGGTTCAGACATAAACCGATAGATGACGCACCCTATATAAAATAAAAGAAACATTTGCATATTTTTACAATATATGGTATAAAGACAATATGAAGTAACATTACTTGCTGCGTATTGAAGAATATTAAAAATGGGAAAATTTTTTCATTTTGTTAACACTAGTAACAGACATGACATGTGAATTAAATTAGGTTAGCAGATAGCTTGTCGTTCACACGAAAATTTACTAAGTGGCCCATATATCTCATTGTGTTACCCAGTGGGCGGTAAGCTCCCTTGTAAAGGTCCATCTGTTGTAGGTTTGAACCACCCCGAGCTCCGGACGAAACCGGCCAGTTTCCTTTGTGGCACGTTTGCCTTCATGCCCAGATTTTTAAACGTTCTGCTACTTAAAAACAGTTGACGTCTGCGTTGAAGTGCAGGATACTCACATAAAAGGTGTTGTACCCATTCAGTTTCTTCCTCATCGTGGCAACTTCTTCAGTAATCCTGGTGTGGCAGACCTACCTTGTTGGGAAAACTGAAAATAGCATAGCTGTCTTAATTTTTTTTTTCAATTTTTCAAACCATCAAAAACCATCGGACTTCATGAGATCAGGAAGTCGTGTGAACGCAAAAAATTGTTTTAATGGGTTTTTACCCTCGTTTTTAAAATACCGTTGGAATTTTACAATTATTTTCTCTCTGACTTTTTTAATAGCCGTCGTAATCTAGTAGGCAGTGTATTTATTGGGTTATTAGACGTGAGGCCACGGTTCAAACTCCAGGTCAGACATCTCTAACAAAACGAAATATGAAGAAAATATTTCTTCGGCGACTTTCTCTCAGCCGATTTCTAGCGAAAACTCTGAGAGTAAATCAAAAAATTGCCATGAAAAGTTTCTAAAAAATCAATCGTTCGGAGTAGAGTTTAAATTATAGGTCCCACCACTCATGTATAAAATTAATACACACAGCATAAGTGGTGTGAGAAGCTAGGTCGTAATCCTGACTGAAGGGTGGATTATAATGCCCACTTATGTATTGATGTATGAAAATAACTATTTTTTATTGGCCCGCGTTTGGGTACGGCATTTTTGGAGTCAGATTCATGCTATATTTACGGTACATGCATCCTGGTCTGTTTTTTTTTTTCTTTTTTTTTGAACACATACTCAATATACCTTCTAAAGGCATTCTATCTGCTTTCGCATTTCGGTAAGTTGTCAATGATATTACCGAGCGTGTTCCTCTCATATTTCCATTTAGCACACGCTGCTCATTTATTTCAAAGCGAGGATCGCTCACTTTGCCCATGCAGCGTAAAAATTGATGCAAATAGATTCGACCGGAAAGAAACTGAGTCTTCAAACATATTCTGAATCTATTTTTCTACACTGAGAATAAGTTTCAGAAAAATCACGATCACGGCGACAACATCCTTATAATATGCTCAAATCAGGTTTAATGATTACTTACATTACCATCAAATGGTGGCTTCGCAAAATAGAGTTGATTTCGTTACAAACTACTAGACTACGACGACTACAAAATGGGTAAAATGGGACTTTCCGAAAAGATGGCAAAAGCCGCCCCAAAAACTCCCAAAATCTCCTTATAAAAAGTAGAGCGACTGTTTTAGTGGAGTTACAACACCACGCAATAGATATCGATAGCTTCCTCAAACGATAAGAAACAGATAAAAGTCGTAATATTGAACATTACAGTGGAAAGGAAAATGACGATGTAAGTAGAGTTGCAAGTATTCTTGTACCCATAGAAATTTCAAAAGAAATTATTTCTTTCACTGTAACTACATTGAAATTTATTTTTCATTGTTTATTCATCCTTTGGTTAAAAGTGTATCCAGTAGTAGCAATAAACATTTACTCGTACTTGTACTCTTACTCAAATTGTTTTATTTACAAGAATCTCATCCATTTTCGTTTATTTAGTTTTAGTTGCGTTATTGTATCATTTTTTCTCTTTCTTCTTTCATATTCTTTTTGTTTCTTGTTTTACTTCAGTTTATTGTCTTCAGTTTAAGTTGTCATTTGGCTTGTTATTGTTGTATTGCTTTTGCTATTAAATTGAAATCTTTTTAGTTGGTTGTGATATTGATCGATGCAAATTGATAGCACGTTTCAAACCAATAACAAAAAAATGTGGAAAAATGTATGAAAAATGTATAAAAAATGTATAAAAAATATTAGAAACAAATACGAAATCAGTGGAATGCATTTTGCAATATAGAAAAAGGTATCAATTTCATGCAGAATATCCGTATAACACACAAACAACATCAATTTAATTTTTGTAAAACAATGAATACAAAATAAATATGAAAATAAATACACTTCACATCTTAGTTCTCTTTTGTATTTTTTTCATTTTCAAGAAGTAGAAGAATACATAGAATATAAAGAGTGGGCCATTAAAAAATTTAAATTGTGAAATGCAATTAAAAACAAAAACAGTTTGAAATTTTGCCAAATTTATTTATTTTTGCTGTGAAGTACAATTGTCCCGATTAGAAATAGAATTTTATTTCATTTATACAGCTGCGGCGACTGGCCTCACAGTACCTCATTCGATCGGACCAATTTTCGTGAACTTTTTCAAGTGCATGGAGTTGTATCTCAGCAATGGCATTACGGATGTTGGCATTCAAAGGCTCAATTTTCTCTGGTTTGTAGGCATAACACTTTGCTTTAACGGCGCCCCTACAGAAAATAGACCAACGGTCTCAAATCGCAGCTTCTTGAAGGTCAATTGACATCATCATTTCGCCTAATTAAACGGTTATCAAATGTTCGACACAATAAATCGATTGTGGCATGAGATGTGTGGCACGTTGCAACATTCTTTTGAAGCTAAACATCAATCACATCAGTACCATGAAGAGCGCGGACAAAATAATCAGTTATCATGGTGTAATATGTGTCTCCATTGACTTTAATGGTTGCGCCACCCTCATTTTCACAGAAACATGAGCAAATAATGCCTTCGCTCCATAAGCCGCACCAAACAGTCACTCGCAATGGGTGCATTGGCTTCTGTAAGACCTCGTGTGGGTTTTCCTAAATATGGCAATTTTTCTTATTAACGTGCCCACCAAGATGAAAATGAGCTTCATCCGAGAAGATGATTTTTTTTTGGTAAAATCGACGTCAGCGTGCAGTTTCTTGTTGACCCATCTAGCGAAGCGAAAACGAAGCTGATGGTCATGCGGCTTCAACTCTTGAACCAATTGAATTTTGTAAGGCGTCATGCCGAGATCATTTATTTTTTTTTTATTTATTTATTTAAAAGCTCCATACACAAGACCATATGTCTTATATTGCAGTATGAAACTAATTAACATGTAAGAGAAACAATGTTAACATACAATTAAATAACAATATAATTTAAATTTTACATAGTATAACAATTTTAGATATCAAAAATTACATACATGCATGATAAATACAAACATTTAGTAGACTTTCAGAAAATTATTACGTTGAAAACAGTTTCATAAGTTGTGCTTTAAATTGTCGTGCGTTACTTAATACTTGACAGCTGTAGGGGATCGAGTTCCAGAGAGTTGTTGCAAATATGTAAAAATGCCAACTAGAGATAAGGCTCTTGTACCCAAACGATCTTATTCTTCTACCTCTGCAGCTATTTGCGAAAGAGAGTCTATTGTAAAGATGCTCCGGCTGGCGGGTATAAATTATCTTGTGCATAAGTACCAAAACTTTTAATTTAAGCAGGCAATCAAAAGAAATTCCGTACAATTGAGCTGCGAACATTGAAATTCTGGTGCGTCTGTTTAAGCCGTATACATAACGAATAATGTTGTTGTAGGCAACGTTTAACTTTCTCTTACTAGAAGAATCACAATTAGAAAAAAGTTCACATCCATAAAGTAAAGTGGGAATTAAATATGTTTTCGCCAGAAGTATTCTTATCCTCATTGGTGTGCAGTAGTGAGATGACCACATAGTTCTTAGCATAGAGCAATATTTGACTTAAACTGGTGCATGAAATGTTCACTTCTTGAGAACGATGACTCTCAGCCACAGCTTTGACACTTTCGGGTGTACACACTGTACGAGCATACTCAGCTCTTGGCGTATCAACAATGAAACCAGTTTCATGAACTGTAGCAATAAACTTGCATATACCCGGCACTGTTGTTCCTTCTCCGTGAAAGGAGAAGGAGAAGGATTGTACAAATTCTGTACAACATTTTCATGCAATTTCCGACCAATTGTCTATGTTTGAAAATAAATTTCCAATCAATCCTAACGTTGCTCATACGTAAATCGATTCATTACGTTCAGTGGAAATAATATATTAAATTTTGTGACAGAATATAATGAAATAAGTGTTGCCAGATACGAAATGGTTTAAATTTAAACGGATAGATGGCCCACCCGTTTTATGCAGGATAAATAGAAATAAATGATTAAGTTGTGAAAGGCATTTTGAAATTTTCTTTTAAATCAAATGATAAGACATGATGACAGGACAGGTATTTTCTTATAACAAGGAAACAAAAGAAAAGAGAAAACAAAAGAAATAGGATTGAATTCAGGAAAAATCTTTAAAATAATTTGTTTAAAAGGGTTTGATTGATTTTTTTATGCAGCATTACATTTAATAACTTTTTTTTTTTAAAAATGCTACTCGAAATTATTATGAATATTTTGGAAAAAGTTGCAAATAATTTTGTAAAGGAAAGTTGCTGTGGTTCTAGCAATGAGTGCTGGTCATGAGTTTTTTTTTACTATCAGTTCAACTTTACTTTTGTCAACAGGCATTTGGCTGACGGTTCCTATAAAAATTTAAATAAAATCTGTTATTCAGATTGTGTTTGACAGCCTTCGATAACGGTTGGTTAGAGGACGTGTACCTGTCATCTGATACGGTGTTCAGATATGATTATTGAGCTCAACTTTTCATATAAAGTTTCAATTAATTATTGCTCAATAAATACGCAAATTGTTATAATATTGAGTAAAACTTAAAATGCAGCACTGTCATAAGTGTGTTTAGTGAGCAATTAACCGAACACTTTCTGTTGATATTTGACAACTCAAATGTCAATAACGACAAACAAACATTAATAAACTAACCAACAACACAAATTTTCGCGACAAAAAAAAAACAATGTTGTTGTTTACCAGCTGTTAAATGAATATTGAGTAAGCTAAATTGCGTATATTATTATGTCTGAACACTTAAAATATTGTACTCATACATACATAATTGGTCATTACAACCCTTCAGTCAGGATTACGACCTAGCTTCTCACACCACTTATGTTGTGTGCGTTAATTTTATACATGAGTGGCGGGACCTACAGTTTAAAGTCGACTCCGAACGACAGTTTTTTGAGAAGCTCTTCATGGCAATTTTATTTACTCTCAGAGTTTTTGCCAGAAATCTGCTGAGAGGAAGTCGCCGAAGAAATATTTTTATATTTTCGTTTTGATGTCTGACCTGGGATTCGAACTCGGGCCTTTAGTCTAATAAGCCAACACACTACTTACTGGACTTGTACTCAATAAACCAAATATTGACTCAATAAAAGTGTATATTTGAACATAGTATGAGACAAGTACAGTACCCGGAGGTCGATTTGACCCATTGATAACGGTAACCTGAAATATTAAAATTTTGTTGTACACCTAACAGGCTGAAAGTGTGAAAGCCATAGACATCATGGAAGAAGTACGAAGAGTCAATGTACCTCAGTAGTAATGAAATCCCAATAGCAAAATTTGATACTACAGTCAACGTAACTTACTTTAAAAATTAATGAAGTAATCTGGAAGTTGTATACGCTTTTAAAATTGCGACTATTTCATTGTATTCAAATTGGTCATGAGCGGATCTTGGAACAGAAGTTTTTGGTTCCAGAATGATATATTTCGAGTACATGGGGAAACTCACGGGAATATTTTTAACAGAAGTTTTTGTCATCTTAAGATGTACTCAATTCAACGCGGATAGGAGGTATAAAAGACGGAACATAGCAATACTATCTGACAGTAAGGCCGTCATTCGAACATTCGCGTCTTATGAGATTAAATCGGTGATAGCATAAGGCTATCTGAAGTAGGTCATATAAAATTACTCTTTGCTGGGTCACAGATTTATTGGCAATTCGCGGTAACGCGCAAGGATGAAGTCGACGTGGTCTAGTAAGTAGGGCATTGGCTTATTAGAAGTGAAGTTTAAATCCCAGGTCAGCAGTCTTCTGACAAAACTCGGAAAGTCAATAACAAATCAGTCGTTCGGAGTTAACTTTAAACTGTAGTTACCGCCACTCACGTAAAAAATTAACAAACTGGGTTGTAAACCTGACTAAAGTGTTGGAATGACCTATTAAGTAAGTAAATAGAGCAAGCATACGAGCTTGTGAGGCAAGGAGCTTCTACGCCGTTAATGTGGCCAGAACTCTACTGCAGAGTAGGGGCGTCAGTTTAGAAAGGCAAAAATTCTTCACAAACCAAGTAGGCTTGAGGGAATTGAATCTTTTGCTGGGTAAATTAGAATAAAACGAAATTTAAGACATGCATGAAACTAGAAAGAAATAACCAGTCTTTTGGCATGACACAGTTGATTTAGAGCATAATTATTATTCAAAATGGGGATTGTCTTTAGCTTAGCATGTAGATTCTCCCTAACGATTATTGCATCTCAAAAGGAAGCACCTGAGTGCACACAAGATGCTGGACAAGGAACTGGTATTGTTGACACTGAGCAGCATGCTGAGGTTTGTCAGGATAACAGGCGAGTCATTATAAGGTATGAGGTGAGTACTATACATTGGTAATATAGCGGTACTAAAGCACTTCTTTACCACAATATTTATTAACTATAATACATCCTAATAAAGTTATGAAAAAGGTCTGTACGATTGACAACAGAAGGCGAATAAACGCTCTCCGTACGAATGCAATAACTGCAGATGGAACAAGAGATGTGCGGAAATTGTATGTGATAGCCTGTAAATTTGCAATTTATAAATTTAGTTTAAACCTTTCAATTACAAACTTTTGTGAGATAATCTGTTTACGAATGGAGAATGCATCTAGAAATGGTTACCAACGCAGAAGATCATTTTTCGATGAAAATTAGAGCCAGCAGTTGCCAACTGCTTGACATCCTAGTCAGTGAGCCCACATTGTTTGTAGCTAAGCAATGGTGTTTTTACAAAACAGACTGTATAAATGACAGCTAGTTTGACAGGCTTAGTAAGTATGAAAAGATATTTCTTACGGTGACTCCCTGTCAATAGTTTTCTAGAAAAATTCTGAGAGTAAATGAAAAGTTTCGCATGGATAAGATTAGCATACACAACATAAATGGTGTGAGAAGCTTGGTTGTATTCCTGGCTAAAGTTTTGTAATGACTTATTAAGTAAGTAAGTCAGTTGCAACAAGATGACAGTCTCAACAAATTTTCTATATGTGGTAGTCGAATCGAATACAGTACTTTGAACTGCAAATCTGTGCTAATTTGGAGGAACTTATGTCTGCGGTAGATAGGATATACACTGCGAAGGTCAACTGAGAACATTTCTTAAAGATTCCGATTCGCTGGAATTTGTAAAGAAGAGTTTAGCGTGTTGGTAAAACTTTTTGACGCCGTAATTTAAGCAGCAAATTACTTTCCAAAAGACGTCAGCCAAACATCTCGCAATAGAGTCCGGTATAAGTGAATGACTGAGGCCCTATGTACTATTGCGAAAGAAGGATAATGTTTGTTAAGTTCCCGATTACAACATATTTGGCTTTCTCTAGATTATTGAAAGTATAGGGTGGGCAATTTAAAAGTTTAAATTTAAAAAAGCAATTAAAAACAAAAACGGTTTGAAATTTTACCAAATTTATTAATTTTTGTTGTGAAGTACAATTGTTCCGATTAGAAATGGAATATTATTTCATTCATGTGGCTGCCACTGACGGCCTCACGGTACCTCACTCGATCGAACCAATTTTCCTGCACCTTTTCGAGTGTTTGGGGTTGTATCTCGGCAATGGTATCACAAATATTGGCCTTCGAATATTCAAATTGTCTCTGGTTTGTCGTCATAACACTTTCTTTAACGGCGTACCACAGAAAATAGTTCAACGGTGTCAAATCGCAGACAATTGGATGACAATTGACATCACCATTTTGGCTAATTAAACGACTATTGAATGTTTGACATAATGAATCGATTGTGGCATGAGATGTGTGGCAAGTTACACCATCCTGTTGAAACCAAGCATCGTTCACATCAATACCATGAAGAGCGGATACAAAAAAATCGGCTATCATGGTGCGATAGGTGTCTCCATTGACCGTAATGGTTGCGCCGTCCTCATTTTCAAAGAAATATGGGCCAATGATGCCTCCGGTCCACAAGCCGCACCAAACAGTCAAACAGTAGTGGGTGAATTGGCTTCTGTAAGACCATGTGTTTCATAGATGTTTTTCATTCAGTAGAGTTTAATGCTACCGACCCTGACCGCTTACTTTCTTCTCGAGTTTTGCCCAGTGACTGCCCCAATGTTTGTCACTTTTATGACTTGTAAAATATGAAATAAAGAATTCCGTGTCCCTTCAACTGAAATAAAAAAAATAAAAAATAAAAAAAAAGCAGAGAATTTTTATGTTATTTTTGTTATTCAATTGAATAAAAATATTCTTTTTTGTTTTTGTTTTTGTCATTGTAAAATAATATATTCAAACTTCTTGTTTTATTTTATCATTTTCATATTTTCTGTTGTTTTTTTTTTGGTTATTTTTATTTTTGTTTCTGTATTGTTTTGTTTTTTTAAATATTGTCTCTGAGTTTTTTTGTTTCTTCTAGTATTTTTTTTTGTTTATTAAAGAGAAAAAGTTTTTTATTTCCATTTTTTTTAAAGTGTCGGTATTGGTGGTGAACGTGGGTGTACGTTTTTTCGTTCGTATTGTTTTGAGTTCTTCTCCTTTTTTTAAATTTTTTTGTTTGTTGTGATTGTTATTGTTGTTGTTATTGTTTTATATTCCAATGATTCTTTCATAAGTAAAATATAAACAATTTCATTCAATTGTTTTTAAAAGTAAAATATACGAATACAGTGTGTGGCAAAAGAAACCGTACCCGGTTGTCATGGAACTTTGAACAACGAATATAAAATTTAAATAGTCAAGTGAAGTAAAAAAATTTTTTTTTTTGCATTATATCGTTAAGATTATTGATTATTTCCTTTGATACTTTCTATCAAGCATGCTTGATGGCTGTAACAGAGAATTTCTGGACTTCAAATCAATTACAAAAATTAAAAGTAGCCGTTAAACACAAATGTGAACTTCAAAGAAACCTTTCGAGAGTGAGTTAAAAATGTTCATGGGTATATACACAGCAAAAGCCGAATTATTATTCTTTTTCTTGAGACCAACATTCAGGGGATGGCCCCCACTCATGCAGTGCATTGTGTTAGAATTAGGTAAATAGAAGGGAATATAGAATATGGAAAGGAGGGCAGAGGGAGTAGTGTTTATGGACATTAGATGTGAATCTTTTTTATATTGCAAGTAACAGGAAAGACCTCAGGTAGTGAGTTCCACATAAGGATAGTCGAGCTAAAGAATTCTGTATGCGATTCACTGGCCAATCGATCAGAAATGGATGTACTCTGCGAAAAAGACAGGTGAATTATAAGCACAAGTTTGAGAAAGGCTAGCTCATGCCTCCAATATAGGGTGGCACGAAGAACATTTGCTATATAAAAATGATTTATTTCACTAGACTCTTACAATTAAAATCCCGGATACTATAAAAGAATTCCATTCAAAAAAAGTCAGAGTATCTCAGGGCAGTACTTTTGGTGGTATTTTACATAAAAGACGTAGGCTTTATGGTCCTACGGTCTTTTAGAGAGGGATTACTTAATAGCAAAGGGATGATTTGAAAACGAATAGCGGCACTGGAGCGAAATTTGGACCCAGTATGAAATGTTTGAATCTATGGGGAAAAAGATGAAATTTTTACGGTCATAAATAAAATATGACTACTTTGCTCTGTTATAAGTAGTGACCCTTAAGTATAATTTGTTCATGCACTTCTGCTTGACACTGTTTAAACTCTATTCCATGCATGAGAGTTTCGCCTGTTCAGATATTGGAATTCTTTTTCAAAAAAAAAAATTTTCTTTCTCTTCAGCTTTGTTTTATTTTTATTTTATTTTTTGTTTTTTATTTTTGTTTTTATTTTATTTTTAATACAAACATTATTAACTCAAGCCAAACAAAAACAGATGAGTTTTACTTGTTTTTTCTTTTCTTTTACAATTTGAAACAATTTATTTTTCTTTCTCTTTCTCTGTATGTTTCTGAATATTTTTCTGCTTCTTCTTATTACATTTGTCCTTGCAATTACAAGAGGGAGACTGTCCCTCTTGCCTTTAATTTTTGTCAAAACAAACAACAGCAAAAAGGGTTTTTTCCATTTGGTCTTTCGACATTCGAAAGGATTATTAAAAAACTTTTAAATGTTTGCTGGCATGGCATTTGTTGTGTTACGATTTTATGTTTTTCCAAAAAGATCGTTTTTAATAAAATGAATTAAGTTTTTAAACTTTTAAAAGTTTATTGTAGGTTTGTTATTGAAAATTTTTGAGAAATTTTTGTTTAAAAAAAAGTATATGTCACACTTTGTGTGGTGTACTATTTATTAGAATTGGTATCAAAATGCAATATGTATATTGGATATATGCATTAATTTCTATCGTCTAAACGATAGAAGTTATTAGACTTTCTTAGTCTGTAACCGGCAGCAAGCCAAACTTAAAAATAGAAAGATTTGAGTAAAGATTTCATTCACTATAAATTTGAATAAATTTTCCTAAGATTTATTAGGGAAAGATAACCCTTATGTGGGTTTTGGGACTTAGGAAATTGCATTGCTGATGTGGTGGCCAGGGCTAGTAAGGAGCTCGTTAACTCAGACATGTTACAGGCATAGCTGTCAGATACATGATGCATTTTAGAACAAATCGTCAAAATCGTCAAAGACGTTCATTGAAATCTTAAAAAAATCGTCAGAAAAAAGAAAAATAAATTGAAAGGTTTTAAAAACAAAAACATACAAAGTCAATGTTTAGCAGCAATAACATTGCATCATCTATACCCATGTGTGGTGTAAATATTAGGGAGTCAAAAGATCTTGACGTTATGCTCATGAAAATTCTGTGCGATGTTCGCTAGAACTGACATATTTTTCAGAGCCTTGGTTTCTTAAGACGGTGCAATAAATACTTCACTCCATCTGATCTACTTACCATTTATAACCCACTGATAATGGAATACAACTCCCATGTATGGGTTGGCCCTTAACGTCTATTTTGAGGCTTCTCGACCGTTTACAGGAGAGGTTGTAGTAGCTCGTTAATCACGATAGTGTGTCCATCTCCATTGATTCATTACAGCATCGTTGCAATGTGGCTTGTGTTTCACTGTTCTATCGCTACTGCAACGGGTATTGGTCGAGCGAAATAAGGGGACTTGTTTATGAAAATCATGTATTCCTACGTAACACTCGTCTTTCTCGGCCACCACATCCGTACGTGGTCGATTGGCCAGTGTATCGCACATTCCATTACAGACAAAGTTCGTTTGTTAGGTGGATTATTCTTATGTGGAACTCCGTTACTGCAGAGATCTTTCCTGTTATTTATAGTATAAAAATATTCAAACCTAGTGTCCATAAACACTGCTCCTTCTTTCCTCCTTCCCATAACATATTTTCCTAGTTCCAACACAATGCTATCCATCCATGGTCGTACGAAACAAAATACTGGGACTTGGCTTTGTCCTTCCGATGGTAATACTAGAAGCTATAATCGAATTTTTAAAGTTGTCTGCAACGGCAAATGATAATTTATGCTCAACTACGATGTTGTTTAGGAGTTGTCATTTTTTGGCTTTTGAAGGATTACAAAGGCATAAAATACAGAAAAATCATCACAGGGATTCGAAAATAACTTAAAAATATAATAAAGTGTGATTTTTTAGCTATTATCTTTTTGGCAACACTGGTTTAAACAGCTCACGCACATTTCGTATTTTGTTTCACTGTCAAACATCTTCAGTTTGGCCTATAATTTCACCATGAATCGTCTTACAAACGAACAACGCTTGCAAATCATTGAATTTTATTATCAAAATGCGAGCTCTGTTAGGAAAGTTCATCGCGCGCTTCTTCCATTTTATGGTCAGTTTAATTAACTAAGTTTAATTAACTTTTTTTTTGCCCAAAATGCAAGAGCTTGACTTGCATGACATGTGGTTTCAACACGACGGTGCCACATGCCACACAGCACGCGTAACAATGGACTTATTGAGAGGCGAGTTCGGTGAACATTTTATTTCACGTTCGGGAACGGTCAATTGGCCGCCTAGATCGTGCGATTTAACTCCTTTAGACTATTTTTTGTGTTAAAGGTCATGTCTATACAGACAAGCCCACTTCAATTGACGCATTGGAAGGCAACATTAAAGCATTTATTCGTGAGATACCGGCTGAAATGTTGGAAAGAGTACGTCAAAATTGGACTAAACGGATGGACCATTTGAGGCGCAGTCGCGGTCAACATTTGCATGAAATAATCTTAAAACATTAAATTATATGGACCGTACTATCGATTCAAATAAAGATTTCATGCATTTTTCTGAATTTTATGTGTTCTTTTTTGGAAAATTTTTCTATAGCTCTTAAAAAATCACCCCTTACTTTACTCCTTGTTATTACTAGAATAAATTTCCAACAGTAACAACTGCAAAGCAAATACAAAGCTTAAAGTGGCTTTTAATGTACTAAAGTAAAGAAAATGATGTAAATTTTTAATTGCTAAAAATCGTCAAAATAAGGTCATAAATCGTCATGTCGTCAAAATGATATTTTTGGAGCTCAAAATCGTCAAAATGACGATAAATCGTCAAATCTGGCAGCTATGGTTACAGGGCATAGATATTCCCATTACATACATTATTGGTTATTACAACCCTTTAGTAAGGATTACAACCTAGTTTCTCACACCACTTATGTTTTGTGTATTAATTTTATACATGTTACATAAATTTAAAGCCGATTCTGAATGACAGATTTTTGAGAAACTTTTCATGGCAATTTTTATTTACATTCAGAGTTTTGCCAGAAATCTGCACAGAGGAAGTCGCCGAAGAAATATTCTTTCATATTTCGTTTAATTGGAAATGTCTGATCTGTGGTTTGAACCAAGGTCTCACGTTTAATAAGCCAACACAGTACCTACTAGACTATGGCGACTATTCCGATTGCGTCAGTTAAATTCGATGTTATTCACTTGTTTAGCAGGGTGGCTTAATTTCGTTGGCATACTTTGCTGGTCAGCTATTGATAGAAGAGGACCGAATTACTTTAATCGTTAAATCTCCTGCTCATCTATCGCACAATAGAAATTACTGCGGGCTACTTGCCTTTTGGTGTCCATGCCAAAAGACTTGACATTACGCCAAATGACTTCTGCAGGAGCTGTGGATCTGAGGATAAGTAGGAGATCGTCTTTTGTTTCGTGTGTCAGTGAATTACTCTTGCATATAAAGACGAAGGATTTTGAAGTCTCATTTGCTGATATAAAGATTGCTGCAGTGGCAAGATTTATTTTGAACTCAGGTTGCTTTCCTCTACGCATTGTTTAATGGTATCACAATGGGTTAAATGCTGAGTCTAAGTGAACCTCTTCCAACAAGGAAGTACCGCCACGTTACCTAACCTAACCAGAGTTCAGGAAAGAAAAGCCAAGCATTTCTGCATGTGTGTACAGGAGGATGAGCGTCTTGTAGAGTATTAGTTTTATCATACGAGAGAGATCTCTGCTACTAAATTGCCTATTGAGACCATAGTAGCAACTGTTGGCACCTACGTTTATCGTTTTTCTCAAATATACGTCCAATGAACATTTGGCCGACATTCCACTTACTTTACTAGGATTGGAATAACTCGGTATTTAAATTTTTAACGATTGGTCTGTGTTATGGATAGACACGCGGAAAGAATGTGGCTCCCATTTAACGATTTCTGCCGTGGAAGAGGAGACTATTATCTACTTTCTATGTCAATGCCCATCCCTTGCGAGGTGCAGATATAGGTTATTTGGCTCTCCAACCCTTGTCAGCTTGACGGAGCTATCGTCCATTGATGTCAAGGACATAGCATCGTTTATCAAACTTTCTGGCTGGTTTTCCAGCGTGGAGTAGTCGTGCTTTAAATATGCAGCCCTTGCGCTGACCAACTTCTCCCTCATTGGCTCGGAGAAACTTGGTCAGTACAGGGACTGCGTTTATCTGTGGCGCCACAACGGGCCGCTATGCGTGCTCAAGTGAGCTTTTGGTATAAAGCTACCACACTAACTTAACCTGTAGCTAAAAACACCTTTCTAATACACTACCTGCTTCAGTGTGATTCATATGACTGCCTATTGTCTTAAATCGGCGAAATACATCATCCAGAAATCCTCATGTGGTTTCTCAAGCAAAAGGAGCACATGTTCGTCAACTGTTGGGATGCATCTTTCACTTTTGGAGCCATTCTTTAGTCGATTGTGAGCACTCGTCTGATTTACGTTTTATACCGGCTAAGCTATTTACCGATATTTTCCAGATATTATAGCAATTGCCTCTTCGGACACTGATCTGTGCGGCTAATTCGCGGCCAGTATCGTTACAACTACAGTAATGCCACACAAGAGCGATGCACTGAATGAGTGTATACCAGAATTGTTAGGCCATTTGCGCCCTGTTGAGCTATTATTTAGGCAGGCAGAACGAATTTGAAATTAGCTCAGATGGAGCTTGATAACAAGCAGAGACTGGTATAGAGAATGTGGCCTGTGGCGAAGCTAGAGACTCTGTTGGATTTTAATTTACTAAGTATGGTAGTAAAGGTCACAACCATTAAAGATATTTTTACACACGTTTATCATGGGATTTATTAGATACATAATATCGTGATCTGACAATTCGAGTGACTGAATGGTTTCCTCTTTTATTATCCCTGAGACAGATGCAGCAAAGTCCATAATTTTGGGTAATGTCTTGCAATCGAGTTCAAGCAAGAAAATCTAAAAGCAGTAATTTGAAAGCGAGATAATCTTTTAGAGAGGGATGACTTTATGGTACGGGGATGATACGAAGCCAAATAGTGATACAGGAGCGTAGTTGGGAAAATCTTGGGTATATTCCAAGCAGAAGTCTACAGCACAGAGGACAGCATATTTCAAACTATCGGACAGTTAGGTTGGCATATCAAGACTTAGGGACTAGGAGACTTACTCGAGATTAGAATTAGAATTAGAATCTGAGCACTTTGAGCCTGAATCGATTAGTTTCATTACAATTTAATGTTCACCTCCTAAGAATTAAAACTAACAGCAAAAATGAACCCAACACATATGTACAACGTCTTTGTTAAGGATAAAAAAATCGTTTTTAATGTTAAATAAACTCTAAACTGTTATAATGTTAATGTTATAATGTTAATAACACTCTGTTGTTGTTATTAAAAAGCATTCCCAGTTTTTAACGCAACTTACATTGTGTCCAACATATTTTGTCTGTTAAACTGTTAAGATTCCCTAGAAAGTAAGGAAATGTTAGTTTACAGGTGTTTTTAAAATTGAAAAAAAAAAAAAAATACAAAACATTTCGAAATATTGTCAAATTTTTCTGTCACTCTCCTTAAGTGGTAAAAGTTGAGTTTGGTGATTGAATTAGAATTTTATCCATAGTATACAGTTTCTTTACTGTACTGTATATAAATAGATTATGTGTGAGATATTATATTTGCATAAGTATTTGTTTTAATTTTTTAACTTCGATAGATCGAATAAAAAACGTCGATATTTTATAGATGGTGATTAATAAAACAAACATCGAATTGTTTCGATGGATCGATAAATTACAACGAGTGTATGTGTATGATGTGCATTAGAGATGAGCGATATTTTCAAAACTGTGATTTAATTACGGTGATTGATAATTCACTGGTAACTACAGTGATTGAAATTGCCAAATAACAGTTACTAATAATGTCGTTCTTTCAAAATTGTTACATACTCAAATTTAATTCATTTTATTTTGAGCGAGGCAGAATTACTATTAGATGATGCTGATTATTTACTTTTGTCTTTCTGTGAAACTTAATTGTCAAAAGTCATATAAAAAAAAAAATTACATTAAAAATAATAACATTGATGACACCACTTTGATTTTGTTTAGTAGTCTTTTCGTAGTATGTATCATCTAGTTGTCTCTTTCTTACGACTTAATAAAATACGTTATTGTCATTATTGTACTATTGGAATACTGTGATCACAATCACTGTTTTAAAGAACAGTGATTAACAAATCACGTTCACTGAGAACAACGTTCTTCAAAAATCACTGGATCGCTCATCTCTAATGTGCATACATCGACAATATGGCTAACATTACAATTTCTTCTAAATGCATAGCATACTTTACGGGGCTTATATTCAATATATTGTGTTGGGAGGTGACGTATGGGCAATATTTTGTTACAAATAAATTATACGGTATGCATACATCTATACTAAGACACTAAGTATGGCCACCATTAAAATTTCTTATAAATGCATAGCATACTTCACGGGGCGTATATTGAACATATTCTAGTGGGAGGTGACGTATGAGCAATATTTTGTTTGAAAATAAATTATACACTCCATAGGCGTTTGTAAGCAGCCAAAAAACAAAGATAATTGTAGACTTAACATAAACAAATAAACAATATTTTAAACCCTTTAAAAAATATTGACAATTATTGGTGTGTGTGCGTATGTCTCTGTGTATTTCTATTTAAATTTTTTGTTAAACAAAAGGGAAATCGAACATGAAACAAAAAAAGTCACTTTAACAATTACCATAATTAAATATCAAAAACTTTTGTAGACTTTAACTCTCCTTTAACGCTTACAGGCCTTCCCTTTCCCACATAACGGAATATAGTACTCTGGTCTTAGTTATTAAACAGAGTAACACGCAACAAATTGTTTAATATTGTAATACAGAAAACATATGTATACAGATTACATGACCAACATGACGTTTTTGTTGTTTTTGTTTGTTTATCAAAATTACAAATGCATTACAAGGCAAATGAAAAGTAAAACTATAATTACCAACAACAAATTTAAGACAAATTAGGGCAACGACAACAACAATAACAATACCAACAATAACGAACAATTATTTAATGGTTTTTGGATAAAAAACAAAACAGAAATGAAACTTAAATCCACCAGAAATTGAAAAAATTGTTGTTTTTGCTTTCGTTTACCTAAAAACCCTTTTGAAGGTATTTAACAACAAAAATGCCCCAGGAATATGAAATTAATGTTTAATAACTCTGTTATAAATACAAGAAAAAAGCCATGATTCTGTAGTTGTTTATTTGTTTTCTTTTTTTTTTAATAACAAAACATTAAAGGCGAGCTCACTACATTAGTACCGGAAACCCAAAAACATGAATGAATGAATACTCGCATGATATAAAAGAGAACTTCAAAGTGTAAGAGAAAGTAACAGAAATGAAAAAAAAGCTTTAGCAGTACCATCATAACCACCATAAAAGAGAATTTTGATAAACGAATAATAAATGAATGGGCTTGAAATAAATGAACGGAGTTGTCTGTTAACATTTTTAAATTTAAACGAGAAATCCTCTTAATTAGGAATGAAAGGGACAAGCATGCCTGTAATTCGTACTTGTAATTAAGAGGTGGATTCCCCTTGCAGGCCAGAAGTTAGGCCCATTGTTACGAATTTGTTACAAATTTGAAAACACCTGAAATGGAGTTCGACAGAATACTTAGACTAGCGCGTGTTTGCATAACAGGGCCAATGATTTATTGGTCTTACGTCCGCTGCACATGGTAGTGAAGACCAAAGCTTTGGCGTCTATGTTATGTTATGTTAATGCGAAAGAAGTCTAAAATTAATTCCATTACAGAATTTCAGGACCTAACTAATCGATTATCCGATAGCTGCCTCACAAACTCTCCCATGGACAGAACCATTAGACTCTATGATTTTTGGATTTCTTCGCTATGAATGAAGTGACAAGAATGAATGAATCTTTTAAAGGGGGGACTATTTTGTGATATGCAATCATCAGGAATAGGAGGGGTAGTTTTTGCCCCCTGAAACTCGTAGATATCTTCCAAGCAGAAGTTTATGCCATCGAAAGATGTGTTCATTTACACTTCATTGGGAGGTACAAAAGACAGGAGATACTTAATTGTTCATTACAGTCCTTCACTCAGGGTTACGACCTAGCTTTTCACACCACCACTTATGTTGTGTGTGTTAATTTTATACATGAGTGGCGGGACTTACAGTTTAAAGTTGACTCCGAACGACAGATTTTTGAGACAGTTTTCATGGCAAGTTTTTGTTTACTCTCAGAGTTTCTGCCACAAATCTGCTGAGTGGAAGTCGCCGAAAACATATTTTTTTGAAATTTCTTTTTCTAGAGAAAAATCTTCTAAGGTTCTGAACTGTTGTCTCACGTCTAACAAGCCATCACACTACCTACTAGACTACGGCGACTTTCAGAACTTTATTAATCGATTATCTTACAGCTAACTCCCCAACTGTTACCTGGACAGGAATAGTAGACTCTAAGATTTTTGTAAGTGCTTCGCAATGAGTCTTAGTGACAAGAATGATTGAAGTAGTCTACAAGCTGCATACTCTTTTAAGAGAGGAATTATTTTGTGGTATACAGATGGGTAAAGAATTGATGTAGGAACGAGAAACTGCACGATGATGTCGATTTTGCCAAAAAAATATCATCTTTTCGGATGAAGCTCATTTTCATCTTGCTGGGCACGTTAATAAGCAAAATTTCTGTATTTGGAGCACAGAAAACCCACACGTGGTCTTATAGATGCCAATGCACCCATTACGAGTGACTGTTTGTTGCGGCTTGTCGAGTGGAGGCATCTTTGGCCCATATTTTTGGGAAAATGGGGATGGCGCAACCATTGCGGTCAATTAAGACACCAATCGTACCAATGATAACCGATTTTTTGTACCCCCTCTTCTTGGTATTGATGTGAACGCTGGTTGGGTTGAACAATATGGTACAACTTGCCACACATCTCATGTCACAATCGATTTATTGCGTTAAACGTTCGATGGCCAAGAAGCCAAGAAGCGAGAAGAAGAAGATTATTTTCTGTTGGTCCGTCGTTAAAGAAAAGTGTTATGCCGACAAACCAGAGACAATTGAGTATTTGAAGACCAACTTTCGTGATTCTCGAGATACGACCACATACACTCGAAAAAGTGCACGAAAATTGGTTCGATCGATTTGAGTACTGTGAGGCCAGTACGTGGGAGTCATATGAATGAAATAATATTCCATTTCTAAACGGAACAATTGTACTTCACAACAAAACAAAATAAATTTTTACAAAATTTCAAACCGTTTTTGTTTTATTGCATTTTTAAATTTAAACTTTTATATGGCTTACCCTATACAATGCATTGCTGCACTGTAATTCTAATATTACCATATAGCACAGTTAAAAGCAAGCAATTCCAAGGTATTTTTGGTTTTACAGTATTTACTCACAAATAAAACATTCCTTACCGATTAATTATTAACCTGTTTTCATTTTCAGTCCACGAATACCCTATTTGCTCAAAACTTTTTTGTTTAATTCGATAAAATATAAGGATATAAGGAAAAACAAGTTATTTTAAATGTTATTCAGCCAGTAATGCCTACTACAACACAAACAAAGAGAGACAGAGAGAAAGGGAACACGTCATAGAGAGTAAGAGAAAATTGAAATTTTTTCGTGTTGCTTGTTTGCCACAACACGAAAAGCTTTCTCTTTGTTTGTAGGATTGTTTGCGAGTGTATTATTTTCTTTTCTTTAGAGCACATTGGAGACTTTGTGTTGAGTTTTAACACACTTTCAACAATTTTTTTTATTTTGCAAGATGAGCACGAGGGTGTGTTGAGTTTCTGTGTGTGATAACAAGTGTATGTTGGTGTAAATGTACTGTGTTGTTTTTGTTTTTTCGTTTTGTGTGAAAAAAAAGTACACACGATGTCCTTTGCGTAGTTAAAGTTTTACCTAAAAATTCAGTTTTAGCTCATCCGTCGGAGTGTTAATGTATATAAAATAATGACGGTGTATTTGTTGACGTGCGCACCAGTGTTGCCATGTTGTTTATAATGTTTGGAAATAAAATGAAAAGAAAATAATTAAAAAAATTATAAAGAAAATTGAAAATTAAAATTTTTAAGAAAAAAACGGAAAAAAATGTTTAAAGAAAATCTCCTGTAAATTAAATAAAACTGATATGAAATGCATAAGAATGTATATGAAATGTATTACAAAGTAAAAAAGTGAAGTGAAAAAAGCAGCAAATTGAAGAAAATAAATGTATTTTATTTTATTAAATGCTTTCGTTTATGCTCGTTAAAATATATAAAATAATAATCGTGTGCGAATTTGTTTTGTTGAGTTTTTGACGTTATTCAGCATTTTTTTTCTTCGTCTTGTGTTGGCTTGTTGTGAAAATCAAGTGAAATTCTCGAGATTCGGTTTTTTTTTCTCTGTGACGTTTTGTTGTTGCTGATGTTGTTTCCGTGTTTAACGTGCCGGACATTTGTATGTAAATGGAGAATGTATGTATGTATGCATGTGTCATTGAGATGGTAGTTTGTGTAGATGTATGAGCGGCTATCTGTGTGTGTACAGAATGTTTTATAAATGAAAACAGTGCTTCATTTAAGAATACTGTGTCGTTGTTGTTTTTGTTATTGTATTTGCTGTTGTTGTTGTTAATGTTTTAGTGTTGGATTATTGTGTTTCACAGAGCTGGTGTTTAAAGCCTCATGCTTATTGTTGTTAACGTCAAGGATTACTTGAGGATATTTAACTCACTCACTCTCTCTCCCTCTCTTCCACTTGGAGATATACAAACACATGCATACGATATATACAGTGACATAGCAAAAGCAAACTTTGCTACAGACACAAACAGCATATGAAAGAAAATAAAAAATATGCTACAACAAAAACAATAATAATAACCAGCCATAAGTAAAGCGACACACAATTGTACATACCATAACAGTTAAAATTTTTATAAAGAAATTCGCATTTTTTTTTTCTTCGTTTGTTTGTTTTAATATATGCCGTTGCCTTTAATGGTATAGGCACAAAAATAATGTAAAATAAGAGATAGAGAAAAACACAACATTCATCAGACATCACTAAAACAACAATTAAAGCTGCAGCTGTTATACAGTGCATGATAAGCAAAAAGAAACGTTTAACCATTCATCAGGAGGAAGAAAATAAAAAACAAGTGTTTAATAAATGCCAGTGTAAACCCATTTAACTGACAAAAAAACAAACAAAAAAAAAAAAGAAAAATTTTACATTTAAATAATGATGGCATTGTGATAACAAAAATCATGATTTAATTTTAAAATGAATTTTTCATTCCATATCTGCCATATCTGTTATAAAAGCATATCTTTGAAATGAAATGAAATAAATGTTCTGAAATAAAGTGTTTGGGGGAAAAATTTTAAAATACATTTTTTAAATTAAATAAATCAATAATAATCTCTCTTTCATAATAATAAATATAAATAAATTCCTAAATAGAAATTAGTGCTAAATTATATCAAATAAATGTTAAATAATATTTACAAAAAAAAAAAAGAAAATAATTTTTATTAAATATTCAAAATGATTGTGTGAAAAATTAAAATACAACTTACAACTATCAAGGGAATATAACAGAAAATTATTACAAATTAAAGGTAAGCGTTTGATATGATTTATGAAAATGAAATATAATTTTCAAATTCAAATTCTCATGATGGTTAATAAATATTATTCAAATGATTTTTAATATTTTAAGCGGCATACTTCTAGGCACACTGATAAGGCAAACTTTGAGGAATACTTTTATGCTGTTGTTTACTATTAATTACAGGGCAAGAATTTTTTTCTAATAAAAAGTCCGTGAAAAATATTCTCATGATCGTTACGAAATATTGTTGTAATGGTCTTTAATATTATGCGGCCTACTTTTAGTTAAACTTTTAAGGATAGTATGTACTATAAGCTTCTGTTTATTATTATTTGCAGTGAAAAAGAAAAATAATTTAATTTTTTTTAACAAAAAATCGATAAAAAATATTCTCATGATGGATACTAAATACTGTTGAAATGATTTTTAAATATTAAAAGCGGCATACTTTTAAACGCAAATTTAGTTTAACTTGCAGGCATACTTCTATGCTGACATTTACTGTCATTTGCAGTGCAAGATAAAAATTAAAATATTTTCTTTAAATAAAAACTCTATGAAAAATACTCTTATGATGGATACTAAATACTGTCGATATGATTTGTAATATTATTCAGCATACTTCCAGGCAACCGGTTATGGAAATGTCTAGACATACCTTTTGCGCTATTGTTCACTACTAATTGCAATGAAAAAAATAAATATATATATTTTTCTAACAAAATCAGTTAAAAATATTCCATTGAGAGTCAGAAAACATTTTTGGAAATTATTTTTAGGCATACTTTTAGGTAAATTATTGGTAAACTTTTTTACGTACCTTGAGCCAATTGTCTACTATTATTTATAGAGCGTGACAAAAATCTTTATCATTTTTTAACAAAAAAACACGTAATGTACATTGTGGTGATGATTACTAAATATTGTACAATTGATTTGGAATATCAGTTGGTGTACTTTTGGTCAGACCTTTTTGGAAAACTTTTAGGCATACTTTGAAGCTATTTGACAGTGCATGAAATTTTATTTTTAGGCAGAATTTTAGTTAGACTTTTAGGCATACTTTAAGAATTTTTTACTCTTAATTACAGCGAAAGATTAACTGTTGAAATGCTTCTTTCTACATTATCAACTATTTAATCAATTTTTAAGAAGCACTCGCCTTATCGTACTAGAACTTACGCTTGAAAGTTGTTTTGATATATTAACAGCTGCTAAGCGATACAAAACATGTGTAGGAAATTCGCTATCAAGGTGTTAAGCCTGATGTCATCCTCATAGTTTGTGGATAGAGGAAGCAGTGCTTTAAACTTTTTTGTTCTTTTTAAAGCTCACTTAAGCAATTAAGAAATCGTTGAGCCGTGAAATAAATATTTTTGTTACTTAATCATCGTTTTTTTTTTTATTTATTCAGCATTCGTTCTGCGTAGTCATTAATACTGAATTTTCTTCAAATTATTTCGAAGTGTTAACATGCCACATACATACACAGATTGTTTAATTCATCAAGCATTCGCTCTCTGAAGGAAAACATGTAGTTTGGCATAAAAATTTATAGCGGGAAACAAGACTTAGTAACAAAAACTAAATAAAGTAATCTGGAAGCTGCAAAATGTTTTAAAAGGCAAACTACTTTGTGGTATACAGATGGGTCAAGAACGCATCTTGGAAGAAGGAGTTTTTAGTCCCAGAATGAAATATTGCGAGGCCATGGTTATCTTCCGAGCGGAAGTCTATACCACTGAAAGATGTGTTCAATTCAATTTGGATGAGAGGTACAAAAGACAGTATATGTACATCAATAGTATCTGTCAGCAAGGTCGTTATTTGAGTATCGTGAATAGTATGGAACTATCTGGGGAAGCTGAAATGGCTTTGTAGACATAACAAAATTACCCTCTGTCAGGTGTCAGGAAATTTTAGGCAATGAGCTTACAGAGGAGTTTGCGAGGAGGGGAATTTCCACCTCGTGTTTGGGAATGTTTAGAAAGGTATGCTGATTGAAGTTGAACATAAAGAGACGCAAAAACTTTACCAAGTGCGAATAAAACAATCAAAACTTTTGTTGGTAAATTACAATATGAAGTGACCTGAGTCATGCTGCAGACTATTCATGAATAACCTAAGGTTGATAACAGAGTATCATAGACTCAGAGTGCACTTATTTAGAATGGAAGCCCAATATGTAGATTTTATAAGGCCGAGAATGAATACATTCTTGGAACCTGTGGAACATAAATGCATTCCAGGCTAAGTGGGAACTTAAAATTGTTGACATCGAGCAACATCATGATATTTACCAGGGCAATACATACATACATAATTGGTCATTACAACCCTTCAGTCAGGATTATTGACCTAGTTTCTCACACCACTTATGTTGTGTGTGTTAATTTTGTACATAAGTGGCGGGACCTACAGTTTAAAGTCGACTCCGAACGACAGATTTTTTGAGAAACTTTTCATGGCAAATTTATTTACTCTCAGAGTTTTTGCCAGAAATCTGCTGAGAGGAAATCACCGAAGAAATACTTTTTGTATTTTGTTTTGATGTCTGGCCTGGGGCTCGAACCCTGGCTTTACGTCTAATAAGCCAACACACTACCTACTAGACTACGGCGACTTCAACCAGGGCAATAGGTTTGTAAAATATATTATAGAGATACCTTATAAAGGGATACCTTTAAGGAGAGTACAATAGATTATGTACAATAGATTGTCTAAGGCACCTCTTCAGGATTTTAATAATAATAAAAATAAAACAGTGGTTATTCCAATGAAATTCCCTTACAGCCTAAGCACTAGTGTTGAGAATTCCGGGATCCCGGGGTCCCGAAATCCCGGGATCCCGCAGTTTTTAACAATTCCAAAATCCTGGGATTGAGCACGTAATCCCGGGATTTGACTTTTTAAGCCGCAATGAAAAAAATCGTATATTAGAACTCTCACTAATTCGAATTTCCAGAAATTAAAATCTGTTGTTTCAATGCATTAACCGCTCTGAAATTAGAAACAAAACTTCAAATTACGATTTTTTTTTGAGATGTAAACACTTAAATTTTCCACAGTTGAAAATAAAAACAAAAAGGTGATTCACCAAGAATAGGATGTTGTTTATAGTTTGTTGTTGATTAATGTCAGTAGCACATATTAATGCTATATTTTTGCTTATTTCAAAAATACTGTTAAAATTACTGAAAATTTCATCAAAAATATAATGGCTTCATACGTGGACTATGAAAAATAAAGTAATTCTACTGTTTGGAAACATTTCTTACGAGAAGAAAAAGGCCAGACAGCGATGAGTAAGTATGCCGACTGCAAAAAGATTTTAAAAATTGGAGGTGGCTCAACGAAAGGTCTCCATACGCATCTACTTTCGGCCCATAAAATTGACCTCACAACAGCCAGTAATTCGGCAAAATCACCAGAAGTAGATGAACCACCAACAAAAAAAACTAAACCATTAACCAAGTATTTTCCTATGCTGGGGCTAGAAGACAAATCACTTTCTGCTACACTTGCACGACTAACAGCCCTTGATGGGATTTAACGTTATATGCCGCTCTAGTGACTTACGTGCAGGTCTTACAGCAACGGTATTTAAAAGTTTACCTACGACTGTCAACACAGTCGGCCAAATGGTTGTAGATTACAGCAACAAAATAATATATTCTATAATCACTGAAATAGCTCACAAAAAACCCTGAATTCGGTGTGGGAGAAAGGTATTCCTTATCTTTTGATGAATGGACATCACTACGTAATCGTCGATACTTGAATATTAATTTACATGCACAGAACTGTCAGTTCTAGAGTTTAGGGTGAAATGCTCTTGTTTGAAAATGGAGGAACACGTGATGATTTTTTGCAAAGAGCACACGATTTTTGAATAACTATTAAGCCAGCCAGTGTAGAGTCTGAACGTGATTTTTCTGCAGCTGGATTTTTAGCAACTAAAATAAGAAGTCGTTTGAGCGATGAAACTTTGGATGCTCTGTGCCCTCAAAACGTATTTTTAAAGTAATAAAAAATAATAACATATTGCACTTGATCAATAAAAGAGTATATATCTGTAAAAACAATTAACTCTTTATAATTAATTTAAAAATGTGTAAAATTAAAAATAAAATTAATTTTCTTATAATTTAATAAATTCTTTCTTATAAACCTATTTTTGGATGTGTCATGTTATTAATTTTATTGAAATAATATGTTAATACCTTTCAAAAACAAACTTTTTAAAATCCTGGGATAAATCCGGGATCCCGGGACTAGGTAAATGAAATCCCGAAATCCCGGGATTGAAAATATAGAGCGGGATTGCCAACCCTACTAAGCAAGGGTTTCATAAAGTGAATGATGTTAGAGGAGGGTACATCACTTACTTACTTAATTGGTCACTGCAACCCACACCAACTGCGTTGTGTTTAAATTTTATAAATGAGTGCGGGAGCTATAGATTAATGACGACAACGAATGACAGATTAGAGAAACTTTTCATGGCAATCTTATTTTATTCTCAGAGTTTTTGCCTGAAGATTGTTGAAAGAAAATCATTGAAAGAAATATTTTTTCATTTTTCATTTTTCTTCGAGTTAACTGATGTGGAGTTTGAACTGCAGACTCAGGTCTAATAAGCCAACAAAGTACCTACTAATTTAATTAATATTTTATTAATATTGATTAATTCTATAGAAATGAAATTAACGTACTTTTGCTTGTTTAAAAGCTAAGATAACTTGTATGTGAAAATATTTTTTTTTCCAAAAAATAACATATTTTAACAAACTGATTAATTTTAAAACTTCATGCCACATTGTCACTAGAGACAATGTTGTATACGATTAATTATTTCTCTCGTTTTTTTCCTATAAAATTCTTATTATTTTTACATTCAATCAACAAAAATTAGGTCAAATATTCAGACGCTGGCAAACAATGTATTAAAATTGTTATTAATTTATGTATGTAAACATACAATGTGTACGTACGAGTATGTATACAGTGAGCGTGAAAAGAAACGGTACACTATGGATAAAATTCGAACAATCAACAAACTCAACTTTTACCAGTTAAGGAGAGTGCCCGAAAAAATTTAACAATATTTGGAAATTTTATAAATTTCTTTTTCTTTTTTTTTTTTGGTTTCAATTTTAAAATAAAAATAACTGTAATTTATTAGTGTGTTTTTTTAATGTGCAGTTTCTTTTGACGCTCACTGTATATTTAAAATGTATGCATGCATGTACACTCTTATATAAATATATACAATATTATTTAAAAACATTAAAAATTTACAATTTAATATTAAAATAAATACAAAAGAATACAAAATAACAATAATTATGGAGTTAAAGAGGAAAAAAGAAAAAAATTGGTTTAAAATGGAATTGAATTTTTGAATTCAACTTTAAACAAACAAAGAAACAAAAAATAACGGTACAAATTAAATGAGAAACAGAGAAAAGAAAAATACATGTTGAGCTTTTACAAATGACAACAAAAACAACAACAACAACAGAGAAATAAAATTACAAACCATACCAGTTACAAACTTGAACTATGACAGACGACAAATTTAATAGTAAATACAACAGCAACAACAACAACAACAATAACGTTAACAGCAAAACAAAACAAAAGAGAAGAGAAATAATAATAATCCTTCCTGCAATTAAAGTTATTTGTTGTTTTTGTTTTTGTTGCTGGTTGTATACTACAGCCTTTTTTGTTTTTGTATAATATTACATGAGAAACTGTTTTATTTTATTTACAGTTTTTTTCTCTTGGTTTTTTTTTGTATTCATGTCAGGGATGGGAAATTGATCTTAACAAATTGTACTAACTTTCACAAAAAATTGTACTTTTTTCAGCCCGATTGTACTAAATTCACTTTTTTTCTTTTTTAAACTTTTTTTTCTTAAAAATTAAATAAAAATATAAATGACAATTCATTTTACTTATATTTTTGTACATACATACATACTTATATGCGTAAAAAAACATAAAAATTAACAAAAAGGTACAGTTTCTTTGTACTAAGTACTTGTATATATAATATAATAGGTAAACTTGACAACTTACATTAATACTTAACTGTAAAGGAATACAAAAGTTGATGAGATCTAAATTTTAAATCACTATTTATGATACATTTTTTGCTAGCAAACTATTTGTTATTTCAAAATTGTAGCAACACGAATTAAACGACTTCCTTGTTTGTATTAAATTGGAGACTGTCGAAGCAAACAGTCTTTTTCTCCCTTTGGTTTTTATTAAATTTTGGTACGAAAATATCCTTCCTACATTCGCAGATGAATGTGGAATGGATAATATTCCTTTTATAACTCTTGAAATGTCATTGTACATTGGTTCATTTAGTTAATTTTTTATTTCTGATACCTTCGACCAAAAGATACATATGTTCTCATTTTTTAAAGCTTTAATAGTTTCTAAGTTCGAAAGCGCCCGAAATTGATTATTTATTGATTTAATATTCTTAATTTCATTGGGAAACAATTTTAATATAAAAGGTACAATATTTGAAGTTTTACCTGAAACAACGTTTTCTGGTGTAAATTTTTTAAACCATAGTAACATTTCATTATTTAAATCAACTTTTGTCTTTAAAACTTCACAGAATATTAAATAAAATTTCTTTGCTATTTCTTTAAGCTCCAAAATAATACTGTGATGAATATTATTTATGGATATGTATACAAAAATTTCTGTTCCACAATATATTTGGCCAATAGGAATATGGTTTTCATTGAATTTGATTTTTAATATATCATTTTCATCTAATGCATCCTTCACAATGAAAGTTAGCAATGAGTTGCCATATGAAAATGAAACGAAAACAAAAAATTATTCAGTGATAAGACAGAATATTTGAGTAATGTAATAAAGTAGGGAAAATTTTTAAATAGTGCTAAATAAGTCATTGAGGTGCTATGGTGTTTTTGCCTTCCAAATAGTGCTAAAAAAGTACAAGTGTACCAACTTTTCCATCCCTGATTCATGTGCATAGCCAACCATGCATAGAGTCAAGCTTATATGTGAATACCAGAAGAGAGTCGACACTCATACACCGCATACCAATACAGATGAGTACAAAATAATAATGTTAACTTTAATTTAAAGTGACATACACGTACACAACATACCTTAATACAGATATACATACACACATGTATACATACTTGTGCTTGAAAAAAAAAAAATTCCAAACCAGTAGAGTATGCTTATACACAAACATACAGTGATAGAGGCAAAAGTGAAAGAGAGGGAGAGAAAAAGTACCCACAGAAATAAATATACTCTCCTCATACAATAAAATCTGAGTATGTGGGGGATTATAGTTGGGAATGGTGGTTTATGGTAGAAGAGATGTTTGTTTTGTTTTTTCTCTCGTGTTGACATTTAGTGTTAAGGGAATATAATAATGAAAACAACAAACACACACATACACATGCATGTATAAGTGTGTTTTAGTATAAACATCGAGCGAGATTCATAATGTTCTCCTTTAGTTCTGCATAAACAACAATGTAAACGAAAAACAAATTTTTGTATTGTAACAACGATTTGTTATTGTTATTCATGCTCACATGTAAACAACAATGCATGATATTCATTATGAACACACAACCAGATAGACAGATAGAGAGAGAGAGGGTGAGTAAGTTGCTTCAATTACTCCATAATTTATAGTTTCTCTCCGATTGTTCTCCTCTTTTTGTTCTTCCCTACAATATTTCCATTTCCATATAATAAATAATCATCAACTAAAAAATAATAAATACCGTATTAAATAACCAAAAATACAATAACAAAAACAAAAAAGATTGAATTGATATGGAGTACGTAAGAACGTAAGGGCTCATGTGCAATCAAATCAGTTAACATGTCAAATAGTGGGTAGCAATTAATACCGAAAAAAAGAAGAAGAATAGAACATGATTGATACACTGAGTAATAAAAATACTCATCATGTGATTAAACATACGTACGCATAAAGATACGCCTTATATTTAATTTTAATTGATTTCTCTTGCTTTAATTAGTGTTCAATGGCTTGTTTATAGTTTTGTTGCCCTTTTCCCAACAGTACGTAGTTAGGCAGTTAAAGATTGTTGTTTACACAAAGAAAAGTTGCATAGATACGCTTAGGCACCATGAGGCCCATTGTGATAACACATACATACACATAATTGGTCATTACAAACCTTCAGTCAAGATTACGACCTAGTTCTCACACCACTTACATATGTTGTGTGTGTTAATTTACAATTTAAAGTCGTCTCCGAACAACAGATTTTTGAGAAACTTTTTCATGGCAATTTTATTTTACTCTCAGATGGAGAAAGGTTTGAACCGGGGCCTCACGTCTAATAAGACAATACACTACTTACTAGACTACGGCGACTTTGTAATGACATACATACAAAATTGGTCATTACAACCCTTTAGTTAGGATTACGACCTAGTTTATCAACTTTGTAATGACATACATACATACATAATTGGTCATTACAACCCTTCAGTCAGGATTACGATCTAGCTTCTCACACCACTTATGTTGTATGCGTTAATTTTATACATGAGTGGCGGGACCTACAGTTTAAAGTCGACTCCGAACGACAGTTTTTTGAGAAGCTTTTCATGGCAATTTTATTTACTCTCAGAGTTTTTGCCAGAAATCTGCTGAGAGGAAGTCGCCGAAGAAATATTTTCATATTTTCGTTTTGATGTCTGACCTCGGATTCGAACTCGGGCCTTCAGTCTAATAAGCCAACACACTACCTACTAGACTACGGCGACTTTGTAATGACACAGATTTTAATTTTCCCTTACTTCGACAACCATTTGGAGCCATTGATGAAGGGATTTATAATTCCAAATATCTCATACCAGACAGTTCAGATAGTGGTTGGCACCAATATTCGTTTTAATTATCACGCATAGGGATGGACATGCACCTAATAAGTGAAGAACAGTCTTCTCCTTTTATTTGTCACTACAGCTTCTACAAAACGCGTCAGCCTATAATACATATATTTTTTTTTTTTTCTTCTTTTTTGATTGTTTTATATATATCTAAATTTCCTCTTTTTCTCTTACTTTATAATTATATAATTCATTTCTACATATGTTTTTTTTTCTTCAATCTTCTTCGATCTACATTGTATTTTAATTTAATAATTCTCTGTAATTTATTTATCTTTTTTTCTCTTTCTTAAATTATAATTATAATCTATTAAATTTGTAATCTCACTAGCACTTTAAATTATAAGATTTTTAGTCTCGTTGTGCTAGAATCAATATAATTAAATAAAATAAAAAATAAATAAATAATACAATGCTTAACCGCACCAAGCGTGCTAATTAAGAGACTCTTGATTGAAATAAATTCGCATCTAAATTAATTACAATTGCACGGGTTTTTCTGAAAATAATGGGACTTGATACCTTGCGAATCAATTTTTTGTTGTAGAGGATCGAAAAAGAAAAGACTTATTCAACACTAGAAATACTTGCTCGATAACGAGTGACAGAGAATCACAAAAATAAAAAACATCACAACTTCGAATAAATCTCGCATGAGACCGACTGTGAAAATTAGCCTTCTATCCAGTTTTACTCAGATTTTCTGTGGCTTTCTGCAGTTTCGGAAGCTGCCCATTTGGCGTTAACTTAGCTTGACTATTTTGTCAATATAATACCGCAGGTCCATAAAGTGATTTCCAAAGCAGAAAATTCATTGCAGAGTGCGATGATTGTTCCGCATTTGATTAGTTCATTCATTGTACACTTGCTTGGAACGTTATTATATCCTGGCATCCTGGCATATGCTATATATATTATATATATACATATATATATATATATATATTTTTTTTTTTTCCGCTACCACCTTGAGATCTTTCGCAAAATTTAGCTGCAAGGATTCTCCAAAAGAAGATCAATATTTCTGGAAGATAATCATCCCTTTTGCATTGTATTATACGTTAACATGGTTATCGTAAGAAGCTAATCCTGATTACAGGGTTATAATGGCCAATGCATGTGTGTATGTACATATTAAGCTAACTTTGTTAGCTTATATATTTTTCAAGTGCCAAAACAGCCTTAGGTTCCTAAGACAATGCAAGAAATAATTCACTTTAACTTTATTGTTCACATCATGGAAATTGGATTACAATTTGTAAAGAACGATGCCTTGAAGTCTTTTTCGTAGCATACCAACTACTTATAGGAAAGGTTGAAAATGCTTATTAACAACAATTGGTTATTCAACTCTGTTGATCCGTGAGATTGGCTTGTATTACAAAGTTCTATCGGCACTACAACGGAACAGTAGTGTCTACAAGGGAATAGTAGTGTCTAATGAAATAAATGGACTTCTGGCATGTTGTTGTATAGGGCGTGTATTTTTCGTGGAGGACATAAGATGTTGGTCGATTGGCTAGAAGAACGTATTACAACTAAAGCTGGTTTTTTAAAGGGCATGTTGAACTCAACTCGCCGTAGTCTAGAAGATTGAGTGTTGGCTTATTGGATGAAACACGACAGTTCAAACAACATCTTAGACTTCTCAAACTAAAATAAAATAAATAAAAATATTCCTCTCGTCGACTTCCTAACAACTCTGAGAATAAATAAAATTACCATGAAAAAAGTTCTTAAACCTGTCGTTCGGAGTCGACGTTAAACTCGTTGATAGAATATTAACAAACACAACATGAGTGGTATGAGAAGTTAGGCTGAAATCTTGACCAAAGGGTTATAATGAGCAATTAAGTAAGTAAACTTCTACGGAAGCTATGGTTATAAAAATACAGAGGCTGTTTAGCATATTTTATACGATAGATCAACTCTAAAAGAGTTCATAAATAAATTAATGCTTAGATGCTCTTTTAAGAGCTTTATAATGTTTGTTTTGAGAAGTACATTAAAATTTCTCATAAGTGTTGATTGGTTCCATATAAAAAATTACTGCGTTTTAATAAATAAATAAATAAATATCTTACCCTGCAGACTGGGGGATATTATGGGAATATCACAGCTTAATAGGCAGAGGCGATGTTTTAGGTATACATATATCGACAAGGCATGAGACAATCCATTTTTACCATGGCGTCATGACTGAAAAGCCAACACCCTACCTACTAGATTACGATGATTTCTAAAGGAACACACTTGATCAGAATTGGAATCGTTTCGACTCCACATTTTTACAGTCAGTGAAAATGAAACATCGAGGCACATATGTGGTATCTATGAGGAAACCACGAGGGTGTATGCATGTTTTGATAGGTTTGCTGTTCTAAAACTGAACAAAATTTTGTTTTCTTATTTGTATTTTATTTGTCTGTAAAACAACACTTATTGCGATTGAATATTTAAGGAGTTAAACATAACACATGTAATGAATAATTTATTGTCGTTTTATTCATTTTTGAATTTTCAAATTTCCATAATTTTCTTATAATTTTTGAGAATAAACTTGTAAATAAATTACTTCAACAAATTAAAATGTGTGTGCGTGTATGTATTTCAATATCCAAAATCAAAATGCCTCTATGCAATCGAATTAATTATTTTTGCTTTCAATTAGCCGTCGACACAAATAATAATTTCGTTGTCATTTATTGCATGTAGTAAATGTCATAAAAATTTATTTCAACAATTATTTCTAAATTATTATTATTGTTTGTACTCTACAGTATGCAATAATAAATGAATGTATAGTTAAATAAAAAAGTGAAAAGTAAAAGTATTTATTTTTAATTATTGAAATCGCTTCAACAGATATTAATGTTAAAAAAAAAATTAAAAAATGTTAAAAACTAAACGAGGACATTATTTTTAAGGAGTTCATCTCGGGAAATGAACTCACGACCTTACGCTACCTGCTAACCAATCAGGGTACTTGTATAGAGACCAACTCACGTAACAATGAGAACAGTGAGAAGCTGTATCATAATCCCGACTGAAAGGTTGTAATCACCAATTAAATTAGTTTCTTAAGTATGCAATGCACCAGTAAAAGGACGGTTTTTGAAAAATCCGATGCATGACTCTTCTCATATGGAAATTAGTCAATAAAAGTTTATGTCATATGCCAAATATTTATTAAGCTTGTCTGCCAGCTCTTTGTCATAATTCCACATGAAACTTCCATACTATTTTCGAATCAAGTACATAAGGACTGAGAGCTTGATGTCGACAAATAAAATTTGGCTCGTACATCTCTGTGGTACACAAATTGCATGAGAATATACGTGATAAGATTGTGCTCAACATAACTTCTACAAAAGAATTCAGTTAATTATGGTATTAACTACAATATTGATTATCGTTTTGTGCAATGTAGGTTCCATTATTAACTCCGGATTTTCGGACATAGCATGGAGTTCAGCTTACAGAACTCAGTGTCAGCACATATCTCTTGTTAACTGAGTGAATAAAAGACTACCCAAACATAAGAATAAAAAAGGTTAAGGGTCATTTATGAAATGGGTAAGCACAAATGATTTCTGAAGAGATTGTACCGCATTTCAGAAGAAACAGAGTATTGTACACTTGTATAGTACATGATGCCTATTGCCTATGTTTATATGTGGCTTGACACACACTTTACCCCGTTGGCTCCCACTTTCTCGATAATCTAACGTAACTATCTTTATCAGCAGATTTCTGGCAAAAACTCTGAGAATAAATAAAAATGCCATAAAAATTAACACACACAACATGTGTGGTGTGAGATGCTAAGTTGTAATCCTGACTGAAGGGTTCTAATGGCCAATTATGTATGTATGTAATAAAACTGTTCACCAGGATTCTAAAGAAGGCATGCTTCAATGCGAAGCCACAACTTTGAGTGACGGTATCGATTTATCAAGACTAGTCGTTTGGATTTGCGGCATTACTTCACGTGTTTTCAAGTGTACTTTGAAGCAGTTATTCCCTCCTCTTATATTCTATTTTATTTAATAAATTATTCGTTTTATTTTAAAATTTTTAAAAACGTACTTCTAGCATTGTCTCAAGCATTAAATTTAAATTGTATCGTGTAAATAGAAATTTAAATATCTTCAAAGTAAAACAGTCAATCTAAGAACATCAGATACAATCGACAGACTCATACGCATGAGGGTTAAAGTCATTGAACGATTGCAAGAAAGTCATTTGATATCGAAATAAAAAAAAAATAAAATGAAAATGAAAAAAAAAACCACAAGAAATATTTACAAAGTTCTTAAGACAAAGTAAATTGATTTTTAATGTAAACAAAATGGAAAATATTAATGTAAACGATAAAATAAAATGAAAAAATACGAAATAAATTTAAATTATTATTGATTTAATATTTTTCAAATATTATTTTACAATAACTGAAGACTTATCATTCACTTTTTTTGTGTTATTCGTAATAGAGTCTGTACTAAAAGACAGACTTAATAGAGCCTGTAATATAAATAAAAGGAATTTAATATTAAATGCTTGTAATACATGTTATTCTTTATAAGAGAGTGTCTCTCTTCTATGAATAAACAATAATTTAATGTTGTAAAGGCCTGAAATAATATCCAATCAATACAATATATTTTCATAAGAAAAGTGCACAGTTCATAATCACGATTTATTTGACGAGGGAGAGCAACTGAACCAAGTTATAGATATGATTTCCTAGAATTCCAGAGAAGGAAATATTTGCCCAGACATAAAACAAAGATAGCAAAAATATATTCCTTGTGTAAACTTCATTGGAGTTTCTTGCAGTATTAACTGGCATTTGAAATGTCTTAGAACCCATCTGTAGAGGAGGGTAGTTATCAACCTAGACGACCTAACTGTAAGTACCCGAGCAACAAATTTGGAAAATATTATCATACATACATACATACATACAGTCAGTACGACCCTTTAGTCAGTATTAAAACATAGCTTCTCCCACCACTTACTCGTGTGTGTTAAATTTTATGTTATAGTGACGTGACCTTCAGTTTAAAGTCGACTCCGAACGACAGAATTTTTTTTTTTTTTGTCAATTTAATTTACTTTCAGTATCTTTTCCAGGAATTCGTCGCATAAATATTTTTTTATATTTCATTGCGACCGAGATGCCTGACCTGGGATTTTAACTGTGACCTACTATGTAGATTACAGCGACCTCATTAGTTTGTTGCAATTTTCTCTGTGATATTTTAAAGATTTAATAACCCCTTTAGACTATTCCTTGTAATTGCAGATAAATCTTTTGACTATTGGACTTTATTTTTATAAAACTTCTTCTTCTCTTTCACCAAATGTACTGTTTTTTCCTGTATTTTCATTACTTAAACGCTTCAGCTGTCATAGTCCGATTGCAACCCTAGCTCAGGCATATGAATTTCTTTGGGGGACATTCTCTCAATAGTTTTCTGGCGAAAACTCTAAGAGTAAATAATATTGCCATGAAAAGTTTCTCATTTCTGTCGTACGAAATCGACATTAAATTGTAGCTCCCGCCACTCATGGATAAGATTAACACACACATATGTAGGTGCTGAAGGAAACTAAGTGGTAATTCTGTCAAAAGGGTAGTAGTGACCTAATGACTAATTAAGTAACGCTGCAAGACGTTAGCTAGTAGTTTTCTATGATAGCTTTTGATTTTATGAAGATAGTCAAGAAGAATTATCTGACGCTCATCCCATATTTGAACACGATATTACCAATCCAATCGTCTGATTTGCCTGGTCTTTACCTCAGGTTTCAAGAAGCCATGGGTCTTACCAATGTTTTCTAATCGTTAATCGATTTCATGGAAACATTGGAAACATTCCAAACACTCTTTTTGTTGTGAGCCACCGAAAGATTGTGTTCTTTCTCCAATTCTATTAATTTTTTAAAACTGATCTTTTCTGTGCTACTTCTAACCTTATTTACTCTTTTGCACTTGACAGTGATGTTTCTCATTCATATCCTTTCAATTTTAGACCGATACCGTTGAAGATTGAAGGGAAAAGGTTTACTGTATATGACTCACATTCGACTTTCAGTCAATCTTTAAATAGAGACGTGCGAATAAGATCGAATTTAATGCTAGAAAGATCCATTATTGTCTGATAACTCGATAAGCGCCACATTAATATTACATTCATGCATAACTACGGGGGTGATGTTAATATTCATTATATGCCCTGGAACAGGCATATTATTGACTGTGCAAGATAAACCTGATCGCCTCACTTTACAACAAATAAATTTGATCAAAAATGGAATGTAATTGTCATGTATGGACCGGAGCCTTAAATCTACTTTCATGCGTTCAGAACGCATTTCGCACACCCGGTACAAAAGTGACTCAACTCAAAATTTTCATTTTTCAAAAATAGTTAAAAACAAAATCTTTGGACCATTTTTAGTATCAGTTAACAACAACAAAATACACTGATATTTGTTTTATAAATAAACAAGTGTAGTCTACATAGTTTAAGCATATAAACTGGAAAAATAAAAATTTTGTTTTAAGTCACTTTTCTACTGGGTGTGCGATATATTAAAAAAAAAAAAAATCTTTCAATAATTTTTACTAATGCCTACAAATAAAAAGAAACTTCCACTTGTTCTCTGTATTCCTATCAAATATCACATCATTTATCATTGCTTACGTGTGGTATGAGTGATATTCGAATAATGAATTTTACATAAATCATACGCCTACACATGTAAGTGTATGAATAATAGTAATGAAATAATTTTTTTTATGAATTAATTGCGAAATTTTAGATAATGCTTTTTAAGCCTGTTTATAAAATTGAATTAACGGAAGCTAGATAAATAAAAAACTTTGTTGCTTAGTCAAATAACTACGATTGAGCTTCAGTGGAATGTTTTGATGTATAGTGTGGACCTTGCACTTTTGACGTCTATGGAATACACTTAATGATGTAAATTAAATTATGGAATGGCCTCTATTTCGACCTGATCGACAAAAGTTGCCAAGTTAGCCTAACCGTGGAGACAGTTGCTAAACAGAAACAATTCTCATAGGATGTGGCTGATACTCTCATCTCCTCCACAAAAATGCAACCGCTAAACTCGCGATGCGAAAGTCTGGAAGTCTCCGTAGTTTAGTATGTAGTATGTTAGCGTATTAGACGTGAGGTCACTGTTCAAACCCAAGGTCAAGCGTCTCGAACGAGGCAAACTATGAACAAATATATCTTCTGCGATTGCCTCTCAGGAGATTTCTGGCAAAAACTCTTTGAGAATAAATGCAAAAGTGGCATGAAAATTTTTTTTGTAAATATGTCGTTTGGAGTCGGCTTTAAACTCTCTTGTGGTTAAAAACACACAACATGGTGTGTTCGAAATCCTGACTGAAGGGTTTGTAAAGACCAATTAATTAAGTAGAGGCCTGTAGGTCGCTTTCATTAGAAAACTTTTTCACTTAGAAAACTTAAGAGTTTTACTCTGATGGAATAATGAAGCTGGTTTTCAATACAAAAAAATGTGTTTAAAAGTTGATGACCTCTCAACAGATTTCTGGCAAAAACATTAAGAGTAAATAAAAAATTGCCATGAAAAAAATTTCTTAAAAATCTGTCGTACGGAATTGACTTTAAATTGGTGCATCCTGCCACTTATGGCTAAAAAATTTAACACACACAAGACGAGTAATGTGAGTAGCTTGGCTGTAATCCTGACTGAAGGTTTTTTAATGATCAATTGAAGTAAGTAAAGGCCTGCAGGTTGCACTTGTAACAGGTTTTAGGAGTTTTACTATGATGAAATAATGAATTTTGTTTCAAATATAAAGGAAATGTGTTTCAAAGTTGATCAGATTTGTAGCTAAACTTGTTGTTGGCATTATATTTTATTTTATTTTATTATACAAAGAAATAATTCTTGTAAGCAAATTAATTATTCTTTAATTGTTTATAATACCTTTAGATACACGATAATATCTTTACCCACTTAATAGTCTATGAATTTAATGTAAGTCTTTAATAATAAAACTTTCTCTTATCATAGGCTGTATTTCAACACTGTGCTCTGAGCCATTAATTATGACACAATTTCTCATTTATTTTTGTGCCTATCTGCAACACCTCTAATCATTTTTATTTGGTTTTATTTGGTGTGTTACAATAATTTTCCATAATTAGTGTAAAATGTCATACACTACTCCCTCCACCACCGCGACTTTTTGTTCATAATGTTGTCCTTGAACAAGAAGAAGAAGAAGAAAAATCAAATGTTAATAATTATTATTAATTGTAGATTAATTGGTCTTTTTCTAATTAAACAATAGCAAGCAAGTAAGCTAGCAACCAATGTACACTGAACAAACTTTGGTTGTCAGCAATTGCTTGGTGAAAGCAGGTGGTGAGTAAAGTAGGAAATAAAAACCAAAAAAATCAAATTCAAATAAAAATAAATCTTGAAACGATTTTTTTTTTGTTTTTTCCTATTCTTCCTCCATTGTAGGACAAATTGTTTGAACAAATTACTAAAAACGACGATAATGCTACGCTACGCTGTGTTGGTAATGGATTGTAAGTTAGTGGGAGTAGAAAACATAAAAAATACTACGATTTAATTAATAATAATTTAACACAAGTTTGTTACAAACAAAAAAAAAACGTTAAATAACAACAACAACAAAAATGTTGTAACGATTTTTCGACTAATTGATAAACTATGTAAACTGTTTTGTAATTTGGGTCAAAATCATCATTAAACGTAACGAAAAGCATTGTAAATCAACAGCCATGATTAATGATGTTAAACTTTAACGAAGGCACATTGTGTTTTTCATTTTGTCTTTAATATTTGAATTCATAAAATATTGATAATTAAACACAATGATGAAGAAGAAGAAATGTTTACATAATATTCATAAGAATACTTTCAAGGACAAACTTACTTCGGCATAATAAAACAAAATCTATTGCAGGAGTGCTAGCTTACAGATTGCATGTTCAGCGTCTTTTTTCTCCTTACAGGAGTTCTGCGCAAACACCCTATCTGTGGTATAAGGCATCAAATTTGTATTCTCTATGATCACAAGAGGATCGCTTTTAATTTGATTACAATTTTTCTTTCTTTCTTTTTTAAATTTCCAATAATTTGTTTAAAATTTTGTTTTCTATTTGGAATCTTGAAATTAATTTTAGACAAACACAAGAGTTGCAAAAAAAAATTTTTTTCAAACAAAAAACCTGGTCTTTGTTTATGATTTTTCGGAAAGTGCTTTTATTTGACTTGTGAGTGAAAAAAAAAAAAAAGAAAAAAACTTTGAAAAAATCATACAAAAAATCGTTTTCAGTTTCTATTTCTTTTTTTTTATTAGAAAGTAACTCGATTATTCTCTTAATAATAACATAAATTTGTTTTGGTTAAATGTTTTCATTCTTATTTAATTTATTATTATCTGCCCTGTTCTGTAATACGGGAATAAATTGAATAAAGAATTCTGTTTCAAATTTTTACATCTTGAGTCTTGAATTTAAATACAAAAGATGAAAGGGAACAACAACTGTTCTTATCTTATGTAATATGTTGTGATTTAATTTATTTATTTATTTATTTAATTAAGTCAATGGACAAATTCCTTACTGACTAATAACAAAAATATGTGCGAATAAAATTAAATACAATTACAAACAGTTTCTTCAAAAATAACGTAATTATTACAGTAAAAATAGGAAAAGTTAAGAATTGAGAAATACAATAATATTCCGTTTTATCACGCAAGAATTTAAAGAAAAATCAACAAAGTCTGACATATAATTAAATTGACGGCAAATTCTAGTTAATGGATCAGCAACAGCATAATTAGTTCTGCAGAAATGAATATAAATAAGATTATAACAGCGGAAGTTACGACAAGGAATATTGAATTTAACCGATCTTAACAGAAATTCACAGCAAATATTACCATTGATCATGTTAAACATAAAGGATATATTTAACATCGTTCGACGGCTCATAAGGGTAGGCAGTTTTATTAATGCCAGTCTGCTAGTATATGGAGGCATATCCGAATAATTCCATCCAAGGCCACGCAAACAGAAGAGAAGAAATTGTTTCTGCACAGATTCGATGTGTTCACTGTAAAAATCATAGTGAGGATCCCATACAATGGATCCATACTCCAAAATTGGTCTGACAAGTGATACATATAGCTGTTTCGTAATATAGGGATCAGAAAATTCTTTTGCCCAACGTTTTATGAAGCCAAGAGTGCTTCTTGCCTCATTTACAGTCAAAGTGATATGATCATTAAAGTTTAATTTTGTGTCTAATAGGATCCCAAGATCAATAAAAGAGTCAACATTCTCCAATTGATGACCTCCAAGCAAGTAATTAACAGTGATAAAATTATTTCTTGAGAATCGCATACATTTACATTTTTTAATATTCAGCTCCATCATGTGATACCGTTAGTTTCCTTTGTGATCCTCTCTAATCTCAATCTAAGGAGCCCTTATGCCTGGTAAAATTATAACTTTCTGTATGACACCAGTCATTCCTGCTAACCTTTCAAGTCTTCAGATCCCCTGTGACTTTCCTTCTGTAGCAACTCCCGCAATATTGTTATCAGCGTACCGCAGACTGTGTCCAATTCATTTCCCTCAACGCTTTATAATTTCCATGTTAATCAGAAATTTTTACGATTTTAAGCCACACGTACTGACTGAAGATTGTCGCTGATGCAAATGTTTTGAGATAACATGTAGGCAGCAATCAAGCGATCAAACTTTTTTAAACCTGAGTTACATTCTTAGTTTCTGCATTTCACAGTTCACAACCTTATAAAAGCGTTGAATCTGCACAGGATTTTCAATATACTGAGACAATTAAAGGCGCTTTAGGCGTTCAAAATTCAGGCCAGACTAATCCACAACAAGACCAACTAATCGAAAATATGAAAAGATAACAAAAGAATCGTGTAAGATGGATACTCTTTGAGGATGCCATATGCTTACAAGAGTGGCGCAGAATAAAAGGAAATCAAAACAATAAATCAGCCAATAGCATGGGAATGAGTTCATTACGTTGCACCAGCATTATATTCCATCAATACTATGTAAGCTCTAGTTAACTCATAGGGCCCAATCATAGGGCAATCCACAGTGAAATACTACGGCGCTTTTGGTTAGCGCAAGTCACGTTCAAACCATTTCGATATTCTAATGGACCTGTTGGGCCTACTGATGTCTATAGTTGCCAAGTCATCCTAACCATTAGGATTGCTAAACAGAAACAATTCCCATAGGATGTGAGTGATACTCTCATCTCCTCTACAAGATTGCAACCGTAAAACTCCCGATGCGGAAGTCTTGTAGTAGCCATAGTCTATTAAATAGTGCGTTGGCTTATTAGACGTGAGGCTACGGTTCAAACCCCAGTTTCGACATCTCCAATAAAACGCAATTGCTTCTCAGCAGATTTCTGACAAAAACGCTGAAAGTAAATAAAAAAGTGCCATGAAAAAGTTTCTCAAAAAATCTGTCATTTGGAGTTGACTTTAAATGTACGTCCCGCTACTCATGTATAAAATTAACACACACAACATAAGTAGTGTGAGAAGCTAAGTTGTAATCCTGACTAAAGGGTTGTAATGACCAATGATGTATGTATGTAAGTATGGTACTCCGATATTCACAGACTTTTACTTTTAAGAAAATCATTTGACTATTGCTTCCTGTATTGTTGGCAATTAATGTTTGTGCAAAATTTTTGGTTAAAATTCAATGCAAACAATTTGATCCTTTCTTCCCGAAAATTCTAACCAATTAATTGCTTCAATTGGTAAATATTTTTTAATAGTCTACCGCATGCTGAACGTTGAAGATGTTCCATTTAGAATTTGCATTTCAAAACTCTTTCATTTAAAAATAAAAATAAAAACGAATATTTGTTGCCAATTAAATTTTTAAATTTCATTTAAGGCTCTTGAATGCCATTTCAAGTTGAATTTGTTTTTTGTTTTTCGGTTTTTATTTACTTTTCCCAACGAAAGACTGTAATACGGCCAGTTATTAAGGGTTTTACAAACACTAATCAAACTTGACACATTAAAATAGGGACCGAATTTGGCGAGAGAGAGAGAACGAAAATATTTTCCACAAAAATATTCAACTTGAAATGCTAGTGAAAAAAGAAACAACAAATAAATAGAAACATTTAATAAAACCACAAATTAAACAAAAAGGGAGAGAAAATTTTTTCTCAAAAAATTAAAAAAAAAAAACCGAAAAAACATAGAAAATATGAGTGAGTGTATATGCAATATAAATTGTAAGTGGCATTAAAATAGACAAATATACAGAATAGAGCAAACCAACAACAACTAACTAACCGACAAACAGACCGACAATCAAACACCACCGCAACTATAACAGCCTCTCTCTTTAATATTCAACAGTTTGTTTAAGGGACGACGAAAAAAGTAAAAAAAAGATTAACTGAGTGTTTGCGAGTCTGGTGGCTTGATTGTCGCTGTTAAAGTACTCAAAAAAAAAAGGAGAATAAATAAAAAATAGAGAGAGGGAGAGAGAGAGAGAAAAAAGAAGAAGTAAATTAAGTTACTTTTTTTTTCTGCTAGAAAAAAGAGCTACAAAGAAGAGGGACAGAGAGGCAGAAATACAAGGAGGCTAGCAATGCTTCTTGTTTTCGCTACAAGTGTTACAAAACGAAGTATGGGTGTGTGTTGGTGTGGGTGTAAGGGTGTCTGTGCTGTAAAGGAAGCTTGTCAAACACTGCAGAAAGGCTTAGTAGCATTGATTGAATATTTGCTATGATTGAAATAAAATATTGTGAGGGAATGAAGGAAACTCTCATACCATCACACACAGAGTGGGCCATTTAAAAGTTTAAATTTAAAATTTTGCCAAATTTATTTCGTTTGTTGTGAAGTACAATTGTTCTGGACTAGAAATGGAATACCATTTCATTCATATGACTGCCGCGCCTTACCTCACAGTACTTCATTCAATCGCAATTTCCAATTTCCTGGCACTTTTTCAAGTGCATAGGGTCATATCTCGGCAATGGCATCACAAATGTTGGGCTTCAGATGTTCAACTGTAGCCGGTTTGCCGGCATAATACTTTACTTTAAGGGCGCCAAACGTAAAATAGGTTAACGGTGTCAAATTGCAGTTTCTTGACGGCTAATTGCCATCAACATTTCGACTAATTAAACGGCCATTAAACGTTTGATGCAATAAATCGATTGTGGCATGAGATGTATGGCAAATTGCACCATCCTGTTGAAAACAAACATCGTTCACATCAATACCATGAAGAGCGGGTACAAAAAAAAAAGGTTATCATGGTACGATAGGTGTGTCCATTGACCGTAATGATTGCGCCGTCATCATTTTCAAAGAAATATCTGCCAATGATACCTCCACTCCACAAGCCGAACCAAACAGTCACTCGTAATGGATGCATAGGGTGGGTTTTCTGAGTCCCAAATATGTCAATTTTGCTTAATAACGTACCCACCAAGATGAACATGAGTTTCTGCCGAAAAGATGTTTTTTTTTTTTGGCGAAAGCAACATCATCGCGCAGTTTCTCGTTGGCCCATCAAGCAAAGAGAAAATGAAGCGGATGGTCATGAGGCTTCAACTATTGAATCAATTAAACCTTTGTAAGGCGTCATACCGAGATCTTTTCGCAAAATTTGACTTGAAATGTTTAATGCTTGAGAACGATGACGAGTTGATGTTGATGGATTCACATTCAGCCACAGTTTCGATATTTTCGGTTGTACGCACTATACGAGCACGCTCACGTCTTGGCGCATCAACAATGCAACCAGTTACACGAACTTTAGCAATAAACTTGCATATACCGGGCACTGTTGGTCATTCACTGCCTACAAATTTTGTACGACATTTTCTTGCAACTGCCGACCCACCGTCTTTGTTTTGGAAATAAATTTCCAATAAATGCCAACTTTGCTTCAGCGTCAATCAATTCATTACGTTCAGTGGCGATAATATTCAGAATTTTGTATCATAATCGAATGACATAAGTATTGCTAGGTTCGAAATAACCGATGGTCCAAATTTAAATCGATAGATATGCCACCCTATACAAATCAAATACAAGCAATCAAAACAACCTTCATACACCCACCAGTCTCTACATTCTCAAAACCACTGTGAGTTTGTGAATTTTTTTTAAATTTTTCTTTATTTTCCTTTAATTTCTTTGGCATCTACACCCGAATGGTGTCATACAACCATCCTACCAGCGGAATATAAGCGGATGTATGTGTATAAGACTTCTTTGTTGTGGTAGAAATTGTAAAAAACATAGAAGAAGGAAAAAAAAATAGAAGGAGCGAGTGATGGAAAGATGGAATGGAAAGTGGGTATCAAACCAAATTGCATAGAAGATAGTGAAAAAGAGTCGTGTATTGAACAAAGAAAAAAGTTAAAGTCGATTAAGGTTGATTGATTTTGTTATTCTTGTTGTGCTATAATGCTGCTGTTGTGGTTACGGCAAGTGTTAAGAGTATAAAATTTGAAAAGTGATAATGAAGTTTGATAGATTTGTGAGGCAAGTATTGTGTTGTTATGTGTACGGTATTCTCTTCATTTAATTCGTGTATTCAGTTGAAATGAATAAATATAGTCTGGGTCTACTGTGCCAATCTGAGGTTATTCCTGGATAGTCTGACTCATATCTCCTCTTATTGTAAATTCATATCAAATGTTTTGATTGCTTCAAATCGACTTGGTTTGAGAAGAATTTTTGTTTCAATTTATCTTCTCTTTTGTTAAATATACCTCTCTAAACGTCTACTCTTGCTTATTGCCGTGAATTTTTGCTCGACTTGAATCTTAGCAGAGGTAACCTATCTAAACGATTTAGCTTCCTCAGACAGTACCATATTATCTTCGATTTAAGCTCATAAGAGCCGAATGATGGCCTGACTGTCAGATAATATTGATATGTCTTTTGTACGTCTTATCCAAGTTGAATTGAGCTTATCTTTCGATGACATAGGTTTCTGCTTAGAACATACATTCGTGTTCCATAGACCCGAAATATTACATTCTGGTACCAAAAACTCTTGCTACTGTTCAAAGTGTAAGTTAAAGTGGTATCCCTAATGGTCAGCACTCAACAAGAATACATGGTGGCTTAGGTTTGTGCCAATTGTCATGAGACCATTCGTTGGTCTCCTCTTCTTCAACATAACTAGTCTTATACATACATAATTGGTTATTACAACCCTTCAGTAAAAATTACAACCTATGTAGCTTCACAAACCAATTTTGTGCGGGATAATTTTATCCTTAAGTGCCGGGATCTACAGTTTTAAGTCATTTCCGAATGACAGATATTTGAGAAGCTTTTCATGGCAATTTTATTTCCACTCAGAGTTTTTGCCAGAAATCTGCTGAAAGGAAGTCGTCGAAGAAATATTTTTTTCATAGTTTGTTTTGTTGTAGATGTCTGACCTGTAGTTTGAATTCTGGCCTCTCGTCTAATAAGCCAACACACTACCTTCTTAATTACTGCGACTTCATTTAGTCTTATTCAGCCTTCACAATGCTCTCAAGTTGTTTTACCTTCTGATTTTTCATGTGATGCCCTAGGTGATAAAGTCGCCTAAGGTGATAAAGTACTTAAATAATGCGTCTGGTGTCACACCTAGAGAAATCATTAATCGATTCCTTATAGAATAGTCCTTTGCTTTGTGTCTATGGATTTCATGGTCTAAATTTGTTCTGGTACTGCTCATAAACGCTGCTTGTTAAACTGTGTTATTCACATGCATAATTGGTCATTACAACCCTTCAGTCAGGATTACGACCTAGCTTCTCACACCACTTATGTTGTGTGCATTAATTTTATACATGAGTGGCGGCGGGACCTACAGTTTCAAGTCGTCACCAAACGGCAGATTCTTTTGAGAAATATTTCATGACAATTTTATTTACTCTCAGAGTTTTTGCCAGAAATCTGTTAAACTGTGTTATTGTTCGGGTATAATTACGTAAAGAGTAAACGTCTTATTGGTCATATGATAACGATGTTAGAATAGGATGCAGACTGCAAAATTTTCACCACTAGCCTTTCATATTTTTAAAGCGGGCGTTGTTTCTAGGCCTTGAACTTGCTACAATAGATCAATGACCTGCTTAGCAGGAAAAAAGAGGCTGAGACAAAAAAATAATGCGAATATAAGAAGCGATAGACAACCTGAAATAAAAATTCAAAAACTTTTTTCAATTATTACGAAAACTATAGGGAAGTATACATACATATGTACATAAGTAACCAATTTAATCCTTCTGCCATAAATGTTTGAAACGAAAGTGAATTTACAATAAAGTATTGTGTTAACAATTGTCATGAAATCAAATCTGTTTATTGACATTTATTAAATACATTTAATAATAAAAAGTAAGCAAAAAAAAAAAGAAAGAAAGAATAAAGAAAAGAACGAAAAGTGATAATAAAAATTAAAACACACAACAAAACGCTCATAAAAGTCTATAAATACACGGGAAAAGATAAAAAAAAAACAGCAGCAAAATATAGAAAAAAATTAATATCGTTATGGAACATTTGGGACACACGTTCAGCACGAAACAATTGTCTATAATAGCAGCAACAACAACAGCAACAACAGCAGTAGCAATATAACAGCAACAGCAATAGCAGCAGTACGATTTTATTTCGTTATAAAATTTATACAAAACAATGGTGGAAATAACACGAAACGTTTCATTTTAACAGTTAACATAATACACACACATAGCCACACATACATTTTAACAGATCGCCATTAAAGGAAGCATTTGTGTTTATGCGATTGAGAGAGAGATAGAGAGTGAGAGTAAATGCGGCAGCAATAACAAAAAAAAAAAAATTATTTCTACTGTTATGATAGCCCCGGTCATTTATATTTATGATTATAATTGTCTAGAGATAAAACAAACATAGACGCAACATACATACTTAAAAGTGTAACACAAACGAACACAAACATACACATACATACACACACATATATAGACTAACAGAAAGCAAGTGTATTTGCTAATATCGTAATGTAGGTTTGTGATACAAGCAATCACGTATTGTATTGTTATTCCAGCTCCCAGCCATCTTTATATCGCTTAAATGCGAATAATTTTCATAACGCAAAATGTAGTCGATCCGTTCGTCTATTTACGTAAATGTTGTACAGATTAAAATTATTGGAACTTTGTTTGTTTAGTCCAAAGAATATTAATTTGTTTTGGCTGGCAGGTATATAGGCAAAGCAAGCGGACCATTATGCAGTCTATGTTTTCGAGCAAATGCTTTCCAACAAGACTTAGTAACAAAAATGAAAGGAGTCATCTTGAAGCTGTATACTCTCTTAAAAGAAAGATTATTTTGTGGCATACAGATGGATCAAGAACAGATCTTGGAATAGAAGCAAAAGTTTTTGGTCACAGAATGAAATATTCTGAGTTTTTATGGTAAAATGCGTTTATTTTCCAGTCGGAAGTTAATAATAACACTTGCAGCAATTAATTGGTATACTTTTTAGCGTTAAGAATGCGAAGAATGCTTAATTTTATGTTTACCCAACAAGCCTCAAACTGGTACTGCTAGGTACAGTACCGGGCAAAAGACTACATCCTTTTCTAACATTGGTATCCTGTATCAGTTAATTAAGATTATTCACCAATAAGACGTTTACTCTTTACGTAATTATACTCAAACAACAACAGCGTTTAACAGGCAGAGTTATAAGCTGGGTCATGGCAAATTTAGACCCTGGAATCAAAAGACACAAAGCAAAGAACTGTTCTGTACTACAAGGAACGATTTTTATTATTTATTTTTATTTAAGTACCTATCACCTGGAAGTGGGGAATCACAGGACGTTAACTTCAAAAATTCAAAGTCTTGCGAAGTATTGAAAACCGCGTTGTACGAGTAGGTAAAATAACAACAAGAATCTGTTTTGACCTGAATGTGGGAATGCTTGAGAATATTGTTAAGACTGAAAAAGACTGAATGAAGTTGTCGTAGTCTAGTAGGCAGTGCGTTGGCTTATTAGACGTGAGGCCTCAGTTCAAAGCCCAGGTTAGACATCTTTCACCAAACTGAAATACAAAAGAATATTTCTTCGGCGACTTCCTCCTAGCTGGCAAAACCTCTGAGTCTGGCAAAACCTCTGAGTGCCAATAAAAATTGCCATGAAAAGTTTTTTTACTTCTTGACTTTACATATGCTCCTGAATCATACAGGTACGGTGAATGTTAGCGGAAGCAGGTCACTTAGAGAGAATGGAGTATTTTCCATGTCATTTTGCTTAGCTTTTGAATGTAGGATTAGCCATTTGGCATCAAAAATTCCTTTCCCTAAGTTTAACAAATTAACGTGATTGTTAGATCGCATTGATAAAAGCAAAAGTAGTAGACTTGATGTTTTAGATGTACGCCGTGGTAGTTTCCTCCATCATCATGTATTTTTAATATTTTTTTCAAAATATTTACATGGGATCTTGCCATGTAGAACCCAAACATCAACCATTCGTTGCTGTCGATCAAACAATCATTAAAGCGTTTAACATTTAAAGCATTACGCCTGTTTGAAGTTAAATAATAAAAATGAAGCGTTGCGAATTTGAAATTTAAATTCTTAAAGAAATGTATGACTTTTAGTTCTTTTTTATTGAAATTTTAACTTCAAAAAGATTTTTTTTCTGCTTCAGCATCGAGTTACAAATCGTTGTTCACCAGGTACATTTAAACATTTGACTGACATTCTCTATTAAAAGTTTCTTTCTCAATTTCTTTTGTTTTCTATGAAATACTATTTTAAATTCAATTTAAAAATGATTTTTGTTTTCTAAAATGTCTACGTCTGTGACTTCTAAAATTATGTTGTGGCCTCCAAAAATATATTGCAACAGACAGTAAGAAACTCCACTTAGAGAGCAACAAGAGTGGAGAAATAAAAAAGTTTCTTTAGCTTTGTGTAATAAATACAAGGAGAGAAACTTTCTAAAACTTTTTCAAAATCAATATACAACAACTACAAAAATAATAACAACAACAAAAACATTTATACACTTGACTTTACTTTATCATACAAAATATTATGAAAGTTTTCAATGTATGAGTACAGAGTACAGAGTATGAGTATGAGTTGAGTTCAATTTCACTTTGGCTTTAGTTCAGGCTCTGACTGTGTCTTCTCTTTTGCTCTCTTTGTGTGTGTATGTGTGTGTTCTTCATACTCGTTAAAAGTAGAAGAAAAAAACTTTGAACTGATAAAGACAAAAACTTTAAAATTGTCGTTTAAAAAACATGTCAACTAAAGAGAGTATGAGAGAGAGAAAAAAATTGAGAAATATTTTGCAAAAATATTGAACAAAAATGGTTTGAAACAAGTAAATGGACAAGTTTTTAAATACAATTTAAAACACACATACACACACACAAAGAGAGAGAGCAGAAAAAGAAATAAAGTTCAATATCCACCAATACCACCACTCCATTACAAATATTTTGTAATTGAACTCTGTCATGCATGGGTACATGCATTTGCTTTAAATGTAAAAGAAGCGTATGGGAGGGAAGAGTCGGTGCTATAGACACAAATTTGATTCCATGTATGTGTAGTTTATAGACTAATCTTCTATGTTCTTCAGGCAAAAGCTATGAACACAACTTTACTTAGTAGATGCAGAGATATTTGACAAAAATTTATGAAAAATCCAGAGATGGAAAATGCAATTATTAGTAAAATGTTATTGAATATTGAATTGAATTTATGGTGACCAAATAAAAAACAAATAATTAAAGAAGTTGAACTTGTATCTCAAATAGCAACATCAGTTTTGCTAGAAACTCTTGAAGAAAATGCTTAAATTTTTGAATATTATGATAAAGGAAAACAAGATTTTGAATATGGTAAGATTCTTGATATTCAAGAGGTCATCTGGTCCCATCCATTCGAATGTCATGCCCGAGCTAGCTCAGTCACTAGATTTTAATGCATAGTAGACCGTAAGTAGGATTTTTCTCTCGGACACTCTCAACTCTGTGCAATGGAGAACCAGAAGGTAGATGAGTGGAAGTATTAGTTTCCCTCGCTCGAGAGAAGTTTCTGCTACCCAATTGCCAACTGAGACTATAAGAACTCCTTTTACTAAGAGGGATCCTCTTTTTGATCTCCAGACTGACATCATTTTTGCTAGTAATGCCGGAGATAAATGATGGAGATCAGTTACAATATTCAAAGTATAATTATTGGCCGTAATCTGGGATCCGATATGCCACATGTTCCTACTTGTCGACATATCCTTTGTATTGCCCTCATTTAATGCCACACCGTCCTTGATAGACTTGCGTTCAATAGCACTAATGGCAGCAGTAATATCTCGCTTGGTACACCCTTAAATTTCATCAGCGTACGCAAGCAACTAGACACTTACGTGCGATTCACTCCCAATCCACTGAAGAAGTCGCAGGATAAGGGATGGCCTTGTTTGAAACCTCGCACGGTATAAAAAGATACGGAGTGGTCTATTTCTACCCTGATGGAGCTGCAGGAATTGCCCAACGTCTTTCTGCATAGCTTAATAAGCTTCGTACGAATACCAAACTCAGACTATCTATCACGACATTGAACAGACCCCAGCGATTGCCTTGTCTAAAAGGTGAAATTCAAATGGTCTTCCGATATCTTGTAATACTGCCATCCTTTAAATGTTTGTTAGTAGATATGGGGTCCGTGCATTATTTTCCAATTTGTTTACTTTATAGCCTTTTTTTCTGCACATGTACTTTTCCTCGCCATCTTGTCTAGTCTGGTGCATTCTTGTTGGGCTAAAGCTTCGCAGAACTGGCCTTGACATTTTCCCTCAACCATGGCATCTTAGCTGTAGTCTTGTAGTCTATTGTTTTTCCGCTGCTTTACTTGGTATATTCATGATGAGGGCCATCTAGTATACTCATTGTCCTGTTGTTTTCTAATATCAGGAGGCACTTTGGTAAGATTGTTGCCGATGTCAATGGTTTTCAAACACGTAATAAGTGAGACATTTTTTTTTTCAAATTTAAAAATCTGTTGCCTGTTGCTGCGAACTAAATGTTTTCTTTGTATTAAGAGCCAGAGAATTACAGACATATTATTACGCGGACAAAAGGAAAATAAAGAAACAAGACAAACAGACAATAGCAAAATACCCACATCGTACGGTACGCAGAATTATACAAACCAATAAGTAGGAATTTACGATATGGGAACAAAACCAAGATCAAAAAATACAACAACAACAACATGAAGTACTTTCATTAAAATATTTAAAAAATTATTTATTTTTTAAGAAAAAAATTTGAAATTTCCCGCCATCATATATAGGCTAATTTGATTAATATTTATATTACCTTCGTAACACGATATATGTATATTACTGCGCTTATTAATTACACACCTATCGAAATGTTCTATGGGTCAGATATATTATTACTACAGCAATACAGAAGATGTTGAATCTTAATGACCAAGAAACATGCCAATGACGCTTCTTCTAATATCATGAACCACTTTGGTAAGACTGTTGTCAAGCTAATCTTTCTGTTTGTACGACATCTATTCAGTATGATGTTGAAATGCTCTGCGTCTTGGTATGAATATTACTACACCACTACAATTGCTAAATCTTGTGCTGCTCTCCAATGTTGCAAGATTTTTTAATTACAACAAAAGCTACAAAATTAATGAAATCCGATTCTCTTTTACTTATAATGTCTTGATTTTAAGCATTTCTTGTCATCTTAATGCGGCTCAAATTAAAACTAAAATTCATATTCAATTCAAGTTTGTCCGTAAAACAACACAACATGAGGAGTTACTTAGAAGCTAAAGATACTCGACGGAATACTGAATACTGTTACGTACGCATATCGTTTATGTAATTCCATATAAATTACGTTTTATTTTTAAACGGAAGTTATTGTGGCAGGCAAAAAAATACAACAGCAGAGTCAGAGTCAGTTGGCTTATGAGATTTTCTTAAAATATAATTGAATTTATGTTTTGCTTCAGTGCTTCAGTGTATCTCTGTATCTCAGTATCTCCTGCTTTCTTTATTTTTATTATTATTTTATTTGCTTGGTTCTGTTTTTCTTGTTGTTGTCAGAATAACCTAAAATGCATTAGAGTCATAGTAGATTGAAATACGTACGTATGTATGTATGGAAATATAAATCTCTTTATACATCTTTAACTTATACTGTGTACTTACTCCTCCTCTATTCGTTTATTCATAAATACAAGAGAGAAAGACAGAGAGATAGAAATAGAATGTGAATAAACTTGTTATATGAACCATATAATTATTATATACCATCGGGTGGGCCATCTATGGGTTTAAATTTGAATCATCGGTTATTTCGAATATGGCAATACTTATGTCATTCTATTCTGTTACAAATTTCAGTAGATTATCTCCACTGAACGTAAGGAATCGATTTACGATTGTGGAACGTTGGGATTTATTGGAAATTTATTTTCAAAACAAGGCAATTGCATGAGAATGTCGTACAAAATTTGGTTGCAGTAGGAAGGATGCCCGGTATATGCTAGTTTATTGCTAATGTTCGTGCAACTTTTCATAGTGGATGCGCCAAGATATAATCGTGCAGTGCATACCCCCGAAAATATCGAAACTGTGGTGGAGAGTGTGCGTGAGAATCCATCAACATCAATTCGTCACCGTTCTCAAGAATTGAACATTTCACGCGCGAGTTTACGTCGAATTTTGCAAAAAGATCTCGGTATGACGCCTTACAGAGTTCAATTGGTTCAAATTTCAATTTGTTTCGCTGGATGATGGGTCAATGAGAAACTGCACGATGATGTTGACTTTGACAAAACAAAAAGAAAAAAGAAAATCATATTTTCGTTGAATCTCATTTTCATCTTGGTGGGTACGTTAATAAGCAAAATTCCCATATTTGGGGCTCAGAAAACCCGCATGTGGTCTTATAGAAGCCAATTCACCCATTACAAGTGACTGTTTGGTGCGGCTTGTGGAGCGAAGGCATCATTGGCTCAAATTTCTTTGAAAATGAGGACGGCGCAACCATTACGGTAACTGGAGATACCTATCGCAATATAACAAACGATTTTTTTGTACCCGCTCTTTATGGCATTGATGTGAACAATGTTTGGTGTTAACAGGATGGTACAACTTGCCACACATCTCATGCCACAATCGATTTATTGCGTCAAACATTTGATAGCGATTTAATTTGCGGTAATGGTGATGTGAATTGGCTGCCACGAAGCAGCGATTTGACACTGTTGGTGTATTTTCTGTGGGGCCCTGTTACAGCAAAGTGTTATCTCGACATACCAAAGATAATTGAGCATTTTAATTCCAATATTCGTATTCCATTGCCGAAATATGACCTCCATACACTCGAAAAAGTACACGCATTTTTTTTCGATCGAATGCGATATGTACTATGAGGTTCGTCACGGTAGCCGTATGAACAAGGCAAAATTTCGAACGGTTTTTGTTTTATTAGATTTTTAAATTTGAACTTTTAAATGGCCCACCCTATATAAAGCATTACTGTATATACCATATACAATATGCGTGTATAGAAAATACGTTAAGATTTTTGTCGGAATTGCCAAAAGTACATATCTGCATAAATATTTATTTAATACGTTATTTGCCATGTGATGGAAAAGTTTATTAAATAATTTTAATATTGTTATTGTTGTTGTTGCATTTCAATACAATAGATAAATATAAAATTTTTTTTTCGGGGATTTCTTATGATAATAATACATACAAAATTGGTCATTACAACCCTTCAGTCAAGATTCCGACCTAGCTTCTCACACCACTTATATTGTGTGTGTTAATTTTATACAGGAGTACCTACAGTTTAAAGTCGTCTCCAAACGACAGATTCTTTTGAGAAACATTTCATGACAATTTTATTTTTTCTCAGAGTTTTTGATGGAACTCTGCTGTGAGGAAGTCGCCGAAGAAATATTTTTTTCATATTTCATTTTGTTTGAGATGTCTGATCTGGGGTTTGAACCATGACCTCACGTCTAATAAGCCAATACGCTACCTACGGCTTGCTTTGTATAAGATTCATATTCTATTTATAACTTGTATTACGACTTGTCTCAGTTAAATTGGAAATTAGCAACTCCCTTTAAAGGAAAGCTCAATCTCGCTGCCATCTATAGCACCGTCTCATTTCTATCCTTAATTCACATACACATTCATCACACAGTAGCGGTTCTCACGGGCCTCTGTTCTTTTTTAGGCATGCTGAAATTCTGGCATTTCGGCAAATAACTTCTGCAATATCTGTGGAGGAAGAAACTGTCTTTCAAAATAAATCTTGGTATTCCAGGAATCTTTGTGTTAGAGGTCTCGGTCAATCATGTCAGAAAATTAGAGTTTAAAAGCTTCCATTTCTCAATGGCATGAGCAGTGCACTGACACATTAAGTGAAAGACAGTCTTTTCCGATTGTTTGTCTGATTGTCCACTGAATTAAAATCCCACAATGTCTTAGTACAGGTAATACTCTGCGCATGTAGTTAGTTCATGCCTGCAGTCATCAGTTCCCTATCCACATTACAGTCAGCTGTATCGGTCAGGCACCTAGCGTGCAACAAACCACGTATCGCAAACTGACAAAAAAAAAAAACTCCAAACTAGAGCCTTTAGATTTGAAAACCTTAAATACTTAATCCCTGTTATTCTCGAAGAATTAAGCCACTCAATGCAGTCGTTTTTCTTAAATTTCTTATTAAATTGATCCAATAAGATAACATAATAGTCGCCACTAATATTTTATCCCTTTTAATAGCATACTATGAGGATTGTATTGTTCAAGATTACGAAACTGTACAAATGTTTGAAATATTGTCAAATTTTTTCGTGCACTCTCCTTAAGTGGCAAAAGTTGAGTCTGGTCGTTGTTAGAATTTTTTATGCATAGTGTAAAGTTTCTTTTGACGCTCACTGTAGGTTGTAATTATGAATTCTAGTGATCACAAATCCGCAAAATCCGCATATTAAGCTTGAAACTATCCATATTCTACTCAAGATTTCTTTGACTCCTGCTTGGGTTTGTTCTCCTAAGTTTCATAACTCTGCACTTGTAGGCGATTATAAACAAACTGGCCCCCATAGTACTAAAACCTTTCTGATACTTAAGTGATCATTCCAAATTTAAACCACTGAGCCATATGGAATGCCTATACCTTTCAAAGCCAATCTTACTTTCTACTATTAGTCGACCACCAACAAATTTTTTCAGTCCTTATAAGTGCGAAGACTTCAAGTGAGCAAACTGAACTGATGGTGCCTGGTTATCATAGCGTTATTTATCACGATAATCACAGGAGCTTATCATCACATGAAGGGCACTTTTTTCCATTTTATGCGCAAAATACGCAGTGGTCTGCGTGGCTGTCAAACACGAGTTAAATAAAAATGTCTATTTTTCAAATTTTGAGATCTGCTGCCTATTGCTGCGACCTACGTGTTGCATTTTTATTAAGAGGCAGAGAATCACAGACATAATGTTATGCGGACAAAATAAAACTAAATGAAAATAAGGAAAAAAGACAAACAGACAACAACAAAATACCCAGATAGTACGGTACACTGCGTTACACAAACTAATAGATAACAATTTGCGATATGGATATAAAACAAGGATTGAAAATCCAACAACAACAATTTCATAGGAAGATTATGAAGTTGCCAGATATAATATAAAGGAGTATAAATAAAAAGCCAAAAACCATGCTGCCAGTTACTGATGAATAGTCATTCGTCACTGAATCTGAGTCTGTGATTAGTAACCGAGATTAGTAACCGAGGTAGGCGTTAAAAGCAGTGTAATCGAAAACCGAAAGTTATAAAAATATCTAAAAAACTCTAAAACTATAATTTCTTCAAAGTGAGTCGTTATATTCTTTTCAAAATAATTGATGCCTGACGTATATGGGTTTAAAATACAACATAATTCACAATGCTAATATTGTCTGACCAACTTTGGAACTAAAAACTGGGTTAAAAACTTTTACGAATAAATTTAAATTGAATTACATACGAGTGTTGACTGATAAAATTCCATCAAGTATATGTCAACTTAAGATTTTTAAACATTTTTAAAAATAGTACCGAATAACTGGATACTAACTCCGGTAAGTTTTAAAATAATCAACATAAATCATCAACCCTCCCTTCTCGCACTAAAATGTTAATTTACTACGTAATCGGAATGCGAAAACTGTTTTTCCCTCGTTCTTTTCTTCGACATTTTCTTTCTTTATTAGCAATATATTCGTGAGTATTACTAAATGATGTACTAAAAATGAGAAATAACTGAGAAATAATGGAGAAATAACGGAGAAATAAACTGAGAAATAAAATGGAATAAAATGTAATAAAGCCAGCATTCCGATAATATAAATAACGATGATGATGCCGATGATGATGGTGAATAAGATGATGAAAGTACGTTGATATACTACCAGCTCATACGTTACGTTACGCATAGTCATAAAACATCAGGGAATTGTAGCAAAACAGAGTTCTTAAGGCAATTGACAGAGAGGAAACTAGGGAGTTTGAAAGCCACAACAACAGAGCACAAATAAATAAATGAAAGAGGAAAACGTAATATTTAATAAAAAGAACAAATAAAACAAAACCATACCAGAGTGTATTTGTAAATATAGGGGAGAAAAGAAAAGAAATGAAAAATGTGTTGATGCAAATAGTCAGGATAAATATGGTTATTATAGGTATGTTTGCGGCAATATTGCGTAGATAGAAGAAAACGCGAGTAGGGTGTAGTAGTTGTAGTAGTACCTATACTCTGTAAATGGTAGTATTGGAAGGAATATGTAATAAGAAGACAGCTTTCGTTAATACGATAGATGTTCTAGATATAGTACGGCCTATCTATCGATTTAAATTTCAACCATCGGTTATTTCGAATCTGACAATACTAATGTCGTTCTATTCTGTCAAAAAATTCAGTATATTATCTCCATTGAAAGTAATGAATCGAGTTACACTTGAGCAACGTTGGGTTTTATTGCAAATTTATTTCCAAAACAAATGTCGTTCAAAATTTGGACGCAGAGAAGGACCAACAGTGACCGGTATACGCAAGTTTATTGCTAAAGTTCATGAAACTGGTTTCATTGTTGACGCACCAAGACGTGAGCGTGCTCATACAGTGCGTACACCCGAAAATATCGAAGCAATGCCTGAGAGTATGTGTAAGATTCATCAACAACTCGTCTCGTTCTCAAGAATTGGACATTTCGCGCACGGGTTTACGTCGAATTTTGCGAAAAAATCTCGGTAACACGCCTTATAAAGTTCAATCGGTTCAAGAGTTGAAATCAACTGATCATACGCTTCGTTTTCGCTTTGCTAGATGGGTCAACAAGAAACTGCGCGATGATGTTGATTTTGCGAAAAAAAAATCATGTTTTCGGTTGAAGCTTATTTTCAGCTTGGTGGGTACGGTTAATAGCAAAATTGCCGTATTTGGTGCTTAGAAAACCCACACGTAGCCTTACGGAAGCTAATGCACCCATTACGATCGACTGTCTGGTGTGGCTTGTCGAGTGGAGCTATCATTTGCCCATATTTCTTTGAAAATTAGGACGGTGGAACCATTAGGATCAATGGAGACCCCATCGCTCCATGATAAAAGATTTTTTTATGTAACCGCTCTTCATGGTATTGTTGTGAACGGAGTTTGGTTCCCACACATACATACATACATAATTGGTCATTACAACCCTTCAGTCAGGATTTGGATCTAGCTTCTCACACCACTTATGTTGTGTGAGTTAATTTTATACATGTGAGTGGCGGGACCTACAGTTTAAAGTCGACTCCGAATGACAGATTTTTGAGAAGTTCTTCATGGCAATTTTATTTACTCTCAGAGTTTTTGCCAGAAACCTGCTGAGAGGCAGTCACCGAAGAAATATTTTTTTTTCATATTTCGTTTTGATGCATGACCTGGGATACGAACCCGGGCTTTACGTCTAATAAGCCAATACACTACCTACTAGACTACGGTTCCCACACATCTCATGCCATAATCGATTTATTGCATCAAACGTTTGATGACCGTTTCAGTTTCAGTTGCGATTTGGCCCTGATGGACTATTTTCTGTGGTGTGCCGTTAAAGAAAAGTGTTATGACGACAAACCAGATGTAATTGAGCATTTAAAGATCAACATTCGTGATGCCATTGCACAGATACGACCTCCATACATTCGGAAAATTGTATGAAAATTGGCTCAATCGAATGAAATACTGTGAGGCCAGTACACGGCAGCCATATTAATGAAACGAAATTCCATTTCTAACCGGAACAATTGTACTTCAAAAGAAAAATAATAAATTTGGAAAAATTGCAAACCGTTTTTGTTTTGTTGCATTTTTAAATTTAAACTTTTAAATGGCTTATCCTTTACAAGGTTGCAGGCGTAGTTATCTATGAGATAATAATTTTAGCAGAAAATTGTTTAAGGGGGAGGGGGTGTATTTTTAAATTTTTCTATAGACTTTTGAACAGTTTTCAAGAAAGTTATAAATTTTACTTTACAGCCTAAGGCCTGACTGTATGTGGATAGACTATCAATCCTGAATTATTTTTTATGCGTCATTATTTCTAATTTCCAAGTTCATTTCAAAATTTTATTTTTCATCTTCATTGTTGCTTTTTTGTATAAGTTTCTTAAGTTTCTTATTAAATGGCATGACTTTTAAAATTTTTCTCAATTAAAAGAAAATCAAATTTCTTAGTACAGCTCTTAAACACGCGGTACATCTCTTAAATACGTGGTACTGTCTTCATAGAAGATAGAGGAAAAATATGCAACTAATTATAGCAGCTTATAACCAAATGATTTTGCCACGTAATTCTCGTATTCCTTACTTTGTTTTGTAGGTTGACGTACAGGATACAAAAGGAAAATTTCATTTCTCATTCATAGTTTCGATACAATGCCTTTACAAGACATGTTCTAGTGAATTAGATAATCATACTCTATTATTATTAATACATATTTATATTCAATAACACAACTATTATTCATCATTATATTTATAACCTGATTAAATAATCCTCTTCATTATTAAATTTTTTGTTCCTTTAGCCAGCCTCCTAGTTTAGCAAAAAATGTATCACTAAACACAGGTATTACAGCAGCAGCTGATTTATATTCCAAAAGCCCACGTAATTCTTTAGAAATTTTTAAGAAAATATTTTCGTTTCTTTTCTGTTTACTACTAACACTACAGCCTTCTACAGTAGCTGATAATACTGTTTCTGTCAATTTCTTTTTTATTCAACGGCATTCCTTATGGGCTTTATCTCCTCTGCCTTCTTGTATTATTTGCTTGTCTTGGCCTATATTTGCCAAACTGTATGAATATGAGTGTGTATGTAGGTATGTATGTGTGTTTATTTTTATTGTTTAACTGTTCAGTTGAAATTTTTATGGCTCCTGTTTTATTGTGGGTAATTTCTCTTCTTCGTTTTATTTTGACTGGTGAATCGATTGTATTTTTTGTTTTCGTTTTTTGTTTTCATTTTTGAATTTCCATTGATGTTTGTTGTTTTTTTGTATCCTTTTTGCTGTTGTTTCTGTTACAGTTACGTTTACTGCCATTACTGGATGCTGCTGCCTCCTATAATTTATTTCAGGAGGTTAAACATTTTGTATAATTTATTTTTATTTTCTTATTTATATTCTTTAGCTTGTATTTTCTCTTCCCCTTTTCTTTATTTTTTTGTATTCATTTATTTACTTTTTCCAATACCCTACCTTGCTTAGGGTCATAGACTGGGTTTGCCATTTGGTTGATGACGTTACACTATAGTGTAGTGAGTTGTGTGTTGACGTAGGCAGGTAAAATGGGTCGTTAATCCGACCCATAATAATAATCCCGCCACTCATGTATAAAGTTAACACACACAACATGAGTGGTGTAAGAAACTAGGTCGTAATCCTGACTGAAGAATTGTAATGACCAATTAGGTACGTATGTATGCATGTAATATGTCTTTTAATTTAAACGTTCGTCCGAGGTCATCGCAATTTTGAAAACGTTGCATTGCTTGATGAATGGTATGAAAATCTTTAAAAATCTCTTGATTTACGAACGTAGTTTCAACATCTGTCCTTGGCCACAAATGCCGAATATTTCTCAGGGAAATTTCACAACCATTCAAACGTAACTCATATATGGGTTTCACGACATAAGGATATTGTTGGAAATTGCATTGTTGATGAGCCAGGGCCAGAATGCAGCTCGTAAACTTCGTCATGTTACAGGGCCTAGGCATTTCCATTGCCTTCGATAATTTGGTTATTATCCATTCCTTTTACAGGAAGGCTTAATCTCGTTGGCGTTAAGAGGGTACGTTCAATATTGCTAGACACCGCTGGACACGTATGAACAGGAAGAGAACCGACTCATTTCTATTCTTAAATCGCATGGCCTTTTATCATTTTCATTTATTTGGACTAGAGTTGTTTTCCTTTAGGGATTGTTTGATCTCAGGATTGAAATTTAATATGATATCATGCGTCTAAATTCTGGTCTAAGTAGCTCCTCTTCCTTCAAAGAAGGCGCGTCATCTTACCTAACCTAACTTATATCAACAATCAAAATTGTAGCATATGAGGCACGCAGATCCCGGTGATTGCAATAAGCCGTTGCATTATAGTCTGGAGGTATTATTGGATTTCATTGTTTCAGTTTAGAGCGCTAAGTCTTTTCGATAACTGACTTTTATTAGCCAGCAATTAACCATTTCAGCTGGACGGTGTGTTGTTCTAACAAGAACCATCTTGTTGGGCCACACAAAAAAATCGGTTTTGACTTAATTACATGAGGAGCTTCCAGAGAATGATTGCACTTTTTGACGAAGTCAATTGACCACCAAGATCATACGATTTAACTCTGCTAGATTTTTTTTCGTGATGCTACGTAAAAACGGTACTTGTAAGTTAATCAAGTTATCGCCGAGTGTCAATAACGACACTTTTCGCCTTGCCTGCAGTTGTTTCCCTCCATGATGCATCAATGTTTCACGGGTATCAATAATGTGTTCTGATGATTCATATTCATTGTCACAGAGTCTACATATTGGGCTCGTAACAATCCCTATTCTGAATCAGTATCCTATCTTAATCGACGGAAGTCGCCATAGTTTAGTGGGAAGTGTGTTGGCTTATTAGACGAGTGTCTACGAAATTTGAAAAAATATTTCTTCGGCGACTTCCTCTCAGCAGATTTCTGGCTAAACCGCTGAGATTAAAAACAATTGTCATGAAAAGTTTAGCAAAAATCTGTCATTTGGAGTCGACTTTAAACTGTAGGTCCCGCCATATCATATCATATCTATTGACATACACAATATAAGTGTTGTGTAAAGTTAGGTCGTACTCCTGACTGAAGTGTTATAATGACCAATTATGTTATGTTATGTTAAAAGCTAGCCAATGACATAGAATGGGTTCTATCTGTCCTATACGCTTTTAATGATTACGAAGTTGGTTGTACTATAGTCGTGCTAAACGAGTTCAAGGTTTTTCTCATATCTGGGTTACGTAGATGCAAGATGTGTGTTATGAACTTCGTTCAGATTCATGCTATATGATGGAAAATATATTTCCTAAAAGTCTATACCCCACAATATGATCCGTAAGTAAATTATAATTGTAAAGTCTTTCCACAATACGGTCTTTAAGTAAATTATAGTTCTGAAGTTGTATCACAATATGATCCTTAAGTACATGATAGTTGTAAAGTCGTTCCATAAGATGATACTTAAGTAAATTATAGTTTTGAAGTTGTTCCACAATATGATCATTAAGTAAATTATAGTTGTAAGGTCGTTCTTGACTGACCATGTATGGTGTGTAAATTCTTCTAGTTTCCAATAACATTTGTACGTTTATTTTTATTTCCTACAAAGCAATATCAATGACTGACAATATTCCCACTTTTGTTTTCCTTTTTGGTCTTTTGCAATTTTTATTTTGGTTTTACATTTATTTCTTGACCTTATAAAGGTCCTGGGGTATTGCGGATATACGTTTTTTTTCTCTCTTGATAATATTGCTAACAAGGCGTTTTTTTATTTACCAATATTTTTTTTGTTTTTGTTGTTTTAGAAGAAAAATAGGCGTTTGATTCAATATAAGTATACGCTTTTGTTGTGTATTTAAGTAGGAGAGCGGAAGCAGGCCCTTCCTTTGATTTCTGTGTTTATTTTTCATGCTGCATCTTCAAATGAATCAACAAGATTTCGTTGATATTTTGTCTTCTCTATGCTGGTTGTTATTCTTTTTATTTTTTTAATATTTTTTTTGTTTTCTTTTATTTTATTTCCTTTCTTTCTTTTTTATGGAATTTATAAATATAAATGACTTGCGGTTTTTACTGTTTGATTTGTTGTTGTGGTTGCTATATAATATACATACGTGTATATATTGTGGTAATATTTTGTTGAAATTGAAATTTATTATTCCTTTTCACTTTTGTTATTAATTTTTCCACCTTTTCCTTATACCGTTTCCTTTTGATTGGCTTCAATACAAACGGCGTAACAGTGCATGCACTACACTGAGCGACATGTTGGATTTTCTTATCAAATTGTCTTTTTGTCTTTGGCATTAGCATGTTTGGCACGGGCATTTGCTTTTAAGGTGGTGATGGATAGCATTTGTGGTGTAATGCGATGGCCATGGCGGCCATGATTTAATTCCGTGTGCGCCTCCTGTCAAGTAGGCGTTAAATGATTATTTATCTACCAATTTCATTTGCTTCCTTCCCTTCCCTTCCATCTTTCTCTTCACTTTTTCTCGTTTTATTATTGTTTCTTTAGGAAAATGATTTCAATGTCAATAGGCATTAACTTTGGCATGTTGATAAGCCATATCCTTTCTTTCTTTCCATGTATTAGTAAGTAGCCAAACACACAAGGAAAACATATCCTGATTTTCATTTATTTTCTCAATTTCTTGCCCGGCATGTGCTTGTATCTGATGGGTTGATTTATAACAACAAAAACCGCCTAAAATACTGTATAAATATCAGCCGGAAACAAAAGGAAGCCATATTTATTAAATTGCATAATAAATTTCAAGGAAATACCTCTCTCTCTCTTTCCCTCTCTCTCTCTCTCTCTCTCCATCGCTCTATATTGATGTATTGCTTACGAACATAAAAATTTATTACTTTTCTGTCATGTTACTGATTATTTAAGCTGCACAAATACCAGTTATCCGCAGAAAAATAAAAAAAAGTTTGATATCCTTGCATTAAATAGTTTTTCTTAAATTGATTCTTTATCAAAATATTTATGAGATGTTTAGTTAATATAAACGTAATATATTCATAAGGTGGTTAACTACTTTTACATCGTCATAGAGTTTTTAGAATAATTGATTTCATATCGGGTAGAACATGTTACTTTCTTTATTGGCCATTACAAGCCTTTAGTCAGGATTACGACCTAGTTTCTCACACCACTTACGTTGTGTGTGTTAATTTTTATACATGAGTGGCGGGACCTACAGTTTAAAGTCGATTCCGAACGACAGATTTTTGAGAAACTTTTCATTACAATTTTATTTTCAATACAATTTATTTGAACCATCGTTTAGTTTCGAATCTAGCAATACTTATGTCATTCTATTCTGTCACAAAATTCAGTGCATTTTCTTCACTGAACGTAATGAATTGATTTACGCTTGAACATCGTTGGGATTTATTGGAAATTTATTTCCAAAACAAAGACAATTGTTCGAAAATTGCACGAAAATGTCATACAAAATTTGGTTGCATAGAGGGACCAACAGTGTCCGGTATATGCAAATTTATTGCTAAAGTTCGTGAAACTGGTTTCACTCTTAATGCGCCAAGATATGAACGTGCTCGTACAGTGCCTACACCTGAAAATATCAAAGTTCTGGCTGAGAGTATGGGTGAGACCATTAACATCAACTTGTCATCGCTTTCAAGAATTAAACATTTCACGCACCAGTTTACGTCGAATTTTGCGAAAAGATCTTGGTAAGGCGTCAAGAAAGTTCAATTGGTTGAAGAGTTGAAGCCGCATGACCAGCCTCTTCGTTGTCACTTCGCTTGATGGGCCAACTATGGGAAACTACGCGATGATGTTGATTTTGCAAAAAAAAAAAACACCTTTTCGGTTGAAGCCCATTTCCATCTTGGTGGGTACGTATTTAAGCAAACTTGCCGTATTTGTGGCTCAGAAAACACTCACGTTTTCTTACAGAAGCCAATGCACTCATTACTAGTGTGGCTTGTGGAACGGAGGCATCATTGGCCCATATTTCTTTGAAAATGAGGACAGAGCAACCATTACGGTCAATGGAGACCCCTATCGCACCATGATAAATGATTTTATTGTAGCCGATCTTCATGGTATTGATGTGAACGATGTTTGGTGTTAACAGGATGATGCAACTTGCCACACATTTCATGCCACAATCGATTTATTGCATCAAACGTTTAATGGCCATTTAACTAGACGATACGGTGATGTCAATTGGCCTTCAAGAAGCTGTGGGCCGCAATTAAAAAAGTAATAGAGACAATTGAGCATTTGAAAGCCAACATTCGTGATGCCAGTGTCGACGTACAACTGCAAACACTCCAAGAAGTGCATGAAAATTAGTCCGACTGAATGATCTACTGTGAGGCCAGCCCTGGAAGCCATATGAACGAAATATTATTCCATTTCTAAACGGTACAATTGTACTAATGGTAATTGCATTTTTAAATTTAATCTTTTAAATGGCCCATCCTTTACTTACAGTGATGGAAGGATAAGATTTCACAAGATCAAATTTGCAGCAATCCAATGGATCTTTTGTTTTGAGTTTTTGTGTTAATTGCAAATAGAACATAAAGTCAGAGAGTTTATGTAGGAATTTTCGCACTGTTTTATAAGAAATGTCCCCCAGCATTAAAGGGGATATGTAAATTTCCTTTCGATTTGAGCGTTAAGGAAAAAAATGATAAAAATGTGGTGAATCACTATGAAATCATAAGCTTGTGTGTTTTAATTGTATACATGAGTGACGGGACCTACAGTTTAAAGTCGTTTCCAAACGACAGATTTTTGAGAAACTTTTCATGGCAATTTTATTTACTCTCAGAGTTTTTGCCAGAAATCTGCTGAGAGGAAGTCGCCTAAGAAATATCTTTTCTTACTTCGTTTTGTTGGAGTTTTCTGAGCTGAGGTTTCTACCGTCGCCTCACGTCTAGCCAACACACTACCTACTAGACAACGAAGACTGTACATACTACAATACAGTGTCATAATTCTCATATAATTTGTGTGTGTGTAGGATCAGACTCTGACTATACTTGGTTTATAGTTAATCGTTATCGCTAAGTATCCATCCCTGCTTAAGTAACACTTTTTTGTTGCAAATTTTACATCAAGTAACTCCTTTTAAAGAATTTATTTGCTTGGTAAAGTAAATGAGAGTTTTTTTTAACGAAGGACAACTTTGGACTCTGGGAAAACTAATGTAATATTTCAATTGGAAATTTGCTCGTTAGAAAATAACGAACAACAGCAGCAGCAACACTAAAATAGGTGTGTGTATCACTGAGCAAAGAACAAAAGGAATCAAGACAATGAACTGCGATGTGGGCGGTTAACAGCTTTTAAGTCGTAATGTTGATTAAAATCGTTTTTCTATTTTCTATTTTATTTTCGTTTTGTTTTTCTTTTTTTATTTACAACGCTTTAGTAATATGCCTTCAAAAGAAATCAAATAAATTAATAATTTATGACCAACAAGAGATAAAACATTTTGTATTTATTGTTGTGAACACTTACTACTTACCAAACACGATTCTTTTGAGATTCTTTTCATAGGAAAAATAGAATTCGAAAATTGCGTAAGAGAAACTTCTTTACTCGCAGTCAAGTGGAACACGAGTAGGCCTGAAGGTCTTCGTTTTGCAAAGGACAAATAAATAAAATTAACTTTACGATGACTATTTAATGGGCATTAAATTATTAATCACAGCAACAATTTCAAACAGGAATAATAATTTCGAACATTTTTATGACAATTTGCAGAAACATTTAAACGAATGACAGAAATTTATCATATCATCAGGGGGTTTGGCTTGATTTCATTCGAAATAAAAGAAAGAAAATTCCAAAATTAAGAAATGGCAGGGACAAGTGTGTTCGTTGAATAGGATCTGGAGCATTTGGAAACTGATCCTAATATTCATATATACATAATTGGTCATTACAATCCTTCAGTCAGGATTACGAACTAGTTTCTCACACCACTCATGTTGTGTGTGTTAATTTTTATTCATGACTGGCGGGACCTACAGTTTAAAGTCGGCTCCGAACGACAGATTTTTGAGAAACATTTCATGACAATTCTTAATTACTCCAGAGTTTTTTGTCAGAACACTGAGAGAAAGTCGCCGAAGAAATATTTTTTTTCATATATTTGTTTTGACGTCGGACCTGGGGTTTGAACCGTGGCCTTACGTCTAATAAGCCAACAAAAACTAACTATTAGACTACGGCGACTTTAGGCCCCAATATTCATCGAAATGAAATCCACATGAAATCCAAGAGCGTCAAATACATCCCGAAAAAGTCACTGTTTGATATTGATTTTAAGCTGGAGATCTCATCGATCAATATTTCTTTGAAAACGATGTCACTGTCAACGGAGAGTTCTTTTGCTTGTTGAATATCAACTTCTTTTCGACAAATTTGTTGGTCTATGCGACCGATTGGTTGAGAGCTCCCTTATTAACCGTCCCCTGGACAAAACCAGTAGACCCGATGATTTTGAAAAGTGCTTCGCTATGAGAGTTAGTAACAAAAATGTGTGGAGTTATCTGAGTTATGTGGTAGCTGCATACTTTTTTTAGAGTCGCTCTAGTCTAATATTAGACATATGGCCTTGGTACAAACCTCAGGTCACACATCTCCAACAAAATGAAAAATTAAAAAAAATTTCTGTGCGACTTTGTAGATTTCTGGCAAAACCACTGAGAGTAATAAAAAAATTGCTATGAAAAGTTTTTCAAAAATCTGTCTGATGTTTACATTTATAGAGATTTCGAGAAGCGAAGTCATGAACAAACATTCATCAGACTGTTTACTTTGCCGTATAAAAGGCAAGGCAAAGCAGGCGACTGGGTTAGTGAAGTTCAGTCAGTCTTTTATGTGAAGACGCGGTGTGTTTGAAGAGAGTAATCATGGTTTGCAGTTCTCCGTTACAAAGATCTGCGGAATAATTGTCTAATAATTGTTATTGTTTATGCAAAGGGTATAAACAGAGTGATAACAAACAAAGCAATTGTTGTTGTTTACATCAAGTTGTGAACAGTGGCATACAGAATTGTGCGAATAATAAAGAATTTTAATTAAAACTAAACACAAATTTATTTTAATTTTATTTGCAATCTACGAGCTCGTTTTCTAAACGTTTTTAAAAGGTAAAAACTTAACAGTATATACGTAAGGTTTAAAACTTAGGTCAGACATCTTGACATCTTTCGGCGAATTTCTTTCAGCAGTCTTCTGGCGAATTGCCAAAGCAATTAAAATTGCTATGAAAAGTTTCTTAAAAATCTATTTGTGTACCTTTCTCTTTAAATTGTATGGTATAAATACACTGTAACTGTGTGTGTGTAATTTTGAGTGTAAGTGTAACTTATGTTTCCAATGATCGCTTCAATGGCCATTATTATCATTACAGGCGATGACAAGTGACTGTGTATGAAACAGGAACTAAACTACCAATTGGTTTGAAAGGAAAACAAAACAAACTTCAAATAGTTGAAAAAAAAACAAAGAAAAAAAAAAGAAAGAAAGAAAATAACAGAAAATAATAAAAAAAAAAGAAAGGAAAACAAACCATCAGAATACAACAGCAACGACATAAGTTTGTCTTCGGTTGTTTTGTTGGAGATAAATGAGTGTGATTGTGTCTAAAGTACCTTTTTAGACGAGTGGGGTTGTTGAGACAAATACAAACATTTTATGCGAAAGGATGTGTTCTTTTGTCCCCCTTTTTTTCCTTTTTTTTTAAATGAAGGTGTGTTTCAATGAAAGTCCAAACAAATACTACCGCATCATGGTTAGATTTTGTTTTCTTTTCTTTTTCAGGTATTTTCTCTTGAATTATCCTTGCCCAGTTTTTAATTTTTTTTTCCCTTGGCTTCAGAAATAAATTGTATGTGTGTCCGGAAGAAGGCTGTGTCCTAGTGAAGCATGAAAATAAAATTGTTAAATAGATAAGTGTTAAAAATGATAGTAGAGGGAGTAATAAACTTAAATGGTAATAATAATGGTTCTAAAAATGAAATGAACCAACGGACGAACGAACCAACGAATGAATGAGCTTAGCCACTAAAGAGCAAAAGCAACACAAATTGGAAATGGATAATGAATGGCCAACACATTTATAATCCAGTGACCAAAGATACAAAAAAAAAAACACAAAAAAATATTCTGTATTCTCTAGACAAAAAGGTTATTCAGGGCTTGGAAAACATGAGTATTTTTTGAAATTAAATTTATTTTTATTGATTGAAAATTGCTTAAACAATTTAAAGTTGTTTTTATGGGAACATCTACCTTTTTGAGAAGGTAATCAGGAAAAGGAAAGATTTTATAATCTTTACTTAAAAAATATGAGTTTAAATTACAAAAAAAGTTTTTAAACTTGCTGATTTTTCAATGAAGATAGCAAGGATGTTGGGCACCAATCTAATGGAATTGGGAATCAAACGCTCCCATAAGGATGTCCACCAACCTCTAAGACCTTCCTGAAGAAATTTATTCAAAGCGATAGAAGCTGCAGCCCTTGGTGCTTTTTCTTAATTCTGGTAAGCAGCCTGACCACTCCTCATCACAGACAATTGGCAAAGTTTTTAAAGATTTTATGCGAATAATATGTAATTGCCTCCAAATACATGTCGAAGGCTTAAATTGTCTTTGGGAGAAGCCATTCGAACCGTCGCACAGTGTCAGATTTTGCAAATTTAGGGGGACTAAACTCTGTATTTCAAAAACTATTAATGGTAAAGCCACAAATTTTTGAACTTGGTATTATAATGAAAAGACGCATCTTTTTAGAAAAATTGGGCGAAATCGGACAACTGACACGCCCACCTCCCATGTAACAGTAAGAATAAATATGCTAAGATTGCCCCAAGGAAAGATTGAAAGTTATGGCCAGGAGATTTTTTAGGGCAAACCCATTAGGATAAACCCATATTTAAAAATACTCGGGCCTTACTACACTGAAAAAAAATTTATAGCTGGTCAAAAAATATATTTTTATTTTTTATTAATTTAATATTTGTTACAGAATAATACAATAGTAGGTAAGTACATAAACATTTAATTTACATTATTTATTCCAAATCAGAGCCATCAGAGTCGTCATTATAAATATCCTGCTCTTTAAGTAATGCCAAAACTTCAGGAGTTAAAACGTGTTTTTTAGTTTTCGGATTTTTGCGCAAACTGCATATTATCGGATCAGATGATATCAAAAGTCTATGCAATAAATCAGTATTAGAGTCAACTCTAGATGTTTTTATCGTAAAATTTAGTCGATATCTTCTGTTGTCTTTATTCCTAGCTTCCTGTGCTTCTTCCGATAACTGGCCTATTGGAAGAATACTGCTATCTCCTATTCCTAAACGCAGCATATGCTGATCCACTGATCTATTTAAAATTGCCACTGGGTTATTCATAGCTAATGGTGTTGCTCCACATATATAGCATGCTTGTGACGATGAATAATTAGAAAGTGCACTGCACACTTTTCCATCAATCATACACAAAATTAATTTGGAAGTAACAGTAACAGCAATAGTGCCTATTGTTATCGTGGTTGGTACAAGTGACGAAATTTGTTCCTCAATTAACTTTACTTCATTTAAAATAAGTTCTTTAGTTTCTTTAGCAAATATAAATTTTATTGGACGACAATACCGCGTTGAGGATGGTGCCAAGTTTTTCCAAATAGTATGTTTAACTCCATCCTTTGTATTTACATACATTTCAATTGGGACCATGGAAATACTAAACAAATTTTCGTCCGAAATATCTTCTTGAGCGAATTTTTGCTTGTATTGATTATGTTCAGCTCCATCACAGCCCCATTTAATAATGATAATTACATCATGGAAATTATTCGGTATCGATAGAAAAACTTCTTCGTAAGCGGAACATAGTCTTTCAACTGTATGATCAATTAAAGATTGAAGATTAATAGCCGCATACGACTCAGTGACAACTATACCATTCGGATAACATAAACGCTTCGATTTCGATACTAAATCGTAAGATGGATATATCTTGGGATGTACAGCTTTTGTATGTTGTCTTACTAATCGATATTTATGCGTCGATAAATCGGTATCAATTATCATTGCTAAGGCCTGGTCAGGAGAAAGAGTAGTTAGCCTTTCATTAGACATTCTAGACATTTTTATTGAGACACCTCTTTTTGGGGATGCATTTGCAAGCTCAGTTACAATTGCAGCTGAAGATCGCTTACCAGATGAATGTAGTTGTACAGCCGCTGCCATTAACAACTCATTCGGAGTGGTCCCTTTCACAATCTCCTTTGCTTTTCTTGTTTTTGTTTTTCGACAACAGTCAACGAAATTTTTTGTTGGTCTACCACCTCTGGACTTTGAAATAGAAGGTTGACTCAATTATACTGAGAAATCAATTTTATATGCGAGCCACTCACTGTTAATTTTTAAAAACTTTGATTTTAATCTTTGAGACTTCCTCCACTTTTCCAGTATATCATGGCAAATTTTACTAACAAAAATTTTTAATTTTTAAGATCAATAGTTTGATTGGATCCATTACTAATATTTCCTAAAATAAAATCAAAGACCCGCTCATATTTATTATTTGGCGCAGCGGAACACCAAACATCGAAAATTTGTTGATTCGACATTTGCGAGTTCATGATGAACTTTTGAAAAAATGTGTATGGGGTATGCAAAAAGATGCAAAAAAAATTTTGTAATCCCAATAGGTTATATATTAATTTATCATATAGTGCCAACAGAACCTTGGAATCAAATGGTATTCTATATTTTTGATTCCATTAAATATTTGTTAATTTCAAAACTTACTTACAATAAAATGACTTACTTTAAACGGCACAGAAAAATGTGTCCTCACTTATATTTCAAAAAACTTTATTACTATTAATAAATAGATTAATACCTTTAAAAAGCAAAAAAAAAAATGGAAAAATATCCATAAACAAAAAAGTTATAATGATTCAAAGTTATTGAATACTCGGCAGAAAAAAATAAGATTTTTATTTTTTGTAATATACACGACATTCGGAATACCGTTACCTTGTTTTGGTTTACATTCCTTCACTTTCTTAAGCATTTATTTATTATTTGGACAGTTGTCTGTCGTACTGCATTTAAACTTAATCAAAAAAACACACAAAAAAAATTGAGTTTAGTCCCCCTAAATTTGCAAAATCTGACACTGTGCGTCGAGGCAATTACATATTGTACGCTAAAAATCTTTACCCGAAGCCAAATCTATAGTCGATGCTAGCCGACAGCTTAAGAATAGTGTAGAGGTGGTTATAAGAGGATAAAATTCTGTGTGGTAATCACACTAAATCGAGGAAGCCTTGTCATCGATTGGTGTCAACAAAAGGCATAGGCGCGAAAGAAGCAGAGGCGACTGGAAGGATGTGTTAAGGCAGGCCGAAAGTCGTTAATCGAGTTATTAATGGCCAATTAATAAAGTAAGTAAGTAATCACACTGGATGTCAAAAATGCTTTCAATTCTACGAACTAGAAAAACGTCCAAATATTTAGAAGGTTTCAACGTACCTATTACTACAAATAATTAGTAGTTACTTCAACCACGGTACAGTACAGTACAGCATTCACGGTCACAGACAGCGTCCCATAGGTCCAATAAGGCTTGCATTTACCGACGGTCACGTTGGTTGTTGTAAACAAACTGCTGGACATTCTGGATACGAAGTGTAACGATAATGCAGCCATAAGAGAAAGATGGCTAGGTAATGCTGTCCTCGAATTAACTAGCTGCATAGTACACGAAAACGATACTAATAACAGGACAACGGATAAAATGGTATATTGGTGGCCACAGAATATAATAAAATACCTTCGCGTAATGATTGATGCGAGATTAAACTTTAAACAACACTTGGCAACACATACACACATCATTGGTGATTACAACCCTTCGGTCAGCCTCACGACCTAACTTCTCTCGTCACTTATATTGTGTGTGTTAATTTTCCCCTAAGTGGCGGGAACTACCAGTTTAATTTAAAGTCAATGCCGAACGACAGATTTTTGAGAAACTTTTAATGGCAATTTTATTTCCTTTCAGAGATACTTTTGTATGTGCAAGAGGCACAGACCGTCTATAAACCTATATTGTCTGCCACGTGCAGTGGATTTTCCAGTATTCCGTTCTTGATGTTGCATAAAGTCTGACCAAGTCTACAACCACTAAACGAACTCGTCTTTTTTACATTCCGACGGTCACAAATAGTCTGCATTACTCGCGACTTATTTTTTCTGTTTAAGCATCAGTTGTTGCCAAGCCGCGGTGGTCAAGAAGATAATGTGTTAGCTATTAGATGTGAGGCCACGGTTAAAACCATAGCTCAGACATCTCTATCAAAATGATGTATGAATAATATATTTCTTTGACCACTTACTCTCAGCAGATTTCTGGCAAAAACTCTGAGAGTAAATTTGAAATGAAAAGTTTCTAAAAAAATCTGTCATAATTTGACATAAGTGATGTGAGAAACTGGTTTGTAATCCTAACTGAAGGATTGTTGTAATGACCAATTACGTTTGTTATGTAAGATGGTGGGCTATCATCTATCAAAGTCCCTATAGGAAGGCCGTATGCAATGCATAGTTATTAGAAACTTCAAAGACTATTCCCATTGCCTGATCTTCTCACGATGTTTGATGTTAATTATATGAGGCGATTTTGGATTAATATTTTTGTATTAAGTTTTTAAAATTCCAAAAAGCATGGAAATATCATAATGAAAATTTTTTTCTGCTGCTTACGAATCTGGAATGCGTAGGTTGGTAGTCAAGCACTTTAAGCAGAATTTTTAAATGCCGTTTTTAGTTTTATAAAACGCTTCTCTGTATATTCTTATTTCTCTAATTTATGTTGATTGTTTTTATTCATTTTGTTTTTCAATCACATAATAAATAAGAAATTTAAGAGCATAAATGATTCAAATGCATTTCGTTTATAAAAATTTCTTCCTTCAAATATTTGCAAATAAAATTCCATTAAAACATACAATACATACATGTATGACAATATTTTTTATTTATTAATGCGTCTATTAAATATATTTTTTTTTTATTATTTTAACCAAGTATTTGGTTATGCCATAAGAATTATTTATTTGTTCCAATTACACTTGAACTTCTCACCCTTAGACGTAGCAGCGTGAGTAAGTAGTTTTGGTTGTTGGTTTGGTTTTCCTTCACATTAATAGAAACATTTTTACTATTTCATCGTTATTGTTGTTGTTGGTGTTTTTGCTTTATTATAATGTAAAGTGGGTTTTAATATAGTGACGGAAAGAATACAAATATATATGCATACATACATACAACACAGGATATTTGTTTTCCATTTAGAAATATACGCACACTTAGACATATGCAATCATATTCTATTTAAAGAGTGTGCACGAATAAATTTTGCTTATAATTCTAGCTTCATGTTTTGAACAGTGATTGATAAAAGTATCCATTTCTTTCACCATAAACATTACCGAAGCCTACTGGTATTAACTGGAAAAATGTCTCACTGTGTCATGGTTTATGAATTGAACGATTTTTTTTTATTTACACTCAAGAATTTTTGCCAGAAGCCTGCTGAGGCTAAAATAATATTACGCTTATGTTTTATAAAGAAAACTCTATACCTAAATTTCTTTCTGCACACTCCTTACTTTACATATTTGCTGATTGTATAACCTTAAGCGAGTGAAACAGAGAAGAGTGTTTAACAAATATTATATAAGTATGTATGCGTACAGAGGAAGGAGTATGTATTAAAGGTTTACAATTTCCATAGTCTCTACATCCGACATTTATGGTTCTTTAAATGCAGGGCACACACAACATGCAACAAATACTACCACACATACAATATACGATACATTTGTGTAAATATGAAAGGAGTGAGCGAGAAGAGGCGCATACAATAAAATATAAAATGGAAAACAGTAAAAACGGAAACGTGGCCTGTTTCCGTTTAGTTTTACATGCACACACAGCGTTTATTTAAAAACAGCAAGCAGCGCAACAATACAGTAGCAACAGTATCGCATACATTTGTTATAAAACACACACACACACACGCTCGCACAGTGTTACGCAGATAAAACAAATGTGACACTGCATGTTTTGCTATGTGAAACAATGACGAAGTTATTCTATTCAGTTACGAAATTATATTCACAATACATACACAATACGTACACAACACTTATATGTCTATCTGTCTGTGTGTGAGTGTGTGTATTTAATGTTATACTTACTTAGATATCTATACGTGCAAAGGAAGTTTCAATAAAAATGTTTCAAGTTTTGTATAACACAATAAAATTATGGAATACAAACAATATCAACAAGCATGACAAAAGATTCTTTCTTCTTCGTTTTTTTTTTTATTAAATATACACTCATAACGTGTTTACATGTGGCAAATTTGCATGCAATTTTTCACAAAGTTTCATGAAATTTAAAATTTATTCGCTTAAGTTTGAACATGAAGAATGCCTTTAAAAATTACTTGATGTTGGAACAATAAAAATTATGAGAAATTTTACCAAACTGGAGTGTTTTTTCTCGCAATCATCCTTAATTTTATACATGAGTGGCGGGACCTACAGTTTAAAGTCAACTCCGAACGACAGATTTTTGAGAAGCTCTTCATGGCAATTTTATATACTCTCAGAGTTTTTGCCAGAAATCTGCTGAGGGACAGTCACCGAAGAAATATTTTTTTTTCATATTTCGTTTTGATGCCTGACCTGAGATACGAACCCGGGCTTTACGTCTAATAAGCCAAGACTCTACTACGGCGACTACAGATGACAATAACAAAACTATATATTCGCATAGAGGCCACAAAAATTAGGTAAAATTAACAATCATAATAAGTTTTAGAAGTTGCCAGATAGAAAATAAATAAATAAAAGCTAAACGTTATCCGCGATCTAGTTAAAGCTACATCTGATAAATTAGTTACAATTCATTCAGTTTATTTTACCAAATCACTAATTACTGACGACTATGGATGGGCCATCTATCGGTTTAAATATTAACCATTGGTTACTTCGAATCCGGCAATACTTATGTCGTTTTATTCTGTTAGAAAACTCAATATATTATTTTCACTGAACGTAATGAATTGATTTACGCTTGAGCAACGTTGGGACTTTTAGAGCCAACGAGAAACTGCACGCTGATGTCGATTTTTAAAAAAAAAAATTATTTTTCCGAGTGAAACATTTTCATCTTGGTGCATAAGTTAATAAGCAAAATTGCCGTATTTGGGGCTCAGAAAACCCAAACGTGGTCTTATAGTGGAGCGGAGGCATCATTGGCCATTGGGTCTGTGAACAAGCAAGCATGTTGAATTTGGAACGATACCAATACATATTATATCACAAGACACCCAATGCGTTCCGAAAAAGTTGCTGCTTGGTGTGGATTTTGGGCTGGCGCAGTTATAAATCCATATTGCTTCATGACCAATCATGGCTATCAACGCCAAGCACTATAAGTTGATGACTTACCATGTTGGATTCAACGGGCTGGCGCTACGTGCCATATAATTCATGCCATATTGAATTTTCTGCTCCAGCGATTTGAAAGTATGGTCATCTCACGTGGGGTGATGTGAGCCATGATCCTGGGATTTGATCTCGTTCGACTTTTCCTTGTGGGGTTTTCTTATAACGCAGGTGTATGCGAATAAACCACAAACCATAGCAGTCCTCAAAGCTAACGTAATTCCTGCTATTGCTCAAATTCAGACTGATTTATGGACATATCAGATGCTCTTCATACAGAAAAGTCTTGGCTGCCATTTGAACGATGTTATATTCCACACATATAATGGCAACAATAGGTCTTTCAAACGAATAAAAACTGTCGATGATATCTCACCTTTAAGTCAGGACTACAACCTATCTTCTCTATATGACTTATGTTGTGTGTATTATTTTTATCCATGAGTGATGGGACCTACAGTTTAAAGTCGACTCAATAGGACAGATTTTTGAAAAAATTTTCGTGGCAATTTTTATTTACTTTCAAAGTTTTTGTCGGAAATCTACTGGGAGTCTGTTGGTGAAGAAGTATTTTTTTATATGTCGTTTTGTTGAAGATGTCTGACCTGGGGTGTGAATCGTGGCCTCACTTCTAATAAGCCAACACACTATCTCTAGACTACGGTGGCTTCACAACTCCATACATTTGTTTAAAACATAAGCAAAAGTTTTAATTTTTTATTAAATTTCTAAACGATTAAAATATTATTTGACCAAATATTGAATAAATAATGGTAGAGAAATATTTATGCCAAACTCTTTTAGTCCAGAATTTGCCACATCCGCTGTTACTGATAAAAATGATAGAAATTGCATATTTTTAAGTTATCCACCCTCTGTTATTGTTATGTTTTCCCAATAAAGGTTTAGGAAATATATTTTAAATATGATTTCCTTTTTCCTCCTTTATTCTTTATTAAATAGAATAGCATCTGAAAATGTTTTTGGTACATGAACTGTTTAAAAAGAATTTTGCTGTGTTAAGTTTAAAAGTAAAAGTCTTACGAAATTTCCAATTTTTTTGCCTTGAGAAATACTTTTTTCTGTATTAATAAATATATTGCAGTTTCGGCAGAAATTTAATTGAATTTCTCTGTGTGTGTGTGCAATGCCAGACATTATTACCAATTGGCCATAATTAAAGCCATAATGAATAACAAATAAATCCGATATACTTGGCATAATTGGAATGCGCTTCGTATAATTATTGTTTTACCCGATTTAAAGATATTAATTTTTATATTGAATTCTTCTTTCATTTTCCTTTTTAATACATTTTTCTTCTCATTTTTCTTGCAGTTACCAGAGCCATATCATTTTCATATCATAATTGAAAAAGAAAAAGAAAAAAAATCTCTTACAACTGGCAGGAGAAGAAAAAGGCTTCCGAGCAGCAGCAGAAACACCTGCAAAATTAAAATGCAAAGAGAGGAAGAAGTACAGAAAGGAATTCAGTTGAAACTGCTTTTAAATGTGTGAATGAAACGATATTATCTTTCTCACTCTTTCCCTACCTCCCAGCATTCACATTAAGTTGATGAAAAATTCTTCTTGCAATTATTATTAAAGAAGTGAAAAACAAATTAAAACAAATACAAGAAAACACACAAAAAAAAGAAGAAAAAAGAGAAGAAAAATAATAAGAAAAGAACGTTAAGAATTTTGCCTTTCTTCCTGAACAATAAACAGAAGACAACAAACAGCTGCCTAAGAACTGGGGACCGAGCACGAGCATTGCACGTAGAAGCTGGGGTGTGCGGTGGGATTGTGTTAAATAAGTTGATTGTTAAGAAACAATAAAATGAAGTGCTATAAATGTCATATCTTAATGCCAACAACTTGGCGCAATTGTTGTTGTAGTTATTGTTTAAAAACAACAACAACAACTACATCATCATCATCATATTTACCAGCATCAGCATTACTACTGTTCTCAACGTCTTTGCCTGTAAAAGCAAAGGCAAAGGCAAAAGCAAAAATACGGACTCGAACATTAACACCTTTAGCCAACAACAACAACACTATTACCTTTGGCAGCATATTAATGTTGTTTTTATTTTTATTGTTACCAACACAATATGCATTAGCACGTCTCCACTCTTCCTCAGCAGCATTGCATGGCCTGGGTTCTCCCGGAACTGTTAGCATTGGTGGTGTTGGCATTGGTGGCGGTGTTGGTGGAGTAAACATTGGAGTAAAAGGCTTAGGTTCCGGTATGGGTGGCGGTTCATTATCCTCTAAAGATGCACACGGTAAGTTGATGTTAGTTTTTAAGTTCTATTTATTTCTTTCTTTCCTTTTGTTCTAAACTTTTTCTCTTTTTTTTTAAATAAATTTTATAAGTTCCATCTGCTAGAAAAGCAGACGTTTATATTGTGGATAGATAGCTTTAAGGCTAAAGAAAATAAAATGAATCCATAGCGACGGGGATAGTTTTGAGTTCTCTCTGCTAGAAATGCAGACGATTATGTTGTGTAAAGAAAAGTAGTTGCCTTTAAGGAATGTACAATGCATCCATAGCGACAGGGATAGATTTGAGTTATCAAGCCATTTTTCAGTGTATTAAATTGCTTGTCACATATGGCAACAACAGCTGTTAATACTGTCAGCTGCATTGCCATTTTTAACCACGAAATTGTATGGCTATGAGAACCGCTGTGGTTTGTAGCCTATTTGCAACTGCTACTTAAGAAACCTCCACAAGGAGAAGTGTAATGGGGTCATATCGCGCGATCTTTGGTGGCCAGTTCCAAATACCCAATGTAGAATTGAGTAGATGTGCAGTAGGTAGCAACGCCCTGTTGTAATCACATGTCATTTGTACCCAATTCAGGCCAAAAAAAGTTGATAATCATCGACCTCTAGTGCTTGTCATTGACAGCGATGATCTGATCAACGTTGTGCTCAAAGAAATATGGTTTGATGCCGCCGCCAGCCCACAATTCACACAAAACAGTGACATTCTCGGGATGCAAAGTAAGTTCTGTGAAGTCGCCGTAGCCTAGTAGATAGTGTGTTGGCTTAGTAGACGTAAGGCCACAGTTCAAACCCCAGATCAGACATCTCGAACAAAAAGAAAATCACAAAAAATATTTCTTCTTCGACTTCCTCTCAGTAGAATCATGGACAAAAACTCTGTAAGTGTAAATAAAAAATTGCCATGAATAGTTTTTTAAAACATCTGTAATTCTGCTCATGTTTAAAGTTATCACACTACAACATAAATGGTGTAAGAATCTAGGTCGTAATCCAGACTGAAGGGTTGCAATGACCAATTGTGTTCATATATACATATGTCGCTGGAACATAAGTAGTGCCACGCTGCTATGTGACATAAAATTATGCTTCAAAACTGGGCCTAAGTAGGAATTTCTTTTGCAAATTTCCTTATAAAGGGAATATGTATTCATAACCAATTCTAATTGCTTGTCGCTGACTAAGACTGGCTTAGAAAAGTTTATTCTCGAAATTTACAATCGTTTCTAAAATTTTTTCGAAGAAAAATTCTCATTTAATTCATTATTCCTCTGGTCATGACTAGGTCGTAATCCTGATTGAAGGATTGTAATGACCAATTATGTGTGTATGTATGACTGAAGAAATGGCAACTAATTTGGCAGATGTACTTCAACATGATGCCTGCTAGCAACTGTCCAATTATGGAAGCTCCTGTACTATATAAATATAAATTTCTTCGGGCAAAAAGGTTGTAGACACTCTTTGATAACTTGTCCTTTATTTATCCTATGTAGGTATAGATCAAATCAAGGGTCAAACAAATTAAGACGTGGTGATGTTCATGGCTTTAGGTAGAGTGTAATACTATTCTCAGAGATTTTGCTAGCAGAATGATAGGAGGAGGTTATCGAAAGCAATATTTTTCATATTTCCATTGGCAATAGTTAGAGCTGAGGTTTGAACTCAGCAGCCCTCATGTAGGAGGCGAATACATATAGGAAGCAGACATATAGGAGGCAGACCTGTAAGAAGCAGACATGTAGGGATCAGATATGTAGGGAGTAGACATATAGGGACTAGACATGTAGTGAGTAGACATATGGGGAGCAGACTTATAGGGAGTAGACATATAGAGAGTAAACATATTTTGAAAATTGGTCAAAGACACCAAGAATAAATTGCTTATAGAAGCTATTTTTGTTCTTTCATTTCTATACCAATTAAAAGGTTGGTTATAAAAACAAGAGCGTCAGTTATTGTTTCAAAAATTAACGCAAATCAGCTGTCCTAATCAAATTTTAATAAATATCAGCATAACTCTGCCTTTGTAAGGTTTTGTAAGCTATTAAAGGTTTGAGTAGACTTGTGAATTCTTTCTATCGATGTGCCACTGTCACATACATTTCATTATATTATCTTGTCTACACGGCTCGTTCACGCCTTCTACGTCCCATGTTTTTGTTTTTTTTATAATAATCTTCTGTGGAGTTCTAAATTCTTTTTTTTTTGTGTACGAACGCTTTACATTTTTGTTGAATAAATATTGTGAGGATTTTTAACACTTTTCAGCTGCTGTTAGCTTTTATTTGTGGTTTCACTAAAAAGAATAGAAAAAACGCCGAGTGAATGCAAGCAGGCAAATGGAAGAAAAATAAAACAAAAAAAGAAAACTTTGGTTACTACAACACGGATATAAAAATCATAAAAAAAAACGTAAAAACGTATGCAAATTCCTTACTAAAGTGTTGTAAAAAAACCCATGGAATCCATTCCGTTTAATTGTTTTCTACTACAGTTGGTTGTATAGCCAATGCCATAATATAGGGTGGGGAAAATGAAAATCTAAATTTATAAATAGAATAAAACAAAAACGGTTTGAAATTTGTTTTGGTAAGAAATGGAATATTATTTGATACATATGGCTACCGCGGCTGGCCTCATAGTACCTCATTAGACTGAAGCAACATTCGTGCCCTTTTCCAGTCTATGAGGTCGTATCTCGGTAATGGCATCACAAATGTTGGCCTTTAAATGCTTAATTGTCTCTGGCTTGTCGGCATAACACTCTTCTTTAACGGCGCCCCCACATCAAATAGTCAAACGGTGTCAAATCGCAGCTTCTTGGCAGCCAATTGAACGGCCATCAAACGTTTGACGCAATAAATCGATGGTGGCATGAAGTGTGTGGTAAGTTGCCAAACCAAATATCGTTCACATCAATATCATGAAGAGCGGCTGCAAAAAATTCGGTTATTATGGTGCGACAGGTGTCTCCATTGACCGTAATGGTTACGCCGTCCTCATTTTCAAAGAAATATGGGCCAATAATGCCTGCGCCCCACAAGTCCCATCAAACAGTCACTCGTAATGGGTGCTTCGGTTTCTGTAAGACCAAGTGTGTATTTTCTGATCCCCAAATACAACAATTTTGCTTATTAACGTACCCACCAAGATGAAAATGTGTTTCAGCCGAAAAGACGATTTTTTTTTTTGGCTAAATCGACATCATCATGCAGTTACTCGGGGGCCCATCTAGCAAAACGAAAACGAAGCGGATGGTCGTGCGGCTTCAACTCTTGAACCAATTGAACTTTGTAAGGCGTTACACCGTGATCTTTTCGCAAAATTCGACGTAAACTAGCGTGTGAAATATTCAGTTCTTGAGAACGATGGCACAGCTTCGATATTTTTGGGGTGTAAGCGCTGTACGAGTACGCTCACATCTTGGCGCATCAACTTTGAAACCAGTTTCACGAACATTAGCAATAAACCTGCATATACCGGGCACTGCAACCAAATTTTCGATGACATTTTCGTTCAATTGTCGGTCCGAGGTCTTTGTTTTGGAAATAGATTTCCAGTAAATCCAAACGTTGCTCAAAAGCGTAAATAGATTCATTATGTTCAGTGGAGATAATATACTGAATTTTGTGACAGAATAGAATTACACAAGTATTGTCAGATTCGAAATAACCAATGGTTCAAATTTAAACCGATAGATGGCCCACCCGATAGCAGTTAGAGAGCTGCTGCTATTGCTATTTCTGCTACACTTTATAGTTTCACTAGCAACCACTAGTCAAAACTAAAAGACTTTAGACGCGATAATGTTTGTAGTAGTGTTTTAGGAATACAAGTGATAAGTAAGTATGGTAAGTGAGTGACTGACAGAGTGTCTGAGTGTGTGGCTGAGTGAGTGAGTGTTTGTTTGCTTTATTTACATAAATTTTTATCACGAATTTTTTTATTGTTTTCCGTCAGTTGTTTTTTTTTTGTACATTTTTTATACGCTTTTTTCGCCATTCTATTCCAATCTATTCCATTCCATTTTATTTAATGTTTTTCTTTCTGTTTCTGCTAATGTTGATGCCTCATCTTGCATTTCTGTTCCGTTTGGCATTCCTCTCTCAAATATACAGTGAGTATAAATGTGAGTGCGAGCGTGACGGTGTTTCCTTTATTTTTTCTTTGTTTTTTTTTTACTATCATGTGCTGAAATTTAAGTTGACATTAGGATTTAATCGAATAAAACTTTTCCTCCTTTTCTTGTTTTTATTTATTTAGTTTCTTTTTATTATTTAACTTCCGCTGCGTGTTTGCTGTTTTATTGCTTTATTTTTTATTTCAAGTATGTATGGGCTTTTCAGTTAAAAAGAATATTCAGTTTTATGATCATTAAAACTGTTCACAGTTTATGTACGATTTTTATGTGCGAAAAAAAGTAAGAATACAATAAAGTGTTGGCATATCCTCTTAAATAGTTTAATTTGATTTAATCACAGACACATTATATGCCACTTGAATTAAACTTTTAATAAAAAACTACAAATACAATACAGCTCAAGTGTTAAGTAATAAAATATGGCTGAGGAATTGATAATTATGACGCTTTTTATGTTCTACTTATGAAGGTCGTAGTAAAGGTAGTCTAGTAGGTAGTATGCAGGTTTATTACAAAAAACGCGTCAGAAATCTCTAACAAAACGAAATATGAAAAAAATATTTCTTTCGGCGGCTTTCTCTCAGCAGTTTTCTGGGGAAATATTGGAGAGTAAATAACACAATCTTATTATATACATACATAATTGGTCATTACAACCCTTCAGTCAGGATTACGACCCAGATTTTCACAGCACTTGTGCTGTTTGTGTTAATTTTATACATGCGTGGCGGAACTACAGTTTAAAATCGATTCTGGACGAGAGATTTTTACGAAACTTTTCATGTCAATTTTATTTACTCTCAGAGTTTTGGTCAGAAATCTGCTGAGAGTTATTCGCTGTTGAAATATTTGTTCATATTTGGCTTTGTAGGGGATGTCTGACCTGGAGCTTGAACCGTGGCCTCTGGTCTAATAAGCCAACACATTAACTACTATACTCCAAGACTATTACCCTGACAATTTTCAGGACTTTGCCCGAAGTCAACAATGCCAATTTACTGCTTAGCGCTTCCTGGGCTAAACTATTGTGCCACAGGAACCAAGAATGTGTTCCGATTATTCATTCCCATCGTCACAGGTTGGGCTTGAGACAACCCCCATTCTGAATAAATGTGCCCTGCGTCTACAGTTTTTTTTTTTTTGGCGTGTGACGTAGGGTTCAAAATGCCTTCGCACTTACAGTGACCGTCATCAACTGCGTCGAGTGTTGTTCCACTAAAACAATCCCTCCTCCTCTTCTGGGGATACTCCCTTCCCGGGACGGCTATCTGCATTACTTCGGGAAGGGCCAGAACAACGTCCCGTTAGGGACCGTTGTCTACTCTCCCACGTCTGGGTTCGCCATATTTGAAGCCAGCTTCATGCTATTGGCTCGTCTTCTCATCTATCATTTCGTTGTATTGTGTCAAGGTCGACCTTCTTCCTGCGGAGTACACATTCAACGTATCTTCTTACAGCGCTCCATTTCGTCTCGGGTGTAAATTCGCCAATTTGCTCTATCAACATGTTCTTCTCGTCTTGCCATTTGATGCAATGGAAGAATGTGTGTTCAGCGTCGTCATTCATTTCCTCGCAATAAATGCAGCCAGGATCAATCACCTTGCCCATGCGGTATAGATATTTTCGGAAATAACCATGACCCGAAAGAAACTGGGTCAGAAAATAGTTAATTTCCCCAAAATTTCTCCGTATCCATGTATCTATAGACGGAATAAGTCTATAAGTCCATCTTCCGCTTGTTTCCTAGCTCCATCTACTTTGCCATCGCCGTAGTGTTTGAGATCTGAGATCTGCGCTACTAATGGCGAGATTTTCTCTCTTTGTTTTCCACGATCTTCTTCGCTCAAATGCCAGTAGGTCAATAGGTATCTCACCGACGATCACGATGACCGCGGCGCCCGATACGGTGCGGTAGGCCGATGCAACTCTTAGTGCTGCTGTTCGTTGCACTGCTGCTAATACTTTCCACTTAGATTTAATCTCCAGCGCTTCTCCCCATATCTCGCTTCCATACAGCATTATCGAGTTTGTCGCCGCCATAATCACTTTTCGTTTGGCCTGTGTTGGTCCGCCAATATTTGCCATCAGTCTGCTTAACATGCCCGTTAGTTTCGCTGCCTTGGTAGCTGCATGCTGTATTTGGGCCCAATAATTAAGTCTACAGTCGAGTCTCAGGCCCAAATATCTGACTGCTCTTTTTGTGACTAGTGACACATCACCTATCTGCATACTTATCTCGAGTGGAATGCGAGCCATTGTCATCAGTATGACTTCAGTCTTGTTTTTTGCGAGCTCTAGACCGTGGTCCTCAAGCCATATCTGAGTCCTTATCATAACCTGGTTCAGTTTTCTCCTTTCTCCTCAATGTCGCGCGCTGAAATGACCGACACTATATCATCCGCGTATCCCACGAGGTATGTGTCCTCTGGCATATCTATACCTAAGATATCGTCATAGCTCAGGATCCAAAGATCAGGACCGAGAATGGATCCCTGAGCAGCACCAGACGAAATCTCTACGGCTTTTCGGCCATCGGGTGTATCGTAGAGGAGCTTGCGATCCTTCAAATAGCTGCGTAATATTCTCAGAAGGTATGGAGGAATACGAAATCTTTCACGTAGTGCCTTAATGATATCCTCCCATCGTAGGCTGTTGAAAGCATTCCGCACGTCGAGCGTGGCAAGGACAACAATGCGCTTCGGATAGTAACGTCTAAGTCTTGTCCGTTCACAGTGAATTGCCAAAGACCGGTTATCAATCTCAGGTTATTTCTGGATAGCCTGATTCATAACTCCGACCTTCTCTTATCGGAATTTTGCAACAGAAGCTTCGATTTTTGCGTCTCTTTATCTTTCGTTTCGTTGTGCATATCTTCTATCTCTCATTGCCACCACTCCATAGAAAGGTTCTGGCCACATCAACGACGCGGAGGCTTTCCTGCTCGCAAATTCATTTTCTTGTTCGATGCCGAGAATTCACAAAGCAGAGGATAACCTGATATGGTCTATCTAGTTGATACAGCTTCCTCAGCGAGTTCCAACCATTGTAGATTTAACCTCATAAGATTCGAGTGCTGGCGACCTGACTATCTGATAGTATTTCAATGCCCAGTCTTTTCTACCTCCTATAAAAGTTGAATAGTGCACATCTTTCAATGCCATAGACTTTCGCTTGGAAAATACAAACGAGTTTTCCTATGTCCTCGGAACATTTCTTTCTGGAACCAAAAATTCCTGCTTCTGTTCCGGGATTCGTTCTTAACCTATTTGTATACCACAAAATAGTCCCTGTTTTCAGGGGAGTATGCAGCTTCTAGATTACTCTATTCATTTTTATTACCAAGTATCGTTGAGGATTACTTCCCAAAATCATAGAGTCTACAGTTGGAGATATCTGACCTGGGAATTGTACCGTGGCCTCACGTGTAGTAAGCCAACACACTACCTAATAGACTACGGCGACTAACCCAAAAGTTTAAAAATTCAAAATGCCAGAAACAAAGTATTCTAGGCACACATTATTTTAGCCCTCTGTATTAGATTAAAGAGCACTAACGTTTCTATTTTTTAGTTTGTATTTGAAAATTTGTTCATGTATTGGTGTTGTATTTAAGAAAAGTTTTCCAGTTTGAATATCCAAAATAGGAAAGAAAGGAAGTCTTATCTGTAGCTTTTCAACTTAATTTGTTGTTGTTGTTTTAAGAAACAGTAGAGGAAACAAAAAGAAAAATAAAGACATTGTCGTCCTTCGTAGTATTCTGGTCAAAAGACAACAAAACACGTAGAAAAACTGAAATTTATATGAGAAATATATTGTCGTTGCTGTACTTATTTAAAGTTTTAAACGATAGTTTTTCGTTTAAAGTTTTTAGTTTTCAATTTTTAAGATATTCTGTGTCATCTTCTTCTTGTTCTTCTTTTTTCTAGCCTGTTTTGTTCTCGCTTTCTATTAAGTTTTCTTTTATAAGAGAGTAATTGCCTGTAATATATGTATGCAGGGGGGAGGGTGATAATAAATTGTTGTTGAACAAAATTTAGAGAAAAAATCCTTTTTTTTAAAGCAGCTGCAGGAAAGGAAAGTAAATTAAAAAAGAGAAGAAAAAAACAAGAAATCATTATTTTAACAATGCTTTGATGCATTTTCTATTATAAAATGGATCCCCTTTTGTTAAATTCGTAGAAAGAAAAAATTTTTTTTAAACAAAACGTGAAAGCAACAAGAGCTGCAAGTTATTTAATTAGAAGCACAACAAAGTTTTTAAAGAAATTAATGAATGAAACTCTTAAACAAAATATCAAATATCTGAAAAAAAAATATTAAAACAGTGAAAGAGAGAGAGAGAGAGAGAAGTGCAATTAAAAATTGTTTATAAAGGCGACAAAATCTTGTGACAAAATCATAATTAAGAACGTGAAATCAAACGCATTTCGATACCAAAGTTATCCATTCCTTTTAAAGGGTGTGCCATTTAAAAGTTTAAATTTAAAACTGTAAAAAAAACAAATATTTTGAAATTACACCAAATTTATTTTATTTTGTTGTGAAGTACAATTGTTACAGTTAGAAATGGAATATTATATGGCTGCCGCAGGCTGGGCTCACAGTACCTCATTCGATCGAACCAATTTTTGAGCACTTTTTCGAGTTTAAGGGGTCATATCTTGGCAATGGTATTACGAATGTTGGCCTTCAATTGCTCAATTGTCTCTGGTTTGGCGACATAACACTTTTCTTTAACGGCGCCCCACAGAAAATAGACCAACTGTGTCAAGCTGCGACTTCTTGGCGGTCAATTAACGTCACCATTTCAGCTAATTAAACTGCCATCAAACGTTTGACGCATTAAATGGATTGTAACATGAGGTGTGTGGCAAGTTGCACCATCCTATTGAAACCAAACATCGTTCACATCGATATCATGAGCAGTGTGTACAAAAAAATCTGTTATCATGGTGCGATGGGTTCTACATTGACCGTAATGGTTGCGCGGTCCTCATTTTCAAAAAAATTTGGGCCAATGATGACTCCACTCCACAAGCTGCACCAAACAGTCACTCGTAATGGGTGCATTGGCTTCTGTAAGACCACGTGTACATTTCCTGAGCCGCAAATACGGCAGCTTTGCTTATTAACGTACCTACTAAGATGAAAATGAGCTTCATCCGAAAAGATGATTTTTTTTGGTAAAATCGACATCATCGTGCAGTTTCTCGTTGGCCCATCTATTTCAATAAATCGGTATGTTGCTCGAGTGTAAATCGATTCATTACGTTCAATGGAAATAATATACTCAATTTTGTGACAGAATAGAATAGAGTATTGTTAGATTCGAAATAACCGATGGTTGAAACCGATAGATAGCTCAGCCGATGGTATAGGAACCACACAGAGCTTCTGATGAAGTGACTTTGACTGTTAACGTCCATTGCCCACACATCATACGACGACAGCCATCTGAATAGTAGTTATTTTCGAAATAATATGGTTCATCGATACCTTCAGTCAGTGAAGTTGCCATAGTCTACTAGATAGTGTGTTAGCTTGTTAAACAAGAGGTCGTGGGTCAAATCACAACTCCGACATCTCGAACAAAAGAAAATATGAAATATTTCTTTCGATGACTTCCTCTCAGCAATCTTTTGCAAAAACTCTGAGAAAAAATAAAATTTCAATGAAAAGTTTTTTTCATGGGTAAAATTAATACACACAACATGGACGGTGTGACAAGCTAGGTTGTAATACTGACTAAAGAATTGTAATAACCAATTAAGTTAGTAAGTATGTAATGACACCTGCAGACAATAACCACAAACAGTTACGCAAAGGCTTTTCTGTGAAAAATTTTATGTTGTCCGAGAACCCTATACTTGTTGCCGCAACCAGCGAGCGAACAGATGTCTTCATTGCTGGAGCAAATATCCTTCGCAAAACCAGCATCGAAAGCTGTTGCATTAGCACCAAATCAGCTTTTCTATGGCATTGCGAATGCTCAGACGACTTGAGTTGAACTTTATATGGATGAAGTTACAAATCCAAATGAAAATGGTTTATAATGAACGGCAAGACAGTGCAAATTGCAGAAAATACCGTAAAAACTAGATGGAGATCGATTGCATTACACTTTCTTAAAAGAAAAGATATTTCGCCAGTGTGTGCACGGAGGTGGAGGCATCTGTAACGTTTTGAATCTTTTTTTTTTCCCATTTCTTACAGTGGATTGTGATGACCATAATTAAACCGCCCTACTGGAATAGTGTTCACATTGTAATTACCATTCTTTGGTTAAAGAACAATCCATAGTCGTATGTACAAAGACTTTCTCTAAATAAATAACATTTTAGAAAAATTTTTTTTATATAACAATTTGGAATCCACTAAATGGATAACCCGTTAAAAGAAATTTATGTTAAAAAATAAGTTGTAGAAAACCTTGTCAATTTACACTCCTTTTAAGTTACATTAATCGGGAGTAGCAACAGCAGTGGTAATCTTAAAAATCTTTCCATATTCAATGGCGATGATACGAATGCGATAATCATGATAACCATAGAGTCTTTAATTTCTCTTCTTTTGTGGTATGCTGGTATGCTGTTTTCTTAAAACAGAACGCTGTTTAAAAGCTTTAAATTTTTTTGCGTATGTATATATATATGTATATGCGTGTGTGTTCAAAAACCATTTTTAAATAAACAAATATGTACTGGTGCTGGTTGCTGTTATACCGCCTTTGTTTTCATAAAATCTTCTTTAAACTCACAAAATGTTGCACTCATTGTTTTCAGCTATAAAATCAAGAAGGAAGAGAAAAGAAAGAAAAAAAAAATGAAACGAAAAAAACTTGTCGCCATTCTTGAAGGACATACAAAAGAACAAAAGCTGCTCTCGCAAATACGCTGCAAAAATTAAAACAAAAATACGAAGAAAAAAACTGAAATTTTTGAAAAAAAATTCCTAGAAAAATAGAGAGAAACGGAGAAAGAGGGAGAAAAAAGTTGTGTATAAAGGACAAACTTTTTTGTTTTTGTGTGTCATCCTTTGTTTAAAATTTTATCCTTTTGTTTGTTTTTCATTAAAATAGAAAAGAAGGAAGAACAGAAACAAAAAAAAAAAAAAAAAAACAGAAAAAATTAAGAAGATGAACATTCATTCGCAGTGTCTCTTGTTAACAAAAATAAATTTTTTCAGCATTTGTGTGTATGCGTTGCAAGAACTAAAGAAAACCCAACAACATAAAAGCAACAATACGAACACGTACATAATGCAGCACACTTATAAAAGGAGCCCCTTTTTTCAGGAAAGTGCAACAACGGGTTGCACAAGATATTTTAAAGGAAAGAACAAAAATTTAGATTTTAAAGAATTTTCTTAAAGATTTCAATGAAAAATAAATTTTTTTCCTTCAAATTAAGAGTGGTAAAAAACACATTGCTATGGTGTAGTTGCAGGGTGCGTATGATTAATATTTCTGATTAAAAACAATGAGAAAAAATTACTCATTCGTGTGGTAGTAAATTTGTGAGAGAGAACGTATATGATTTATTTACTATTTGTATAGAGTAGTACACCACTGCAGTTTCTCTTCGTAGTTTTCTTTTTTTTTAATATTATTTCTGTATCTATTTACTGGCAGCATATAGCATGTAAAACTAAAGTAGTTTTAATTAACAGAGTCGTCTTCACTTAAGTTTTTACTTATGCGCATAACATAAGGCCTTATTAATATTTTTCCATCAGTTCCAATCGTTTGCTACCCTGTGGGTAGCTTTCATTAGACGCCAGGCTTTATTATCCTGAATGTTCCTAAGTGTGTGCCACAATCTAGTTCCATGTACATATGTACATACATAATTTGTCATTATAACCTTTCAGTTAGGGTTAAGACATAGCTTCTGACACCAATAATGTTGTGTGTATTAATTTTATAAATGAGTGGTGGGACCTACAGTTTAAAGTCGATTTCGAATGACAGATTTTAACGATACTTTTCATGGCAAAGTTTATTTACTCTGACAGCCAGAAATCTGCTGAGAGGAGTTGCCGAAGAAATATCTTTTCATGAAGTCGCCGTGGTCTAGTAGGTAGTGTGTTGGCTTATTAGACGAAAGGCCCGAGTTCGAATCTCAGGTCAGACATCAAAACGAAAATATGAAAATGTTTCTTCGGCGACTTCCTCTCAGCAGATTTCTGGCAAACAACTTTGAGAGTAAATAAAATTGCCATGAAAAAACTTCTCAAAAAAATCTGTCGTTCGGACTCGACCTTAAACTGTAGGTCCCGCCACTCATGTATAAGATTAACGCACACCACTCGTATTGGTGTGAGAAGCTAGGACGTTGTACAATGGGTCAATTCGACCTCCGGGTACTGTACTTGTCACAGTTGACAAGTACACGTCCTCTAACCTAACCTAACCTAATATCTTTTCATATTTTTCGTTTTGCGTTCGAGAGTAGATTAGATTATAACCGACAAGGCGAAAGTTTTTGTCATCGAAAAATGTGGTTTATTCCACTCAGCAGGTACGGAGTACAGAACAGAGTTCATATCTTCAGCTCCTAAGAGGTTGACACGGAATTAGGATGAAATTAAACTGTCAGAAAAGGTTAGGCAGATGGGTGTGATAATTCTTTTCTATACCTCAAGTCATTCAATTCCCGAAAGCAATGGCAGGGTCAGATGAGCTCACAAGAACTTTAGTTTCCATGTTGCTGATAGGGTCAGAATATAAAGAATGAAATGGGAAGAGCAGTTGGAAAGAATATGTTGTTCGTTTCTAAATGTTTGAAGACTTGATATTACATCGAGAGTTATTGATTTGTCAGTACGCCAATGAATTAACATGCCTTCTTAAGGACAAATCCTGAGATTTAAAATAGCATGAGCTAGAGGGTCATTGAACAGGACCACATTCACATAAATTGCCACATGAACCACATCCATGTATGACAAGTTGTGTTATGTTGTTGGTAGCAAATATCGTTGACTTTCAGCTGATTAATCTTTGGACACAAAAATTCAGTTAACATGATTCGATAGAGCTAATTATTTACCGAAATGTTTGCTTCCAGTTTCTTTTTGTATGAAATTGCCGGCATGTAAATCTCAACACACTATCAATACTCATGCATGTAATGGAAATATATTGAGGGCAATTGTAAATTGCTTGCTTGATTGTAAAGTGGTCGAAAAGGTCTTATAAACTTCGCAAAGAGATTTATTTCTTCAAAGTTAGTTTCCACAAGTAAAAAGAATTGATTTGCCAAACCTTAGTGAACAGAAATGTCAACACAGATCAACATCTTGAGCTCTCAACCAAACGATATTTATGATCCATTCAGTTAAATAAACGACCGGCAGAGTAAAGATTGAGTTCAATTTCATTACCCAATAGAGTGATTAACTCTAGGATCGTTAGGGAATGTCGTCGCTGTCTAGACCTTCTTTCGGGGCGCTTCACCAGTGTCTCTTTGGTGTGGGTCCCCGGGCATAGTGAAATTCCGGGTAACTGCAGAGCCGACGAGCTCGCCAGAGCTGGTGCGCTCCTGCCGGAATCCTCTTCTGTTGAATTGGGTATACCACTTGCCTCGGTCAAACTGACCATTGCGCGGAAATTCTTTCGAGACGCCAACCTATCCTGGGTCAATGAGGAGTCCTGCTCCACCGCTAGGCTCACCTGGCCCTTGATGGATAAAAGGCGTACCAACCAATTACTTGGCCTTGGTCGTGACGTCATCTCGACTACGGTGGCCGTGCTTACGGGTCATTGCGTCATGGGCAGACACGCGGAAAGAATGAGGCTCCCTTTTAACGATTTCTGTCGTGGATGCAGGTCCTCTGAGGAGGAGGAGACTGTTATTCACTTTCTTTGTCAGTGCCCGTCTCTTGCTAGGTGTAGACATAGGTTATTTGGCTCCCCATTCCTTGTTAGCTTAACGGAGCTATCATCCATTGATATCAAGGATATAGCTTCGTTCATCAAACTTTCTGGCTGGTTTTCCAGTGCGGGGTAGTCGTGCTTCCGTTGTGCAGCCCTTGCGCTGACCAACTTCTTCCTTTTCCCCGATTGTGGAGGAACTTGGTCAGTACAGGGACTGCGTTCACCCGTGGCATCACAATGGGCCGCTATGCGTGCTCAAGTGAGCTTTGTGACATCAGAGCTACCACTCCGACCTAACCTAACCTAACCTAACCCAATAGAACATCAGTTTATTGGCCACTGACTGTGCCTAGAGACAACACATTCTTTGTACATATATATTGGGTTATTGGGAGTACTGTTGAGGGACTTTGATCATTCCTTTTTACTTTTTCTCCAGACATGGCGCTGCTTAAACTTCGCTTTTATCGTTGATATTATGCTCTTTGGCTATTTCAGTATTTCTAAATAGTTGTCGACTGCTATTAGTATTACATCGTAGTACGTTGCTTTGAGTAAATGTTTTCTTCTCTCTCCCTTTCTCTGTTCTGTGCTATATCGGTTACTGTTGGCTTAGCATTCAACATGTTCCTCTTTGCGTAACTTTTGTTTTAAAAATCTTAACAACAGCAACAACAAAAGCAAATAATAAAACATCTGCTGCTTCATCTTCGACTCTACTGAACTATAATGCAAGCGTTTACATACAAAAACTAGTTTCTTGTAGTTTCTCCCTTCTTGTATCCTTTATAGAATAAGGAAATCCCTGATTTTTCTTTGCCATTTTTCGTTTTGTTGCAATGTTTTCCTTTCTCAACATGTTTGTGTTTGTGTTGTAAGTGTGTGTGTTTGTGTGTGCTTATGAATGTAATGGTTGAGTTTAACTTGATAGAGGTTTGTTGTATTTCGTTTAGATCTGTATGTGTAACAAGGAATTCACTTGTTCAAGTGAGTCTGACACAAAGTGCAGCTGGAGTAGGTTTTGTATGTATATGTGTATGTGTTTGTATTTGCTTAAGTATTTGTAGAAAAAATACAAACTGCAGTTAAAGTGTTTGCTGTGTTACTTGTTCTAAATAGTAAGACAACAACAATAAAAGTGTACAAATACTCCTCCGTACCCGGAGAAACACTCATGCAACCACTTTAATCTGTCTACCCAACTCAACTAATGAATTTTTATCAATTTTAACACACATTATCCTGTACATTTACTCCTCTTTTTTCATTTCCTTTTTTATAGCGCCCCCCTTAAGGCTTTTAACATATTTTTTCAACAGTTTTGTCGTATTTAGTATTAAAGCTAATCTCTTTTGTGTGTGCGTGAGAAGTATTTGAAGAAGTTTGAGTAGGAACGTGTACATTTCTTTTTTATGTCATGCAGATTACTTTGTTTGAGGAGTAGAACGAAGGCTTAATTTTAAAAATTTTTCTTTTCCTTTAAGAAGTTTTAAGAGGGATTTTATAAATGTTCACTTCAATAGTAAATGCATGTGCTCACAGCAATTTACAGCCTTAATTGCTTGTTGCATTAATGTAAGCATTTTAATTGCAAAGAGTTAAAAACGTTAAATTAAAGCCATAAAAGAAGTTAATTGGAACATCGGCTCTTTCATTAAGGGCTTCTAATTTTTGAATTTAAATAAAACAGAGAGTGCGTGTGAGATTATATTGAAATTTTTTTATTTTCTGAATTACCTAATGAGGACATTATGCAGAAATTAGACTGAAGCTGCCAGATGGCATGAGTGGTATACGCTTTTAGGAATCATGTTGCTCGTGGTTTATTCACGTGCGCTTGCGTCCTAGGAAAACCCCACAAGAAAACCCTTAATGAAGCCAAATCGCACGATCTCGATGGGCAGTTCACGTCTGCCCTTGAGGCTTCAGGTGCACTAAAATTATTCTTCAGTCTGAACCTAGTATTCGTTTGTATTCTTTTGTTGTAGAAGTCACCCTCAAATTCCCTGTAGATCTACAGTTGCCCAATATCGTTTTAGCGCAAACATTGCAGTTTTGGGCAGAAAATATTTTCTTAAATCGACAAATTTCTTCTCAACCAGGGTTAAAGAAATAAAGTCTATTTAATCTTGATTTTATTCATCACTTGATGCATTAAAATCAGAACATTTAGTGCACACCTGAGCATGCATTGAGTTAAACATTTGCACACAGTTTTTATCTACAAAGAGGAAACACAAAGGCTACTAAGGAAGATTGCAAATGTAATCTTCAACAGCTATTGGTACCCCAAATGTAGGATTCTTCAAAATGGATTTTCGTTTTAACCTCTGGCATAAGGCAAGTTGTCTTAGTACTATAGGTCATGTTTCAATCTCTAACTCAGAGATCTCGAACAAAACGAACCAGAAAAAAAAATATTTCTTTCAGCAACTTCCTCTCAGCAGTTTCATTGCAAAAACTCTTAAGGTAAAAAAAAATTCTCATCAAGAGTTTCTGACAAATTTATCGCTCGCAGCCGACTTTATACTTTAGGTCCCACCGCTCATAAATAAAATTAATACACACACAACATGAGTGGTGTGAGAAATTAGGATTGTAATGACCAGTTCAGTAATTAGATTGTTGGGATGGTTGTAGTGACCTCAAAACATCTAAATCTAGTAATCGTTTATTTTTTCTCCAGTTAATCCAATTACCCATATTTAATGTGAGCTTTATGATCCATCTACTGTTAGTATAATCTCCATTGCTTTTGGAAGGATTTATTCTTAACTCATCTGCTCCATTTAAGTGGATTTGTTCAACTTTGAGTGCTTTTAGGTAATTATTCGAGAGTTTATATCAAATCGAATAAAGTTTTTCGAATGGTCATGAATACTCTAGGAAATGCCTCTCAAATCTTGACGCACTCTTACCTTAATGCTGTTACTAACGAGTTTCACTTTTAGAGAAGCAAAACTGTCTGACACGCGTATTATCGAATTGGTCACGCAAATTCACGATGAAGCAAACGATCTTTATTGTGACAAGGACGGCCATGATATATTTATTACAGGTTCACTGATATTCGATTTTCTTATATTTTGCGTGACCACTTCAATATTTTCTAGGGAGAGTTCATGGCAATTTTAAAAGCGGCGCAAGGCTTATTACTTTGCAAGATTTTCTCTGAAAATCTCTTGATTTACTGGTACAACCATGTTGCATGTAAGTCTCTTACGAACATAGTTTCAACGTTCGTCCTTGTCAATAAATGCCGATGATTTCTCAGGGAAATTTCAGGACATTTAAAGGTAGCTCTTATATGGGTTTCGCAACATAAGAATATTGTTGTAAATTGTATTGGTGACGAGCTGGCCAGAAACGGTATGGAGGTCACAATCTCCGACTTTTTGCACGCTGTTCCGATTTACACACTTCAGGGAGGCTCTATCCTGTTGGCAGCAAGAGGATACATACAATATTGCTAAACCCCGCTGGAGACGTATGGATAAAAACTGGACCTCATGCTCATATATGTATACCACAATAACTGTCCTTTTGGTAGGCATGTCGAAAGACTTAGCATTCAATTCAAATTACTTCTGCAGGAGCTGCGAATATGAGGAGAAGAAAGCAAATGTTTTTTACCTCATATATCAGTGTCCTGTTCTTGCCATGAAAAGGCGCAGGCTTCCGACTTCTCATTTATTGACATCTTAAACGGAGTTCTTGAATATAAAAATTGCTGCAATAACAAGATTTATTTTGGACTGGGTTTGGTGAGAATCTTTGATTAACGTATAGAATATTATATGTGATGTCACAAAAGACATAAATTCTTGTGTAAGTGATATCTCTTCCTTTAAAAGGCATTTGATAAGTTACCCGACCTAAATGCTTTTTATAAAATGCGCTACGTTGCCGTTGTCTGTTAAGGAGTGTGTTGGCTTATTAGACATGAGGCCACGGTTCAAACCACAGATCAGACATCTCCAATAAAATGAAATATGAAGAAATATTTCTTCGGCAACTGTGCTGCTCAGCAGATTGCTGACAAAAACTCTGAGAGTAAATAAAAAATTGCCATGAATTTGTCGTTCGGAGTCAACATTAAGCAGAAGGTCCCGCCACTCATAAAATTAACACACGTAACTGGTGAGAGATGGTTGTAATGACCAATAATGTATGTAAAGGGTGGACCATTTAAAAGTTTAAATTTAAATGCAAAATTTTAAATGCTAGAAATGGTTAGAAAGGGAATATTATTCCTTCCATATGGCTGGCGCGACTGGCCTCACTGAACCTCATTTGATCGGACCTATTTTCGTGCGCTTTTTCGAGTGCAAGGCGTTGTATCTCGACATCACGGATGTTGGCCTGCAAATGTCCAGTTGTCTTTGGTTTGTCGGCATAACACTTTTCTTTAACGGCGTCCCTCAGAAAATAGTCCAACGGTTTCAAATCCCAAATTCTTTGCGCCAAATTGACATCATCATTTCGACTAATTAGAAGACCATCAAACGTTTGACTCAATAAATCGGCTGTGGCATGAGATGTGTGTTAGGATGGACCATTCTGTTGAAACCAAACATCGTTAACATCAATACCGCAAAGAGCGCGTAACAAAAAAATCGGTTATCAGGGTGCGATAAGTGTGCCCATTGATCATAATGGAGACCGGTCGCCGTAATCATTTTCAAAGAAATATGGGCTATTGATGCCTCCGCTACACAAGTCGCATTCAAACACTCACTCATAATGGGTGCATTGGCTTCTTAAGGCCACGTGATGGTTTTCTGAGCCCCAAATACGGCAATATTGCTTATTAACCTACCCACCAATATAAAAATGAGTTCCATCCGAAAAGATGATTTCCTTTTTGGCGAAATCAACATCATCGTGCAGTTGCTCAAGCGTAAATCGATTCATTGCGTGCAGTGGCGATAATAGACAGGATTTTGTGACAGATTGGAAATAACCGATGGTTCAAATTTAAACCGATAGATGACCCACCCGATATATATGTTCATGTAATTTTCGCCAAAACATTTTTCTATTTACAGGCTCATGGAATACAAAACAAAATGTTAAACATCCTTCAAAAGATTGTTGCACTATTATTCTAAAATCATTTGCGTGATCGATAAATGATACTTCGGTCATAAAAGCGTTCTGCTCTTGCCTTTGTTCTTCAGTTCATAGAAATGCATCATGTTTTTAATTCAGAACATCTTTATACTAGTTGCTTGCCTTTATTTTCTTCATTTCATTAGTCGTAGATCGTGGTTTTTATATTTAAACATTATGTCTCTGCAATGTCTCTTTAAAGCATTTTTTTTAATAAATGATCTCAAAAACAAGATTTTAACATTGTACTTCAGACTGAAACACGATGATGAAAGCGTCTCTCTTGTTTATTTTATTTTTCGTTAAAACAGCAGAATTTTTTTTTATTTTGCAATCAAATAAAACCAATGGGAATGAAAAAAAAAAAAAAATACATGAAGCAAAACAACATTCTGAAATAAACCACACACATGGGTAGGAAATACATTTCACCAAAGTGCTCCAGCCATATAAAGAACAACATGTCGTTGCATGCAATGCTATTAGGGCGGTAGGAACTAAAGAAAAAAAAATTTTTTTTAAACAAATTTTTCCTTTCAGAGTAGTTTTCGTTTTCGTACAAGAAAACAGTGTGCACATAGGAAAATCTTATTAAACATCCCTAATACGGGTATACCAGTCCCCGTTTGTTCATTTTCCACGTACTACACGACATTTAAAAGAATTCAAGAGTAGAGAGCACACTGAAAAGAGTGAAGCGGAAAGGGTAGCGGATGAATGCCAAAGAAAATTTCTTCTTACTCAAGTAAATGAAAAGGAAAGTCGTATAGGTTTGTAAATGTATACGTATACATATACACTGTATTATATAAATGACTAAAACAACAATAAAAACAACAATGATTACAAATAATATGTACAAATATACGTACACAAAAACAGACATATTTCTATAAAAATAATGCATATGTGTGTGTACACACTGTACATAAAGAATTCAAAGGAGCCCAGAACAAATAAAAAAGGATCTCTTAAATGAACATGACTGTCTTTGTATATGAAAAGGAATGTTTTTAATAATGTTCATGCAACAACAACAACAAAAACAGCATTAATAACAATAGTTGTAGTAATAATGGCAACCAAAACAACAACAACAACAACTTCAATGTTAGCAACAATGCCATGAAAATAAAAAGAAGAAAAACACGACTCAATGCTCAATGTTTGGAGCATATGAGACTGTGAAATAAAAACACGTACTCAGCGTACACAGCGACATTTAAAGCAGATTTTTTGTCAACAGGCATGTATTTGTGTACAGTGTTCAGCTGCAATAAAATTAATACACACAGACACAGGCAGAATGAATGCCACTGTCAAAAAGTATTTAAACGAAAATCGAAGAAAATTCATAAAAGAAAATTAAAAAAATTTTCTTTAATTTCACTGTAGGATTACAAAGGAAATGCTGATAGTATCTGTTGCTAGGGTATAAGCCTTATTTATGGTATGCATTGTGTTGAAAATGGCTAATATATCCTGGGAGTTAGAATCGAATTTCCTTACACTACAAGTAAAAGTAAAGACCTCAGTAGAAAGACCATACCACATATGGATATTGTATCAAAACATTGAGTTCTTTCTCTAAAGCATTGTGTGATCATTGGTTTTTGGGTGACAGAACGTTTGGAGATCTGGGCTTGGTGGCGAATGTTTCACTAAGTCAACTGGCCGGATTCATTCGAAGCTCGGTTTGATTCAAACCCACGACTCAGGGATCATGAAAAGGGCGCTTAGTTCACATTGGGTAACACAATGGTCCATATTGGCCGCCCAGTGATCTTGCCTTTGAATGGCAAGCTGCATCGTAACCTAAGCTAAATCAACTATCAAGTGCTTTGGAAATGTTTGGACCTACAAAATCGTGAGAGATTGTTGACTGAAAAGGTTTTCGTATTTGGGAGGGTAACGCCAGCAGACCATTGATAGCTGATCAGATTGATAGACTCTAGACTTGAGATGGTTGATGGTTAATTATACTTTCATTAACCGTGGAAAGTACGAAACATGTTGTTAATGGCTAGTAGGGATTCTACAGCACTGCTTTAAGATCAGTGTTAGTGTAAATGTCGTCCTGAACTCTTGTGTATGTTGAGACATGTAAGGACTCAAATTTTTAGGGCCTTCGTTATTCGTTGTTATCCAATCCAAATTGTTCGTTTAGTTAATTCAAATTAAAAAAAAACAAGAAAAAATATGTCAAAAATACGTCCCTTTAGAAGATTTTTGTTGTTGTCACTTATAAGTCTGTCTGTACTTTTTTCTGTGTGAGTTTGTTTATGTTGGTGTTGGAATTACAAATGGCACTGCATTTTTATATATCTTTAATGCATTCTTTATCATACTTTAAGTATTATTTACTATATTTTATTTGATAATCAACGTCATACTTTTTGTTACTGAGAAGATAGAACGCATCGAAACAGGGTAACAAATAAAATGAGATACAGAAGGGTTACAGATTTTACCATGCTGAAAGAAAACAAAGAGTTTTCTTTTGTTGTCCATTTGGAACACAAAGGTTCGGTAACCATAGCCAATTATAAGCTATGCTCTGTGGTTAATGCATTTATTTATATTCACACAAATCAATGCATTTTTCTCATCTGGAAACTTTCAATCTATAGGATCACTGCAACTAGCTTACTCACTTTCAGCAAAAGATAACACAATACCCTCCTGTGGATTTTCTTAAATGTTCTCCAGCGTGAGCACATAAATTGACTACCCACTATGAAGTGTATCTGGGTAGCTACTTCAGCCTCGTTTAAATTCTGCAACGCAATATTTTTAAACGGTGTAGGCAAGGCTACATTCGCTGTAGTCTAGTAGGCATATGTGTTGGCATATTAGACGTGAGGCCACGGTTCAAACCCCAGGTCAAACATCTCGATCATAACGAAATATTAAAATAATTTTTTTTCGACGGCTTCCTCTCAAGAGATTTCAGGCAAAAGCTCAGAAAGTAAATAAAAATTGCCATGAAAGATTTCTCAAAAATCTGTTGTTCGGAATCGACTTTAAACAGAAGGTTCCGCCGCTCATGTATACAATTAATGCACGCACCATAAGTGCTGTTAGAAGCTAGGTGGTAAACCTGACTGAAGGGTTGCTATGGTCAATTATGTACATATGTCTGTATGTAAGTAGGCAGGCAAGGCAACAAATCCGGACTACAGTTTGGTCCACAGGTTCTGTAAACGAATCACCAATATCTATACCTACGACGAAATTTAAGATCTGCAGAAAACTTCTCTCCATGAGAGTAAGCAGGAGAGTCAAATGCAGTCGATTTGGCGTCGCTCACAAGAACACACCTTCTCGCAGACCACGAGATAGCGAATTTTGGTTTGTAACTTAGGCTAACACTTGTACAAAATTCAATTAAACCAGGAACTGCAGATAAACGATCCTAGAAAACTACATTATTTGCTGAAAGGGCTCTAGAATCATTGGCAACTGAACCTAGTTTGTATCGAAAAAGCATTTACAGCAATGAGGCCCAATTGTGGATGAATAAGTACATGAGCGAACAAAATTGTTGAATTGGTGACAATGCCAATCCACATGAGATTCAAAAGGATCTACTGCATATCGGAAAAGTCACTGTTTGTTGTGGTGTTTGGGCTGACTGGTAGCTTGTAGTTGGCCAGGCCTTCACTGTCAATGGCGTTTAATATAGGTCGATGATTATTAACTTCCTTTGCTGTGAAGCCGATTACTTAGAAATCAACGACATGTGGTTTGAAAGAGACGCTCTTATGTGCTACACAAATTGGATATTCCGTTGCGAGAGATTTTAAAACATGGTGAAAACGTGAAGGTGATGTAAACTGGCCACTGAAATTGCACGATTTGTCCTCGTTACAGCTTCTCTTGACCTATGTGCCACACAAATTGGATATCCCGTTGCGAGAGATTTTAAAACAAAATCAACTCACGTGAAGGTGATGTGAACTGGCTACTGAAATCGTTCGATTTGACGTACCTGGTTGGGCAGTTTTTCAAGTCGAGAGACGAGGTTATATTTTCTCGGTGATTTCCTCTCAGGAGTCGCCCTAGTCTAATAGGTAGTGTGTTGGCTTATTAGACGTAAGACCACAGTTCAAATCTCAATGAAACTAAAAAAGTATTTTTTTTGGCTTCTCTCAGCAGATTTCGGCTAAAAACTCTATGAAAGTAAAGCAAATATTGCCATGAAAAATTTTCTCAAAAAAAAAATCTTTCGCTCAAAATCGATTCTGAACTGTAGATTCCGCCACTCATGTCTTAAATTAACACACACAACATAAGTGGTGGGAGAAGCTAGGTAGTAATCCTGACTAAAGGGTAGTAATGTTCAGTTATGTATGTATGTATGTTATCACTGTGGAATGTTGTACAAGTCATGCCATATCACTCTGTATCTGTAGAGAATGCACATAAATTGTAGTCTTATTTGCTGTCTCATGGTATCCTTTTCATTATTTTTTGGAATTTTTTTTCTTCATCTTTCTCTTCATTATCAGCACCATAAAGCACTGAAACAATGACACCTTTTTTCTGGGGATAGTTTTTTTTTATTTTGGATTTCCTTCTCAACGTACTAAACGTACATACGCATAGTTTTTATTACATATACATGTTGTTGTTTTTTGTTGTAGTATCAGTATAAGAGAGAATTTTTATTGTGTATTCATTTTGACTTAAATAAAAGTTATTGTTAATATTATTATTGTTGTTGTTATTGTTTTTATTTTCTTATTCTCTTCTTGTTTGTTTTTATAACCCAAAGAAGTAAAAAGCTTTTCATTATTATTTTTCGTTTTTTTCGGCTTGGGTTTTTCTATTGTTGTTTATGAACGTTCATTGTTGTGACATCTGCAGTAAATAATCATAAAAAATAGAAGAAGACAACGAAACAACAACAATAATATTTAACAATAACAACAACAACAACAGCAGCAGCAAGAGTAGTAGTGACATTATTATAGAGACTTCAAAAGACTTAGCAAAAGACAAGACAAGACAAGACAAAACTATCCTTAAAACAGAAAATAGAATGCAGAAGGCAAATCAATTGACGTTAAAGGTTATCAATAACCACACACTCACACACACACACATAGTATTTTATTTAAAACAAATAAAAATATGTACGTAAACAAAACCCAGTAATTGATTCTTATTTTTTACTCCTCGTTTTTTCGTTTAATAATTGGTTTTAAATTGCTTTCTAATAATAATATGCAAGTAAATGACGTTAATAGAATAGAATGGCCTGCTTTTTATTTTCTATTTTTTTATGGTTAAATTGGTCAATTAAATTGATAGTTTAAGGAAATTAATAGGTATTCAGTATCGTCACATTTTATGTAGGGAGTGTTGAGGAATGACATTATTTTCTACAGGGTCAGTTCTAAGCGCTTTAAATTTTTAAGTGTCAAAGAAACAAAGTGTGTTGTTTAAAAGACCTATTGATGCCTTTATAAGTGGAACATAACATCATACAAATGTTCGCCACGGCTTATCTGGATAAAGCGCATTTGAAATGTCCAAATTTCCCTGACTCTACGCCATAAATCAGGCTACATATGGCTGATGATATGGGTTATGTTGGCTTTGAGAACCGCTGTGTGTAGCTGGAAGTCGCCGTAGTCTAGTAGGCAGTATGTTGGCTTATTAGATGTATGAACCGTGGTTCATACTCCAGGTCAGACATTTCCAACTAAACGAAATATGAAAAATATTTCTTCGGCGATCTAGTTTCTCACACCATTTATGTTGTGTGTGTTAATTTAATACATTAGTTGCGGAACGACAGATTGTTGAGAAACTTTTCATCGAAATTCTATTTACTCTCAGAGTTTTTGCCAGAAATCTGCTGAGAGGAAGTTGCCGAAGAAATATTTTTTCATATTTCGTTTTGCTGGAGAAACCTGCCCTGGTGTTTGAACCTTGACCTCAAGTCTTATAAGCCAACACACTACATACTGGACTAGGCCGCCTTATGTCATTCTATTTTGTCACAAAATTCAGTTTATTACCTCCACTGAAAGTAATGAATCGATATACGCTTGAGCAACTGTGGGATTTATTGGGCCAACGAGAAACTGCACGATGATGTTGATTTTGACAAAAAAAAAAGTCATGTCTTGGTGGTTACGTTAATAAACAAAATTGCCGTATTTGAAGCTCAAAAAACCCACACGAGGACTTATAGACGCCAATGCTCCCATTACAAGTGACTGTTTGGTGCGGCTTGTGAAGCGTAGGCATCATTGGCCCATATTACTTTGAAATCGAATCGATTAATTGCGTCAAACGTTTAATTGCCATTCAATTAGCCCAAATGGCGATGCCAAGAAGCTGCGATTGACAGCGTTAAATTATTTTCTGTACCAATGTCGAAATACGACTCCGTACACTCGAAAAAGTGCACAAAAATTGTTCCGATAGAGGAAGGTACTGTGAGGCCAGCATCAACAGCCATATAAATGAAATGTTATTCCATTTCTAACCGGAACAATTGGACTTCACCACAGCAAACTAAATTTAGCAAATTTTAAACCGTTTCTGTTTTATTGCATTTTTAAATTTAAAATTTTTTTCTTTATTTGTATAAATTTGTGAACCGTACGATGTGTGTATTTTGTTGTGATATGTTTGTCTTGTTTACTTATTTTCGTTCCGTTTGGTTTGGAACAATATTTATTACCTGTAAAGTAGACTTCCACAATTTAGATGTGTTGTATTGATGTTAAAAGGATGTCATAAAGTTAACTTCAATCAACGCCATTTATTTTATAGACTAAAACATTAAACTTATTTGCTCACTAATTTAACCCATTTTAAACATCATTGTCAAGTAAAGTGATTTAGTAGAAATTATATGCCATGTCTGTAGTTAAAGAACTAAAGAATAAATATTTCTTCATTGACGTATTAAGAATTATTGAAATTAATTTTGTACACCTCCCTTAGATATTGTAAAGTATTCTTGAATCATGTGTTACAAATTCCAGAAATTATTCACAGACATTATGCCATAAAATATGTTCTCAATAAAGTTTAATTAAATTAATATATGCACGAAACAATAATCATTATTATGATTAATGCATTGAAATATTCAATAAATATTTGTCTTATGTGCAGTAAATATAATTCCATGAATCAAAAAAAAAAAAAAGGCAATAAAAACAAAATCGTTTGGCAAATAATTTAACAAATATTTGATAATACTTTGACCAACTATTTATAGCAATAAACCATAAATTTCTGTAAAAATTCTTCACTTCATTTTAGAAAATAAAACTCATAAATTCAATAGAAGTTTCTATTCGTTTTTTTTTTTGCTTGTTGAGTGAAACATTTTGCAAATATTTTAACGTACATACTCGTACGTATGCATATCAACACTTTGATGAAACAATATTGTGTAGAAATTTAAATGGAAATTTATATTTAATTAAATTGAATCGAATCGAAAAGAGGAAAATATTTATCATATGATAAGTAAATATTTGGTTTAGAAACTGAAAGTGATAAAACGAATTTTTATACTCAAGCAGGGTGAGATATGCTTTTCACAAATTCTTTATAAAAATAAATTATTGGAAAATAAAAGTTATGTTTTCACAGACATTGTCTTTTAAAATTTTATTTTAGAATATGTTTTGGTATCGGTTTGATCTTTCCTATTTAAGTATCCTTAAGTTAAGTCGCCGTAGTCTAGTAGGTAGTGTGTTGGCTTGTTAGACGTAATGCCAGGGTTCGAGCCCCAGGCCAGACATCAAAACAAAATACAAAAAGTATTTCTTCGGCGATTTCCTCTCAGCAGATTTCTGGCAAAAACTCTGAGAGTAAATAAAATTGCCAAGAAAAGTTTCTCAAAAAATCTGTCGTTCGGAGTCGACTTTAAACTGTAGGTCCCGCCACTTATGTATAAAATTAACACACATAACATAAGTGGTGTGAGAAACTAGGTCAATAACCCTGACTGAAGGGTTGTAATGACCAATTATGTATGTATGTGAGTTAAGTTAGGTTAACGGGTAGCTTGCTGTTCACATGCAAGTTCACTTTGTGGCCCATTATGTTACCCAGTGTAATTTATTCCCCCTTGAACTCCGAGCTACGAATGAAACCGGTCAGTTCCCTTAGTGGCACTTTCACCACCATGCCCAGACCCAAATGTTCTGTCACCTGAAAACCGATGACGTCTGTTCTGAAGTGCAAGACACTCGCATAAAAGGTGTTGTACCGATTTCGTTTCCTCCAAATCATGGCAGCTTCTTCAGTAATCCAAATGGGGAAGATCAAGCTTGCCAGCGAAATTGCCTATAGCGCAGTGTCCTGTCAGAATTTCTGTTAGAGTGAGTTTTCTTGCCGCACTCAAGTAGTTCTCTGGTTTCTCTGCTGTCCTCAGCTGGACACATCAATTAAGAAATTCGGCAACCAGGTACGTTGGATGATGTGTGTGTCTATGATGTGGAAGAAACGGAATCGTTGCAACACCTTTTATACGAGTACCCTGCACTTCAGAGCAGACGTTATGGTTTTTTTCCACGTGTCTCTAAGGGAACTGGCCGGTTTCATCCGGAGCACGGGGTGATATAAATCGACCACTAATGGATAATGACAAGGAGGCTTACCTCACACTAGTTGACACAACCTGTAACCTAATCCCCTTCTTCACTTCTTCTATAAACTAACTTTCCTGTATTGCACTAAATGAATTGGGGTCGTCTCTTGAGTGGGTCAAAAAAAAAAAAAAATTTTAATTCCATAGGAATAACATATGCATTCCCCATCTTAATACATGATTTAATAAAATCCGATTAATATTTTAAGTTTCGTTTATTAAAAATTATTTTAATTCTGTTCTTCCCTTAAATCTTCTAAATTTTGGTTGAATTCCTACACACTTTCGATTAAAAATAAAAGAAAATGATGATGAAGCTGTGATTGCTTTAAGGCATATAATGTAGAGAGTATGACAAACCAGACCAGTAGTCCAGGAGTTCTCATATTCTCAAATCCTTTAACATTTCATGAAATTATTTTCTATTATTAGAGCAAGTATAATGAATTTTATAGGTCACTACTATATTCACATAAAGTTTCGAATTACTAAACTTTATAAACAGGAAACTATTTTTGTAATTTTCTCTTTTATAGTTCACAGTACGTCATTAAGTCGTACCCACGGCATATCCAATAGGTAATCGCAAGTCAACAGCTGACTCTTTTTTGAATGTCAAAATTTTGTTGTTTTTTTTGTGTTTTGTTTCGATAATCATTTTCGTATTTATAAACCCTCATGTGTACCGGATGTATCCTTAACGATACGCACTCTAGAAATTCTTCAGGATTACTATTTCAAAGCCAAATTTTATTCAAATTTTTGCAAGATGATTAATAATATTTAAGTCTTTAACATTAAATACACATATCTTTTAAACTACAACCTAGATTTATTATATTTATATTTATTTAGACGAGAGTGATGAATTACCCAAAAAAGATTTCGATATGTCCAACTTGGTGCATAAACTATGACCAATAACAAATAACGTTTGCAGCTGCCATTTTTCTCGATGGCCATATAAAAACATGTTCTTCACATAAAGTGGAAATGTTATCGACTGCATGAAATATTTTTTTTTAATTTATACGTGCCCCACAAAAGAAATTTCAATATATAAAATTTATTTAGTTTTTTTAATTGCTTTTATTAATTTCCTATGGAGGTTCGAGGGTTAATTTTTTTGACATTCCGCGTACTCTTTAACAAAAACAAAATGCCTGTTGTTTTTGCATTGTTGTACTTGTTGTACAGATGCGACTACCTATTGGATATGCCTTGGTCGTACCTATTTTTTGTTTGTTGTTTTTTTATTTGTTTGTTTTTTCTTTTTTTTTTCCTAAATGTCAAAACTGACGAACATCAATTTGTACGACCCTGATAATTAAAATAATTTTTTCCATTTTCTTAGAAAAATTGATTTGCTATTACGAAACGTGTTTGAAAACAATGGTTTCAGTTATTGAAATAGAATTTTTTCCTAGACATTTATAAATAAGAAATGAGGTTTAAATGACAATTTTTTTTAGAAAATTTTTCTCTATCCTAAAAAAATTTCCAAACTAATTCCATTAATAGATTGGATAATAGCAGCAGAATAAAGGTTATGATAATAATAATGATTAATTCAAGAAGTTAAAAAGAATTTCAATTTAATACTGGTACATAATGAAATGTTAAAAAATTGTTTATAAAACTCAACATCAATTTTTTCTGAAAAAGTGTAGGAAAACTGGTTTAGAAAAAATGTTGAAAAATCTTGCGCTCATTAAAGAGTTGATGTAAATTCATTAAACATTACAAAAATAAACTTGAAACTCAGTACACCTGTGACAGGAATTAAAAAATTAAAATCAGTTACTAACTCCTCCAGAAGCCACTCTGCGAATACACTTCGCTGTCTATTAGTTAGTTTTCATTCGGTTAAATTAAGTTACCAGATAGTTTGTCGTTCACAGGCAAGTCCACCCGATGACTCATAGGGCTCATTGTGTTACCCAGTGTGAGGGGAGCCCCCTTGTCATCATTCGTTAGTGGTATATTTCGATTTCCCAAAATTTCGGATAAAATCGACCACTTTCCCCCATACCCAGATCTAAAAACGTTCTGTCATCCAAAAAACCGCTGATTTGTCTGTTTTGAAGTGCAGATTTCTCACATAAAACCTGTTGTACCGATTCCCTTTCTTCCACATTCTAACAGCTTCTGCAGTTATCCTGGTGGAGCAGCCCGACGTCATCAGCAAAATTGTCAATGGTGCAGTGTCCTCCTAGAATTTCTGTAAGAGTGCGTCCCATGCTCTTGTCGCAATCAAGTAGTCCTTTGGTCATTCTGCTGTCCATAGCTGGATACATCAGCTTTAAAATTCGGCAACCAACTATGTTGGACCACCTATAGTTAGTTGAATTTCATTCTGCTTTTTCAAATTTGAAAAAGTATTCTTGTAGGGGCGTATATATGCCCTTTATGGTCTCCTCCGATCTCCGATCTCTTCTGTACGAGTTCGTCTGCTTTTTCGTTCTCGTCTTGTCATTTATTCAGTCTATTTTGCCAAATCACTACAAACATAATTAGGGGGTGACCTTATTTTCTCTATTTAGTCGATTCAGTTTCCCCACATAGTCCCATACTATCTGCAATTAAACTTCAAACGAATGATCGAATGAGAGACTTACTGCCTTATCCAAGTGGAATTGAGCATATCTTTCAGTGGCATGGATTTTCACTTGGAATATTTCATTCTGGGACCAAAAACTTGTGTTCCTGTTCGAAGATCCCTTCATGACCCATCTGTATACCACAAAATAGTTACTCTTTTAAAAGAGTATGAAGCTTCCAGAATACCCTACTCATTTTTGTTACGCCACGTTACGAAACACTTTCTAAAAGTCATAGCGTCTACTGGTTTTGCCCCAGCTTCGATAAGATGAGCTGTAGAAACCCAATACTCCTCTTTAATAAACTTTTGTTCAGGAATTACCAATTTATGTAATCAACAAACTATGATACGGTCGCAGCCTATACGGAGAAGCTGATGACTTATTGGTATTTAGGTGCTCTGGTGAGAAGGAGAGAACGAACGGGAGCCATTGAATTAAAGCTAGCAAGCAGTCGTTGGGGGGATTCTTGTTCTCATCAATCTCCTATACCAATGATATTCGTCATTATCATAAATAATTATTATAGACTCCCCGGAAACTATAATATAATGGACCGGGTGTTAATCCTTGATGCAAGAAGATGGAAATACAAAACCCTATTTAAGGATTAAATTAACGGAAACAAAAGAGGTCAACCAAACTAATCAATTGTTAATACTTCTCTGCGCGATGGTATTGGAGAATAAAACGCATCTTCACCCACCCTTCCTATGATCTTAACTCGCGCCAGTTCTTTGTTAAGATCCCAAATGCATAACCTATCCAATCTCCTCATATCAGTAAGAAAACTGTCCTAAATATTCTATCTCCACATGGTTTTATTTACATAGTATTCATTTATATGCATAAGTAAATAATAATTCATGACAAAACAAAAAAACATAGAAAGAAGTTAACTTAAAAATATAACTTTTAATCTAAAGGAAGCTTACTCATGATTTCCAGGCAAATTTTGTTTTAATTTTTATAACAAACCTTTGAGGCAGACTTTATCAAAGACTTGAGGATCATTACTGAAAAGAGCTGAACAGTATTTGGAAAGTGTGTTGGCTTATTAGACAGAAGGCCCGAGTTCAAACCCCAGTTCAGACATCAAAACGAAAATATGAAAATATTTCTTCGGCGACTTCCTCTCAGCAGATTTCTGGCAAAAACTCTGAGAGTAAATAAAATTGCCATGAAAAGCTTCTCAAAAATCTGTCGTTCGGAGTCGACTGTAGGTCCCGCCACTCATGTATAAAATTAATGCACATAACATAAGGGGTGTGAGAAGCCAGGTCGTAATCCTGTCTGAAGTATTGTAATGACCAATTATATATGTATGTATGTATGTATGAAAAGTTTCTTAAGAATCTTTCGTTCGACGTCCACTTTAAACTGTAGGTCCTGTCACTCATGGATTAAATTGACACACACAACACAAGTGATGTGAGAAGCTAGGTTGTAATCCTGACTAAAGGGGTGTAATGATATTATGTATGTATGTATGTAACTCTCAAGCAAATGGTGATGAGGTTGACAAATCACATTTTGTCGCAGGAACAAAGAATCTGGTGAAACGTAGGAGACATAGTTTGTGGAGTTTAAAGAAACTTATACTGGACTTATTGTTTCCATCACGTATGTTGTGAAAAAGTTATGAATTGTTTACGAAATAAATTCAATGCTTTTATGCTTATGCTTACTTAATCATTCAAGTGACATTTTATTTCCCTTTAAATGCTTTCAAGTAATATTTTATCTGTTCTACAGAAAAACAAAAAATAATTTTATAGTCTTCGAATGCAACATATCCTTACACAAACACACTTACAAAGCATGCACACATACAGCAAAACGTAACAATAAATATAAACTTGTGTTTGCACGACATTTATTACTGAAATGTAAAGAAAAGAGAAGAAAAAGAAGAAATAGAAAAAGATTTACGTTGACTTCGTGTACAGAGAAAAAAAATGCTTAATAACACCGAAAGCAATACAAACAACAATAATAATGACCCTTAAGGATAATACAAAATAACAACAACAACAACAACAACAACAATGCTTGTTTGTTGCATTTTATTCCTGTCTGCAATATATTCAAAGAAAATAGCTTAAGGAGCCCAACAATTTAGTCTTAAAAGTCGTTCGAAGTCATTCTTCATTTTGAACTTTTTTTTTTGCATATTTGAGGTTTTTTTGCTCTCGTTTTTGTTTTATTTTTAGACTTGTTTTATTGTTCCTTAATTTCTTTGGTTGTTTTTGGATTTTTGTCGAGAGAGAAAGAGGACAAACAACAAGAAATTAAAATTGCATCCATCCAACCTATTTGTGACTTTGGCCACGTTGATGGCTACAGTGTCTAAAACAAGCTACAGATACACAGCAAACCATTAGGAGCTTAAACCAAAAAAAAGGAAGAAAAAACCTCCAGTCATTTTGCCTATAAAGCATGCTTTTATTTTATTTTTTTTTTTGTGTTTTTGGTCAGAGTATATTAAATCGTCTTGTCTCTCCACACAATACTTAGAACACTTTCCAAAAAAAAAAAGAAAAAAACAAAAGGAGGCAATAAAATAACGTCCAACATAAAGTAGCAAAATATTGCAGTAGAGTCCAAAGTCCTGGTTAGAAACATTAGCTTTTATGTGGTTAAAGTGGTCTGCTCTCATTTCAAATTGCTATAATTTGCATATTTAACTGAAAACTAGTGGAAGACAATAACAAAAACAAAAAAAAAAAATTCAACAAAAGCTGGAAAAAAATTTCTGAAAAATAATGGAACTTTAGTCTGACTTTTATTGCTTTCAAAACAACTGACATTTAAGTGAACTGTAAATATTCATTCTTTTTTATTTTTTTGAGTCTCGTATTTTTATTTTGCTTTATTATCAATTCGAAATTAGTGTAGCTCACTACACTACACTACAGTATAGTGATAAGCGTGTCGTTTTTGGTTAAAATACGTTCCTATTATTCTATTCATTCATTTTTATTATTGCATTACATTATTTATGTTTCATTAATCCAGTTTTTTGCAGGTTCTAGAACAACAGGGTTGCCACCCTTCGTTGCGAGGAAACAAAAGTCTCTGTTGTATCGCTTGTAGTGCTGAGAAACATTGTTCATTAATTCGTACTCTTTGTCAAGAGGCAAAAGATCTGTCCTATCTTCCAATTATTATCGTCTTCTTCGACAGATCATTCAAATCCCTTTACCCATGAAAAATACTTTTTTCAGTTTCTTCAAAATTCGAAACCAGATTGTTCGCCTTTGTGGTCAAGAATTGGACTTCGCTACATAATTCAATCGTTAGATTCTTACTCATTTAATTGGTCGTTAGAATCCTTTAGACTTGATTTCAACCTAGCTTCTCTCAACACCCATGTTGTGTGTGTTAATTTTATACATGAATGGCAACACCTACAATTTAATATCGACTCCGATCAACAAATATGAGAAACTTTACATGGCAATTGTGTTTAATCTCAGAGTTTTTGCCAGAAGTGTGGTGAGAGGAAGTCGGCGTACAAATATTTTATCATTTTGTTGGAAACGTCTGATCTGGGGTTTGAACCATGGTCTTATGTCTAATAAACCAACACAATACCTACTATACTAAGGCGACTTGAATAGACAGATTAGTTGAGGTTAAATTGGCAACATTTCAAAATAGCAAATACACTTAGATTCAATATGGTCCCGCTCTAGTGATGATTTCATCCATTCAAATAATGTTCTGAATGTGTAGAAACTTTGGCTGGGCACATTTTGGGCGCCAGAATACCTTTCGTTTCCAGTGGCGAACAATAACAGAAAAGATGTTTACTGATCTGCATTCTCGTCATTATAGTTTCAGTACTTAGAAGCCATTGTAAAGTACCCTTAATCCGGAGATATTTATACCCAAGGAATGGTGACCCATAGTGATTATCATGTCTTGATTTAACGGAAATCTTGTTCGGCATGTAGTCAAAAGTGGATTTAGTTTCCCATCTTTCCATTTCGAATGTATAAAGTTAGTGTAAAATCATTTGTTTTTTCTCCGAAAAGAAATTTTCAAATCATTGAAGGTATGTAGTTCTAAGTCCTCATGCAAAAGAATTGTTGAATCTTAGAATATTTTTTCCCCAAAGAGTTCAAATCGCATGATTTCCCTTCTAGCATCTCCTCGTGATCGGACTACGCCCTTAAGAATGTCCAATAAGGAAAGAGTTGTGTGGCACGATAGCAAAAAGAATTTGGCAATTACGGAGCTATAGTGCTCGCCTTGCCAATGCTGTTCTTAAAGAAATGAGGACCGATAACACCGCCAGCCCAAAAATTCACAACAAACAGTGACTTTGTGAGATATATTGGACGTTCTTGAATCTCTTGGGGATTCGTATCGTGTGAATTTTGTTTATTCACATCCCCATTCATCCAGAAACAGGCCTTATTGGTGAAAATGTTTTTTGGATGAAGATTGGGATCAGTTATCAACTGATCTAGAGCCCATTCGGTGGACACATGTCGTTGTCTATAGTCAACCATAATAATTTGGTAGAACAGGTTGAATAAATCACATTTAGTTTGACATATGTATCAACAAGATGGCCGTTATCAACGTTCGGAAATGGGATTATTGGCTTGAGTAAGAATACGATACGATATCATAAAAAAGCTGTGAAAGTTGTTAATGCTATCAGCGTAAACAAGCCATTCGTACCGACCCTGCTGCTGCATTAGTAACTCTCAACAGTGTCGGTATTTTGAACATCAATGCCTGGAGGAGGCAAATAAAACAACCATAGAAGCGCTTTTAGTAAAAGTTATGTTCGGCATAGCTATCAAAATGGTGGAATCAAAATGGTGGGTGCATTAGTTGTAGGCTCTAATAAAACCATATTCCATTCGATTTTAAAGCTGTAGACATAGCAAATAGGTGTTACATTAATAGAGCATTGAATGTGCAGTCACTGCGCAAACTAACTTCTTCGATGAGTTTGGTGGAATTCGGTCAGTACAGAGATTCCACTTACCTGTGGCATCACAACGGATCGCTATGCGTGCTCAAGTTTTGGTTATTAAAGCTATAACTCCTACCTAATCTAAAATAACCTAATGTATCATTATCTTATCTAAGCCAGTAGATTTTGTTTGGTTATATTCACTCAGCGGTCTTATGGCAAAAACTCAGAAAGATTGCTATGAAAAGTTTCTCATTTCTGTCCTCGAGTCGACATTAAACTGTAGGTAATGTCACTCATCGACAAAATTAATACAAACAGCAAGGGTGATGCGAGAAACTAGGTTGTAATCCTGACTAAAGGGTTGTTATAATGAATTAAGCAGTTAAGTGTCTAATAACTCGAACAAAATGAAATATGGAAACAAATATTTCCTCGGCGACTTCCTCTCTCAGCAGATTTCTCTCAAAAACTCGGAGAATAAATAAAAATTGCCATGAAAAAGTTTCTCAAAATAATCTGTCGTTCGGAGACGACTTTAAACTGTAAACGTCACTCATGTATAAAATTAATACACAAAACATAAGTGATAAGCTAGGTCGTCGTAATACTAACTGAAATGTTGTAATGACCAATTATGTATGTATGTAAGTAAGAAGCTCTTGATGCGCTTTGCATGAGAGTTCAATACGATATTCTGTGGAAGTAAAATAGTTTTTAGCAGGCTTAACTTCTATATATTTTTTAAGGTGACCTTAAAAACTCCATTTTATCTGACACGGTACATAACATAACTTTTATGCGGAAGTCAGCTTTTTGTGAAGCCTGCATACAAGTTTGGTTTACTGTAGAGCTTCTCTTATTCGTCTTAATGCATGGAAGTATTATCGGCCAAAACTCTTAGAATGCTACTCATCTTAGCCAATCGCATTATAAACTTTTTGATGCACTCACTGTCATTTTATTACGATAAACTGTTAAGTTACTGAATGATTTAATTTTTTTTCGTTTTTGTTTGATTTTTTCCTCGCGTTTCTTTTGCCTCCATTACTGCAGCGAAAGAAAGAAAAATTAAGTTCGCTTACAAGGGTTTTTAAACACAGTATTTAATGACATTTTATTTACAACAACCAACAACAACAACAACATTTTATAAACAAGCAATAAATAAAATTGTAACTCTCTAGGGGGTACTTAAAGACATTTCATAATGCGATTTGAAGACAACAAACAACAAACAAGACAAGCAAATGCGACTCTAAGAAGAACTGACAACTGGGCTAAGAAACTAAGAAATAAATTCGTTTAAATGCTTAATTGAAGAAAAACGAAGAAGAAATGTGGCACAAGGCAAAACAAAGAAAGGCTAAATTATGTGCATTTAAATGCTAATGCATGTCTTCTGCTTTTACTTTCCTTTTTTCATGACAATTTTATTTAAAATACGAATAAACAAATCCAATATAGCGTTGTGGATTAGCAAATAAATGGAAAACAAAAACAACAAAACCACTTTAACTACTTTGGTCATTAAGTGTTAAAGACTTGTACTTAGAGAAACGCTAAATACAGCGTAAAAGTAATACAAAATCAACAGCAAAACAAAGCTAAAAGAAACAGAAATAGAATCTAAGAACATAGAACTTTAATAGACCACCACAGTACTATGGTTTATGTTAGTAAATTAGTTGCTATTGCTTTTGCTATTGTTGTTGTTGTTGCATTATATTATGTCAACAGTTCAAAGAAAATAATAAAAAAGCTAGAGAAAGTTACCAACAATTAACTTTCAATTAGTTTAGCTTAATTGCAGAAACCATATAGACTCTCCTAGTTGTATATACAGTGAGCGTCAAAAGAAATTGTACATTTAAAAAAACGTTACGTTTCTACCTTTTAAAAACCTTTAAAATATGATCTCGTAGATTGCAAATAAAATAAAAATAAATTTGTGTTTAGTTTTAATTAAATTTTTTTATTATTATTAGCACAATTCTGTGTGCCACTGTTCACAACTTGATGTAAACAACAACCGACAGTTCTTTGTAACGGAGATCTTCAAAACACGATTACTCTCTTCAAACGCACCGCGTCTTCACACAAGACTGACTGAAGTTCACAAACTGAGTCGCCTGCTTTGCCTTGCCTTTTATAATGTACCTTAAACATGACCTCGCGTTCTCGTAGTGCTGTACGTAAATTTTTTTTGTTGTATTTTTGTTTACTTGTTTACCATTTTTTATGCCGGTGTTTGTTGTTATATTAAGCAGTACGATAATTTGTAAACAGGTTTGTTTTTGAAGCTTTTGTTTATAATTTGAATGTTAAGCGATGTAAAAGCAAAACACCAGTATCTTGGTTTTTCATTTTCGTAACAATACATTAATAAATTACCATTATTTTTATTTTAAAATTGTTTCATTGCCAGTTTTTAAAATTGAAACAAAAAAAAATTACAAAAAATATTTCGAAATATTGTCAAGTGTTTTCGGGCACTCTCCTTAATTGGTTAAAGTTTGGTGATTGTTAGCATTTTATTCTTAGTGTACAGTCTCTTTTGACATTCACTGTATGTATTCTACCATACCATCCATACTGTCTGCTGCTCTACACTGCTCTACTGTTCTCTATTTTAGTTTAAGTGACCCACTTTATAAGCATATGACCTTAAAAAAGCAAATAAAACTAACTCAGCAAACAAACACAAATGCATTCAATAATACATACAAAAATATCTATGCTTTACTATGCCAAATGATAATTGAATAAGAGACGGAGAGAAAGAGAGTGAGAGAGAAATACAGAGTTTAAGTTGTTTCAAACAAATGTTAAGTGTTTCCAAGTTGTGGGCTGATAAAGAAATGTTGGCTTTAGCCAAATAACACAACTCTTATCTGCTGTACAGCTTGAGAAAAGAAAATTTTAATTTAATTTGGAATTTTGAAATTGAAAATAAAAAGGAAAATTGAATACCATTACCCCTAATAGCCGAAGAAGATAAACAAATTTAAAGTTTAAAATTTAAATTCGCCGAAAAAGGCATATGAAAGTCGTCGTAGTCCAGTAGGCAGTATGTTGGCTTATTACACTTGAGACCATGGTTCACACCCCAGCTCAGACATCCCCAAAAAAAAGAAACTTGAATATTTCTTCGGCGATTTTTCTCAGCAGATTGCTGGCAAAAACTCCTGAGAGTAAATAAAAGTTGCAATGAAAAGTTTCTCAAAAATCTGTAGTTCGGCATCGACTTTAAATTGTTGATCCCATCACTCATGTATAAAATTAACACACACAACATTAGTGATGTGAGAAGCTAGGTCATAATCCTGACTAAAGGGTTGTAATGACCAGTTATACCCCAAACCAATTCAATGTATTGGTGTTCCTACCGTGTTATCTTCAAACAAATGATTGTAAAGAAGCCTGAGAACCAAAAATCATCTTTAAAAACGTTGTCTGATTTCATATAAACCAAAAAAGTTTGGAACGAATTCAAGTCGACGTCAACCAGAAATTTGTCAAATTAGTCATCGTAATCTGCTAGGCCGTGTGTTGGCTTATGAGACATGAGGCCTCGGTTCAAACCCTACATTAGACATCTCCAAGTAAACTAATTACACGAGAAAATATTTCTTCTGGCAAAAACTCAATGTGAAATAAAATTGCTATGAAAAGTTTCTCAAAAATCTGTCGTTCGGAATCGACTTCAAACTGTAGGGCCCGCCACTCTTGTATAAAATTGACGCACACAACATAAGTGATGTGAGAAACTAGGTCGTAATCCTGGCTGAAGGTTTGTAATGTCCAATTATGTATGTTATGTAATGCGCCTCTCATGAATGCCAACAATAAAATGCCCCGTAATTAGCCTGATAATCATACAGAGTATGCTACCTTGTAGTTTAAGCAGACTTTTCGTGCAATCTCTCCAGGTTTGGTCAGTTTTTCCGCGCCATTTCGCCCGTATACCGAAACCGACTATCTGTCGGTGATGGAGTACATGACTGCATAGTTTCAGGACAATAATAATGCACATGAAAACATGGTGTGTATATTAGGCTAGCGGCGACATCGGTCCGTGTTTGTGTGAGAATGAGGTCACTGTCAATCGCTACAGATTGATGATTACCAACATATTTTTGCCTGATTTGGATAACATGGATACCAACGATATGAAGTTTCAACGATATGTGTCAGACAGCTCATGTAACATTGGCTATTCTGTACGAGCGATTTGAGGTCATGGCCATCTTATGTGGGGGTGAAGTGAAGTAAGCAGCGAGATTGTGATTTTCTTGTGGGATTTTCTTAAGTCGCAGGTGTTTGTCAATAAGCCACAAACCACAGCGGCCCTCAAAGTCAACATAACTTATGAAATTGTTAAAATTCAGCCTCATTTATGCGTCATAGTCAGGGAAAATTTGACTTTTCGTATGCGCGCTCTACACAAAAGAAGCTTTCGAGGACATTTGAACGATAATTTATTGCCCGCAATAGGCCTTAAAACGAATATAAAATTTCGATGAAATCAAATGAACGGAGAATAGGGGATGAGAAGTTTAACCTCTTTTGCTTTATAGTCTAGAGCTTGCCCCTTCAATGCAGAACGTTCTCTCTGGAATACGCTATACTTCACATCAGAGCATCCAAAAATGGCATGATCTAGTTACGGGCTCAAATAAGAGAAACATATTTCTTTGGGGCGCAGTTCCTAATTTGTTAATAAGAGATAAGAAAAGTTAAGGCATGTTTCGGATATTAAGTTCTACTGACAATACAATGTATGAGAGGGGTTCTTTATTTTTATGTAGTGCGGATGCAAACCCAGTTCTATGGTATTACAATGCTGCCCATGTAATGCAATGAGTTACACAATTTAAGCTACCAAACCAAATTAATAAGGACCATAAATGGTTGCTAAAACATGCCACCAGTTAAAGCAAACCCCACTATAATATATATTTTTTTAATTTATTTTCCAAAAGCCTTCCATTTTTCGGAATTTTTGATTAATTTTCCATGTGTTGTGTGGTACATAGCAAATGTTTGCCTTTTAACATGTTCTTCTCTTTTGGCACATGTTTCCTTTTCCTTTCTATTTTTATTTTCTTTCCTAAGCTTTTTGTGTTTGTATGCCAATAATGAGACAAAGTTTTATTTTTTTTATAATATTTTATGAATAAATTTTTTGCTTTTATTTTAAAATAAAAAATATTTTTAGTCACGACTAATTGTAGCCTTCAGTTATTCTTCTTTTTCTCTTGTATGCTTTGTAACCAAAAAACAAAAAAAAAGTTTGTATTTTCCCTTTTTGGGTTCTAGTTTTCAAGGACAAATTAAAATATCAGCTCTGTACGTGAATGTCATTTAAACAAAAAAGGATATTTTGTTTAACATTTTTGTGGAGGACGGGTATGTTTTTTGTGTTTGTTTTTCTTGTCTATTTAAAGTAGTTTCTTGTTAAAATTTTGTGCGGAGGCAAAATGAAAATGATTTAAAATAGAACGGCTCAATTGAATGTTAAAAATTAGACACAGATTTTGTATTGAATCTAATCAGATATAGTTATAACAAAAGCGGTTATTTTAAAATAAATCATAAGTTGCTTTAAGCTAAAAAATTACGGAAAAGTTTTATAAAAGTTTTATACCGTATGTGTTAAAGTGAAGGTTTTATAATTAGTGCACCCATCCACCAAAAGAAAAACAACATTTCTCAAATTGCAAATACTAGGGGCAGACATTTAAAAATTGTTCAATAATATTGTAGCATCAAAAATATCTCAAAACAATTGCGGCCATTAGAAGAAAGCCTCAACCAAGAAGTACTACTTAGACCGCAGATCGTCTAATAACACGGTGCGACAGTGAAAATACACCCAAGTAAATACATAGTCCACGAACGTGCGGACAAACTTGAAAAAAAATGAAAAAAATTCGAATTTTCCAAGTTTACTTCATCAAAATTGATAGCATATTAAATCGAATAATACATATATGTACACCGTTTCCATCTCTCCTCTTTCCAAAAATATTTAAATTTTAGAAATCGGGTCAGAAATGTTTGAGAAATCCAGAAATTTGTGCGTAAAGTAAAAAAAAAAACAGTTTTTGTCAAATAAAAAAAGTTTGGAAGGTTCGAGAAATATAAAAAAATATTTTTGAGATCAAATCACACTATGTATTTAATTTTTTTTTATTTTGTCGCATAGTATAATTACTCATGCGAAGAATATTTTTTTGGGCGATTTAAAAGTTTAAATTTAAAAATGCAATAAAACAAAAATGGTTTAAAATTTTGCCAAATTTATATTTTTTGTTGTGAAGTACAATTATTCCGCTTAAAAATGGAATATTATTTCATTTAAATGGCTGCCACGGCTGGCCTCACAATGCCTCATTTGATCAAACCAATTTTGTTGCACTTTTTCGAATGTATGGGGTCGTATCTCGGCAATGACATTATGAATGTTGGCCTTCAAATACTCAATTGCCTCTGGTTTGTCGGCATGACACTTTTCTTTAACGGCGGCCCACTGAAAATAATCCAACGGTGTCAAATCGCAGCTTCTTGGCAGTCAATTGAAATCACCATTTCGGCTTAACAAACGTTTGACACAATAAATCGATTGTGCCATGAGATGTGTGGCAAGTCACACTATCCTGTTGAAACCAAACATAGTTCGCACTAGTACCACGAAGAGCGGATAGGAAAAAATCGGTTATTATGGTGTAATAGGTGTCTCCATTGATCGTAAAGGTTGTGCCATCCTCATTTTCAAAGAAATATGGGCAAATGATGCCTCCGCTCCAGAAGCCACACCAAACAGTCACTCGTAATGAGTACTTTGGATTCTGTAACACCACGTGTGGGTTTCTGAGTCCCACATACGACAATTTTGCTTATTGACGTACCAATCAAGATGAAAATGAAATTCAAAATCGACATAATCGTGCAGTTTCTCGTTGGCCTATCTATCGAAGCGAAAACGTAGCGGATGGTCATGCGGCTCTAACTCTTAAACCAATTGAACCTTGTAAGGCGTCTCAGATCAGAGATCTTTTCTCAAAATTCAATTTACACTGATGCCTGAAATGTTCAATTCTTGAGAAAGATGACGAATTGAAGTTAATGGATTCTCACGCACACTCTCAGCCACAACAGCTTCGATATTTTCGGGTGTACACTCTGTACGAGCACGCTCACTTCTTGGCGCATCAACAATGAAACCAGTCTCACCAACTATAGCAATAAACTTGTTTATACTGGGCACTATTGGTCCTTCTCTGCAACCAGATTTTGTATGACATTTTCGTGTAATTTCCCACTGAATGGTCTTTGTTTTGGAAATAAATTTCCAATAAATCTCAACGTTGCTCAAGCGTAAATCGATTCATTACGTTCAGTGGCGATAATATACTGAATTTTGTGGCAGAATAGAATGACATAAGTATTGCCAGGCTTGAAATAATAATTTCAACCGATAAATGCCCCACCCTATATGTCCCAAAAAAATATTTTTATAAAAATTCGATTTAATATTTTTAAACTAAAAAATTTAAAACAAGCGAAAGTATTTCTAGCCAAATTGATACCACATTTAATGGCCTTTTTATGTTGACGCAAAAAGGTAAAAGAAAATTACATTTTTAAATGTTATCATTTAAATTCCTTAAATTTTCTTTTTTGGAAGCGAATTAAACACAAGAATACAATAAAAATAATAAAGTAAAGAGAGAGAGAGAGAGAGCGGTAAAACAAACATGTTTTTACGTGATATATTACAAAGTAATTAAGTACTTCAAGGTGTAATGCTATACCAAAAACACACATATATACATACATACACTCACACTGACACAATTACCCTTATATGTACATAAAACTCCCTTAGATTAGAACTCGAACTCCAAAAGCATAGGAGACAAATGGTTTAATGCACACGTCTTACTAAGGAAGAAGGTTTGTTGTATATGTGAGGGTCTGTTTGTGTGTGTAGGTTTAAATATTTTATACCACAAAGTAATTAATTTCAACTTCTCTCTCAATACAGTATGTGGTAGTGTGTGAGTGAGAACAAAAAACCAAATGTAATTATCATAGTTTACTTTATCATTGTATAATAAACATACATACACACATACATACATACATACATGCACTCGTACATATACTTACACTTAGAGGCTCATACCTCATTTACATAAAGACTTCAACTCACTTGTGTTTAACAGTATGCTTAAAATATAAACAACAAACCATTTAACACTCACACTCGAATATATCGGGTCCGCCATCTAACGTTTTTTTTTTTCAACTAGTTCTTATTTCGTGAATGGTAACACTTAGCTCATGTCTGATTTGACAGATAATTAGTTTGAACGAATATGGTTGTGTATACGCTTGAACAACAACGCTAAGTGGGCCTGCAATCGACTTACAGAAGATGCTGATTTTGGCAAAAAAATCATCTTTTCAGATGAAACTCATTTTGATCTTGGCGGGTATGTAAACAAGTAAAATTGTCGCATTTGGGGCACAGAAAACCCACACGCATACATTGAAAAGCCGACGCACCCAAAACTAGTCACAGTTCTGTGCGGATTTTGGTTCAGAGGCATAATTGGGCCATTTTTCTTCGAAAATGAGCAAGGAGTGGCCGTTACAGTCAATGGCGATCCTTATCGGGCCATGTTGAACGAATTTTTGTTCACAAAAATTGAAGAGGAGGATATTGGCAACATTTGGTTTTAACAGGACGGCGCTACGTGCCACACAGCCGAAGCTACACCCGATGTTTTGCGGCCTGTTTTTGAAGATCGCATTATCAGCCGCAGAGCTGTTTGTTTGTTTTTCAGAGTCGTTTGGCCACCTCGAAGCTGCGATTTGACACCGTTGGACTATTATTTGTGGGGTGTCGGCAAAGATAAGTGTTACGCCGACAAGCCAGAGACAATTGACGCTTTAAAGGACAATATTCGTGAAGTTATTGGTGAAATACAGCTGTACACAACCGATAATGTGCTTAAAAATTGGACCGATCGTGTAGGCTACTGCATGGCCAGCCGGGGAGCCATTTGAATGAAATTATTTTCCATTATTAACCGGAAGGATTGTACTTTCAAATAAAAAAAGAAATTTGAGAAAATATTCAGTAGTTTTTTTTAAAGCATTTTCAAAAAAAGAAAAGTTATTTGGCGGACCCTTTAATTAATCTTAATGGCGTACGAGTGTATGTGTGTGTGTGTGAAAGAGAGTGTGTTATTTTGTTGCATTTTATTTCATATTTTAAATTAAATGTTGCTAATGTGCTTAACAGTTATATCGTAATAAAAATGGAGATCCTTTTAAAAATATTTTCTGTTTTTGCTTCTATGAACTCCTCTATTTTAGCAGCAATTAGCAGAACTGTTAACTTTAGTTTACATTAAGGGCTTCCAATGGAGAGAGTGAGAGAGAGAGAGAGCGTAAGCAAAACAGTTATAAACCGGGTATTTAGAGCAACTTGGAGTGGGTAATAGTTAAACAATATTATGTTTTCTAAAGCAAAATACAACTGCAATTAATTTTTTTGGCACCATTTAAATGAAAATTTTTGTAAATTATGACTCAAATTACTTTAGTTTACGAAAAGATAATATTTTGTTAAAAAGAAATTTTATTCATAAAGAACAAGAGTTATTACCTTACTTTAGGGCCAATTTTATTGGAATTCTTTTGTATTTTAAGGCAATGTAGTCTTTGATTTATTATTCTTGGTGTTATAATTTTGAAACATTGTCTTTAAATTAGTAAAAACTGGTTACATTTAAAGTCGCCGTAGTCTAGTAGGTAGTGTGTTGACTTATTAGACGTGTGGCCACGGTTCAAATCCCAGTTCAGACATCAAAACGAAAATATAAAAAAAAAATATTTCTTCGGTAATAAAATGAGAGGAAATAAAATTGCCATGAAAAGTTTCTCAGAAAAAATCTGCCGTTCGGAATCGACTTTAAAAACTGTAGGTCCTGCCACTTATGTATAAAATTAACACAGTAACCAGTAACATAATTGGTTATGATTTAGTCAGGATTATAACCTAGCTTCTCACACCACTTATGTTGTATGTGTCATTTTTTTCCATGTGTTGCGGAACTTACAGTTTAAAGTCGACTTCGAACGACAGATTTTTGGGAACTTTTTCGGGGCAATATTTATTTACTCTTAGAGTTTTTGCCAGAAATCTGGCAGTTGCCGAAGAAATATTTTGTTTTGTTTGAAATGTCTGACCTGGGGTTTGAACTGTGAGGTTTAACCGTCTAATAAGCCAACACACTATCTGCTAGACTACGACGACTTCATGTTGTAAGACTTACTTCATTAGTTTGCCATTATAACCCTTTAGTTAGAATTACGACCTAGTTTCTCACATCTCTCATGCTGCGTATTAATTGTATCCATAAACGGCAGGACCTACACTTTGAAGTCGCCTCCGCAACTTATTTTTTTTTTTTGAGAAACTTCTTACGGCAATTCAATTTACTTCCTAAGTTTTTGTCAGAAGACTGCTCAAACGAAGTCGCCCAAGAAATATTTTTTTCATATTTTTATATATTTTTCATATAATTTGTTTTGTTTAAGATGTCTGAGCTGGTGTTTGAAGCACGGGATTTCCTCATAAGTCAACACACTAACTATTTTATTACGGCGACTACTTAATTGGTTTACAACCCTTCAGTCAGGATTACAACCTAGCTTGTCACACAACTTACGTTGTGTGTGTTAATTTTATACATGAGCTGCTGGACTTATAGTTTAAAGGATGTGTTCTATTCAAGTAACGTACTGCTCAAATCTTCCACAACAAACTTTACAACGTGACTTAGGTCTGCGCCCGTTTACAATTCAACTGACAAAGGAACTAAAGGTAAACGTCCATAGGCAACGAGGTGTTTTCGCTGAATGCGCTTTAAAAACTCCGGCAATTGACCCTAATTCTCATCGGAAAACAATCTACAGTGGTGAAGTTTATTTCTGGAGAATACCAATTCACATTAGATTCAAGAGCGTCCAGTAAATACCGAAAAAGTTCCCCATTTAATGTAGATGTTGGGCCACATTTCTTTGAGAATTACTGTCAACGGAGCGCACAATATATCGACGATTACCAACTTCTTTTGGCGCGAATTGGTTGATGTTGACACACACATACATACATAATTGGTCTTTACAACCCTTCAATCAGGATTACGACCTAGCTTCTCACATCACTTACGTTGTGTCTGTTAATATTATCCATAAGTGGCGGGATCTACAATTTAAAGTCGACTTAGAACGACAAATTTTTGAGAAACTTTTTCAGGGCCAGAAATCTGCTGAAAGGCAGTTGTCGAAGAAATATTTTTATATATTTCGTTTTGTTGGTCTGATGTGTGACCAGGGGTTTGATCCGCGGGCTTACGTCTAATTAGTGTTGGCAGTGTCAACACACTGCAGCGGCGATTACAACCCTTTTTATTCCGAGTAATAAATATGAACGTACGAATTAAGTACGTGACTATAAAGTGCTAAAAATTATAATCCAGTACCGGTAAGCTTACACAAATAATTCAAAGCCTGGATTTAGTCCAAACGAGGTTATGATGAGTGATTAATGAAATAATGAGCTGCTACTGACTGACGATAGAAACAATTCTGATTGTCATCATTCAACATTTTGACTACCAGACTACGGCGACTATATTTGCAGCCACGGATTTAATAATATGAGAGAAGTCTTGCATAGGCTTGAAGCATTAATTATTAATCAATTAATTACATTTGTATACCATTTGTTAATATTTGCCAGACTTTAATTCCACTTTTCAGATGTTAATTCATTGTGGCGGTAATACAATGATGTTGTATGATTATGTTTGAGAGGAGAAGAGTTCTTCGAAATAAATTTCATATAATATTAATTAAACATTTTAAGGAATAATTTCATGAAATTTTAATGGATATTTTGTAAACATAAATTGTTGCTTTAATTACCAAAAAAAACAAATTTTTTTTCTTAGTAAACGAAAAAGAAATTCTATTGCCTTGAATGAAATTAAAACAGCAACAGTAAAAACCAGTTTTTTTTTCTTTTTTTTAATGTACGAAGAAAAAGTCTGTTCATTAAGCACATGTTCGTTTTCGTTCGTTTTTTTTATTAAGAAAGTTTTTTAAGAAAAATCAACAATTCATTAGTAAAAAACAAACATAAGAAATAAAAAATTTTTTGAAGCCGAAAATGCACAAGAAAATTTATTTTAATGACACACAAGGAAAAGAAAAATACAAAAAAATCAAGATTTCTTGTAACGTACGTCATACGTCCTCCTCGCTATTCACTTGCACACACATGGACTAATTGCAAACAGGCTGCTGCTGCTGTTAAAAGAGAAAGAAAAACTTCAAATAAATACTAAATATTAATAAACACTCGTTCCTTACACACATATTTTGTTTATACATACATATGTATGTAGGTGAGTATTAGTGAGTATAAAAACAAGTAAGCGAGTACTTAAAATTTATACAATCAGAATAATAAAAACAACAACAAAAAACGCACATATTAATGTTTATTTAACCTACTATTTAATATGAGTGTGTATAAGTATGTATATGTAAGTTAATGTATATGAGAGAGTAAGCAGAGTACGTATTAGCATTAACAGTACCAGCCTGTAAATATACAATGAATGAATGGGGTTTGTCCTTAACTTAAATTGTTGGAGTGTGTGTAATTTCACTCACTCACTTTGCTTTTCTCTCTTTGAAACAACAACTTGATGCTTTAGTAGTTATTACAACTGCTTACAGTTGGCTATGGAAAAGGCTTATGTAAGCAAAGAGAGATGGAGAGGGAGAGGGAGAGTGTGGGAGTGTAGAACAATTTATGAAACGTTAGTATAAGAATAAGAAAATATTGCATAAAGAAATGAAATGAAAAGTAAGGAAAAACACAAGAAAAGGTGTGTCAAAAGTAATTTTTCTTCTATTTTATAGTCAAAAGAGTTTTTCTTTTACACACTAATTTACACCAAAACTGTCATACACCTACACACTCTCAAACATTTTCCCATTTCATATGCTAATACTAAGCTATGCTCCTCTTTTTTGGGTTCGTTCTGTGCGTAAAGAACTTAAAATATTTAAATAAAGGTGGGTGGTTTGCTGTTAATAAATGCTGTTGCTGTTATTATTTTCTATAGCTTTTGTTTATTAAAATTTATGTTTTACAATAATAACAACAACAACAACACAATTTATAGAAGAGAAGTAAACACAAAACAAAAGCTTAACAAATGTGTTGTATAAAATCAAGTAAAGAAAACCAAAAACTTTTTGTTTCTCAAATATTCTTAATAATCAAGGGTGTCATGAAGTCTCTTTTTTGACATTGTTTTAGTGTCAGGAAAAATATTTGCAAAATTTTGTGGCAGTTTTTCTTACTTCAGAATCTGTATTAGACAAGCACAATACATGGATAAAATATTGTTATAAGTTTAGAAATTTTATTAAATAAGTAAACATTCGACTTAATATACACAGCAAAACATGAATTCTCAGGATGTGAATTGAAAAAAATGTTTTTTTTATTTCAGTTTGTTAAACATAATTAAAGCCAAAGGATTTCAAACAACGTTGTGAAATTAAAGGGTTAAGGCTGTTAATATAAAGAAATTTTCTTTGTTGAAATTTTTTTTCATTGACACTCTTATTCCAAAGGGTGGGCCACTTAAAAGTTTAAATTTAAAAATGCAATAAAACAACAACAGTTTTCAAATTTTTCCAAATTTTTTTTCTTGTTGTAAAGTACAATTGTTCCGGTTAGAAATGAAATATTATTTCAGTCATATGGCTGCCACGGTTCTCCTCACAGTACCTCATTCGATCCGATCAATTTTCGTGCACTTTTTCGAGTGTAATGCGTCATATCTCGACATCACGGATGTTGGCCTTCATGCTCAATTGTCTCTGATTTGTCGGCATAACACTTTTCTTTAATAGAGTCGTAGCTTCTTGGCAGCCTATTGACATCACCATTTCGGCTAAATAAACGACCAACAAGCGTTTGACGCAATAAATCGATTGTGGCTTGAGATGTGTAGCCAGTTGTAGCATCCTGTTGAAACCAAACATCGTTCACTTCAATACCATGAAGAGCGAGATAGGCGTAATAGTTGCGCTGTCCTTATTTACAAAGAAATACGGGGCAATAATGCCTCCGCTCCGAAAGCCGCACCAAACAGTCACTCATAATGGGTTCATTGGCTTCTATAAGGGTTTTCTGAGCCCTAAATACGGCAATTTTGCTTATTAGCGTACCCACCAAGATGAAAATGAGCTTCATCCGAAAAGGTGATTTTTTTTTGGCAAAATGTACATCATCGTACTGTTTCTCGTTGACCTAATAAACCCCAACGTTGCTCAAGCATAACTCCATTTTGAGGAAAGCTTTTGTGCTACCAAAGGAATTCAAGAAATTATAAAGGACGATGTCTGGCCATTGTCTGGGCAATAACTTGACGAACCTTGGTTTTCGAATCCTCCAGCCTTAGCGTATTATCCGAATAGGCACATTTTTTATGTAGTCACACAAAAAATTCCAGTGGCATTAAATTGTGTGGATGTACGCCAAAATTGTCTTGTGTTGTCATAACAGGGTTAGTAAGAATCTGTCCTACAGTGGCGCTGGAAGCTCTGTAGTGAAGACCAAAGCTTTGGAGACTACAGTTAGTTTGATGAAAGGCAAGTCTAACATCAAATATATTTGAGGATTTCGTAATCTAAGGAAATGATTGTTTAATACCTCACACCAGGCCGCCATTTGTTGAGAAATTAAAATGAGAGGAGATCTGAGGCATTAAGATGAGAATTAGTCATTACAACACTTCAGTCAGGATTACGATCTAGCTTCTCGCGCAACTTATGTTTTGTGTGTTAATTTTATACATGAGTGGCGGGATCTACAGTTCAAAGTCGACTCCGAACAACAGATTTTTGAGAATCTTTGGTTCTTAAATAATTAATATTCACAAATGAATAGTAGTTCTGATGACAGATATTTAGCAAGCGATAGCCTAGCCAAACCTAGCTTGGCAGCCAATGGGGTGGATAACCAATTTAAAAAACACATTTTTTTCACAAATATTTCTAAAACAATTTGTAAAATTTTGTTTGTTTTAACTGAATACCTTAAATTACTACCTTAACAGCTCAACAGCTTTTATGAAAACCTCATAACAATTTCGCAAAAAAGTATTAAGCTTTCCTATACAACAAGTTGTGTCATTTCAAATTACAGGTCAATAACCAGGTCATGCCAATCTTTTGCTGTTTTTACAATATTTTTATGAAAAAAGTATGTGAGTATGTCACACAGTTTTGTTTAAAAAAAACTATCACAAGTGATTTTTGAGTTACTTTTCTACGTACGGTATTGTTGCATTTTTAGGATATTTCAATGACCTACATAGACAAACGTACTCAAATTAACACACTCTTGCACAATATGTACATAGTTTTAGTGTATATGCAGGCATACACATACATACATTGTATGTTTGTGTGGAGCATATTATACAGGAATTGCTTGTTACATGCAAAAAATTTAAAACATTTTTTATAAACCCTGTGTATAGCCACAAAATCCATCTAAACAGTGTTAATACTTGCATATGTACATCATACATTAATTCGGATCTTTTATTAAGCGCTTCTTAGCTTAAATTTAAATTTAAATAAAGTATATGTGTGAGATATCAAAGACCTATTCTTTGAGCAAATATTTTCCACGGTTTTACTGGGTGGATCAGCCAGAATTTGAGCGATAACATGGGTTATATTGGCTTTGAGGGGATCTGTCGTTTGTGTATTATATGCACACAACTGCCTCTGAAAAACACCCTACAAGAAAAAGTCTAATGAGGTCAAATCGAACGATCTTGTTGACCAGTTCACATCTCCTCCACGTCAGATTACCATGTCATCAATGCGTTCGTGGAGAGTATACAAAGTGTCAGGAGTTCTGTGACGCATAGTACCATCCTGTTGAAACCACAGGTTGTTTTGTCAATATCATCCAATTTGCGTCAAAAGAAGTCGATAATCCTCAATATATTGTGCTCACCGTTGACACTGACGGTGATTCATAAGAACTGTGGCGCAATGTAGCCGCCAGCCCAAAACACACATCCAATAGGTAACTTTTTCGTGATGCATTGAACGCTCTTGTATCTAAAGTGGATTGGTATTCCCACAAATTCGACAATTTTGTCTATTCACGTACCCATTCATCTAGAAATGAACCTCATCACTGAAGATTACTTTCCGATACGAATTGGAGAAAATTTCCAATTGCTACAGAGCGCACACAAGTTGATGGCTATGGATGTTTATATTCAGTTCCCGGATCTGTTGTTTTGTATACGGGCGCAAATCTAGTTTATGTTAAGTTAGGTTAGTGGGCCGTATCACAGGCAAGTTCATTCGGTGGCCGTATGACCCATTGTGTTACTCAGTGTGAGTTAAGTCCCCTTGTCATGATCCGTTTGTGGGTGGGTATTAACCACCCCGAGCTTTGGATGAAACCTGGAAGCTCCCTTAGTGACATGTTCGCCACCATGCTCAGATCTCCAAAAAGGGATGGCGTCTGTTTTGAAGTACAGGGCACTCACATAAAAAGCTGCTATATCGATTCCATTTCTTCCATATCCTGACAGCTTCTGCAGTAACCCAGATAGGACAGACCAAGCTTGTCAACGCAACTGCCAATAGCGCAGTATCTCATGAAAATACCTGTTAGACTGTGAACCGTTCTCTCGTCGAATCCAAGTGGTTCCCTGGTTTTCCTCCTGTCCACTGCTGAATACGGCAGTTTTGAAATTCGGCAACCAGGCATGTCGGACGGTTTGTTGAATTCCAATCTGCTTTTTCCAATTTTGAAAAGTATTCCTGTAGAGGCACACACATCCCTCAGACATTTCTGATCCATTTTGTGACAGTTCGTCTGTTTTTTCGTTCCCCTCTATACCACAGTGGCCCGGAACCCTGTAGAGGCGGGTGTTATGTCGACGTATAGGCGCAGACCTAAGTCACGTTGCAAAATTTGCCAAGTTGTGGTCTACGTGTATGGTCGAGTTTTTGTAAGCGGTACGAAATCGACTGTCATAGATTCCACTGCGGCGATGTTTTTAGCAGATCTTGCATTTCGCCAATATACGGCTCGGCTTTTGGTCGATTGTTTACTGAATTCGGATACTGGATTCGAATTTGTTTACCATATTGTGAAAAGTCCTAACGGTAATCGTAAACTGGAAGATGTGCGAGGTATGTTACTCGAACAGAACACACGCATAACATATATACATAATTGGTAATTACAAGCCTTCAGTAAGGATTACGTCCTAGTTTCTCACACCACTTATGTTGTGTGTGTTAATTTTTATACCTGAGTGGCGGGACCTGCAATTTAAAGTAAATTTCTAACGACAGATTTTTAAGGAACTTTTCATGGCAATGTTATTTACTCTCACAGAGTTTTTGCCAGAAAACTGTTGAGGGGAAGTCGCCGTAAGAAATATTTTTTTTTTCATATTTCGTTTTGATGTCTGACCTGGGATTTGAATCGTGGCCTTACATTTAATAAGCCAACACACTATTTACTAGACAACGGCGACGGTAGAACAATTATGGCAATCGTAAAATGGGTGAGCAAGCGGTACGATGCCCGAACAGAATACCCATTTTGATAAACCAATTTCGATTATTGGGACGTATCATGGATTAATTTGGGACAGCCGGACGAATATGTGCCAACTAATTTGTTAGATGGAGCCTCACTAAGATGACTCGTATTAACAGTCAAAGTTTAGAGGTTCCTGATGGAATACCAGGAGCAGCTTAAGAGCTGTTTTTTAAGTTTCATGTGAACATCTGTTGTCACTCAAAATTTACCCATTATTTGCGAGTAAATATGTACGTATAAAGAATGGAGTAGAGGAGCAAAAAGACTGGCTAAAACTATTTCCTAAAAAGTTTTGCTTTTTTTTTCAACATTTGCTGCGTATTTTAAATTTACATTTGGAATGTTAAAAAAAAAAGGATTTCAAAACACATTTTTTTCGTATTTCTGTACAAACTTTTTGACAACAATCACCACAGCTACTTTTTTGTTGACGTTTCCCTTTTTCTATTGTTTTTTCTCTTTCTCCCTCTCTCTTTTTAGTTTTCGGTTCTTTCGATTTAACAAAACAACACTAGTTTTTGTAACTCATAAATATTCATGACATTCGAAAACTTTTGCATTTTTTAAACACATTTTTTCTCCGTGTTTTCTTTTTTTATTTATTTTCGATTCCCTTTTTATTTCCGCTTCGACATTATTGGCATGTTATTTCGTTAAAGCTGTGTTTCTATTTGTCTCCCCCTAACCATGTAGATGTCTTTGAATGGCAATAGATTGGTAATCTTTAAAACGACCACAAATGCCTCGGAGATGGGCCAGCTTATGGATTTTATTATTTGCTTAGGTGGATTTATTTAAATGTGACGTAAGGTGTGAATTGGCCAAGTGGCGGCAACATTTTTGAAATATTTTTTCGTCCTTTTTCGTTTTATACGAATATTTCTGAAAAATGACTTGACAGAAAAAACATGACAAACAATTCAATTTGATTAATTAATCAGTAGGCCAACAGGGAAAAAAGAAGAATTTCCAAACAAAACAATTGTTAAAGAAATTTTCGTAAATATTTGAAGAGAGACCTTTTGCGGAAGAGAATTTTGTTGAACAACAAAAAGTTTTCTTTAAGAAGAATATTAAAGAAGTTTAAATTTTCGGGTTTCTTTAAGAAGACTAAATGTGTTTGTTACATGTTGAATTTTTTTTCTTGAAGTATTTAATGGTTTTAAATTTATAAAACTTGCCTGCAAATTAAATGGAGATGTACTCAAATTAGATGAATAGCTAGTTTAACGCATTCACTGCCAACTACGAGTTATCTCGTAGTAGAAAACCTTACTCAACAGGCCAACTACGAGATAACTCGTAGCAAGAACTTTTGGATTATATAGAACATAATTTCGATATATCATTCTGGCAGAGGGAAAATGGAAGAAGGTACGAGTTATCTCGTAGTTGGCATTCAAATGAAACTTTATATAAGTACGCCAAACTACGAGATAACTCGTAGCAAGAACTTTGCCATTATATTCAACATAATTCCGATATGGCTTATTGAATGAACTTTATTATTTTATTTTGGCACTGAGAAGAAGCAAAAAGGTACGAGTTATCTCGTAGTTGCCGTATCCAAATGAAATTTGATATAAGTAGGCCAAACTACGAGATATCTCGTATTAACTAAAAATGTCTAAATTTCTGTTGGCACCTGACGTTAGCTTTATGGAAATGGCCTTGGCAGTGAATGCGTTAAGCATATGGCATACAAGCCGAAAGCGTCGAAATTTTTGATTTCGCTCCTCAAACTGAATGCCCACTATCTGCTAGATCTTTTGTGGCAGTATATACTAAAACAACCATGCACAACCTTTTCATCGCTGTGGGCCGCATTAGAAAGTTAATAATTGAATGGGGGCCGCATTAGAAAATTATTAATTGGGCAATCACAAAAACTTAAACTCTAGAAACAGATATTATTACATATATACTTTATTACAGAAACAAGAAAATTCACATTCAAAATAATTAAAAATATAAATCAAAAACAAATTAATTTTAATAAGATTTTTGTGTTGCATATAAGATGCTAACTTTTTTACATTCGAAGTAATATTTGTAGTAGCTACTTTTACCACGGCGTTTAGGTTTTCATTTGTAAGTCGGTTTCTTTGAATTGATTTATTCAACTTCATTATTGAAAAAGTTTGCTCATAAATGTATGTACTTCCGAATAAACTTCCACAAAGCGCTGCATTTTGTCGTAAATGTGGGAAGTTTTCTGTAGGAAGACATCTGTAGAAGTTCATTAAGTCTCCTTCCTTAAATTTGGACTTCAATTCTTCGTTGCATTGAATGTCAATAATAAAGTTGGAGTTTTGATTCAGCATTTTCATATGATGCTTCAAAAGGATTAGCAAATGTGCTGAACAGTATTTTGTACCGGACAAAGTCTTCAAATCGTTCATTGAAAGATTGCTGCAGTTGTTGAATATAAATACCATATTGATTACTGTTCATCTTGTATTTTTTAAATATTTTATCGTAGTTGGGAAAGTGACAAGTATTAAGGGGCGATTTTTTAAGAGCTATAGGAAAATTTTTCAAAAAAAGACAAATAAAATTTAGAAAAATGCATGAAATCTTTATTTGAATCGATAGTACGGTCCATATAATTTAATGTTTGAAGATTATTTCATGCAAATGTTGACCGTGACTGCGCCTCAAATGGTCCATCCGCTTAGTCCAATTTTGGCATACTCTTTCCAACATTTCGGCCGGTATCTTACGAATAAATGCTTCAATGTTGTCTCCCAATGCGTCAATTGAAGCAGGCTTGTCTGTATAGACATGAGCTTTAACATAGCCCCATAAAAAATAGTCTAAAGGCGTTAAATCGCACGATCTAGGCGGCCAATTGACCGGTCCCGAACGTGAAATAAAATGTTCACCGAACTCGCCTCTCAATAAGTCCATTGTTACGCATGCTGTGTGACATGTGGCACCGTCTTGTTGAAACCACATGTCATGCAAGTCAAGCTCTTGCATTTTGGGCAAAAAAAGTTGGATATCATCTCACGGTAGCGCTCACCATTCACAGTTACTTTACGATTCGCAGCATCTTTGATGAAGTACGGTCCAATGATGCCAAATTCAATGATTTGTAAGCGTTGTTCGTTTGTAAGACGATTCATGGGTAAATTATAGACCAAACTGAAGATGTTTGACAGTGAAACAAAACACGAAACGTGCGTGAGCTGTTTAAACCAGTGTTGCCAAAAAGATAATAGCTAAAAAATCACCCTTTATTATTGGTTATTTGGGAATGGAACAATGATAACTTGATTCGAAAAGCTAATACGTCACCATGTAATGTCGTGATTAATTGACATTTTCCTTGAAGTTTAAGGTTCAGATCATTTAAATGGCCGCATATATCTGTTAAAAACGTGAGGTCACATATCCATTTTGGATCTTCCAAATAATCCACTGGCTGACTTTTTTGATTTAAAAACATTTTAATTTCTTTAATAATGTTAAGGAAACGTTGCAGAACTTTGCCTCTACTTAACCAACGAACTTCACTATAGTACAAAATATCACCATATTCGCATTCAATTTCATTAAGAAATTCCCTAAATTGTCTGTGATTTAATCCACGTGATCCTTTTTGCTTCATATGTTCGGATAAAAGAGTTGTCATACCGATTTTAGGACCAATCATTGAAGGAGCCCCGTCAGTCACTATACCAGAAACCTAAATCCGATCCTCTTGTTTGATCTTTCATTGGATAGAGTTCAACAAGTTCTTCAAAAATCTCATAATCTGATGTTATACAACGGGCAATTGAGCAATGGAAGTTATATCGGTAGATTCATCAACAGCTAATGAAAACTTGATACAATTTTTGCATATTCTTGAAAATTTAGTCACGGTATCAGCAGAAATATCGGTGATACGCCGTTGTATTGTCATTCGGTTTAAACTTAGTGCTTCAAATTTCGAGGTGCATTTTGTACAACATAATTTTTTTGATGCTACGATTAAGCAGTTCTTTACAAAATCACCATCGGTATACGGTCGAGGCGATTTTGCTATTAAATTCGCAATATCAAAACTTACTTCAACTGCTTGCTCTGCAGATTCATTGCACTTTTTAAATATATCTTGTTGTGCTTGTAATAATTTGACCATTGAAGTAATTTTTTGTGTTCTTAAAGCACCAGAATACTTTTCAGCAAAATCAGAATGTTTACTTTGAAAATGTCTTTTTAAGTTATAATCTTTCGGCACTGCAATTGTTGCTTTACAAATTAAACATATAATGTTTCCTTTATTCGATAAAACAAAACTTTTCAGTCCATTGCTCTTGGAAAACTCGTTTTTCATCTTCTAACTTCCGTTTCTTAAGTTGTTTTGATACCGACATATTATTTTTTGGATATACAAATTAAAAAAAACTGAGTAAAACTAAACAAACTACAAAGTTACTTTGTTAAAGTACAAACTCAAACTGAAAAGTAAGAATAACTCCTACTGTAAATTTCAAATCTCTATAATTCCATGTAAAAAATGTTGTGGTCCACGGCATTCTGAGTTTCAAATTTAAACACTTAAACAAGTAAATAGATTGAAACAAGTGAATATGAGAATTAAGGGAATGTATTTCTATAATTTCATAATTAATTATATTTATACTTATTCTTTTATGTTATTTGGAAAACACATTTATTTTTTTCTTAGCATAGTAAATAGTTTATTATTAAAAAAAATTTATTTTTATTTAAAGATGTAAGCAAATTATAATAGTTTAGGGCCGTAGGAAATGTTAAATAGGGCCGCATGTGTGCGGGTTGTGCATTCCCCTTCAGTGAAGGGGAATATATTATCAGGAAACTTACGCCATGTTCACAACATCTTCTAGAAATGTCAGATTTTACAAGTATATTATGGGGTATTTATCATGTGTTACTAACCATGAAAACCTACTGGTATAATAAACAAGATATGAATGTGCCATGAATAGTTTCTGTTACGCCTCTATCGTGAAAACACTTCAGTTTACTATTGCTTTAAGTCATTACTAGTGGAACTGCATCTGGGGTCTATTCTGATAAGCTGGCATTGAACGAGTCATGACCTAACCAGGCCAGCGTACTTCAGCCGAAGATTTTTGCTATTGAACAAGCTGCACGTATGATTGAAACTAGGAACATACCTCCTTAGAACTTGATCATATGTGTGGACAGTCCAGCTGCAATCAAAGCCCTAGGATCTCACCTCGTTAAACAAATGTTTGTCAAGAACTGCCGTACCGTATACGTCGACACAACATCCGCTTCCACTCGGTTATGGGCCGCTAAAAAGGCATACGAACTGGCACGGGAAGGATCACAGATGTCTGAGGAGGAGATATACGCGAAATAACTTTCCAAATTGGAAAAAGCAGCATGGGACTCAACAACCCAAAGTTGGTCCCACATAACAAACTAATTGCTCAATGCTGATTGATTGGGACTCACATTATATGTCGCAAGAGTTTTTTTTTTTGCCTCGATTTAATATTTGCCCCAAAATTTAATTTAAAATAGCTATTCATACCTCACAAAATATACTTAAGTTCTCATTAGCTTTTGCGTACAGTTTTATGAGAATGATTGGAAAGCAATTTGTAGAAAGGCCTTCTCTATGGTATTCAATATTCATAGATTTTGCAAACTCACTGAATTTTAAATCTCTTACATGCCGTTACATTAATTCAGCTTCAATGAAAACATGATAAACGATACGTGACAATATTTAAAATTTTAAAAATCAAAAACTTTTTGTATAAATTAAATAAAACCTCCATATATTTTGGGTGAAACAATTTAAAATTGAATAATTTTTTCCTTTTTCTTTGCTTCTTTACAGGTAAGAACCATGTTGGCTTCAAAAGTTATTTAATTAAGAGTAAGATTAATGGATTATACTATCTTAAGTATTTTATGAAAATTTTTATTTCAATTGTCTTATCTCTATCAGCTATTTATGCTATTCAATATAGTATGTATGTACATATGTAAAGATAAGTATTGAGAATATTCGTAACAACTAAATCAAAAGTTTTGTATTTACTTGTGACTGAATAGATTTTAATGTTTAATTTTAATTTTAAATTTGTTTGTTTTTTTCTGATCTCCAAATTGGTTACTATATCTCTCTGGCTTCGTTTAAACTGTGTCAAATGATGACAAGTACAGGTCAAAAGTGATTGTGTTTTCGGTTAGTATTAGCACATAATTTCCTTAATCACTCAACATAACATCGTTTGTTGTATTTGTCATCGAAGTATTTGTCTAAGCTTCCCGGTGCTTGATTATAAAATATAGTCACCTATTTAAATCACACGTTTCATATTTGATATTTATTACAGTATTCCCTCGATTTACGTTGTTTCGATTAATGTCGTCAAAAATTTTGTTCCCTTCAACTTCGATTTGCGTTGTCATTCGATTTACGTCGCCTCTGTTGTTTATAAACAAAATCAGGGGAATTCCCTCTTTAAAAAAAATTCAATATTTGTGTGTAACTATTTGAATATAATATAAATAGAGTTTTGAAAAAAATAAGTGCTAATGGATAATATAATAAGTGCTAATGGATAATTTTTTGTTTTTTTATTAAACTGTTTGTGAACAACATATGAAATAAATTTTTATAACAAATCAAAAATCCATATATATTTATGTATGTACTTAGTTATACAGAATAAAAATTGAATTATTTTAGATTTTTTTTTTTGAAAAATGTGCATAAATAAAAGCATCTGATAGTATGAGTTATTTGAAATTCGATTTACTTCGTTTCGATTTACGTCGCCTTTTTCCGGAACATTCTACGACGTAAATCAAGGGAATACTGTACACGGAATAAAAAGCGTTGCAGTCGCCGTAGTCTATAAGCAGACTACGTGAGGCCACAGTTCATACCTCAGGTCAGACATGTCCAACAAAACGAAATATAAGAAAATATTTCTTCTGCTACTTCATCTCAGCAGGTTTTTGGCAAAAACTCTGAGAGTAAATTAAAATTGCCTTGAGAAAGTTTCTCAAAAAAATTTGGCGTTCGGAGTCGACTTTAAACTGTAAGTCCTGCCACTCATATATTAAATTAACAAACACAACATAGGTGGTGTGAGAAGCTAGGTCGTAGTCCTGACTGAAGTATTATGATACATATGATGCGTATTCAAAAGGCGTTTGGTAATAATGCGTTCTGTCAAATTAATATTTGCATTAATTCATGTGATACTCAATTATATTGAACTTCTTTGAAAAGTCAGGCTTTCCGTGTATGTGGCTTAGTGCCTGTGAAATCCATAAATCCTTTTGTTTAAAGTCCACTCTGAACGACAGATTTGTAAGAAACTTTTCATGGCAATATTATTTACTCTGAGAGAGTTTTTGCCAGAAATCTGCTGAGAGGAAGTCACCGAAGAAATATTTCTTTTTGTATTTCGTTTTGTAGGAGATTTCTGATCTGTGGTTTGAACCATGGGCTCACGTCTAATAAGGCAACACACTACATACGGCGACTACTTTTAGGACGATTACTATAAGTGCCCTTTTTCTATACCTTCATTGATTGGGGTAGTCTTGTCAAGATGATTTTCATGTCTCACCTGGCAAGTTGCTTTTGCATAAAACCCTTGCTGTAAGCCATTATTATTTACAAACAACATACATTTAAAAACAATGTCGATTTTACGTTATTAGGTATGACATTGAAGACTTCATTTCTATTACACTATTATACGTAATGTATTAACGGAAATTCTGAGTACGATTTTAAACACAAAATTCTGGGTTACATTTTTTAATTAAAAAATCTTAATTTTGTTTAATCATCTTAAATATAATATTCTGCCATAAAATGAAAGTAAATTCTCTTAAACATTGTCTCGCAAAAAAAAAGTTTTAAATGTTAAATGAAGTATTAACTGTGCTTAGAGACTAGGTTAGTGTTACAATTTCTATAACGTTTAACAATTTTTTCATTTTCTTATTTCATATTTTTCTGTTTCTAATGTTAAATAGCACGTTCTACCTTTTAAATGCCTACGTTTGCTATAAAAGTGGAACAAAGAGACGAAGATGAAGAAGAAAAAAGCGATCCTTTTCTTTGGGTTTTTGCCACTATGCTACGTGTTGACATTTACTAATTTGCATATTTTGAGACAGACAACTAATATAAAGACTCCTCCTTGACTCCTTTCATGTTTCTCTTTGCTCTGCTAAACCATAAGATATGGAGCGAAGGTGTTTTCTACTCGTTTTGAGGTTAAAACAGTCAAGCAGTGTAAAAACCACTCAAAGAACAAAGAGGAGACAAAACAAAAAAAAAAAAAAAAAAAAGAAAAAGGTGAAGAAATTAAGAGCATGCAAATCAAATTGAGATTTAAATATCGTATATGATTAAATCTGTCTCCATACATTTTTCCCAACAAGAGTCTAGTTTTCCTTGGCGGCCAACAAAAAATAAAGAAGAAATTGTGACTGACTTTTGCTTTCCTTTTTTTTCTATTCTTTTTCTTTCTATTTGGGTCATATACACACTCTTAAAAAGAGAGACAGGAAGTCTGTCTGTATACCTTCATTTAAATGAAGGGGGGGGATATAAAACGGTCGCATATTTAAATACTTTATGCTCTTAACGGTAATTATTTTAGAAAATTCCTTTGCAACTAGAATTTTTAAAGCTTTTCCCCCAAAATGTATGTATGTGTATGTGCATGTGTAATAATAAAAGTTTATGTGTGTACATGGTTATGTAAATAATATGCAAATTTAGTTTTTAATCAAAAATATTTCCTTCTTCTTCTTTATTTTTATTATTATTATTATTTAAAAAAAATCATACATAAAGAAACTGGTTTGAAGTTTTCGTTTTAAACAAAAATATGCAAATTTAGTTTGTAAACAAAAAAAAAAAATATAAAAAATTTAACTTTCTAAACCCAAAAAAGATTTAATTTTGGTAACACAAAATCATTGCAGTAAAAATTAAATGGCTTAAAGCCAAAATAAAGGCCATTTACCAAGGTGGTGGAACAAATAATGTCTGAAACAATTTACAGGGTGTTAGAAAAAAACATGCTTTCATTAAAGATTAGATTTTTAAGAATAATAATCATAAACATTTTTAAAATTCCAGTTTGGCATTAAAGAAGCTTAAAAAGGTTAAATCTTCAAGCTCTCATATCTCTCTACTATGAGAATATTTAATAAGACAGTTGTTTTCTTTTTTTAATTACATTCCAACTTTTTTTAAAATTGTTGTTATTTTTGTGTGTTTAAAACGGATTACTTCAGCAATACAAAGTTTTTGGAAGTAGTGTAGTAGTGTATTACATTTTATTCTGTTCAATTGCATGTCTTAAGGAAGATTTCTGCAGGATATATGCAGAATGGACCGGTAGCGGCGTACATATTCCAGAAAACATATTTACAAACCACCACACAAATCAACCATACATGATTTACTAAGGCGAAAAGGATGATTCTCATGTAAAATGTTGAAGTCGCCGTGGTCTAGTAGGTAGTGTGTTGGCTTACTAGACTGAAGGCCCGAGTTCGAATCCCAGGTCAGACATCAAAACGAAAATATTTCTTCGGCGACTTCCTCTCAGCAGATTTCTGGCAAAAACTCTGAGAGTAAATAAAATTGCCATGAAAAGCTTCTCAATAAAATATGTCGTTCGGAGTCGACGTTAAACTGTAGGTCCCGCCACTCATGTATAAAATTAACACACACAACATGAGTGGTGTGAGAAGCTAGGACTGAAGGATGCGGGCTTCTTGGGGACGATGGCTGTAGACTGTCTAATGGTGAAGGTATAGCACTGGCCATTTTATAGTCAACTAGCAGCAACTTAGGGCCATCCCCTAAGTGCTGGTTTCACAAAAAAAAAAAAAAAAAATGTGTTGGTTTATTAGACGTTAGGCTACGGTTCAAACTCCAGGTCAGACGTCTCTAGCAAAACGAAAATATTTCTTCTTCGACTTTCTCTCAGCAGATTGCCATGAAAAACTTCTCAATAATCTGTCGTTTGGAGTCGATATTAAACTGTAGGTCCCGCCACTCATGCATAAAATTAACACACACAACATGAGTGCTGTGAGAAGCTAGGTAAAAATCCTAATTGAAGGGTTGTAATGACAAATTATGTTATGTATGCATGTTCATACACAACCAGCTATTCATTAGTTGTGATAGAACCCAACCCAGTAGACATCCTCTAATTGTGTTAAACCTTATTCTCCTCGGTTCGAGTGTATATGACCTCTACCATTTATCTGGCTCTATTCCCCTTCTGTCTAACGTCGTATTTAACACGCTATTTATGACTTCGTGTTATCAAATGCGTCTCTAGGTTAAGAAATACATATATGTTCATCTCCTTTACACTTAATTCATGTATTTTATATTGAAGTTGTCATAGTCTAGTAAATAGTGTGTTGGTTTATTAGATGTAAAGGCACGGTTCAAACCCCAGGTCGGACGGGCTCCAACAAAACGAAGTATAAAAAAATATTTCTTCGGCAACATCCTGTCAGCAGATTTTGGGCAAAAACTCAGAGAGTAAATAAAAAAACGCCATGAAAAGCTTCTCAAAAAATCTGTCGTTTGGAGTCGATTTTAAACTGTATGTCCCTGCCACTCGTATATAAAATTTACACATACAACATAGGTGGTGTGTGAAGCTAGGTTGCAATCCGTTCTGAGGGGATGTAATGAACAATTATGTATGTGTGTATGTTTTTACTAACTGTAATTTTTTATTATTAAATTGAAAATGTCCTTTAGTAAATTGTTTAATATTTTTTGTGAATATGGTTAGTGAAGGACCAGTTCATGACTTAAAGAGATTTCGTCTTTGAACCTAAAACTTTTGTTAAAATGCGGATTATGATTTCCTATCTCTTCACAGTATAAGTGTTTGTTTATGCTACATTTTAATAAAACACTTTTATTTTCATTTTCCACAGGTTCAGGTTAAAAATTTAATTCTTCTTGCCATAAAGCCGAAACGTTTTAATGCTCATTCATGAAGCCGCTTTAATTTGCATTTTCATGTACATTTTTTTCTTCAATTTTTAACGTTTTATTTCTTTATTTTTTCTATGTCTTTTCTGTGTCTTAAGATTTTGTCTATGAAAAGCAATGTCAGAAACAAAAGAAACCGCTTCAATGAATATTTCTGGGCAATACTGTATCGTAACAATTTTAAAAAAATTATCAAAGCGCTGGGATAGGTACTGCAAGAAGATGAATGGTTGGATGACTTTTTTTTTGTAATACGGTTTTTACACAGGCATTATAAGCATATAGGGATGGAGGGTTCCTTTTTTAAAGATTTAAAACATCACTGGGGTTTTTATTAGAGGGCGAGTGTGAGTGTGCGGACGAGTTTTTGTTCTTTTCTAAATAAGATTGTATTTGACATGAAGACAATTCCAAGGTGATCTGTTATAAAGTCAAGATAATAAGGATTTTGGGTATACGTTTAATAGATTGTTTCAATTTCTTTTTCCTTTCTTGTTTTGCTTGCTTTATCTTTCTCTTTTCAAGGTTTCAGGACTTTACAGTGCCATTATATTTTTGGTTTCTGTAAGAAAGAAAGAAAAATTTGTTTAAAAGAAAATGATTGCTTTGATAATATTTTTCTATTCATTACTTTTATTTGTGTTGTTGGTGGTGTACTTTGTTTAAATTATGCTCGAAAGAAAAAGAGAACATTTTAAATAGAATTCATTTTCCTAATTTATCTCCATGATATTCAAAGAATAGAAACTGAAACAGAAAATACCAGACAAATGAAATGAAATAAAAATTTATGTGAATAATAATAATCAAGCATTTTATTGTTTCAAGCATTTTATTGTTTCAAGCATTAAATGCTGCATAATTTATGATTAAAAAACATTTTTTTTCTTGTCAGCTGTACTAGCATAATTTGTGTGGCCTTAAATATGAATTATTGATGAATAAATCATACTCATATGCGTGTACTATATATGCCCCGTTATTTCAATTAGTGTGTTGTGTTAATAATTATCATAATTTTTGATTATCTGTTGACATTTATTGTACTTTTATGTGCAAAATTAATTCCTTGATATTCTAAGAAATTTGAAAATATTTTCGAACTTTTTCATAATAAATGTTCATAAACAGCAAGACAGTTGAGAGATTGTCTCTGACAGTCTGCTAGCAGTAGCAACTGGCTTGATTATGATGTGACTCCATGTAAATTGCAAATGATGTCAAAATAAATAAGAAAAAATTGCAATTTAATTCTCAACTTTGAGCTAAAAATTATAAAGAATTGAAGGAAAAAAAAAATAATTAAAAAATGATTGCAGCATTGCAGCCGTTTGACGATTACTTACTTACTTACTGACTTAATTGGCCATTAACAACCCGATTAACGGATTCCGGCCTGCTTTATCGCATCCTTCTAGGCGCTTCTATCTCTTGCGTGCCTACGCCAGTTGGTCACACCAATCGATGACAGATCGAGGAAGCCACATCTGGTCGTTCCAATGCAAACATGGTCGTCCTTTTTGGCGACTTCCCCAGACTACCGCATCAAATACCCATCTCGCCGGAGATCCTCCTTCATTCGAACGACTTGGCCGAGCTAGCGCTGCTGCAGTAGTGCTGCAAGGATGCTGCATCAATGCTTCATAGTGTCCATGCCTCTGCGCCATAAAGAAGCACGGAGAGTATGAGCGTCTGAGAGAATAATACGATTAGGAATCTAAAAATAATTGTGTTTCAAAAACTTCTGAAATTGGATGCCCCCTTTAGAGACCCTGGTCTGTTGCACTACACAGAGCATAAGGTCTGCGTTATTCAGCTCGGATGTCAGTATGGTTTTTGGTGGGATTATGTGTGTTAAACTTCGATTCCCATCAGAAACTCTAGGTTACATTACAAGCGGCAGAAAAGATCTGTGCAGGTAGGGAGTTCCAAATATGAATGGTCCGGCTAAAGAATGAATTCTGTCAGTAATGCATTGTGCGATCTACTGGCCAATCGACCATACCCGAATGTTTTCTGCAAGAAAGAGGGGTGCTACGTGAGAACAAACGATTTTAGTGTACAAGTTCCCTCTATCTGGCTACAGCAAAATCCGTTGTAGTAGCAATAGAACAGTGAAACATAAGCCACATTGCAACAATGCTACAATCAAACAATAGAGTTACTTACGTACATACTTACATACATAATAATAATTGGTTATTACATCCATACGTCAGGATTACGTCCTACCTTCTCATACCACTTATGTTGTGTGTGTTAATTTTCGTCTCTGAACGAAAGATTTTTATGAAACTTTTCATGCCAATTTTATGTACTCTCAGAATATTGGAGATATTTGACCTGGGATTTGAAAAAAGACATGAATTAAGTGTGGCCTCACGTCTAATAAGCCAATACACTGCCTACTAGACTGCGGCGGCTTTATTTGACAAATTTTGGAATTCTCTGTTCGAAGACCATATATTTAAGTCTCTATGTAATGTCGTCATTATGCCCGCAATATTCCTAATAAGGCCATTCCCTGCTACCAATTAATATGGAATATCTTAACGGCCTGACCTCTCGGTGATGGTATTGCCTTAATATCTGCGAAGCGAAACAACATATAATATAAACTGAATAGCTTGTAAATATGTTTGTAATATTAAATTTTGAAACACAATATATTATTTATTTTAACAAGAATTTTAAATTTTTAATATTTTTTAAAACATTTCATAAACTTTTAACAAAAATTCCTAACTTAACTACAAAAAGAGTACGAGAAAAAAGTAACACAACTGAACCCTTCTCTTTCATCTGTCATAAAGTGTTAAACTTTTTGATGAATTTTTTTTTAGTTTACTTTTGACACAAAGACAAAGAGAAACTAGTCCCTTTTCTCTATCTTTTTGGCTCCATTTAAATCCATATTAAATATTAAATAACGAACTGTCATTCTTTCGTTTAAGGCCAAATTATAAAATGCCCAAACATTTGCATAAAATTCACAACAACAACAAAACCATTTTTACGGCTACAAAACTGTGAAATTAAAAAGGAATACGAGTTCGAATACATAAAGACATGAAGACACATGAATAAATAAAATAAATTTGCTGTAAATGGTAATGAAAGCAATACAAGTGTAAAGTGTGACAAACGTGATAGAATGTTGTGAGTAAAATAGGGAAGTAAAGGTGGAAATGTCAAGGAAATAAGGAAATAAGGAAATAAGGAAATGAGTAACAGGAACTATAAATTTTACCCTCATTACATGGAGGGTTAAGCAATAGAGTATTTTGAAGCCACTTTTAAAACACGAAAAGTTTAATACGGAACATTGACTGCAGTCACCGTGACGAATTAGCCGTAGTTTTGTAGGAGCCATGAGGTCCTAAGCATGGAACAATTGATGGCAATACACAACGCAATTTGATCGAGATTATACATGAAAATCAAGTCAGGATACATTTTGTTGTCAGTAAATATACCTCCCCGGCGTTAACTTTTGAGATGCTTTTAAGTCACATAGGTTCCAAGTAGTTGTTTGGTGATTCGTTCGCTTCTTTACAACGTCTGAATATTAGGCTCAAGTCTACAATAACCGGTCAAATTCTGTGTACAATATTCAGGATACTTCTCTGTGGTCTAATATCCATTCGAATTGAGAGGAATTTCCGCCTGTCTATACCCCTCGAAGGTTCTAGTCCCATTAGCGTCGGGGAAGTCATGCATTCTGTGTTAGTTGATCTTACATGACTGGGGATGCCTACTTGCTTAAGCTTTCCACTCTAATATCTCTACGAGTCAATCACATAGGAGTTAAGCGTACGCAGGGCAGCCTGCCTATCAGATAGTATTGCTATGTCCCGTCCTCTGTACTTTCTCCATCCTCCGCTTGGGTACCACTCGAAACTTTTCCCAAGTGCTCTGAATATATCAGTACTCTAGTACTGTCAGTGTACCACAGAATTGTCTTTCTGTTAAAAGAGCATGCAACAGCAGTGCTGTTAAGGAACAGGCTCTCATAGACACGGTTATATCAACGCATTTCCCGTGTCTGTAACTCTCCAGCTCCATTTGAACTGTTTCCAAGAATGTATTTATTAAACTTTGATGCATCGGTTCAAATGCATCGATTTTTTTTTAGAGATGGTGATCATTAAAAAACTCTGTTTTCTTTTTCTTGAGAATTGCTTTTTAATAATAATTCTCACTTTCTTTTTCTATTAACAGTCGCCATAGTCTAGTAGGTAGTGTGTTGGCTAATTAGACGTGAGGCCTCGGTTGAAACCTCAGGCAAAACATCTCGAACAAAACGAAATATGAAAACATATATCTTCGGCAACTGCCTCTCAGAAGATTTCTGGCAAAAACTCTCCGAACAAATAAAAAATTGCCATGACATCTTTCTAAAAAATCTGTCATTCAAAGTCATCTATAAATTGTAGGTTTCGACTCTCAAGTATAGAATTAACATACACGCAACATAAGTGCTATGAGAAGCTAGGTTGTAGTCCTGACTGAAGGGTTGTAATGTTCAATTATGTTAAGTTCTTGGCCATATACATACATAGAAGTAGATATAGTCTAGTAGGCAGTGTGTTGACTTATTAGATATGAGGTCGCGACTCAAACCCCAGCTCATACATCTCCAACAAAACGAAATAAAAAAATATTTATTCGGCGACTGTTTTTCAAAAGAATCAGTCGTTTGGAGTCGACTTTAAACTGTAGGCCTCGCTTTACAAAGAATAAATAAATAATAAGGAATCTCCTCAGCAGATTTCTGGCAAGAACTCAGAGAGTAAATAAAATTGCTTTGAAAAGTTTCTTAAAAAAATCTGTCGTTCGGAGTGGACATTAAACTTTAGGTGCCATCACTCATGTATAAAATTAACAGACACGCAACATAAGTGCTGTGAGAAGCTAGTGCAGCATTACAGCTGATTGAAGGCTTGTAATGACCAATTAAAAAATAAATTTTAAATATAAAACCTAACACTACGAGTATAAAACATTCATTCATCTCAACAGATGATGGTCATAATCCCTAGCTTATCTACAGCATTTTGCAGGTTAGCTTTTGTTTATGTTTGTAGATGCTGTTGGTTTTGTTATTTACTGGTCTATCTGAGATTTATGTATGTATTGTATAAGAAAACTAATTTAATTGGATCGAAATTGTCAAAATATAATAATAACAACACCAACAACAATTTTATATCATCAACATTTTATCCCTTTATCTACATTGTATATAAAATATTTTCTTTTTTTTTGCTTTTTCTTTTTATTTTCATTCTATTCTTTATAAAAATAACAAAAGAAAAATTGGAATTTTTATTCTTTTCATACAATGAAACTAACATGAATACAGGGAATAATAATCCAACAAATCCTAAATAAAATAGAATAAAACCAGTATAAGACATTAATATTGTGGATGTATGCATGTATGTGTGTGTTATTTTTCTTTTATTTGTATGCCTTGTTGTTGTTGTTGTTGTAGACTCATCTATTGTCCTTTCATTATTATCTAAATAACCATTTATGTTATAAAGATATTAAATTTATGCACAATTTACCTTTTTAACCAAAAACAAATTTTCTCTTCAATAACAAACAATAGGTAACGAACAACAACAACAACAACAATGATATGAATACCAAAAAAAAAAAAGAAAATAAACAAGAACATCAACTGGAATTATCTTAACAGAAATTGTTAGAATAACCCAAAAAGAAAAAAAAAGCAGAAGAAAAACAGAAAAAAATATGTGTACTACCAGAGAGCATAAGAGTATATGAGGTCAGGTTGTAAGGTTGTATAGTTTTGAACCCCACAGACACAGCCACAGACACAGACTTTATTTATTGTCATTGTAGTGGTAGCTATTGTTGTTGTCGTTGTATCCTGCTTTTATCCTTTTAACTTAATTTCATTATATGCTTTTGTTGTTCTAATTTTTTTTCCTCTCTTTTCATTTTATTTTTCAGAAATTTTTTGTTTAAAAAAATATTTTTTTTTTGTTGCCAGAGTTTACCTAAATACTTCCGATTAAATTTTTAATATCATTTTGTTGTTATTGTTGTTGTTTAGTTTTTGTGTACAATATTTAAATTTCTATTCATTTATTGTTATTGTTGTTGGTTGTTGTTTTAGTAATAAGATTAGTATGACCATTTGCTTACATTCTGATAATGTAGAATTTTAATGTAATTTACGTCCATCATGTACAGAAGATGTTCATGTCAAAAATGTAATTTTCACCAAATTAAAGAACATTTGCTTGTTGTATACGAAATAAAAATTTAAAAATTTGTTTTGAAATTTCAATAAAATCATCTTAAATAAATAAGAAGCAGGCTTAGTTATAACATTATTCGTATTTTATAGAAGCCATGGACATTTTGAAAAATTGAAGTATTTTAGGATTTCAATTGTACAATGGGTCAATTCAACCTGCGGGTACTGTACTTGTCTTAACTGACAAGTACACGTCCTCTAACCTAGGATTTCAATGAAGCACTGTTTTTTTATTTTTTTTTATAAAAAATTTATTTAATATTTCAACCTAGTCTAGTTTGATTTCTATAGATTTTTCCGCCCAATTTCTTACTTACTTACTTAATTGGTCATTAAACAACCCTTTAGCCAGAATTACAACCTATCTACTCACATCACCTATAAGGTGTGTGTTAATTAAATCCATGAGTGGCAGCACCTACAGTTGAATGTCTAATCAGAACGAAAGGTTATATGACACTTTTCATGGCAATTTCATTTAGTTTTGGCTCGTTGTTTCATTAAATTTAGTACAGAATTAATGACTAATGACTTCCTATCTTTAAATTTTAATAAAAGAAAGTGTGTGTGAGAGATATCATTTAAATTTTTTATTTGTTTGAAAGACTTATTGATGTCATTATGTGTGGAATCTAACTTTCTTCAAATATCTGCCGCGGCATCTCTAGCAGGAGCGCTTTTGAAATTTTAAATTTTCCATAACTCTGGCTTAAAAAAAGCTGAATTTAATCGATAGCTTGCATTATGGTGGCCTTAAAGACATCGGTGGTTTCTGACATATTCGTGTACATCTGCGACTTAAGAAAAACCACAAGAAAAGACTAACCAGATCCAAGCACGCAATCTCTCATCACCTTCACATCAGACGACCATGTCCTCAAATTTCTCGTAAAGAATATCCAATGTGGGAGGTCGCTTCACTAACGTATAAAATTTACACACACAACTGACTGAAAGTTTTGAACAGTGGCAATGTTTTCAGTTTCATCAATGTCGGTTGATCAATATCGGACCAGTGAACTTGAATATATAAGCCACAGAGCGAATAGTCCTGTCGGTAACAGGATTATAGTGATCGTAAAATGAACGAGGTTTGATAAAAGAATTTTGCATTCATCCGTGAATGAAGTCGCCGTAGTTTGGTAGGTGGTGTGTTGTATTATTAGACGTTAGGTCACGGTTAAAACCGTAGGTCAGACATCAACAGGATAACGGAATATGTTAGAAATATTCAGTAGATTTCTGGCAAAAACTCTGACGGTAATTAAATTCCATCAAAAGTTTCTCAAAAATCTATCGTTCGGTGTCGACTTTAAACTGTTGGTCCCTCCACTCGTATATAAAATTAACACACAAAACACAAGTTGTGCAAGAAGCTATGCTTCAACAAGATGGCCGTTATCAACTGACAAAGTTTGCTAGTAACTTTCGGAACACCCTTTAGTTTAGAACAAACTGCTGTGAAAATAGAATATCAAGTTAACTGGATATTGTTACACATTTCTGGCTTATTTGTATGTTGAAAAGGTTCTATTTTATTAAAGGGGACTCTAGAGCCTCAATTGGATCTCGTGGTTGAATGGGAAGTCCATTATGTGTACTGGATTTTATATTTCTAACAGAATGTATGGAATCCTTATGTTGCCTCAACGGCAACTTCCATGGCATTTCGTTAATGGTAAGCGAAAGCAGATCGCATATGTACTTACTTACAGCTTACCTTGCCGGGTGTATGTGAACGTACGTTCCACTAAGAGAAATGATCGGTTTCATCCACAGCTCGGCGTGGTTTAAGCCCACCACTAACGGATCGTGACAAGGGGGCTTAACTCACACTGCGTAACATAATGGGTATATCTGGCTGTGAACGGCAAGCTACCTGCTAATCGAACCTACTGAGTTGTATAGTGTACTTCATTCATTTAAGTCATTTCCAAATGAAAACGGAATCGTTTCATATTCTTGTATTTAAAAAAAAGTTGTAACGACAAAGTGCATACTAATTGCTTTTGGATTTTAAACGTTTACCTTAAAATAATTGTAAAAGTTACTCTCTTTTGTGTGTGTGTGTACTTTTGAATGTGTTTTTGTTTTCATATTTAAATTTTTAATAAAATTTCTGCGGTTTGTGGTTTATGATTTCTACAAATCTAAACTTTTATGTACAACTAAAGACTTAAAAAATATTTAAAAAAAGTATAAAAACAACTTAATGAAATTATAACCAAATGTATACATATACATGCATATATGTATGTATATGGCATCTTAATTGCTTTGCGTTAAAAGTTATGAAAAATATTTTTTCAAAAAAAACTTTCGTTAAAAGTCTCTATTTTTTCTAACGAAATTTCTAAAAAACAAGTTGTAGCAATAAAAATAAAATTCTTGATAAAAATAAAACTAAAAATGCTACAAAGTATTAACAAAAGTATGTATGTATGTATGTGTGTGTGAACATTTATTAAAACTTCTTCTTTAAAAACAAAAACATGGCAAAAGGAAGAGAGAAAGTTTAACAAAAAATATTTTTAAAAATTGCTCTCCAAATATTATGGCGTAACACTTTCATAATACCCTACCACTGTTCATATTTTGCCACTTAACAAGACTATTGAATACAACATACAACAAATGCTGGATGTTGCATGCTTTTTTTCTTTCAACATATTTTGCACATACAGAAGATGGAAAGCAGCAATAATAACAATAAAAAATAGCAAAAATAGCTTTACAAATGGCATTTCATTTATATCGCGTGGGCCATCTCACGGTTTAAATTTGAACCATGGTTTATTTCGAATTTGGCAATACTTATGTCATTCTATTCTGTCACAATATTCAATAAATTACCTCCACTGTACGTAATGAATCGATTTACGCTTGAGTAACGTTGGGATTTATTTGGAAATTTATTTCCAAAATAATGACAATTGGTCGGTAATTGCACAAAAATGTCGTACAAAATCTGGTTGCAATGAAGGATCAACAGTGCCCGGTATACTCAAGTTTATTGCTCAAGTTCGTGAAACTGGTTTCATTGTTGATGCTCCAAGAGCGTACTCGTACAGTGACTACACCCGAAAATGTCGAAGCTGTGGCTGAGAGTGTAGGTGAGAATCCATCAACTCGTCATCTTTCTCAGAAATTAAACATTTCACGTACCAGTTTACATTGAATTTTGCGAAAAGATCTCGGTATGAAGCCCTACAAAGTTCAATTGATTCAAGAGTTGAATCAGCATAACCATCTGCCTCGTTTTTGCTTCGCTAGATGGGTCAACGAAGATGTAAATTTTGCCAAAAAAGTCATCTTTTTTCGGATGAAGGTCATTTTCAGCTTGGTAGGTACGTTAATAAGCAAAATTGCCGTGTTTGGAGCTCAGAAAACCCACACGTGGTCCTACAGAAGCCAATGCACCCATAACTAGTGACTGTTTGGTTCAACTTTTGGAGCGGAGGCATCATTGGCTCTTATTTCTTTGAAAATGTAGATGGCGCAACCATTACGGTCAATGGAGACACCTATTGCACTATGATAACCAATTTTTTGTACCCGCTTTTCATGGTATTGATGTGAACGATGTTTGGTTTCAACAGCATGGTGCAACTTGCCACACATCTCATGTCACAATCAATTTATTGCGTCAAACGTTTGATGACCGTTTAATTAGCTGAAATGGTGATGTCAATGTGCCGCCAAGAAGCTGGGATTCGACACTGTTTGTATATTTTCTGTGGGACGTCGTTAAAGAAAAGTGTTATGCCAACAAACCAGAGACAATAGAGCATTTAAAGGCCAACATTCGTGACGCCATTGCCGAGATACGGTCCCATACATTCGAAAAAGTGCACGAAAATTTATTCGATCAAATGAGGTACTGTGAGGCCAGCTGCGGTAGCCCTATGAATGAAATAATATTCCATTTCTCAATAAATTTGGAAAAAATTTCAAATCGTTTTTGTTTTACTGCATTTTTAAATTTAAGCTTGGCCCACCCTTTGAAATCATATGAAGCCTTATTCAATACTTACGAATATATGCAGGTACACATACATTCGCTATAATTTGCAAATACCCCTGCTCTGGTATATGTATGTTAAACGTTCAAATGTTAATTTCATTTATTGCTTTCCATTTACTGTTACGCTCACACATAAAACAAAACGAAAAAACAAAAAACCATAAACATACAACAACTATTGAAGAGAGAAAAAATGTACAACACACTACAAACTTAGACAATAGCAACAACTACAACAAGAAAAACAACACTTTGCTGTACTCATCAAATGCACTTAGAAGAATACAGAAAAAAAGGTTACAAGTATTGCCGAAAAGAAAAACAACAACAAAATGTTGTGTATAAAAATTCAAAAAGGAAATGAAAAAAAGCCATAACGAAATCAACAAACAACATAATATGTGTACCTGCATCTATGTATGCATAGGTGTGTGTATTTGTGTATGTATTTGTATTTATAAGAAACCAAATAAACTCATAAACAACCGTATCACAAACACTATTATGGTCGTACTCAGCAGCAGGGATGGAAATCAGAAACTAATTTCACACAAAGCTTCCTTTACTGATACCCGTTTTTTTTTTGTAATTTTTTCGTCTACCCATGACAGTCTTCACTCTCCTAGTCCTTCGTGTATTGTTGTTCTCCAAGTTTAATTTGGTCGATCTCAGTTTCTAGATCTTGGTGGATTCCACTTTTGCGCCCTCCTTGTGATACTATCGGCCTTTGTCCTGAAAGTCATTTTCTGCATTCGATCTATTTAAGTATGACTGTCTTGTTAGTAAACGATCAGAACTCAGTGCAGCATTGCACTTAATTTTCATAAACACGACAGAATTGTCTTTATCGTCAAAATCAAGAAACCGAATTGTGTGATCAATAGCTAGACGCTGAACAAAAGTTACTAGTGGACCCTGAAAGATGCAGTTTGTAAAACGGCGTCATTATTCAATCGTTTTCGGTTAAGAACAATGAAATTGTAAAGTTACGAGGTACTGTTTACAATGTTTACAGGCAATGTTTACAGACTTTGAGACCTCCAGACTAATTTCTCTGTGGGATACATGGAGTGTACTATGTAACTGCCATAAATTGCACAATTGCCAGTTCACATCATCTCCCTGTGAGTTGACAATGCCTGTCTAGCGCTCGTGCAGGATATCCAATGTGCTGTGTACTGAGTGTTGAAACCACATATCGTTGATGTCCACTTCATCCAATTTAGACCAAAATAAGTTGGTAATCATCGATCTCTAGTACTCGACGTTGGCAGTGATGGTCTAGTCAACGTCATTCTCAAAGAACCGATGTGAACCGATGTCACCGCCAGCAAAAAATCCACATTGAGCTCCCTTGGATCTCATGTGAATTTGTATCCTCCTAAATTCAATAATTTGCTTTGTTCAAGTGCCATTCCTCAAGAAATTAATATGATTTTTCGATGCAAATTAGGTTCAATGGCCATTCAGAACCCATTCAGCCAATGCACGTCGTTGTCAATGGTCATTTATCTTCAGTTTTTAGCTCTGTTGAGTTTTATATGAATGCAGGACCAAATTACATAGCAAAATTCAACAAGTTGTGATCTACAACCATGTGTCTATGTTTTCGACAGATTTTCGGTTTCGTCAACCAGGTGATAGGAGCTTATACACTACACTGCGTATAGTTCTCTTGGTCGGACTATTAGGGTGATCGTACAATAGCAAAAACGTGCCTCACGTTGCCCGATATTATATATTTTGATATTATTGTTCAATCTTATATCCAACCATGGAGATTTGGCAAAACAGTCTGAACAGATTGCTGTTATTAGATGTTAAAGTTTAGAAGCCCTTTTTACTTACTTACTTAATCGGCCATTAACAACTCGATTAAGGGATTTCGGCCTGCTTTAACACATCCTTTCAGGCGCATGCGCCTATTGACAGGATGACATGTTTCCTAGATTTGGTTCTTCCAACGTAAACAAGGTCGTCAGTTGGATCGAAAGCGGAAATCATCGCCAACTCGCACTGGACCGAAGATCTTAAGTAAGACTTTTCTATCCAATACACTCAAGGCTGCTGCGTCATAACGAAGCACGGGGAGGATGAGCGTCTTGTAGACTATTAGTCCTTTTTGGAAACCCGATATCTGCATATAATAAGTATATGTAACAAGTTGAAAGCTTTTGTAAAATTTTGTTTTTCGCACATTTCCATCCCTGATTGTGATATTCGTTACTAAATGAGTGTGCATAGAAATAAATAAATCGAAAATCTATAGAAAATAAAAAATGAAAGAAATTATTTGTTTACGAGCACTTATACCATTGATGGTGTATGCAGAGAACTTTTGAATATTTTCACTCTCCTCTCTCTTTCTATGCACAAGTTGTTTTAGTGTTTTTAATGAATTAAGGACTCTTGGGACTATTAGAGTGAGTAGGTTTTATGAAAATAGACAAACAGTTGATGTATCACTGATATTTTCTGAAGTGATGAAAAGAAAAGTAAAAAGGATTGAAAGTTTTTCTTTATTAGCTCATAAGCGGATAAGCAAAATAGCGGACTCCTCTAACTAAAAATTGAAAGAATAATCATCTTGCCAATAGGGAGTGCCGATTCTGTCTTAGATAAATAACAGAGTTCTAGACCACTTCAAACTCAAACTACTCATGAGTAGTACTACTACTAGAGGTACAGCAACATAATATTTTAAATTTCTTGCGTCGCGAAGAACTTGTCTTTCTTAGCATCATGTCTTGCCTAACCACCAGTTGGACTTTAACAGTTTAGTGGTAGGTCCAGGGCAGAAATGAGAATAGAAGCAGGGGTGTATGATTCAAAGATAAATATTCGGAATCCAAGGGTAAATTCGCTTGTATATTCAATGTCATCCAAAGATGTGCTCAATTCAACTTCGGCAAGAAGTACAGAAAACAGGACATAGCAGAACTATCTAACAGTCATACTGCCGGCTGTGTGCTTAGCTTCTATGATGTTGACTCGAGATTAGTATGTAGCATCTTAGCAATCTGAAGAAGATAAGCAAGAAAATGGGGCCACTTTGTGTTTGATCACAGCTCATATGAAAATTAAAGGCAATGAGCAGGTATATGGACTTGTAAGAGAAGAAACTTCAAACGTTTGATGGGGCCAGAAACTTTCTGCAGAGTAGGCAGAGAAAAAATTTCCAAAAAGGTGACTTTATAAGAGCAAAAATAGAGGAAGACGTACCATATTTCCAAGTCAAAACGTTTCCGAGATAATTAAAGGAAAATCTTTTAGTCATGCAACACACAGTGATGAAGTACACTGACGACAATAACCAACATTTTGATTGAGCTTCGTAAACTTAAAGAACTTTTTCTTATGTAAATTCCATGATAAGGAATCACCAGAACACATATTGTACTTGGAACCCGGAATAAGTAACCTCAAGCAAGTTACTCTTAGTGATACCGAATGGTATTTCGAAATTAGTCAGGATTACAGGATTGTGAGAGATTTTATGAGAATACAACATGCCGTCTGGTCGTAGTGCTCCAGCAGCTCTACAAGCATTCCCTACAAATAAGCACCCTTAGTACAATATAAATCTTGCTATTGAAACAATCAGAGAAATTAGATTGCAATCCTGACTGAAGAGTTGTCTTAACCAATTATGTATGTATGTATTAAAACAATCTTTATATTAGAAACCTTGGTTAAGAATGTTAGAAACAGTCTTATCACACAACACACAGCTCATGCAGAAGTCATTTGCCAATGCCTTTCGGTATACCTGCCAAAAGTGATTTCAGAGTCGGTCCTTGAGTTATCCATACGTTTCTAGCAGAGTCTAGCAATATTGCACGAACCCTATTGGTGTTAACGAGATTGAGCCTCCCTGCAGAACGAGTCAATAGTATTCAATTAAATTGAGGCAACCAGAATAAGCCGTCGTCACTGGTCTAGTAGGTAGTGCGTTGGCTTATTAGACGTGAGGCCACGGTTTAAACTCGAGGTCAGACATCAAAGCGAAATATGAAAAAAAATTCCTACGGCGACTTTCTCTCAGCAGAGTTCTGGCAAATACTCTGAGAGTAAACAGAATTGCCATGAAATGTTTCACATAAAAGAAACTGTCGTTCCGAGTGGACTTTAAACTGTAGGTTCGGCCACTCATGTAAATTAACACACACAACTTAAGTGCTGTGAAAAGGCTAGATCGTAATCCTGACTGATAAGTTGTAATGACTAATTATATATGTGTATGTAATCCAATATCCTGGAACCCATAAAAGAGTTACCTTTGAAAGATCCAAAATTTCCCTGAGTAACCAACGGCGTTTATAGACAAGAAAGGATGTTGAAACTACGTTTATTAGGGACTTAATTGCAGCCTGAATGTCTGAGTAAATTAAGATTTTTATGCAAAATACTGCCACCCAACAAGCATTTAAAAGCTTTCAAAGTTACCATAACCTCTGTGTAGAAAGCCCTGCTGTGGTCAGGCAATTTATAAAAAAAGTTTAAGATCGTAAACCTTAATAAATACCCCACACATACCCTCAAGGGTCTATTCAAAACTTCTGGATCTTTAGACCGGACTGATCTATTCACAAAGATAATCAGAGTGAAAGCCAATTGAATATAGCAAGTAATTGTTGACTTGGTTTGAGAGGAGTAGAACGCTTTTGTGATGAGGACATTTGATTGCCTGCATACTCTGTCTACTGTTTGTGGCGTTGATAAAACTCTGTTTTGAATGCCTCAAAGAAAAAATTTTTATTTTTAAATTCAGATTTCCTGAATTTTTATACGATAATTTTCTTTCAATGTATATGTGTGTGTTTTTTGTTTTTCTATTTTAATTTAAAATTAAACGGTATTCTGCTGTATGATCTCCATGTATGTAAAAGGCAAAGACTTTATTGTGTGGTTGTCTCTTCTATTTAAACGCAAGCAAACTTTATTGGTTTTTGTGTGTGTATGTGTGTAGTACATTCATACACACATACACGCATACACTTACACATAAGAGAAAGCAAATTTGAAGGATACCAAAATATTTGTTGCCAAGAAATGGAAAACATCGAAAAAAAACCCGAAGAAAAAAACAAATTTGAAGTGAAAGTCAACCTCATGTGGTTTAATTTAAAATAAATTTTCTTCTAATTTTCATTTTACATATAAACAAACTTATACACACAGAAAGATGTACAGTATAATGAAAGATAAAACAGCAGATATCCTTTTGTTGTTGTTGTTGTGGCAATCATGTCAAAAAGGGAAAATTATTACTTGATTTGCTGACAACATTCCAACAGAGATGGAAAGTAAAACAAAAGAAATGTACGAAAAAAACAAGATATTTTTGAACTCTTTTTATGGCAAATTTAAAGCTCAATTAATTTTAAATTTTATTAAAATTCAATAACAATAACAAAAAAAAAAACCAAAAAAAAAAAATGCCGAAAAAATAAGGAATTTTGTTCTCCTCTGATTTCTATTGTTTTTAATTTAAATGTTTTGTTTTGTTATTTTACAATTTATAACTCCAGGGATAAATTTGTTGTTTTTAATTTGTTTTCATTCCATAAAAAGAAAAAAAACCGATACATGACTGGGACCATATAGACTTTGCTAAAAACCTTTGTTCCTGAAACCTTCGCAAGACATACTTAGGCTTTTAGAAAATAATGTTTAACAATACATTTATACACGTACATACATACACACATAGATATATATTTATATTCATACATATTTACTTACATACATATTCACTCTCTTGTTATTATAATTTTACATTACATATTTGCATGGAATAAATGATTTTTACTTTTAACAATACATAGATGAAAATTCTTTAATGCCTTCATTCTCAAGGGTCTGTTTTGTGTGGGAGTACCGCACTGAATAAAAAATAATTTTTTGAATATTCAAACAACAGGAAAATTTAAATGAGTTACTAAATGCTTTAATAAAATTTGTTGTTGATGAAATATTTTAATTTTATGATTTATTTTATGACATCAAACAGAGCAAAAAAATAAAAAAGAAAGTGGTTGAATACGGTGATGTTGAAGTTTTAATTTGACAATGTGTGAATGATCAGATTCAATATAAAAATACAATTAAAAACAAAAACGGTTTGAAATTTTTCCAAATTAATTTTTTTTGTTGTGAAGTACAATTGTTCCGGATAGAAATGGAATATTATTTCTATTCATATGGCTGCCGCGTTTGGCCTCACAGTACACCATTCGATTGGATCAAATATCATGCATTTTTTCGAGTGTATAGGGTCGTATCTCGGCAATGGCATCACAAATGTTGGACTTCAAATGCTCAATTGCCTCTGGTTTGTCGGCATAATATTTTTCTTTAACGGCGCTCCACAGTGTCAAATCGCAGCTTCTTGGAGGCCAATTCACATCACTATTGTGGCATGAGATGTGTGGCAAGTTGCACCATCCTGTTGAAACAAAACTTTGTTCACATTAATACCATGAAAAGCGGTTAAAAAACAATCGGTTTTCAGGGTGCAATAGGTGTCTCCATTGATCGTAATGGTTACGCCGTCCTCATTTCCAAGGTTATACGGGTCAATAATGCCTCCGCTCAAGAAGCCGCACCGAACTGTAACTCGTAATGGGTCCATTGACTTAAGGCCAAGTGTGGGTTTTCTGAACCTCAAAAACAGTAATTTTGCTTATTAACGTACCCACCAAAATGAAAATGAGCTTCATCCAAAAAGATGATTTTCTTTTGGCAAAATCGACATGATCGTGCAGTTTCTCGTTGTCCCATTTAGCAAAGCGAAAACAAAGCGGATGGTCTTGCGGCTTCAACTCTTGAATCAATTGAACTTTGTAAGGCAATCGTCGTGACGTCCTCCGAGAAACACTCGAAACTATCAGCTTATGACACAGGCAATTGAAATTTCTCATATTTCTATCAGGATGAGAAAATTAGCTACTATCTAACGCATGCCCAGAATCTTCCGTCGACTTAGCCTAATAGATTGCATGCTAGCTTATTATGCTAGAGCCCGTGGTTCAAGCCCCAGCTCTACTATCAATAATCGTAAGTGCTGCTTTGGAGTTTAAGCAGACTTTCATAAAACTCTCAGTTTAGCTTTGGTCAGATTTTCTGATCATCGTTCTGTCCTTATCCGAAGCCGACTATGTGTCATTGCCGGAGTCCATAACCGTATTATTAGTTATAAGTCCGCAACTCTTTCAAGGGATTTCCAAATTAGAAAATTCATCGGAGAGTTCGATCAGTGTGCCACAAATGGCCAGTTGATTTACTGTGGTTACTTGGAATATCGTAATGCCTCGGTACTTGCTTGCTATATGCAGAGAAGCGATATCGTTGATATCATATAATCAACACTTTCTACAGTACCGAATTCGCTTAGGATCTTGGTGGGACCAATATCTGATCTAAGCCACTGCCCAGTCACCTGGAGACGCCTACTAATCTTAGCCGTCAACTACCTACAGTAAATATCAAGCGGAAGGAGGCGTAATACTAAAAAGAGAAGTCACCGAATTCTAGTATGTTGTGTCTTGGCTTATTAGATGTGAGACCACGGTTCAAACCCCAAGTCAAACATCTACAATAAAACGAAATATGGGAGAATATTTTTTCGGCGACTTCCTCTCAGCAGATTTCAGGCAAAAACTCTGCTAGAAAATTGACATGAAAAGTTTCTCAAAAAATTAGTCGTTCGGAGTCGAATTTAAACTGTAGGCTCAGGCACTCATTTATAAAATTAACACTCATACTCGTAAGTGGTGTGATAAGCTGAGTAATAATCCTGACTGAAGAGTTGTGGTGACCAATTATGGATGTACTACTAATGATGATACTGGCAGATCTCTGCAGCCATCGTATCAAATTAAAATCCTATCAAGGGATTCTCAGTATGCAAGGCGGGTTATGATAGGCCTGTCCACTGCTTGGTTTGCCTAGAGGATGTGTGTCAAATTGGATACAGCAAGATAAGGATTTTTCTTTTCTTTTCATATATCGTTTCTATCCTTTCTCATTCCATCCCATTATTAAAGTGATTTTGAAACTGGATTCTGATGCCTGAAATATTAAAAAAAAAAAAAAATGCTGACGTTTAATCTGTCGTTACTTATAGAAGTACCATTAATGTAACTCTTAAAGCATTAGAAAACAACATTGGGTTGAAAAGGCTGAGGGATTTTGTTGTTTTAATGATACCATATTCATCAAAAATCATTTTTTTTGATCAAATTGGCTACAATTGTAATCTTATCTGACAGGTATTTGTTGTTAACGTAACGAAGGACTTACTCATGTACAGTTCTATGAAAAAAAAAAAATATTTTTTTTTTGTTCTCATACAGAAAAGGACTTCGATTTTCCTTTTCAATAGAAGGAAAAGTGTTTCCGTTTAATTGAATTCGTTTTGAAGATTGAAATACATTTTTTGGATAATTTTTTGTCCATCTTATCTGTGACCATAGAAGACATTTAAAATTTATATAATCGTAGTCAGCATAATACAGTATAAAATTTAATTTTATTGTAATCATTTAAAGTGATTTTTTTTTTTTTGAATTTTTAATAATACTGAAAGCAATATTCAGGTTCAGGTTCAGTAACTTACTGCCGGGGTCTGCACTGATACAAAGAACAACAATTTTTTTTGAGACGTTATAAGACGTAAAATGAAAAGAAAAATGATGTGAAATGAAAATGATATTTCAACACACACATGTTTCGTCTTTTAATAATCTTTATTCTCTAAAGAAATGAAAAACAAGAGAAAGAAAATGAATTTTTTTTTTCTATTTTTTTTTCGTTTGAAAAAATCAAAATGAATAGAGAATATTGTAATAAAAATAATGATGCCCACGTACAATAATATTCAAAACAAACGTTATTAAGACCATTGAAATGAATATTAAATTCATACAATTGATAACCCAGTAAATATTTTCTTTCACCTCCTTATTTTGATAAGTGAAGAGATTTATTTCCTTATTTTCCATGTCAATCAGTCCAATTCCCATCGATTTTGCCTATCAAACGTTTATCTTTATTCCCAACCTTAGTCCATTTTGATGTAACAAGATAATACTGCAAGTCTTTGTTATAGTACAAGTCATAGAGCTATTAGATCCTTACATAACTTACTTAGCTAGTCTTTACAAACCTTTAGCCAGGATTACTACCTACTTCAGCACTTCAAACGACAGATTTTTGAGCACCTTTTCATAGAAATTCAAACGTGCAAAAGACAAGGATTTGATATCGATATATTTTCTATAGAAATTCATTGATATCGATAAATTTTTACAGAAAAATGATTGCTTTATGACTATAGTAATAGAAATTTACTGACATCGATAACTTTTTTTTATCGAAAATAGGCGAAGTTTCTATAGAATTTTGCTGACATCGATAAATTTATTGTATCGTTAAATTTTATGTGAGAAAACTGCTATGCTACTAATCGATATCAAAAAATTACTGTCATCGATAAATTTTCCATCAAAATTTGTTTACATCAAAGATTCCATAGAATTTTGCTGACATCGATAATTTTCTATAAAGAATTCTGACATCGATAAAATTTTACGCGATAAACTCTCTGAAGAAAACTACTATGCTTTCTATTTAAAATCGATATCAAAAAATTACCGCCGTCGATAAATGTTCTACAAAAAATTTTTGACAACCAAAAATTTTTCTACAAAAAATTTTTCTACAAAAAATTTTTGACAACCAAAAATTTTTCTATAAAAAATTGTTGACATCGATAAATTTTCTATAAAAAATTGTTGATATCGATAAATTTTCTACAAAAAATTGTTGACATCGATAAACTCTATGCGATAAAATTTTGCAGAAAACTGCTAGGCTTTCTAATTAAAATCGATATCAAAAAATTACTGTCATCGATAAATTTTCTATCAAAAACTGCTCGAAGTATCCATAGAATTTTGCTGACATCGATACATTTTCTGTAAAGAATTGTTGACATCGATATATTTTCAAAAAAAAAATTTGTTGACATCGAAAAATTTTCAAAAATTATTTTAAAAAACTTCTACGCTTTCTATTTGAAATGACCTTAATCGATAAATTTTTTATAAAAAAAATTACTTAGAATTACTTATGTTTGCTGGGAGAATAGATGTGAATGTGCTGAAATAATAATTCGCTTGCGTGTATGTCGATATGAATGCAGGCATGTGCCTTTATTTGTTTTTATTGTTTATTGTGGTGGTAGCTGAGGTTTTTCATCGGAATTGCTGCAAATGGTGATGGTGGTGGCATAAGGATTTGTTTTTCACACCCGCATAAATTGTTTGTTTCGCTGCTAATGAACTATTTTGGTTGTCTTGACTACATGTATTCATGTATAAAGTTCATGTTATTTGCTCTTGAAGTTATTATTGTTGCGGTAAGCTTTTCTGAATATTTTTCTTTTATTTTGCCAGAATCACTCACACACTTTGAATGTGATTGTGTTCTTTTTAAGGATTTATTTATGTGCACCTGAGTAACTGAGACAACATGTGTGTGTTACATGATTGTTGTGTATACAGTACAGTCATATCATTAAATATTTTATTGCGTAAAAAATATGTGTTAATACGGTTAGCAATTTATTTTTATACACGTTTGTCTGCGGTTAATAAATAATTCAATTTAAATTAGAATTCTTTAAACAGAAACATCTGAATGATGACTTAAAATGTGCTTCGGAAGGATTTTATATGAACACAATAGTAGGAAGAATGCGGACAAGTTGTGTCTTTGTTTAGAGCAGCTCTGCGTATCACATATGCTTGGAGAAGTTCATATAACATTTCGTCAACTGTCAATGTAATCAGTTTAATGAGCAAGGAATTCGTGCAGGTTTGATCGTTTTCACACTTATTTCCAACTATTCGCAAGACAAAGATAAAAGCGTACTGGAGAAAATATTGCTGCTACACTGCGTAGCTTCGTATGTTAACTGGTTGTCCTTTTCAATATGTTGTGCTTTAGTACTGCGACCATACAATCTATTGTACTTTATAGGGTATCTCTATTTCAAGCCTATTTCCCTGATAAACTTCATGATACTGTAGTGATAGGTAGTGTATAGGCTTATTAGACGTGAGGACATGGTTCAAACTCCAGGTCAAAAATCTCCAACATATGGAATATGTTTTCGTTGATTTCTTCTCAGCAGTTTTCTGGCAATAGCTTTGAAATCAAATAAAATTTTCCATGAAAAGTTTCTTAAAAATCTCTGATCTGGAGTCGACTTTAAACTGCACGTGCCGCCACTCAAGTATAAAACTAACACACCCAACATAATTGGTGTGAGAAACTAGGTTGTAATCCAGACTGAAGGGTTGTAATGGCCACTTATGTATGTTAGGTTAGGTCGGAGTGGTAGCTCTGATGTCACAAAGCTCACTTGAGCACGCATAGCGGCCCGTTGTGATGCCACGGGTACTTATGTATGTACATATGTATGTATGAACGGTACGGTGCCAACAATGCCTCCTTGCCTCGCGCTTCATTAAGCTATTTTTCTGGAATGCATTCATTCTCATCACCACAGAATCTATATGTTGAACTCGACAGAGATTTTACGAGAAATCTGCTCAAGAGAGCTTTTAAAATAAGTGTACCCTGAGTCTATAGTGCTCTGACAAAGAATCACTTACCAACCGCAAGATATTTCTGGGTAGCATGATCCGTGACTCTGATCTCTCCTTATTGTAGTTCCTTAACAGAAGTTTCGATTGCTTCAAAACCACTTTGTTTGAGAAGACTCTTTGCCTTCCCTTTTATTATATTTCCTCTTGTTGAGCATATCTTTTTTAACATCTACTCCCACTCTGCAGTAGGGTTCTGCTTCCATTAGCGGCATAGAAGCTATCCTCTTCGCAAACTCGTCTGCCTGTTCATTGGTGAGAATTCCAACATGACGTGGGACACATCAGAGCCAATTCAGCTTCTCCAGATAGTTCCACACTATCTTCGATTTAATTTCATAAGAGCCGAGTACTTGAGTGGTGACCTGACTGTCAAATGGGATGAGTAGACTTCCGCTTGAAAGGTTTCCGTTTTGGCATGGATTATTTCATGCTGGGAGCAATATCTCCTGCTTCTGCTTCGCGATCCTCTATTATACCTTTTGTATACCAGAAAATAGTCTCTCTTTTAAGCCGATTACTTTTATTTTTGTTACTGTCTCATTGTGACTGACTTTCCAAAATCATAGAGTCTACTGGACAAGACAGATCTTGGGGACATTTAAGGAGGGATCTGTCAGCCAAACGATTCCTTAGGTCCTGAAATTCCTTAATGAGTTTCAGTTAGTCTTGTCTCCCATCAACCTAACCATAAACTTCAAAGCTTTGGTTTTTACTACCATATGCAGAGGACTTAAGTTCAACATCCTTTACTGTTGTTGGACAGGTTTTCATTGCCTCTGTTGTACTAACATATGCTAGACTGTATATCTTGTTCAACTCCAATTGAACTTTTTTATTGAAATAAAAAAAAAAAAACAATAACTTGGTGTCTAGGCCAAGGCTTCTTATAATCTTCCTGCTGTCTTATTATCGTGCTTCATGTTGCATTTTACATGCATCATTATGCTATTAAAACTACATTGCTTTTCTAAGCTAAGAGGCTTAAATATTGCCTTCCTTTAACAATTTTAGTTAATCTCACTTGAAAATAAATTTAAAATTATGTTGTTGTACATCATATTAGATATCCTAATGCAGCAGGAGGAGTCAGATGGTAATATAATGACCTTTTTTTATTGTTGTTGTTGCTGCATGCAATATTACACATAAAGACTTACATGCCAACCATTATTATAATAAAACGTTGGTAACGAGTGTGTTGTAAAAGTGTGTTGAAGGGAGAGGAGCAACCACATCCGTTTCCCGGTAGCATATAATAGAGACACACACCTACATAATCACAGGTTTTTGTACTTTGAATATGTATCACATCACACATACAGGATTTCACTTTAATGGAGCAAATCTACTTACCGCACATATGTGCACATACATACAGTCTCTCATTTACTTTCTCTGGCAATAGCTCGCTTGCCATTAGTGAAAACAACTCAACCGTTAAACATATATGTATGTATGCATGTAAGTATATATGTATATAGACATGACTGTTGAGCGATAGTATGTCTATCAATATATGAGAATCTATTTTCAGTCTTATTCATCTATGTCGAGTATCTGTCTATTCACTTGAACACATTTTAACTTATCAACTCATTTCCTGTCACTCTTTTAGTTTTTCTTTTTCTCCCTTCTTTTTGTTGTAGTTTTTGTTGCCGCTTGCAGTTGTTGCTTTTTCCTTGATGACGTTGCCAACGTTACGAAAATGTTTTTTCGTTCTTTTTTTCTGTCTTTGAGTTCATATAGATTTTTCAGTGTAATGGAACTGCTTGAAACACACAAGCGGTGATCTCAGCAGGTTACTCAGTTTGCAACACATTTAAAATTAATGTAAAGTGTTCTAAATGTCATGTAACGAATTATAGATTTCCCTATAATGTCTCCTGCAAGCCTAATCCCCCGACAGATATCATTACGCTGCTCAGTATTCTGCTCAACAATGACAATACCCTGCTTAGGATCTAATATATACTCAGGTTTTTCCATCAATATGCGTTCGGGATAACCCCCATAAGTGTACTCTAAGCCTACAGAGGCCTGCCACACTACCGGTTACAAACGCCAGTATATTCCTGGATGGTTTGATGCACGATTCAGACCTCCGCTTATTGCAATTTCCCAACAAAGGTTTTGATTGCCTCAAACCCTCTTGGTTTGCGAAGAGTTCTTGCCTGTCTTTATCTTCCCTTTCGTTGGCCATACTTTTCCAAACATCCACAAGTTTCCGCTTATTGTAATTTCCCACTAAAAGTTTCCATTGCCTCATATCCACTTGATTTGGAAAGAGTTATTGCTTGTCTTTCGTTGAGTATACTTCTTCAAATATCTACAGAAGGGTTCTGCTTCCATCAACGACGTAGAAGTTTCCCTTCTTGCAAATTCACCTGCTGAGACCATAGCTTCCAGATTAGTTTGTTCATTTTTGTTACTAATTCTCGATACAAAGCATTTCCTAACACTATAAAGTCTACAGGTTACATCCCGGAGCCAGTGAAGAACGTATTTGTCAACCAATAGATTTCTTAAGTCTCGAAAGCAGTCAGGCCTATTGCGATGTCCTTTACAATAATCCAGCGTGAAATCGCAAGAGGATTTGTAAATTACAGATGTATTGAGCGCATGACGCTACATTTGGAGTTCTCGAGAAAGTTCAGAGTATCCGAATGGAGCAATTTTTTTTAGGAGTCTACGAGGGACCATCATCATCGATTAGTGTAACCAACTCGCGATGGCGCACAAGAAGCAGAGGCGCCTGGAAGGATATGTTAAGACAGGCCAAAATTCGTTAATCGAGTTTTTAATGGCCAATTATGTAAGTAAGTACTGAGGCGTAATTGCAGGCCATTGAATTCTACGGTAATTTCTCTAAATTGGTAACCCCTTTTGAAGTCGCCGTAGTCTAGTAGGTAGTGTGTTGGCTTATTAGACGTAAAGCCAGGGTTCGAGCCCCAGGCCAGACATCAAAACAAAAATACAAAAAGTATTTCTTCGGCGATTTCCTCTCAGTAGATTTCTGGCAAAAACTCTGAGAGTAAATAAATTGCCATGAAAAGTTTCTCAAAAAAAAATCTGTATTTCGGAATCGACTTTAAACTGTAGGTCCCGCCACTTACATATGTATAAAATTAACACACACAACATAAGTGGTGTGAGAAACTAGGTCAATAATCCTGACTGAAGGCTTGAAATGACCAATTATGTTTGTTTTGAAGACCTGCGAACTTATTAATAATGCAGCAATGAATTCAGTCAACGATACGTAGTTAGCTTCAGATATGGGCACGATAAAGCTGAAACAAGGAGAAGTCTGGATTTATGGCGCACGGAAATTCAAATTTTTGGAAGTTCTTAAGGTCAACTATAGTCGCCTTGCACTTAAATGCGGTTAAAATTTTTGTTATCGTCATTTCCTCCCTCTTTCCATATCCATTTCAGAGTTTTTCACTTTTTTGTGTGTTTTTCTTTCTCTTTTTTTTCCTCGTTTCCCTTGCTGAACTATAAACGAAACCCAATCGATTGTTCATGATTGTGTGTAGTTGAGGTTTGCTTTTAACCTACCATACAACATACTTAGCTATCTCTATATATGTATTATTAATGGCATTATATATTTATATACATACATATGTACGTATATATGCATATGTATACATTGCATTACTACACACATACTTTGATGCATGTTTGATGAGTTACGTACTTTTTTCTTCATTTTATTTTTTCAAATCCCTCACATAACAACATCATTGTCATCGTAATCGTCATTATTATTATCATCATTATCGTCATCATCATCAGCTTACAACTTTACAGAGTATATAATAAATTACAGTCTACATTACGTTTTACAATACATGTATCATATTAAAGCACAAGACTTTTAAAAAAAAAGTGACATCATAATGACGGTAATGGATCGCTTTAAATAGTTCACTTCTGTGTAATTTTTCGTTGTGATATCAGTTTTAACAGATGCAAGGATTTCAATTAAGGTTGGGTGAAAAGGAGTCAATCATTTTCCCAAAAGATGTCTCGTGAAATGAATCTTTCGTGACATCAAAGTGGGATTTACTCACGCTAAGAGTCTCTGATGGGAATCACACTAATAGTCTAGTATACTACGTACTATTTCTAGAATTCATTAGAACTATTCATTATATTTATTTATTTGATGACCAATGTTATATCGGAGGCCATCTATTGATTTAAATTTCAATAATTTCGAATCAAGCAATACTTATGTCATTCTATTCTGTCACAAAACTCAGTATATTATCTCCACTGAACGTAATCTATTTACGCTTGAGCAACGTTGGGATTTATTGGAAATTTATTTAAAAAATAAAGACAATTGATCGGAAATTGCACAAAAATGTCATACAAAATTAGGTCGCAGAGAAAGTGCAGCAGTGCCCGATATGCGCAAGTTTATTGCTAAGGTTCGTGAAACTGGTTTCACTGTTGATGCGACAAGATGTGAGCATGCTCGTACAGTGCGTACACCCGAAAATATCGCAGATGTGGCTGAGAATTGTCATCGTTCTCAAGAACGGAATATTTCACGCACTAGTTTTCGACGAATTTTGCAAAAAGATCCCGGTATGGCGCTTTACATAGATCAATATTTGGTTCTCAGAAAACCCACACGTGTTCTTACATAAGCCAATGCACCCACTACGAGTGACTGTTTGGTACGGTTTGTGGAGCGGTGGCATCATTGGACCATATTTCTTTGAAAGGATGGAGGATGGTGCAACCATTACAGTCAATGGAGACACCTTCGGACCATGGTAACCAATTTTTTTGTCCGCGCTCTTTATGGTACTGATGTGAACGATTTTTGGTTTTAACAGAATGACGCACCCTGCAACACATCTCATGCCATAATCGATTTACTGCCTCAAACGTTTGATGGCCGTTTACTTAGCCAAAATGGTGATGTTAAGTGGGCGCCAAGAAGCTGATTTGATACTGTTGGTGTACTTTCTGTGGGGCGCCGTTAAAGAAAAGTGTTATGCCGACAAAACAGAGGCAATTGAGCATTTGAAAGCCCTTATCCGCATTGCTGAAAATTCACGTGAAAAAGTGAACGAAAATTGGTGCGATCGAATCCTGTGAGGCCAGCAGTGGCAGTCATATTAAAAAAATAATATTCCATTTCTAATCCGGTGGCCCCACCGGATATCGATTATCTCCCTGTGGAATACTGTTTTGATAGGGGTTTCAACTTCCTGATCCCGAGCAGAAGCGATTGCACCCATGATATAACCGTCCCTCCGGAACTCCTGGATGTATACATCGGCGGCTCCAAATTCGATTGCGGGGTGGATCCTCACACACGGAGTTCCTTTCAGCTGCATCTCAATTTTCTCCGATAGCCAGGCTGCGATAAAGTCTCTATCCAACGTTTCGGATAATTCTAGGATCGTCAGGGAATGCCGCCGCAGCCTCAACCTTCTTTCTGGGCGATTCAGTGTAACACTTATCTGGGTCCCCGGACACTGCGACATTCCGGGAAACTGCAGAGCAGACGAGCTAGCCAAGGCTGGCGCACTTCTTCCGGAATCTTCTTCGATCAACTTGGGAATGCCACTTACCTCGTTCAAACTGGCCATCGCGCGGAAATTCTCCCGGGACGCCAACCTATCCTGGATCAATGAGGAGACCTGCTCCACCGCTAGGCTCACTTGGCCCTCAATGGATAGAAGGCACACCAACTAGTTGCTTGGACTTAGTCGTAACATCATCTCGATCACAGTGGCCATGCTTACAGGTCACTGTGTTATGGGTAGACACGCAGAAAGAATGCGACTCCCATTTAACGATTTCTGCCGTGGATCCGTGTAGATCCGCTGAGGAAGAGGAGACTGTTATCCACTTTCTATGTCAATGCCCATCCCTTGAGAGATGCAGATATAGGTTATTTGGCTCTCCAACCCTTGTTAGCTTGACGGAGCTATCGTCCATTGACGTCAAGGACATAGCCTCGTTTATAAAACTTTCTGGCTGGTTTTCCAGCGTGGGGTAGTCGTGCTTTAAATGTGCAGCCCTTGCGCTGACCGATTTCCCCCTCATTGGCTCGGGGGAACTTGGTCAGTACAGGGACTGCGTTCGCCTGTGGTGCCACAACGGGCCGCTATGCGTGCTCAAGTGAGCTTTTGGTATAAAGCTACCACATTAACCTAACCTAACCGGAGCAATTGTACTTCACAACAAACAAATTAATTTGGGAAACTTTCAAAACGTTTTTGTTTTACTGTATTTTGATTTTAAATGGCCCACCCTTTAGAAGTTGATGAAACGGTGTTTATAAAAAAATTTGTTTACAAATATCTTTAGACATCCTGTTTTACACGTTTAATTAGGAAATTTTCAAACCGAAATTATATTATCAGTGCTTGAAGTCACAGTAATCATTCACGTTTTTTTCTTTTCATTTAATTATGAAGGCATTATGCCCCAAAATTTGATTGAATTGATGTTTTCTTAAATTTTTTTTTTTTTTTTGAACACTTATCATTATTATGAGCCCCTTGTTTTCTTGTTCCCTATCATTACATTTTAAATTCCTTACTCAATTGTACATCAGATCCTCCAATTGACCGCACGTTTTGTAATTTTTTCTAAGCTAAAGAGAAAAAAAGCCATTCTTACCCTACATTTTGTTCGAAATGCTATTCTGGTTTTGCGAGTACAATTTAATGGAAACAATGCACACAATACTCGTATGTCTCGTATTAATATAGACATTCAACCCCAACTACTAACCAGTCATCCTTTCTAGTTTTTTCTGCTTTTTTTTTGATTTTTCTGTAGCAAAAAAATAGGGTCACTTGTAATTTAGTGCATAACCCGACCTGAATTTTAACTACGACTAGTGCTGTGCTGTGGAGGATGAGGAAATAATTTAGTGAGTATAAGTGAAATGAAAAAAATATTGGGTTGTAGTGTAGTATCAACCAATAATACAAAGATTTCTTTGTTCTTTTTTTTCGGTTTTCTATTCACAAGTTTAATAAGGTTGGCAATAGTATAGAGCATCGAATAGAGTACGAAAGAAAAGGTTAATCTATAAACTTTTAGAAATTTGTTGGAAAATATTCTGTTTATAATAAAAAAAAATAATAAAAAAAGAGTTTTTTTTTCTCTTTTCTTTTCTTTTAATAAAGTTCAGTCAATTTGTTTCACAAGCGTATAAAGAAAGTAAAGGATAGAGAAAGTATTTCGTAAAGAATTTTTGCTTTTTTGGTGTATCAGAGAAAGAAATCGAAGCCAACATAATTTATAGACTTTAATAGTTATCTGTGGAGATAGAAACATGTGCCAGATTATAGTTGAACGGCAGTTGAAATTAGCCAGTGATTAAACTAATATTAATACAATTACTTAATGGCACTCAGAGAGTAATACGGAACATAATCGACCTTTAAGTTGCAATGTAATGTGAAATAGGGGTCCATTGTAGAACTTACTTACTTACAAAATTGGTCATTAACAACCCAATTAATGTATTTCAGCCTGCCTTAACACATCCTTCCGGGCAACTCTGCTTCTTGCGCGCCTACGCCAGTTGTTGACACCAATCGATTACAGGACTTCCTTGATCTGGTCCTTTCAACACATCTGCCGACATCCGCAGATCCCCGCATCGAATACCCGTCACGCCGAAGCATCTTCCGCCATTCGAACAAAATGGGCGAGCCAGCGCAGCCGCTGGATGTTAATACGCTGCACAACGTCCATGTCACTGAGGAGCTCATACAGCTCACTGTTGGATCGGATACGGATATTATCGCCAACTCCCACTGCACCGAAAATCTTACGTAGGGCTTTTTTCTCAAATACTATCAAGGCTACTGCATCAGTGTTTAATAGTGTCCATGCCTCTGCACCATAAAGAAGCACGGGGAGGATGAGCGTCTTGTAGAGTATTAGTTTTGTCGTACGAGAGATGTCTATGCTACTCAGTTGCCTATTGAGACCATTGTAGCACCTGTTGGCAAGAGTAATCCTGCGCTTGATCTTCAGACTGACATGATTTTGGGTGGCAACGGCGGAGCCAAGATAAATGAGTTAGACTTACTTACTTACTTACTAAATTGATCATTACAACCCTTCAGTCAGTATTATGACCTAATTTCTCACAGCAGTTATGTTGTGTGTATTAATTTTATCTATAAAAGGCGAGACCTACAGTTTAAAGTCGACTCCGTTCGACAGATATTTTGAGAAACTTCTTCATGGCAATTTTATTTACTTTCACAGAGTTTTTGCCAGAAATTTGTTGAGAGGAAGTTGCCGAAGAAATACTTTTTCATGTTTCTTTTCGTTCGAGTTGTCTGACCGGAGGCTTGCACCGTGGCCTCACGTCTAATAAGCCAATGCACTAATTACAAGACGTAACCAACTGCGACCATTGTAGAGCATCCGTCATTAACTCCAATTTGGATTTTCTAACAGATGGCTTGTGAAATGTACATATATCTCTTGACATATAAGTGCTATTTGCTCACCCTAGATGGCGTTGGAAAGATTTGATTTGTATAAAAAATTGTTTTGACAGTCTTATCATTTTTTTTATTCCCTGTTGGTTAAGCTTGGAACGGAAGAAAAATATAAGCTTTTTGAGCATGAAAGTAGTCCAACGGTGTCAAATCGCAGCTGCGTGAAAGCCAATTGATATCAGCATTTCGGATAATTAAATGGCCATCAAGCGTTTGACGCAACAATTCAACGCAAAAAAAGTTGCACCACCCAGGAAGAGCGTGTACAAGAAAATCAGTTATTATGGTGCGATAGGTGTCTCCATTGTTTCGCCGGTGGTTGCGACCTCCTCACTTTCAAACAAATATGGGTCAATTGATGCCTTCGCTTCACAAGCGGCACTAAACAGACACTCGTAATAGGTGCATTGGCTTCTCCAAGATCACGTGTGGGTTTTCTGAGCCCTAAACAAATTTCCATTAAATCCCAAAGTTGCTCAAGCGTAAGTCAATTCATTACGTTCAGTGAAGATAATATACTGCGTTTTGGAACAGAATAGAATGACATAAGTATTGCCAGATTCGAAATAATCGATGGTACAAAATTTAACCAATTGATGGCCGCCCCGCGGTACTTTCTCACAAATGGTCAGTTAGTCAAATAATATGGAGTAATCATTTAACGACTCCCTACAGTTTCAAACTGTTCAAGATTTTGTGTGTTTGGCAGTAAGTAAAAATTTTAATATCCTTTCCAACCCAATCCACACAATCCTTTTGAGTTGTTTACACAGACGGAAGCATATTTGTGTTGGTGTACAGCGGCAAAAACAAAGTAATTTACTTGCAATCTAATGCCCATTATTTACTTGCATTAAAAGAGAGCTTACAAGTCATTTAAACAATTAAAAATTTTCCATAAAACTTTACAGTTCAATCATGACTTGTTTTAGAAAAGTTTTTAAAGCCATCTCCTAAGTCTCCGATGACTGCCATTTACTTTAAAAATATCGATATTTTCCGTTAAGTACTCAATATTTTCGAAATTTTTGTTTTTAAAAAGTTTAAAAACTTATTAATATTTATGACTTGGCAAACTAAGGACTTTGAAAATATCCTTTCAAAAAAATAAACGACAACAACAACAACAAAATAACAAAGAAGGACGAGTAACAAATATTGTTTTTATCATAAATTTTGTGTTTTTCGTCTATGTGTGCCAGTGGTTTATATGGACACGTCCACTTAGGAAACTTGAAATTTTACACTTTATTTTTGCTAAAGTTTATGTTCCAAAGAGAGAGGGAGCGAAAACAAAAAACAAAAATAACAAATTTACAAACAATAAAGTGAACAATTTCTCCATAAATTTCTCTTTGGTTTTTTTTTCTTTATGCCCTTCACAACAGAGCCAATAATTGCAAACCCGTATCTGTTTTCATATGTGAAATTGAGGTGACCAAATCAGTGAAGCATTTGACAGAAAGATTTACAAAAACCATGACATATATTTCATTTTTTTTCTTTTTTTGAATTTTCAAACCGTAACCAACCTTTAAAATCTATTTTTTATGTAGGGTGGGTCATCTAACGGTTTAAATTTGAACCAGCGGTTATTTCTAATCTGGCAATACTTATGCCATTCTATTCTATCACAAAATTCACTATATTGTCATCAATGAACGTAATGAATCGATATACGCTTGAGCAACGTTGGGATTTATTGGAAATTTATTTTCTAAACAAAGACAATTGATCGGAAATTGCACGAAAATGTCGTACAAAATTTGATCGCAGAGAAGGTGCAAAAGTGCCTGGTATTCGCAAGTTTATTGCTAAAGTAAAAGAAACTGGTTTCATTGTTGATGTGCCAAGAGGTGAGCTTGCTCGTACAGTGCGTACACCAGCAAATATCGAAGCTGTGGCGGAAAGTGTGCGAGAGAATCCATCAACACCCACTCGTCATCTTTCTCAAGAATAAAACATTTCACACACCAGTTAACGTCGAATTTTGTGAAATGATCACTGTGTAACGCTTTACAAAGTTCAATTGGTACAAGAGTTGAAGCCGCAAAACCATCAGCTTCGTTTTCGCTTTGCTAAATGGGCCCACGGGTAACTAACTGCACGATGATATCGATTTTTCCAAAAGAAAATCATCTTTTCGGATGAAGCTCATTTTCACCTTGGTGGGTACGTTAATAAGCAAAATTGCCGTATTGCAGCTCAGAAAACCCACACGTGGTCTTACAGAAGTCAATGCACCCATTACGAGTGATTGTTTGATGCGGCTTGTGAAGCGGAGCCATCGTTTGCCCATATTTCTTTGAAAATGAGGACGGCGCAACCATTACGGTCAATGGAGACACCTATCGCACCTTGATAACCAATTTTGTTTGTACCCGCTTATTGTATTGATATGAACGATATTTGGTTTCAACAGGATGGTGCCATTTATCGCACATCTAATGCCACAATCGATTTATTGCGTCGAAAGTTTGATGGTCGAAATGATGATGTCAAATGGCCGCCAAGAAGCTACGATTTGACACCGTTGGACTATTTTGTGTGGAGCACCGTTTAAGAAAATTGTTATTCCGACAAACCAAAGACAATTGAGCCTTTGAAGGCCAACAGTCGTGATGTCATTGCCGTGATACGACCTCATACACTCCAAAAAATGCACGAAAATTGGTTCGATCGATTAAGGTACTGTGAGGCCAAACACGGCAGACTTATGAATGAAATAATATTCCATTTTTAAGCTGAACAATTGTATTTTTCACAAAAAAAAAAAAAAATAATTTTGCAATATTTCAAACCGCGTTTTTTTTTATTGCATTTTTAAATTTAAACTTTTAAATGGTCCACCCTTTATTTTTAAACATTAGTTTTTACTCTGTCGTTACTTTTGTCGTTTTTTTTTAACTGCCAAAAAATATTCCCCGTTACATACAATATTTGTTGATTTCTGTTTGTCATATCAGCAGAAAAAAAAAAGAAAAAATTGTCTCTGAAAAGCTTGTTGCCAACGAAAGTAACAAAAAAAAGCAGCGAAATCAAATATTTTTCATTTATACCCCAACATTTTGTTGCACATATGACACAGAGAGTCTGTGTGATTGCCAAGTCTTTATTAGTTGCTAAAGTAAAAAGTTCATAACCCAGTTTGAAGTCCTTGAAATTTGTTGTGCCATCTAATAATTTTAAATTTAAAAAATTGTTTGCTTTCGTATACAACCAAAATTTGTATAAAAATTTAATACAGCGAAGGATATGATTTCCTAGCATTGCATAAAATCATTGTAAATTTATAGAGAAAGTGGGTCTTTAATTAAGCGCTTCCTATCTTTTAATTTAAATAAAACTAAGCGTGTGTTCACATAGTATCGTAGTTTTTTATTCGTTCGTTTGAAAGACTTTTCTGAGACATAAATCGGGCTGAATTTGATGTCAATTGGTCGCCAAGGAGCTGAGATTTGACACCATTTGACTATTTTCTGTGGGGCGCCCTTAAAGAAAAGTATTATGTATGATATATAACGCGAAAAAATGTTTTAGTGGCACCATTGAAAAGAATTAATGAACTTTTTATTTGTTCTGCTTTGCGGTTTGCCGCTGCTGCCTTTCTTACTATAATTGCAGCATTGCGTCTATTCCATTTATAGCATAAAGTCTAGTCTGTTGAATGGAAGTGAAATCGGTTTATTATTGAAAAAACTATGTTTATTGTAAAAAAAACTGCATCGGAGGTATTATATACAGAATAGTCTACAGTAATATTATCAGCAGTACGGATCATTGACCTTTAAAAAACGGAGTAGCCATACTGACACAAATAATATCTAGAATATCTGGAATTCTAGGATATCTAAAATGGTTGTGCATCAAAAGGAGGTCCCCGATAGTATTCCAAGCATGATGCTTTGGTCGATATAAATATTTCATGGAGATATTTGATACTACACGAATTTATTTACTTACTCAATTGGTCAATTACAACCCTTTAGTCAGTATTACGACCTAGTTTCTCACACTACTTATGTTGTGTGTTAATTTTGTGTATAAGTGATGTGATCTACTGTTTAAAGCCTTTTCTGAACGATAGATTTTTTGCGAAACTTTTCAAGGCAATTTTATTTACTGCTGAGAGAATACTCCCTACGCTCGAGCATATTTCCTTGCACTATAAATAAAATAATGTGTTGTAATGAATTGAATGAATGTGTTGTAATGACTTAATAAAATTGGATACCCTTCTAATGTTAATAAACAATTTCTCCTATTCGTATTGGTGAAACCCTAGGTATATGCGCCTTTCGAGCAGGCATGGCTTGCACAGAAAAGCTAAGAATGCAAGGTATGTATACTATTGTTACGTTTTTACCTTTTAAATACGTTTAAAATATGAACTCGTAGATTGCAAATAAAATAAAAATAAGTTTGTGTTTAGTTTCAATTAAAATTCTTTATGATTCGCAAAATTTTGTGTGCCACTGTTCACAACTTGATGTAAACAACAACAATTGCTTTTCTTTGCTATTCCTCTATTTATACCCTTCGCATAAACAATAACAATTATTAGACAATTATTCGACAGATCTTTGCAACGGAAATCTTCAAACCACGATTACTCTCTTCAAACGCACCGCGTCTTCACACAAGACTGACTGAACTTCACTAATTTACTCGCCTGCTTTGCCTTGCCTTTTATATGGCATCAGGGTAAACAGTCTGATGAAAGTTCTTGAAGGCGAATGTTAGTGACTTCGCCTTCTCGAAATCTCTATAAATGTAAGCATCGTTGTTTCATTATTGTTGTTTGTGTATTTTGTTTACATTTATTCTTGTAGTGTTGTTTTTGAGAAGCTTTTCATAGCAATTTTATTTACTCTCAGAGTTTTTGCCAGAAATCTGCTGAGAGGAAGTCGCCGAAGAAATATTCGTTTTGATGTCTGACCTGGGATTCGAAATCGGGCCTTCAGTCTAATAAGCCAACACACTACTTATTAGACTACGGCGACCTTGTTTGAGGATTGTTGTTTACTTTTTTACCATTTTTTATGCTTGCATTTGTTGTTATATTAAACAGAACGATAATTTGTAAACAGGTTTGTTTACTGCATTGTTTTGTTTTTGTAGCTTTTGTGTATAATTTTAATGTTAAGCGATGTAAAAGCTAAACACCAGTATCTAGATTTTTCCTTTTCGCAACACTATGATAGTCAGACCAAGAGTGAGCTAAGATGCCATTTAAAAAGAAATTGGGTTGAGCTAGAGAAATGGGAACTGTGGACAAGATATATTTCGTTTCGATCAAGAGTTCTGTGATTACTATACGAACAAGACTTTTAAATGAGAGACAAAATTAGAACAGCAAACTTTGTAGATGGCATCTGCTTGCAAGAGGAGTCTTGAAAAACAACAGAATGGGAGGTCAAAAATTTGTTTATTATAAGCCACAGTATTTTTTAAATTTAATTGCGATTTATTTATGTAATTTAAAAAAAATATTTCAATAATTTAAATTATTTTCTATGCCTTCAGAATTTTCTAAACCTAAGCATAGATTTCCAAACCTAATATGACCTAATATTGTATAACATTTTTGGGCAATTGCCAAATAAAGTAAATATTCTATATGGATATGTTTATGCATACATACATACATATGCATAAACATGTACATGTGTGTATGTACATACATACGTTAAATAAGAAATATAAAAAATAGAAACTTTATTTAAAAAAAAAATAATTTTTAAGATAGTTTCTGTTAACTTGTATGCAAGTGTTGTCTGAAATTGTAAAGGATTCTAATGTAAATTCCTGAATACAGTTTTGCATAAATTATTTAAATTTTTTGTGTATTTGCATTAGAAAAAAATATGGAAAATATTGTTAAATTAACAAATAAACACAAATTGTTTCTATTTTTTTATTTTTTTTTAATTTTTAAATGTTGTGTTCATTTAATTAAAAATAATTTTTAATAAAATTTTACTACAACCTGTAATATTTTGTTTAATTTTCTAAGGAAATCAACACATCTATGTATTGGACACAAGCACATACCACACACACTGTAATATTTACAAACACATTCATACTTAAACCCTTAAGGTATGCCACAATTGAGAAAAAAAATTGGTTTGTTGTACTGTGTTTTAAGCATTACAAGTTCTATTGTTAGTAGTGGTAGTTGTAGAGATATTTTTATTTCTTTAGCTATTTTCATAGTAGATATGTATTCTGTTTTTCCTATTTTCCTCTTTTTCTCTTTTTTTATATTTTTATTATTATTATTGTAGAAAACTTACAATTTTATGCAAATTATATAAAAAATATATTTTCAAATTATATTTTTCACAATATTCTTAAATTGTGTTTTCTAATATGTATGCATGCTTTCATATACCATACCATACATAAAGATGTACACCAAAAACAATGAGAGCAAATTTTTATATTGAAGGAACTTATTTTGAATATACCCTACACTATAGACAATGACGATGAAGAGGACTTATCTCTCTATTCTAAACAAAGTACAGAGGTTAGCATACTTGGGCATCACATGTTATTTGAAATCCACTTGGCAGACTGGCCTCAGTTTATCTCTAGACCGCTAGAACTGCACCAAGGCTTAAGTACCGAGATGTATTTAGATCATTTACGCCATGGTCACGCTTCAATTCTGTGTGAAGTAGAAGCGAATCACCCGGGTTTTAGATGTGACTACATGACGCCAGAGACTGTTTTCAGATGAACATACAAAACTCACACTACCATACATAAAGAATGGGTTGCTGAAGCTGTCATCGGTGCTGGTAATGTAATAATCTTCACCGATTGCTCAAAAATGGCATGTGGAACTTAATCTGAATCATAGAGGGAAACGAAAAGGCTGACAAGCTGACACGTTAGGGACTATTTTCCATTTCCTTCTGGGATGCATTGGTAACTCATAGGCTTCAAGTATATTTTCCAATGATTCATTCTCATCATCATATGGTTTGTATTGAATTCAAGGAGATTCTTGTTTTAAACCACAAAATCCTTTCTGCAAAAGTTTAGATTAATTTGAGCACATTTGGTTTCAGAATAGTCTCTGCATCTCTCTATTTCATGCATCAACTATGTAGGTAAGTAGGTAGGTAGGTAGGCTGTCTCCACAAAGAAGTTAGATAGACACAATATGCTAGAAAGGGCCCATTGTGATACTACAGCTTTTCGATAACTCGTAGTCTCAGAACCATTAAGAACCATTTTTCTAAAGCGATTTACACTACAAATAACTGTGCGTGAAAATTACTTCAGATCATCTTCACAATAGACATCAAAGTGCCTATATCTTGTACGCTGTGTAAATCATTCTCCTCTTCTTCTTCATTTCGAAACGTTCTGCAGAAATCGTTTGCTTGTTGTCCAAGCACAATGCACCTCTCTCAAAGATCTATCCTTTGAAATCGAATTTAAACTGTATGTCCTGCCACTCATGTACACAATTAGCACACACAACTTAAGTGATGTGAGAAGTTGGGTTGTAATCCTAAATGAAGGGTGATAATGACCAACTATGTACATATGTATGAGAAGCTAGGTTGTAGTCCTGACTAAAGGGTTGTATTGACTAATTAAATAAACAAATAAATGATTTGTGTTTCGAAAGAGACCAACGCACCAAATATGAATGGTGTATTCGGGCTTAGGATTTGGAAAACTGAAGTTTGCTTTTAAGTTCTATCCTATAAAAAATATATTGAAGTCTAGGGTGGCATATGGTCGAATTTGATCATTGCTTACCATTTTTTTTTATATTTGTTGCATATTTTTTAGTTTGCAAGACTTGAAAAATATTTAAACTCTTTAGAGAATTTGAACATTCTGTGAACTTTTTAATACAAATGAACTTTGGTTCTTTCTATTCATGTAGTCACATGCTATTGTTGTATTGGATTAAGAATTATTTTTTTGAATTTTTTTTAACACTACATGATGCACTTTTAATACTCTAAAATAAAATTGGAATTTTCTTTTTTGTTATTGTTGTTTATTTAGTATGAATATTCACCTTGTCACTGTGGTGGTGGTATAGTGGCCAGTGTGTAGGTAGGAATACAATTTGTGGCATTTGTTTTAAACTCTGCAAATTATATTCTGTGGTTATTCCAAAAACATATTCTCTATAGTTCCTCTTCTCTTGCATTCTATTATACCTTCTCAGATTGTTTTTTCATTTTTTTAAGAACAAATAGTGTTGATTAGAAGCAAAACAAAAAAAAAAAAATTGTATTTTTGCAAAATAATTTTTTTTTTTGGAAATTTATTTTAATTTCTACTCCACTTTCATTTGCAATTCTCTTAAGGTATAGAGAGAGAAAGTGAGAGAGAAGAAAATAATAATAATAAATAAAAAATTAATGCAAAATAATTTTATAAAAAAACTAAAAACCAAATGAAATTGTTATCTCTGGGGTGGCTTAGAAATTATATTTTTGCTTGTACTCATATGCTTGTATGGAAAATACTTGTACAAGTACATGGTAACTTCTAGAGCTTTTCTTGAATTACAGCATGTTTTATGTGGAAATGTTTTTCTATTTTAATAAATTTATTTAAAACATTTTCCTTTTTAAATATTGCAATAAATAATAAACAATTATGATGTTTTATTTAAGAATTTCAATTTAATTGAATAGATTTTAATCAACAATACAAAACTTAGCTTTTGTTTAATGATAAAAACATAAACTGAAATCAATCATAAGGACAGAGAGGGAGGTTGTGGCTTATACAGTGAGCGTCAAAAGTAACTGTATCCTAAGGATAAAATTCTAACAATCACCAAACTCAACTTTTTCCACTTAAGGAGAGTGCCCAAAAAAATCTGACAAATATTTCGAAATTTTTGGTAATTTTTTTCTGTTCCTATTTTACAAACTGACAATGAAACAATTTTGGAATAAAAATAACGGTAATTTTTTTATGTATTTTTTTAATGTACATTTGCTTTTGACGCTCACTGTATATGGTACCGGTAACCAATGGAATTTTGCCCGCCCTTTTACAAATAAAAAAAAAACCACACTCACGACATCCTTCAAACGAATTGGTCTCATGTCTTTCATGTTAAAAACACTTGAAAAATTCCTTCACAACCATATAATAAAAAGAACATTATAAAGGATACGGAAGTTACCGTAGTCTAGTAGGCAGTGTGTTGGTTTATTGGATGTGAGACGACGGTTCAAACCCCAGACCAGATATTCAACATTTCTTCAGCGGTTTCCTCTTAGTAGATTTCTGGTAATAATTCTGAGTGTAAATTAAATTGCTATGAAAAGTTTTACAAAAATATGTCGTTCGGAGTCGACTTTAAGCTGTAGGTCCCGCCACTCATGGATAAATTTAAAACACACAACATAAAGGTGCGAGAAGCTAGTTCCTAATCCTGACCAATTAAGGTAAATAGGCAACATGCTAGAACATAGAACACGATAGAAGGCACATTTGACACCACTCCTCACGACGTCACAAATAGGACGTTAAATAAAAACGCCTTTGTTATCGAGATGAATGACAGAGGTCCTAAACACGCGATCATTTAGGTCATCATAATTAGAGGAAGTCATCAAGTTGGAGTCCTTTACCACTAAAGTAAAGTTTGATTGTGAATGAACGCGTAACAAAACTATCGAAGGCGGGTGTTGACTGATCGTGATATGCATATGATAAGCATCTTGACGATTAAAGGAGAATTTGAAGATAATGTAAGGCATTGGGTTATATCAGTGGGCCTGAGGATAAGTCCGGCCAAGACTGCAATCCCAGTTCAGACATCTCGCACAAAACGAATTGTAAAAAAAATATTTCTTCGGCGATGACTTCCTCTCAGCTGGTTTCTGCTATAAACTCTGAGAATAAATGAAAAACTGCCATAAATAAGTTTATTAGAAATCTGTCGTTTGGAGTCGGAGTATAAAGTAAAGACCAAAGATACTCTAAAGAATATTTGACTCTTGAGTGGAATAATGTCAGAGAGAATGGAAGTAAAATATTTGCGAAACACAGTGTACAGTAAATTGACATAGAGAGCTCATATATGCAAAGGGTGGGCCATTGAAAAGTTTAAATTTAAAAATGCTAAAACGGTTTGAAGAATTAATTTTTATTGTTGTGAAGTACAATTGTTCCGGTTTGAATTGGAATATTATTTCATTCATATGGCTGCGGGCGCGGCTGACCGACTTCAAACTGTAGGTGCCGCCACTCATTTATAAAATTAGCACACACAACATAAGTGGTGTGAGAAGCTAGGCTGTAATCCTTACCGAAGGGTTGTAATGACCAATTATGTCTGTTATGTCTGTCGTGAAGAGCACAGTAGATAGTGGTCGAATGGTAATGTATTACTAAGTATTCCTATGTGGAATACTCATCCAGCACAAGTCTCTCCTTTCACTTACAATGTGGAAATAATCATATCCAACTTCCGTTAACACTAAGCACTGTTCCCATCCTTTCCCACAATATGGTTGTCTTAGTTTTAATCCAATGCACTGCATGAGTATGGACCATCTTTTAATCAAAAATCATTTCGTATTTTCAACAACAAAGTATACAAATTCGACCTTTAGCTGCTAAGGATATAAAGGAATAGGACGACACATGTGCAAATATATGTATGTTGACATCATATACATAGTTTCATTATGTCTTTAATAAGAGAAATATTTTTTCATTTGATTTTTGTTTCCTTGAAACACTTTTGCTTTTCCTATAATTTTTTTTTTTGCAGAACTTTCGAGTGCCATTGTAATGATCTTAAAGTCTTACTGTGTGATAATTCAACATACTAAACTAAACATAATAAATTCCTGACAGTCAATTACGTTTTAGTGAATGTAACTAAGCGAATAAAAAAATTGCTTTCTTCTGTACTCGTGGTATAAATATACCTTTTGGGAATGAAAGACTTCAATTCCTTTTTTTTGGATTACAAAAAAGGAAAAAAAGAATTGAAATTGAAGGGAATATAGAAAAATGTTCGTTAGAAATCTTATAAGCAAAAGTAACATGAAAAGAAATTTTTTATATATAGCGTGTGCCATTTAAAAGTTTAAATTTAAAAACGCAATAGTCTAGTAGGTAGTGTGTCGGCTTATTAGACGTAAAGCCCGGGTTCGTATCCCAGGTCAGGCATCAAAACGAAATATGAAAAAAAAACATTTCTTCGGCGATTTCCTCTCAGTAGATTTCTGGCAAAAACTCTCAGAGTAAATAAACCTGCCATCAAAAAGTTTCTCAAAAATCTGTCTTTCGGAGTCGACGTTAAACTGTAGGTCCCGCCATTCGCGTATAAAATTAACGCACACAACATAAGTGGTGTGAGAAGCTAGGCCGTAATCCTGACTGAAGGGTTGTAATGGCCAATTATGTATGTTTGTATGTATAAAACAAAAACGGTTTGAAATTTTGCCAAATTTATTCTTTTGTTGTAAAGTACAATTGTTCCGATTATAAATGGAATATTATTTCATTCATATGGCCTAACACTTTTCTTTAACGACGCCCCACAGAAAATAATCGAAGGGTGTCAAATCGCAGCTTCTTGGCGGCCAATTGATATCTTCATTTCGGCTAATTAAACGTTTATCAAACGTTTGACGCAATAGCTCGCTTGTGGCATGAGATGTGTTGCAAGTTGCACCATCCAGTTGAAACCAAAGATCGTTCACATCAATACCATGAAGAGCGGGTAAAAAATATCGGTTATCATGGTGCGTTAAGTGTCTCCATTCACCGTAGTGGTTGCGCCGTCCTCATTTTCAAAAAAATATGAGTCAATGATGCCGCTCAACAAGCTGTACCAAACAGTCACACTTAATGGGTGCACTAGCTTCCGTAAGACCACATGTGGGTTTTCTGAGCCCCAAATACGGCAATTTTGCTTATTAACGCACTCACCAAGATGACAATGATTTTTATACGAAAAGATGATTTTATTTGGCAAAACGAAATCATCGTGCCGTTTTTCGTTGACCCATCTAGCGAAGCGAAAATGAAGCGGATGGTCATGCGGCTTCAACTCTTGAACCAATTAAACTTTGTAAAGCGTCATACCGATATCTTTTCACAAAATTCGACGTAAACTGGTGCATGAAATGTACAATTCTTGAGAACTATGACGAGTTGATGGATTCACGCACACTCTCAGCCACAGCTTCGTTATTTTTGGGTGTACGCACTGTATGAGCACGCTCACGTCTTGGCACATCAACAATGAAACCAGTTTCACGAACTTTAGCAATAAACTTGTGTATACTGTGCACTGTTGGTCCTTCTCCGCGGCCAAATTTTGTACGATATTTTCGTGCAATTTCCAACGAAATTTCTTTGTTTTGGAAATAAATTTCCAAATACATCCCAACGTTACTTAAGCGTAAATCGATTCATTGCGTTCAGTGGAGCTAATGTATTGAATTTTATGACAGATTAGAATGACATAGTAAGTATTGCAGGATTCGAAATTAAACGATGGTTCAAATTTAAACCGCTAGAAGGCCCACCTGATAGAAAGCAAAGAACTAAATTCAAAATGAAAAGAAAACGAAAAGAAAAAAAATCAAAGAAAAAAGTTCTTTCGTTATTGAAGTTTGAAAAACAGAAAAAAACCCCGAATGCCATTAGCATTTGTAACAAACGCTTACCGGGATTAGCATTGAATTTCACATACACTACACAGTGCTACATAGTGACTGATGGTGAAATCTTTGTGGTACTGCATGTGTATGTCCGTGTGTGTGTGTATGAGTCTGTGGATGATTTAAGTATTATGGAGTGCATTTGTGTATGAGTTTGACTAAGTATTGGTTTTATTGTGAAAAGTTAATGCAACTGACATTCATGTTGTCTATCTTTAGGATGTTTATGTAAGCTTGTTGCCACTCTCTCCTTCTCTCACTCTCTCATTCTGTCTCTCTGTAAGATTCTATTGAGCAAGATTCCGAGGTCTCATTTAGCACAAATACAAACACAAGCATATCACAACATACATATGCAGTTACACCACTGTCACTACATGGCAGTTTTGCAAACACACGGACATACATACATACATTTGAAATAACTTTTGTACGCTTATGTTTGTATGTGAGATAATCTGTGCAAAGAGTCTTCTTTGTATGCCTTTGCCATACTGCAGTATTTCAATAGAATTTGATTCTGATTTCTTGTAAAACAGGTTTTCATTCTTTTTTCTACGTTCATATTTATTTTTTTCTTCTTTTTTTTATTTCCATTTTATTCTGTTTAAAATCGATTGCGGCAGCGATAAGCCACAGTCAATGTGTATTATTGATAGATTTTCTTTTCACATGTTCCCCATAATAGAAGCCAGGATAGATGGAATAAAACATTTGTATTGTAAAGCACATACACATCTATCTATGGTACATACATTGCCTTGCATGGTGTGAAAATGTTTGTTCACAAAGGGAAGAGAGCATGGAAAATGAAAAAATCCTGCCTGCTACCATCGTTTTCTAAATACCGTATGTCAGGCCCTTACAGCATATCTTCAATGCAATGTAAGTGACATATGTTGGATTTTGCCTGCTTTCGTATAGATATTTCTTGTATTCTGTTGCTGCTCATTGTAACGTTCACTTTCCCCCCTTACTAACTTGGCTTTTAAAATAAATACTCTTGTATAACCAGCAGAAGTAGTCGTCGTAGTCGTTCTTATTAAGTACACATCCGCTGGAATGTATCTTTGGTTGTTGCATGTTTTTTTGTCCCTTTATATACATACATACAGTCACAGACATACATACGTACATTCACACATACACATACAGTGTATATATCTTTTCAACATCTGATTGCAGTAAAGTTTTAATGTAATTTGTGTTACTCTGTTGCAACAGTTGCTTCCTCTTTCTACTTCTCCTTCTATGCTTCGTATATCAAATTCAATGACTTCTAATGTGATCTTTAAATATTGATAAAATGTTGTAGAAATGCAATAAAAAGAAACACAAAAAAAAACGAAAACAGATTAAAAATAAAAATCAAATAAAACTGCAGTCGTAAAACATTAAGAAAAATTCTTAACCTCTGGTCATGCCTCTATAAGAAGAACAATACGAAAAAGTTTAATTTAAAAAAGTTTCTAGAGTGTGAATGAGAAATAAAAAACAACAGCAAAGTGTAGAATAAATATTTAGAAAGTCATTTGAAGGCAATAATTTCTATTTTTAGATTTTAGTTTTCTTTTTATTGGGGCAGATACATCTCAAAATAAATTCGTGTGAATTATATGTTTCTCAAACTTAAATTTGATCTATTCCTCTGCATTAAAGCAATTGGAGTTTAAATATCAAGGTTTTTTGTCTTTACTAGGCACGGTGCTGGCATATACCAGAGTATGTGTGATATTCATATTACAGCTGTTGTCAAAAATGTCTGGATGAGGTATAATATAGCCTGATCCAACAGCTTCTTTATGTCTTCACACTTGGCTACTAGCTCTCTCCCAGATTGACAGATAACTGCACTATTTTACAGCCCCAGGTTTATTATATAAAAAGGGCTGCAAGCTGTATTCGACAGTTAAATATCGAAGCTTTGATTATTGTCTGTTTATGTTACAGTCTAGTAATCTAGTAGGTAGTGTGTTGGCTTATTAGTCGTAAGGCCTGAGTTCAAATACCAGGCCAGGCATCAAAACGAAAATATGAAAAAAATATTTCTTCGGTGACTTCCTCTCAGCAGATTTCTGGCTAAAGCTCTGAGAGTAAAATAAAATTGCCATCAAAAATCTGTCGTTCGGAGTCTACTTAAAACTGTAGGTTCCCCACTCATGTATAAAATTAACGCACACAACATAAGTGGTGTGAGAAGCTAGGTCGTAATCCTGACTGAAGGGCTGTAATGACCAATTATGTATGTATGGTATATCACATATATAAATCGTTTGTCACTACCAAGCTTTCTACTCTAGTTTCAGTCACGGCGTCTAACTTCAAGGGACTGATACGGGAAATGAATGCGTAACAAAAGCACACAAAGAGTTGCATTGTTGGTTGCATTGATTAAAGTTGCATTGTACTCTAATAGTTAGTGTGTTTGCTTATTAGACGTCAGCCATGGTTCAAAACCTCAGGTCAGATATCTCGAACAAAACGAAGTATGAACAAATATTTCTTCGGTGTTTTCCTCTCAACAGTTTTCTGGTAAAAACTGTGTGAGTAAATAAAATTGCCATGAAAAATTTCTAAAAAATCTGTTTTTGATTTTAACTGTAGGTCCCGCCACTCATGTATATAATTAACACACACAACATTGGTGGTGCCAGAAGCTAGGTCGTAATCTTGACTTAAAGTTTGTAAGTTTTTTAGCTATGCGAGTTAAAGGCTGGAAGTCTTCAAAAGGCATTGATTGCCCGGGCTACCCAATGTGCTCGATTCGCCGCAAGACTTACTCTCGGCTTACTAAGCGCCTGCGTGCTAAACCCAACGAGGTTCGTTACACTTCCATTATGTACGCTCTGGTTCATAAATCAAACTAAATTTGACTGATGGCACTTGAGGTCTGTTGTGTTTTGTTTGTGATGTCTGCTCATGTATTTGCTACCTAAAAAAAAAAAACCCACAAGAAAAAGTCTAAACGAGTCACCTCTACATGAGGTGATTATGCCTTCAAATCGTTGCTGTAGGATATTCGATGTGGCCTAAGTATTACAATCATCCGTAATCTGTATCTTCTGTCAAATGTTTACAATGGCTTCACTGGAGGAAGCACATCGGAAATGTCAAATTTGTCATAACTCTGGCGGATAAATCAGGCTGAACTTAACCGATTGCATGGTTATGTTGGCTTTGTGCACTACTGATGTTTGTGGCTTATCCACATACTTAAGAAAACCCCACAAGAAAAAGTGTAATGATATCAAACCGCATGATCTTGGAGGGTAGTTCACTTCAACTCTATGTGTGATGAACTTGATCTCAAATCGCTCGTGCGGATTATGTAATGTGCTATGAACTATGTGGCACGTAGTGTCGTCGTCTTAAAACAATATTTCGTAGGTGTTTAGATTATCCAACTAAAACTAAAATAAGTTTGTAATCATTAACCCATTGTGCTCGCCGTTGATAAAGATGGCTTGGCTAACAGCCAACTCAAAATCCATACTAAACAGTGACTTTTTCGGTATGAATTGAACGCACTTGGATCTTATGTGGATTAATATCGTCTCAAATTCAACAATTTTGTTTGTTCACGTACCCATTCATACAGAAATCGACCCCATTACAGAAGATGTTTTTCGATGAAATTTAGGGTCTATGGATATATGGTCTAAAGACCATTCATCGCACACATGTTACTGTCTATGGCCCTCCATGGTGATTTGGTAAGAGACAGATTGAATAAATGATAACTGGGTTTACAGTTGTGGCTTCAATGAGAAGTCCCTGTTGGAAGACCCAATGTTTCGTTTTGTTTGCCAATTACATTAGATTTTATTAAAAAAAAAATCGATATTTTTTTCTTTTAGTCTCTCTGCATAACATTAATTAATTTAAGAAAATCGAAAAATCTGACAAAACTTTTATTTTTCAAACGAAATCAAAACCAACGCAGCATAAAACGCCACACACGTTTTCGCTCCACATTCATTATGATAATACAGTTGTTGTTATATGTGTACGTATGAATAACATGAAATGGGAATTGTTTATTACACATACGCTGTGTATGGCAGCAGTAGCCCAAGCATACATACGTTAAAACACCCTCAAAAAAACCTGCATAAATGATTCGTAGAAAATCATTTGTTCTAATTTCATTTTTATAATATGCCTGTTGGGAATATAAAAAAAAATTGTACAGATTTTTGTTGTTGTTTTGGTTTGTTTTGTTTATTTTTTTTAAATTTATTTTTTGCATTGAATTATAAAAAAATATTCATCCTTAAAAAACAATTTTTTTTTTTCGTTTAACTGCACAATACTCGTATAGAACAAGCATTTATTTAAACATTTTCATTTTTTTTATTTTGTTCATGAAGTTTAAGGTTTTTAGTTTAGTTTATTGAATAGAAAAAAAAAGAAAAATAACAAACAAAAGTATTAAAAAAATGAATGAAAAAAAAATATTGAAAAACCATTTTTATCCGAACAGAAAAATTAAATTTTTATGATGGCGTTCGTTTTTTTGAAAAACTTTTTCTTTTTTTTCGTTATTTTTTGTTCTTTTTACGGTTGAACATTCCACACATCTGTTGCCTGCTGCCAGCTGCATAATATCAACAGAATATTAAATACCTATGCGTTTAGATACCAATATATATACTCACTCATATGATGGCGTTTTCATGCCTACGCCTATGTAGCCAAATGTAATTCAATTTATTTGAGAGATTTACATAGAGTTGTATGAGGTTTTGTATTATGTTTGTATAGCGCCCCACATTTTTTTTTGGTTATACACAAAAATTTAGAAGCCTTGGTATTGGTATTTGAAAAAAGAAAATGTTTTTTCCTACACATAAAATAAATTTCAAATATTCCGTGTTTTTTTCCTTTTTACTGAAAACGTTGTAAGAAAATTTGTTCAACAAACACAATGAAATGTAATCATTTTTCGAATTCAACTTTCCATTAATTGGGCTTGTGAATATTTGAAGTTATGTTAAGTATGGTTAAGTTATATAGCTACGACCAGAGAGAGTTATTTTGGACACATGGATTCCAAGCTATATTCCAAAAATGGCCCTCACCACTCAAAGCGGTTGCATGTCTGATTAAAATCTGTGATATTTCCAAACCTTAAGGATCTGTTAACGTCATTTATTAAACACCCTGTTATCAACACCCAAATTGCCGTAATCTATCAGGTAGTAGTAAGTTGGCATATTATTTATAGTTCACTTGTGTACCTACGACCAGAGAGAGAGAGAGAGCTATTTTGGACACACGGATTCAAAGCTATGTTATAAAAATGACCCTCGCATTCAAAACAATTGCACGTCTAATAAAATTCTGTGATTTTAACACGAAAAAATTAACACGAACAACTTCGTTGGTATAAAAAACTACCTAGTAATTCTGATAAGTAAATAAGTAAGAAGAAGCCGTCGTCTAGTGGATAGTGCGTTGGCTTAATAGACATGAGGCCACGGTTTAAACCACAAGGCAGACATCTGCCCACCAAAACGAAATATAAAAAATAAATATTTCTAAGGCGACTCCCTCTCAAGAGATTTCTGGCAAAAACTCTGGGAGTGAATAAAATTGCCAGGAAAAGTTTCTCAACATCAAAATCGATGTTCAAGTTTTGATGCCACTACTCATGGATAAAATTAATACACACGACATGGGTGGTGGGAAAAATTAGGTGGTAATCTAGAATAAAATGTTGTAGTAGTTGATTAATTTACTCCAGTCTTTATAAGCCTAACATTGGCAGCAGACTGGCCTCCACCTTTTTCTGATGTCCATAGCCTTTCAGCAGGCAAGAATAAGAATTGATTTTATGATGACGGTTTGTAAAGTAGCCCTGATAGTTCTACCGTGGATTCGTATTGAATTCTGAGCGGACTTAATAACTTACGTACATACATATATTCACACATAATTGGTCTTTACAATCCTTCAGTCAGGGTTACGACCTAGCTTCTCACACCACTAATGTTGTGTGTTAATTTTACAGATAATTGCCAAGACCTACAGTTTAAAGTCGACTCCGAACGACGAATTTTTGAGAAGCTTTTCATGGCAATTTTAATTTTATTTACTTTCACAGAGTTTTTCCCAGAAACCTGCTGAGAGGAAGTAGCCGAAGAAATATATTTTAATATTTCGTTTTATTCGAGACTGAACTGGGACATACTGCTTACTAGATTACGGCGACTAATCCTTAGATTTCGAAATCCTTGCTATCAAAACGATTGTACACTGGCTAAAATGGACTGTAGTTTCTACAAAATTTGATAAATATCTAGACAGATAGTTGATGTCAAATTGATGTTTCCAAATCCTCGTTCTTGTAGAAAGTCTTGACTTCAATTTTTTTGTTTTTTTCATAATACCAATACTCAGGGGATGGCCCCTCCTCATGCAGTGCATTGTATTGGAGGATATATAGATGCGCTATGATATTCAGATGATTGCCTGCCACTGTCGTTCTCAAAGTAATATGGAGCGATGATACCGCCAGTCCAAAATCGTTACCAAATAGTAACTTTTTAGAATACATTGGATGCTCTTGGATGTCATATGGATTGGTATCGTCAAAAATTAGGTCAGTAAAGGGCCTCATCGCTTTCCATGGAATGTAAGGTCAGTTGCCAACTGCTTTAGATGAACAAGATCATTGTTCATTTCATTCATTCATGTTTATTGTGGTAGCATGACCACTCAATTGTTTTTTACAGTGATGGTGACATGATTTTCTTATTTGATGTTGGGATTTGATGTTGGGATAGAACAATCGTTTTCAATGTAATGTAGTTTGACTTGACTCGGTGATTTTTTGGGGCCACAATCTAGCCCTGAATATTACAACTGCCATTTGTAAAATGTCGGTCGATGTACTACAAGAAGGATGTTTCCAAACCCATTTAGTACACCTTTATTGAAGAAAATTCAATACAATTTGGAATCCAATTTTTTTCTAATTTATTATTGCATATGTAATCATACAAAGTGGTTTTAAGTATCCTCTATTAACGCTGACTAAAGTTGATTAAAATAATCACCAATTAGTAACAATTTTTAAAACAGACTCATGTGACTGAATACTGACAAGCGAAGGTCACGCTGCCACTTGCAACATCATATCATTCAACATGCACACTTAAGTGAAGATGTCTGTCTGTGTATTATATTTATGCCACGTTATGCTTTCACTATAACGTTTATGCTCTTCAAATTAATTGCTATATGGGGGCACTGATTTAGATTGATTACAAGCTCTTCTGCCACTAGTTCGTTAATTTATTTTTCTCCCTTTAGGACTCTCGTATAACTCGTTTGTTTTTAAAAGTATTATGGTTTCATACATACATATATAGCGTGTACATATATACATTCCATGTAATGTATGGATGTGTTCACTTCCGTAGCCGGTTTTTTTCTATGCTTTGCACCACATTCCATTAAAGTCAACATGTTATAATGGCATCAGCGGTTTTGCTTTTTTCATTTCATTTTTATTTTTCATTCACGTATTTCATTGCCCACAGGGAGTTGGTAGATTAATTTTTTTATTCACTCTCTTCTTTCCTTCTTCTTTTTTTTTTTTTTGTTTTAGAGAATATTTTTTCATATTTTTCTATTTACAAACTCATATACAAACTTACCTGTTTATAAATGGATACCGAAAAAAGGATAAAAAAAATATCCTGGAATATGAAAACATTTTGATACACGTTTGTATGCAAATATGTTTAACTAAGTAATATTTGCTTTAATATACATAAATACGTTCGTGTGTAGTTGTGCTGAACACATATTCATATTTTAGATTTGTTTTGTTCAGTTTCGTTATTTCTATTTCTATTCTTTCTTTTTTATTTTGTGTTGTTTATACACGAATTGAGTAGAATTTGTAACACAATATATGGTAGTTGGTGAATAAATATTAGGTATTGGGTATAAGCAAAAGTCTCTAACGCCTGTAGATACGTGTTCGGTGAGTGGACTATAAAGGAGTTGGAAACGTACCCCACATTTTATCGATGAGACAATGGGGGCCATTTCGGGTTTAATGGTTCAATAGCGTTCAATGCATTCTAAAAAGTCACTGTTTGTTATGGCTGTTGGCATCATCGCACCATATTTCTTTGAGAACGACATTGGCAGGCCATCATCTCACTATCATAGCATCTATATCCCTTGCAACACAATGTACTGCATGAGTAGGGGCCATCTCATGAGTGTTAGTCTTATAAAAGACCAAAAAAATTAAGGTCAGCTCTTTCCACAAGAACGAGAATTTGGAAACATCAACTTGACATCAACTATCTGTCTAGATATTTTGTAGAAACTAGGGCCCATTTTAGCCAGTCTACAGTCGTTTTGGTAGCAAGTATTTCGACCGTACTGGACCGTAGTCCAGTAGGTAATGTGATGGCTTATTAAACGCAAGGCTACGCTTCAAACTTCTTGACAGACATCTCCAACAAATCCAAATATGAAAAGTGTTTCCTCGGCGTTTCCTGGCAAAAACTTTGGGAGTAAATAAAATTCCATTATTGGCGTGAGAAGCTAGGTTGCAATCCTGACTGAAGGGCTATAATGACCATTTATGTATGTATGCATACAACGCTTTTTTCCAAAATCTTTCTTTGAATATAGTTTCCTACATACATAATTGGTCATTACAACCCTTCAGTCAGGATTTCGACCTAGCTTCTCACACCACTTATGTTGTGTGCGTTAATTTTATACATGAGTGGCGGGACCTACAGTTTAAAGTCGACTCCGAACGACAGATTTTTTTTGAGAAGCTCTTCATGGCAATTTTATTTACTCTCAGAGCTTTTGCCAGAAATCTGCTGAGAGGCAGTCGCCGAAGAAATATTTTTTTTTCATATTTCGCTTTGATGCCTGACCTGGGATACGAACCTGGGCTTTTCGTCTAATAAGCCAACACACTACCTACTAGACTACGGCAACTACAACTTCCGTTTTTAATATGAAAGACTTGAGACTAACTAATCTAATGGAAATCGGGCATGTATTATCGTTGTTCCCAATATTCGGTTGCTAGGCTAGAACGAGACACATTTTCCAGAATGGCAAATGTCCCTTTAAAATAGGGCATCATTTCCGTAGTTTATTTATATTTTAGCCGCAGTCTGTCTCTTTATATTGTCATAATTAGCTGGCATTCTACCCAGCTACCTGTTGTTATTTTCTCCATTTCCGTAAGAGTGTGCAGGAGAAACCAATCAGTCGATTTTGTATTACTTTTAAGAACCCGGCATTCTCTAGAAACTGAAGATAAACAACCAACGAAGTGTATTCACTGAAAGGTCTCGAGACCTTTAGCATAAATTTTGTTAGCGTATACTTTCACTTGGAATAAACCTTACGATTTTCCCGATTGAATCTGAATACTTCGCTCGGGGACAGAACTTCTGTCCCCTTGTTTGCCTTTGATCTATCCGTATACCATTCCCATTTTAAAAGTTTGTCCGTCCACTTTTATTCCCAAAATTAACACGTGCTGTCTAGCGATCGATTTGTCAGGACACAATTCACTCTAATAAAACTCACGTTAGACATCTCTCACATTATCCTAAGTGTAGATTCTATGCCTCTGATCCTCACTACCATATGCAACAGTCTTAAATCCACAGATTATCGTTGACATGATTATACCAAAGCATGTATCAATAAGTTTATCGATAGTTCTGAAAACAGCGATATATGTCATCCACGACCATCTCATATACACTTTATATTATTTAAATTTATAGGTAGAAAGCGTTTAATGAGAGATCCTATGTAATGGAGAGTTTTGTTGTGAATTTTCACAAGAAATCTACCACCGAGCAAGAGGCCAAAATAATAGGTTAGGCGAACTCAGCTTGTAATCAAGAAATTCGTGAGCAATTATAATTTATTTCCTCGTTTTATTTTTGTATCCTAGAGTTCACTAACTTCTCATACAAACCATGCATTCGATGTATAAATTTTATAAAACTTTCTATCACTTAAGCATTATGACTATCACTTGCTTTAAGTATGTGCATAGTTTTGTATATGATGTATAAAGTGTCTCTAACAAATAAAATGTTTATCTAACGATTATTATTTTTTTTGTTTTTATCATATTGTATGATCAACTAATGGTATGTACATATACAGTGAGCGTCAAAAAAAGTGTACATTAAAAATAAATATACATTAATAAATTACCGTTATATTTATTTTAAAATTGTTTCACTGCCGGTTTATAAAATTAAAACAAAAAAAATTAAAAATAATTTCGAAACAATGTCAAATTTTTTCGGGCACTCTCCTTTAGTGGTAAAAGGTGAGTTTGGTAATTGTTAGAATTTTATCCATGTGTACAGTTTCTTTTGACACTCACTATATATTGTAACTCCATAGTGGTTGGTTTTAACGTTAGACATTCACTGTGACAGTAAGTGTACGTCTGTCTGTCTCTCTGACTGCCAATCTGTTGTTAGAGTTTATTTGTATTTCCGACTGTTACCCAGTGCCTGCATTCATATCTCTCTAGAGAGAGAGGGAGAGAGAGCGAGTGTGCATGTGTATTAAAGTTTTTATAACATTTTTATATCCGCCACAATGGCAAGGCAAATATGAATTGGAATGTCTGTCTGCCTGTTTTTATTTGCATTTGAAGCAATTTGTTTACCACTGCGCCAAAAATCAACCCGCATTATAAATATTTTTTAGAATTTTTTTTGTTTGTGTTGTTGTTTTTCCATATTCAGTTTTAATTCAACATTTTAATTTCTATTCGTTTTTCTTTTTATTTCCAATTGAAGTTGTTTAGTTCATTTGTTGGAGTATAGAATTTGAAATTGTTGTGACGCTAATAGTGACGATGATTCTGTTCGAATTGCTTTTTTCTCTTTACTTCACTTGTAATGTTGACAATAAATTATCATAATCATAATCAGGATTATCATAATTATGACGAGAGTATGATAATAATGATACGTGGGTGTGTGGTTTCAACCAGAAGGGAGTTTTCCTTTGTCTCTTCTGTTTCGTTTTTGTTTTTGACCTCCCCCAACTTTTTTTTAATGCAATATTCATGATAAACAGTGTCATTCATTTGTTTTACAACAACTTTTCACGCGATATAATATGTCTGTACAAATGTATATGTATGTATACATATGTATTAATATAACTGTATATGTATGTGTTTACAATTTTGTAAACCTATTGTGTTTGTATTAAAAACTATACACGCCGAGCTAAGTGGCATAATAGAAAATATTTTGTATAGCATATCGTAATAGTATCTAGGCATGGTTGTAATGATTTATTATCCGTAATGTGTTTAAGTAGTTTATTCAATTTGAAAATTATAGAAAAATTTTAAATAAACCTAGTGGAATACATATAAAACATGAAAAGCATTTAAACATAAGGTGTCTGAATCTAATTGGAAAGTTTTTGAAATAATTAGAGGGTTTTGTTAGTTTAAAGTTTTCCTATGCAGAAGTTCTTTCAATAATTATTTTGTATTTCTAATGAATTTACTTTCCTAGGCATATTATAACATTTTAAAACAAAAATGAAAAAACATTTTTGGTGTGAATTGGGGCACCAAAACCCAATAACCTCTCAATAAAGTAGAAGTGCTTGTGTATTTTGTAAGGACAGATTTGGAAAAAAATATTCCTCTTTATTTACCTAAGGTTGAGATAAATTTTAACTAACTGGGCTGTTGTATAAGCAGATGAGACTAATTTGATAATGACTCCTACGAATGCCTCATATTGGCTGAAAAATTTAAGTCAAATACATGGGGTTGTTAAGATCAATAGCTATGGATAATGGAAGACAGGTCGAACATAACCTATACACAAACAGAGTAAATTCAGTCGTTCTAATTTAAATTTATTCTAAACATTTTACATTACCTGCATATGAGAAAATTATGCTCTCAAATCAATTATTCAGAATATGCAATGTGACAAGAACTGTGTGGTACGTAGCACCGTGCTTTTAAAACTACATACTGGTGTCGAGATCGTCCAATTCTGACAAAAGAAGTCAGTAATCGTTCACCTATGGTGCTTCCTTTTGACAATGATCGTTCTCAAAGAAATATGGACCGATTACACCGCCAGTCTTAAATCTACATCAAATAGTGACTTTCTGGGGTTGCATTGGACGCTCTTTGATCTCAGGTAGATGGGTCTCTACAAATTCGATAATTCAACTTTGAAATATAATCAACATTGCGATGGTGTCCTAATAAATTAATAAATTTGTAAACTCTAGTGAGTGCGAAAATTTTCAAAATCTACTTCTAACAAACATCACAAATATGAGAGTTGTATTTTATTTTCGGTATATTTCGGTATTGATGTGAACGATTTTTGGTTTCAACAGGATGGTGCAACTTGCCACATATCTAATGCCATAATCGATTTATTGTGTCAAACGTTTGATGGCCGTTTAATTAGTCGAAATGGTGCCAAGAAGCTGCGATTTGGCACCGTTGGACTAATTTCTGGGTTATGCCGATAAGCCAGAGACATTTGAGCATTTGCAGGCCAACATTAGTGATGCCATTGCCGAGATACGACTCCATACATTCGAAGTTGTGTATGAAAATTGGTCCGATCGAATGAGGTACTGTCAGGCCAGCCGCGGCAACCATATAAATGAAATAATATTCCATTTCTAATCGGAGCAATTGTACTTCACAGCAAACAAAATAAATTTGGCAAAATTTCAAACTGTTTTTGTTTAATTGCGTTTTTAAATTTAAACTTTTAAATGGCCCACCATATACATATATACCACACCAAGTGCGTTATTAAAAGTGTTTGTATGCACGTTTAACAAATAAATTCTTTTTCTGTTTTTTATTTACAAAACGTAATAAATTTCTAAACAGAAAAACCACAACAACTCAATATATTTAATCACCACTCACTCGCTCACTCTCATCAGCACAAATGTTCAGGCCCTTCGTTTTGTTTTTCCTTTTCCTTTTGTTTTTTTTTTTTTTTGTCCTATTGACAGCAATTTGACAAAATACTAAATGTGTAAATGCTTGTATATTTATATACATATTGTGTGTAAAGTGCCTTATATATGTGTATATATTTATATATGCCATGAGCGCCGTTCTATTTGCCACATTTGTGTCTGCTTTCTTCTATGCCAGTGTATTTATGAGAGAAAATAACTTTTTCTATCCATGTATGCGTGTAAAGTTGTTAACAATTGTCTAAATTGACTTTTGCTTTTTATTTGTTATTGTTGTAGTAGTAGTTTTCGATTTTTATTAAAGCTTTTAATACAAATACACTCAAACACACATATGATATGGTTTTTATAGCAGATTGACAATCACTTTTATTTACAAGTTCTTTCTCCTCTTTTTTTTGGCATTTTCTTTTTTCTCTGAACTGGTTTGGTTTACTATTTTATTTGATTTTATTTTTCCAATATTTTTATATGTAAACATACATGCATATGTACATACATGTATGTATGTTTATCGATAACTATTATTAGATAAAAATGATTACAAACCATAAAATATTGTAAATTTATAGAGACGTATTAGAAAATGGACTACATTTACTGTAAACATATGAGTACATAAACATATATGTACATATGTACGGACGTACGTAGAGACATACATATATTTGTTTTACTTTGGAGATATACTTGTATGGGTAAATGTTTATAAAACCTTTCATAAGCAAATATTGGAAATATTTCCTTCTCTGTTTTTATATTTTCGTTCAGTTTCAGAGAGCAGTTGCCGTACGTATAGAAACATTTTGAAATTTATTCATACACATGTGCTCTTACACATGTGACTGCTAGAACTGGGACATTTAATTGAGTTGTTGTTGTAAATATTTTTAAGTATAGTTTTCATATATAAAATTTTAAAATCTAATAATCAATACAGTCAACGTACCGTATAATAACAGAGCAGTAATAATTTTGAATATTGGTAAAAGAAAATAAAAATTCTCTAATTATAACGGGTGATTTTTTTAGCCGTTTGGGTTTAGAAAAGTTGAAAAAAGTAAGCAAAAATTTCCGAAAGTGAATGAAATAGACAGAGATAGTGTTACTAGTATTAAATTCATATGATTTTTTGAAGGATACATACACACATTATAATCCTTCAGCCAGGATTATGATCTAGCTTCTCACACTACTTATATTGTGTGTGTTAATTTTATACAACAACGAAATAAGGTTTTGTACAGAATTTGAAGCTGTTACTCTCTAAAAACTCAAATTTATGCGTGAATACAACAAGGCTCTACTTTTTTGATCTGAGTTGACTACTCGTATTTAATTAAATTTCATATCATTGATTTTAATTTCTTAACTTAATTTTGCCAACTAACACAAGGCCAATAAATCAGCATACGACTGAGTGCACAGTTAATACAGAATTTAGAAAATAAAAACCTTGAATGAAACAAGTTTCAAATAAAAAAAAACGATAGTTTTCTAAGGATAGCAAATAACTTACCGTCATGTGTTGTTTCAATGTCACAGTTTCTTGCCACCATCTCTAGAAAAGTAATTTATAATATGAGGTCTACTCTTTACAAAAAAAAAAAGAAAAAAGCAGGCAAACAACACGAAAAAAAAGCGCTAACAAAGAAAAAAAGCGCTAAAAAGCGGAACAGCATGACATATGTAGGCATTTTGCCAAAATAAAAACTGTTATACAAAGTATGGCAAAAATAATTTTAATTTGTAGGAACAAAAACTTAGGTATATATGTCATTAAAAATTAGGAACGATTAAAAATTTGAAGCAAATCCAACAACCCATTTCGAAACGATATAATACCATCGTATACATTTTTAACAATTAATTGTAGCCTGTGAGTTGTATGTGACTGACTTTATGCCACATTGAAATAAAGGTTGGAAACAGCGTAGCGGAATTGTACATCAGAATTCTTGCGGATTCTTAAGCCCGGGCACATGGAATCCATCTTATGTTGAACTGTGACACTTTCAACTTTTTTTTTTTACCTATCGTATCATCCAAGACAGACACTTAATAACAACTATTTTGTTTAAACTACATCTGTAGTCGTCGTCATCTAGTAGGTAGTATGTTGGCTTATTAGACGTAAGGCAAAGATTCTTCGACGATGTCCTCTCAGCAGATTTCTAACAAAAACTCTGAGAGTAAAATAAAAATTGCAATGAAAAGTTTCTCAAACACATGTCTTTCGAAGTTGACTTTAAACTGTAGGTCCGTTCACTTATGTATAAAATTAACCCACCCAATATGTTGTGTGAGAAGCTAGAATCGTAATCCATACCGAAGGGGTTCCGTATGACGACGGAATGCAAATCTGTCAAAAACATCATTGCTTTGTGTGAGAATGTACAAAGAAATCCTAGGTAATCGATTTTGACATCGCTTACAAGAACTCGGTCTTTCGCGGACCATAACTTGACGAATTTATCGGACTGAAAATTAAAAAAGCAAACTGTGTATGTGGCCCAAAGTTTTTCAGGCGGCAATTCAATCAAATTCTCTCAGTACAACAAAAAAATACGAGTAACGCAATCAAACGTGTTTTGTTTAATAAATACTCTGATGGAACAGAGGCACACACATTTATCATATTAAATCGATTCGTAATTGATAAACAAATGCTATATCAATGTGCGCATTCTGGCGTCCAGAAGCAGTCTGGATTGCTGGATACAGTGCTATTATGCGAACTCAGACTGCGTAACTAGACTTGCAGTAACAGTTATTAATACTGAGATATTAATTGGTCCAAGCCCAATGTGGCGCGGTCTACTGTTTGACCACAACATGTATACATATTTGGTCGTTACAACCCTTTAAGCAGGATTACGACCACTTTTGTTGTGTGAATTTATTTTATACATGATTACCGGGACCTACAATTAAAGTCGACTCTGAACAACAGATTTTTGAGAAACTATTTTATGGCAATTTTTATTTACTCTCAGAGTTTTTGCCAGAAATACAAAGAGGCAGTCACCGGAGAAATATTCTCTCTTATTGGGTTTTGTTGAAAATGTCTGAACCGTGGCCTTAGGTCTAATCATCCAACACGCTACCTACTAGACTATGGCGTCATGGTAGTACGAACTTCGAAAAAAAAAATAACGCAGACGACGTTTCATTCTTTCCCCCCAAGTAATCCATCTAGAAGCCTTCTAACCATTCAGAGAGAATAACATCAACAACAAATATCGTTAAATGTCCGATAGCGACAGGTCTGGGAAACATTTTGTAAGATTCTCCAAATATGTTTTCATTGAAGACATATTATCACACCGATAATGGCTGATGAAAAACCTACAATTCTAGAACTCGTTACAGTAAGAAGTTGGCTGAAATTAGCTGGAAAAATTTGAACATTTAAGCTCAAACAAGACATCCTAGAAAAAAAATTGTCATCGAATTGACAAAGGACATATTTATTAAAGGAACTACAGTCAAAGTAAAAAGTGTTCATATACCGGTGTATAAATAATATTAATAATAATGACAGTGGCAATGTTGCAATTATTATAGGTCATAGTCATTTAATTTCGAATAGAATTCTTAGCCAAAAATCCAGTGTCATACCCGGGAGCATTGTAAAATATGTTAAGGCGACTGTAATTCAGAATTAAATTAAAAATTTTAAAATTTTTACGTACGCTTATTAGGAAAATCTGTTGAGAAAGTGTGTATATATAAACAGACATATCGTAGCGTTTGTGTTCATAATCCTTAAAGCTTAAGTAAGTGAGAAACAGTATGTTACACAGGATAATGATGGGGTTGCAATGAGACAGTATGAGTGTAACATATATTTTTTGTTTTTGTGAAAATTTACCAGCAAAAGTTATACAACCTCAGGGATTAATTTATTTAAATAAATATCGCAACAATTGCTTGAACAATATTAAACGTTTTCCTCTTCTTATGTTTATTTTACATACTTGACAATATTTATTTTACGTTTTTGTTTTGTGTTTGCCAATTTATTTTAGAAAATTTAAATATTTTTCTTTTGCTTTTGTTAAGATTTAGAAAATCTACAGAAAATGTTAGAAGTTGTCAAAATATTTGAGTGCTAATAAATATATATTGTGTACGTATGCATTGTATTGTTAAGTTAAATCTGTGCTAAATGACCTCATATTCAATGTTAAATAATTTTTGTTTTAATATTTTTCATATTTTTGAGTCAATAATTGCCTCCAGGTATGAAAGTTTTAATATCACAATAATTTACAGGGGTTCTGTTCATGGCGAGAAAAGGAACAAAAAGTTTGTTTGAAGTTTTCTTTATTATTTGTTATAACATTTTTCCGTGACTGATAATTTATATAATAATTAATTATTAATAATTTTTCTAATAATTAATTAAATTTATTAATTAATTCCACACATTGCTGGTGACAAATGTCATGTGTTCAGGGACTTTACTAAAATTTGACAATCTCCTCGTTATGTTCACTGTATTCAGCTTACAACGAAATTTTCTTTCTACCCAAAGTCTCGAGTCGGATTTTAGTTTTTAAATTCGAAGTTAAAATTGATTATTCTTCACTATAGTCTAGAAGGTAGTGTGTTGGCTTATTAGACGTGAGGCCACGGTCCAAGCCCCAGATCAGACATTTCCAACAAAACGAAAAATGAAAAAATATTTCTTCGGCCACATCCTTTAAGCGGATTTCTGGCAAAAGCTCTCAGAGTAAATGAAATTGCCATTAAAAGTTTTTCAAAAAAAAAAAATCCGTTGTTAGGAGTCGACATTAAATTGCACGTCCTGTCACTCATGTATAAAATTAATGCAGAACTTAAGTGGTATGAGAAACTAGGTCGTAATTCTGACGGAAGCGTTGTATTTACCAATTATGTATGTATGTATGTGCTTGTGGCTTGTGCCTTATTCCCATACAACTCCAACTGACGAAAAAGTCGACTACATACAGCACAAGAAAAAGTCGAATGGGATCAAATTGCACAATCTCGGTATTAAAATTACATTATCCTCACGTGAGATGACCATGCCCTCAAATAGCTCGTGCAGAATATCCCATAAGACATGAGCTGTGTGGCATGGAACGCTATCCTGTTGAAACTACACGTAGTTGAGTGTACAGATCATCCATTTCAGGCCAAAAGAAATTGCCGAGACACTACGTATTAGACTACGGCGACCTACCTCAGGCCCATAGCCACTTTATTTGTCAGATTCGTGGAGAATGAATTCGATCCACATTGAGAAGCCGAGGCAATCTTTTGAATGACGTTATATTCAATACATAATGGCATCAAGAGAAAAAAATTTCACACACTTTTTTGTCCTTGAGAACAACAATCAGGAGATGACCCCTATTTATGCAGTACATTGTGTTGGAATACAGGACAGATAGTTTATAGCAGAAAGAAAAAAGAGGGTAGAAGGCGAAAATTGCTTTTTTTATAATGACCAGTATACATAACTTCGTCACTTTATTTTCGAGAATTGCGTTTTGGTTATAATTCCCACTTTCTCTTTTTTGGTGAGATGACTCCAAAATCAGACAGTCGAACAGACAATCACAAACACCCAGACTCCCTGGTGGGAATCGAATACACGTCCTCAACACTTGAAGTTTAGCACACTACCAACTATGCTATTTTAACACCCTTTGTTTTATTTAAATTTAAACATAGGAAGCACTTAATGAAAGATCTAATAGTTGTAGGAGTTTAGAACCTTCACATAAACCTTAAATATCTATGTCTACCACCTATAGTGCCATAGTGACGGTATAATGTTTAAGGAAACAAACCAAAATCTTTTTATAAATATTCACAACCATTAATATGTACGAAAAACATGTTTATGTTGTTCATATTTATCATAAATTCTACCACCACACTATGAGATTCTTATTTATGAGTTTCGTAATAATTTTCTAAACGAATACACTGGGTTTCCATGAAAATGAATGAATGAAAATAACAACCACAACCACTAATAAAGGATCTCACTTTCAAACTCATTCACACCTACACTATGACTAACTGTATTACACCCACCTAGAAGTACATATGTATGTACAATGAGCGTCAAAAGAAACTGTACACTAAGGATAAAATTCTAACAATCACCAAATTCAACTTTTGCCACTTAAGGAGAGTGCCCGAAAAAAATTTGACAATATTTCGAAATTTTTTGTAATTCTTTTTTGTTTCAATTTTAAAAACTGGAAAGGAAACAATTTTAAAATAAAAATAACGGTACTTTATTAATGTATACCAGTTTCTTTTGATGCTCATTGTATGTATGAAACTAATATAAATTTTCAAATATGAAATGACACGTAGAAATATTATAACGATATGATGTTGTATCCTTTTTTGTCTTTTTTTTTTTTTTTGGTGTTTCATTGTTGTTAAGGATGTTGTCTTTGCTCTGCTGTTAGGAAACGATTGCCTGTGTGAAACTTTGTGGAAAATTTAATTTTTTTGTAAGGTTAGGTTATATATTTTGCTCTTGTATAATTCTAGTTAAGGACTATTTATGATTTTATAAGAGATAGAGAGAACGACAGAGAGTATCATATGCTGGAAGTTTTGCTTTGTTGGCAAATGTTGTTCTTTTTTTTTCTATTTATTTCCTCCTGATTGTTGTTTCTATAAATTTTGCCTCAATTGATGTCAAAGGAAACCTTGGGCTGAGGCAACAAAGTCTCATTTATTTTGGGTTTTTTGGTTAGATTTGTTATTTTTGTTTTATTTTTTCTAAGGCTATTACTTGTTGATGTTGAGAATTTATGCCAGTACGTCATTATTATCACTGTCACATATCCAGCTTCACATTATTAAAACTCATACTCATTCAAATAAGATGAAATGAAATACAAACGTATTTATGTTGGTATTGTTTAAAAAAAGAAGGAAATGAAACAGAAGCCTAATAAACCACAGGGCATTTAATACAAAACCTGATATTGGGCTACAATTTTTTGAGCTTTATTAGGATTCAGTCAATACCATCTTATATAGGGTGGGCCATCTATCGGCATACATTTGAACCATCGATTATTTCGAATCTAGCAATTCTATTCTGTCACAAAATTTAGTATATTATCTCCACTGAACGTAATGGATTGACCTACGCTTGAGCAACGTTGGGATTTAGTGGGCCAATGAAAAACTGCGCCATGATGTCGATTTTGCAAAAAAAAAAAAATCATTTTTGCGGAAGAAACTCATTTTCATTTTGGTGGGTATGTTAATAAGCAAAATTTCCTTATTTGGGGCTCAGAAAAACCCACACGTGGCATCCAATGCACCCATTACGAGTGACTATTTGGTGCGGCTTTTGGAGCAGAGGCATTATTCGCCCATATTTCTTTGAAAAAGAGGACGGCGCAACCATTACGGCAAATGGAGGCACCTATCGCACCATGATAATCGCTCTTCATGGTATTGTTGTAAAGGATGTTTGGTTTTAACAGGATGATGCAACTTGACACACTTAACTTGAGTCAAACGTTAGATGGGCGTTTAATTAGCCGTTTAAACACAATTGGACTATTATCTGTGGGACGCCGTTAAAGAAAAATGTAATGCCGACAAGCAAGCGATAATTGGGCATTTGAAGGCCAATATTCCTGATCCCATTGCGGAAATACGATCTCATACACATGAAAAAGTGCATGATAATCGGTCCGATTGAATGCGGTACTGTGAGGCCAGCTGCGGCAGCCAAATGAATGAAATAATATTCCATTTCTAATCGGAGCAATTGTACTTTACAACAAAAAAATAAATTTGCCAAAATCTCAAACTGTTTCTGTTTCATTGCAATTTTAAATTTAGGCCTTTATATGGCCCACCATTGCCTTCATAACTTTGTACACACCATATCAATACGACACCAACAAGTTCCAAGTAAATGTTTGTTACCTATTTTGACTTAACGAATTAGTTGGGTTCTTTTATGTTATCAGTTTAGGTTAATCTGGCAGTAACTTCACCGGTCACCTGTAAGGTCCAGTCATATAATTGCACCCATATAATTGCATGGGTGGCATCTCCCTCGAGGGTTTTGTGAAAGCGAAACAGATTTTTACACGAAATTATGGGTAACCAAGAATTCCTTTTAGGTTCCCCAATACCTCAAATAGCCATGGTTAATCAAAGGATACAATGATTCTCTACGGGGTAAACAGTGCAACTTACATATGTACATGAAAAAAAATACAAGTAAAGTCATGGAAAAGTGGACATTATGTATGAGTTCTTCCCAGAGAAGCTGCGGCGGAGTTTTGAAAGAAGTCGACTCCGAACGACAAATTTTTGAGAAACTTTCTTAAGGGAAATTTTATTTTCACTGTCGCCGAAGAAATATTTTTCTCATATTTCGTTTTGTTGGAGATGTTTGACATGGGGTTCGAACCGTGGCATCACATCTAATAAGACAAAACACTACCTACTAGTCTACGGCGACTTCAACAGTTATCATCGTCAAAAAGCCAGGATAAGAGAAAGACCAAAAAGGTTTTTTATGGGATTGAATTAACCATTGCATCTCTATTCAGAAGCAATTTTTTTTTAGTTTTACCATGTAAATGTACTCACACACATCATATTTTTATGCTGAATGTGGGAAGGGTCATTACAACTTCACTTCAAATTTTTTTGTTCAAACACTGCAGCAAACTTTATATAACCACTAACTATTAATTTATGCTGCCTCCTGCTCTTTGTATTCTTTATAAGAACAGAGAAACCAAAAAGCAGTCAAGCACTTTAAAAAATTTACTTTAAACGAAAGGCTCTACTACAAGGTGCAACATTTTTCCCAATGTTTTGATTATAAAGTTGATAACTTATGGATCAATAAAGTCTATTTTTATACAACTGAAAATTATGGAAACAGTGAAAGAGAAGGAACAATAACCTTTAAAGGAAACATTTCCTGTCGTTTTTTGTGTTTTTCTCTCAAAAGGTTAACGATTTTTCTACTGGTATTCTATACAGCAAATATGAGGTATAACGACCATACACAACAAACATCTACCCTTACCATGATTATGATGTTCTTCCTGATGACGATGTCGATAATATTAATGGAGGATTTATACAATGTTGGTCCTTTTTTTCCAACATTTTTTGTTACATTTTTGCAGACCAAGACCTTAACATCAAACGAAAAAATAAAAGGAAAATATGAATACGTTCAAAATAAAACAACAACATCAGCAACAGTGATAATAAAAATAAAAATAAAAATAAAAATAAATACAACAAAAAAGTGAGATAACATTTGTAATCATGAAAAACTTACCAAAAAAAAAAAAACGAATAACCAACAGAAAGTTTCATAGCAAAGATAAGCAAAAAAGAAAAAAGGGAAAACTGTTAGCAGTTACTTGCAATAAAAAGTAGGAAAAACAACACCAAATACCTTTAAAAGTAAAAATAAAAGTTATTCTCTTGCTTTTGGAAAGAGAAAAAAAACAAATACTTCCCCTTATAATCGGACTACTACTGCACATGAGGAAAAAACTAACATTTTAATTTGATAGTGCCAGTGCCAAGATTGCTGACTCGATTAGTGCTGACTATTTAGAATAAGAAACTATACAGGATGTTTACAGTGACCGTTAAAAGAAACTGTACACTAGGGATAAAATTCTAACAATCATCAAACTCAACTTTTACCACTTCGGGAGAGTGCCCGAAAAAATTTCAAAATATTTCGAAATTTTTTGTGACTTTTTTTCTGTCTCAATTTTAAAAACTGACAATGAAACAATTTTAAAATAAAAATAACGGTAATTTATTAATGTATATTTGTTTTTAGTGTTCAGTTTCTTTTGATGCTCACTGTATATGTAAGCCTCAATGGTTACTGTTATTGTCTGGAGTAAAATTATCCAAGGAAGGGTCATGAATGTCTTTACTTTAACAGAGTAGAATAATTGAAATGAACTCTCATTAAATGAGGTGTGTAATGAATAACTTGAGGTGAAATTCACAAGTTTATGAAGTTTTCTTTCAAATATAATAACAAAAAAATATTTAATTAAGGTTCTCATGCCTACATTTTATTGGACTACATTTAGGCTGTAATTGCCAGCAAAAAAAAATAAGTTTATTTTTAGAAAAGTAAACCACTAACTAACTAAAGGATAGACAAATAGGATCGCAAATATGCGCTCAAGACACTGTATTGTTGTGTGTTGATCCATCGGTATCGAGCAACAACATAAATATTAAAGAATCATTACTTACCTGCTTGCCAGGAAAAGTTTCACAAAAATCTGTCGTTCGAAGTCGACTTTAAACTGTAGGTCCCGCCACCCATGTTTAAAATAAATGCACACAACATGGATGGTGTGAGAAGCTAGGTTGTAATCCTGACTGAAGGGTTGTTTGTAATGATCTAATTATGTATGCTTATGCACTTACCTGCTTATTTATTTGGTCACTGCAACCCTTTAGTCATGAACCACGAGTGGCAGAACCAACAGTTTTAAAGTTGACTCCGAACGACAGTTTTTTTGAGAAACTTTTCATGGCAATTTTATTTACTCCCAGAGTTTTTGCAAGAATGCTGCTGAGAGGAACTCGCCGAAGAAATATGTTTTCATATTTCCTTTTTTGCACCAAGCTTCTCGTCTAATAAGTCAATACACTACGAGAATACGGCGACTTCAAGTACTCGTTAGTCCCTGATAGACCGGTAAAGTAAAAAAAAATGCTATTGAATGAGTGCAGTATTCCTAAAAAGCGCAGTTTTAGCTAATTATCGAATGGATCGATTGAAATTTGAATCATCGGTTTTTTCGAATCTAACAATACTTAACCTAACCATGATAGGCGAGTTAGGTTAGGTTAGGTTAGAGGACGTGTACTTGTCAACTGTGACAAGAACAGTACCCGGAGGTCGAATTGACCCATTGTACAACGTCCTAGCTTCTCACACCACTCGTGTTGTGTGCGTTAATTTTATACATGAGTGGCGGGACCTACAGTTTAAAGTCGACTGCGAACGACAGATTTTTGAGAAAGTTTTCATGGCAATTTTTATTCTCAGAGATTTTGCCAGAAATCTGCTGAGAGGAAGTCGACGAAGAAATATTTTCATATTTTCGTTTTGATGTCTGACCTGGGATTTGAACTCGGGCCTTTCGTCTAATAAGCCAACACACTACCTACTAGACTACGGCGACTTCCACTCGCCTATCATGCAAAGCAGAATTCATGAATTTAATGAAATTTAAATCCAACACTAAACCAGACAATTATGACTTATTTTATTGTAGATGACATCCACCAAAAATTATTTAAAAATTTTAAAACTGATGACAAATTCGAATTGAATGACTTCCCAACAAAGTCACTGACCTCTTGTTTCATCTCATGATGTTTGTCAACGGGACAAATATTATTTTCATATATTTTTGACATTAAAGCATAATTTAAAGTCATATTTTATCAAACACATAACAAACATACACATTGTAGAGTTGTGTTTGAAAAATTATTTTTCAATGGCTTTTTGTAATATTTCCCCGACGACTAGATTTTTATGGCATATAATTTTTGTTTGTTTATTATAGATTTTTAAAAATTTTTGTACACAGTAAACGTAATGTAATGCATATATACACACTCTCTCTCTCTCTCTCACAAACATATATAGTTTGACAGATATTCACATTCATATACAACCACATTTTTCCACTGCAGTGCACTTGTTATTATTTTTATCATAATCAACTTGCCAGTTTTTTTCTGTTCTTTCTCTATATATCCTCTTTCTTTCTCCTCTCTCCCTATGTTTTATTTTCATTTCGAGTTATTTTTCATAAAATAATATTTTATGTTGTTGTTGTTGTATTCCTCATATTATACAAGTATTTTACACCGGCAACCAACTAAATATACCATACAGCACTACAACTCTGCCATCCATCCATAGATCCTGGTATTTTATTTGTATTCATCCTTGACGTATAGCCTGCAACAGTAACATCATTGCCGTCATAATCAGCAGCTGCAGCAGCGTAGTAGTAGTAAATGCAAGCAATGCCACATAAATATTTTTCATATAAAATTATTTATATAAGTACAGTGAGCATCAAAAGAAACTGTACATTAAAAAAATTTACATTAATAAATTACCGTTATTTTTACTTTAAAATTGTTTTATTGCCAGTTTTTAATATTAAAACAAAAAAAATTACAAAAAATTTCGAAATATTTTCAAATTTTTACGGGCACTCTCTTTAAGTGATAAAAGTTGAATTTGGTGATTGTTAGAATTTTATACTTAGTTTATACATTTCTTTCGACGCTCACTGTATGTCTGTAATAGTAATGCATGTATGTGTATGTGCATAAGTTTATATATACGCTGCCAGCTTGTAATCAGTATTCTAGGCCACCATTATACGTTTAATTCGATACCCTACCCTGTTGGGAATTGAAATTGAAATGGAAATGAAAGACAACATTTTTTTGTTGCCATTCGTTCAAATCAATTTCGATTGGAAATTTTGAATTTGGAAAATCATTAATTTGGAAATGTTTTAACACAGTTGGTTAGTTAATGTCCTTGACCCAATTTTGTGAATATATTACACACACGAAAAGATTTGTTAGCGTCATGATGTTCTCATATGTACTTCAATTAAAAAGGACTCATATAATTTCATGCAAAATTCACAGGCATGTTCACTTGGTGTTAACCAGTATATGTGTTAACCCCTTGTCAAGATCCGTGAGTCTGGGGCTTATACCTCGCCTAGTTACAGCTGAAACAGTCCAGTTCTCTTAGTGGCACGTTCGCCACCATATCCAGATCTTCAAACGTTCATACCCAATTGGTAATTACAACCCTTCAGTCATAATTACGACCAAGCTTCTCACACCACTGATGTTGGGTGTATTCATTTTATACATGAGTGACGGTATCTACAGTTTAAAGTCGATTCCGAACGACAGATTTTTTTGAGAAATTTTTCATTCTGCAAACATTCTGTCACCCAAAAACCGATGGCCTGTCTATTTTGAAATGCAGGGCACTCCCATAAAAGGTGTTGTACTGATTCCGTTTGTACCACATTCTAGCAGCTTCTGCAGTAATTGAGCTTGTCAGTGAAACTGCCAATATGGCACTGTCTCGTTAGAATTCCTATTGGAGTGCGAACCGTTCTCTTGTCGAAACCAAGCAGTTCCTTTGCTTTTGCTGCTGTCCACGGTCATAACAACACTACAATTAGGATTACGTACTAGCTTCTCAAATCATTTATGTTGTGTTTCTTAATTTTATACGTGAGTGGCGGTACCTACAGTTTAAAGTTGATTCCGACGACAAATTTTTTTAAGAAATTTTTCACGGCAATTTTTTATTTACTCTTGGAGTTTTTGCCAGAAAAATGCTGAGAGAAAGTCGCCGAATAAATATTTTTCCACATTTCGTTTTGTTGGAGATGTATGACCTGGGGTTTGAACCATGGTCTCACATCTAATAAGCCAACACACTGCCTACTAGTCTACGGCGACTTCACTACCTACTAGACCACGGCTGGACACAGCAGTTTTGAAATTCGACAACCAGGAATATTGGACCACCAACGGTTTGTTGAATTCCATTCTGCTTTTTCCAATCTGAGAATATATTCCCTCTCTCTGTCGTCTTGTCTGAGAAACATCTCCGGTACTTTCCATGGCAGTTCCTCTGCTTTTTCGTTTCCGTCTACACCACAGTGGCCCTGAACCCAGTAGAGGCGACGTATATGGTTTCGAGAGAGAGAGATTTGAAGACATAGGATCCCACCGCTTTGATTGTTACATGATTGTTCACACATACGATCAAGTTCGAAGGAAGTTCGAACTTCGTGGTTTCAATCACACGCGCAGCTGGTTTAATAACAAAAATCTCCGTTTGAAATACGCTGGCCTAGTTAGGTAATCTACCAGTACCAGCATCTACCGTTCAGTGCAAGTTTATCGGAATAGACATCAGATCCAATTCCACATTCCATTTTCAAGCCATCGGTAAAGGTCGTTATATCACCGTCAGCGATAACAGCTTCATCATCCATTCATCCCCTGTGGGAGTGCGAGTTTTGTATGTCCGTCAGAAAAAAGGACTCTGGTACCAGATATTCACATCTGAAACCTGAGTGATTCGGTTCTACTTCATGCAGTACTGAAGCTCTCAAGCGTTGGCATCGTTGTTATAAAGAATACGTGAAAATCGTTCTACCGAAGGGACTTTTGGCAATGTGGTGGTTCAGTAAACGAACGAATACCCGTACATTGACGAAATTCAAAATTTGCCAAATGTAGCACCGCTGTCCTTGGAGAAATTTGCACACGTACAAAATACAACTGATCCAGGAACTGAAAATAAACGACTGTAAACAACGACGTATGTTTTCTGAATGGGCCCTGGAGCAGCTGCAATTGACTATTATTTTCATTGACTCTTATTTCATTGAATAGTACCAGTCTTAGGTGAATGAGTACGTGAACAATAACAATCCTCATGAGATCCCAGAGGATCCAATGCATCCCGAAAATGTTAACTTTTGGTTTGGGGATAACTTATATATGCAGGGTATTTATCTATTCGTCCTTTCTTAGCCATAATTCCTCCCTAAACGAGAATACATCTTTCACTGTATGTACGATTATGTACGTTGACGAGTTCATATTTAAAACTTGAAAAGGATGTGAACTTTTGTGTTTTCTGTATATTAAAGAGCAAACAAGCGCAAAATACACAAGTTCTCGTACAAATTAAGTTAAAAGCTGTTCAAATGAATGGTAAGCCATCATAGAGGTGCCACAAATATGCCCAGCAATAGTTTTAATAAACGTTTGCATTTCATTTTGATGGGATTTAAACACTTAAAGCTAAGAAAACAATTTATTTTTAAAATTAAGTTTTTTAATAAAAAAAAATTAACAAATAAAGTGAATTTAAATCGTTTTTCAATTTAAATTGTGATCAAAAACTTTTGCTGGTTTATAGTTTTCAATGGAAAACAGCTTCGTTGCTGTCGCTATTACATTCAGTGTGCATTCATCTAAATGTTGATGGGTTTTGTTTGCAACTGAAAGCAAAGTTAAGTTAAACCTGACCTAAAAAAAATCTTTTCTACTCTTCAATTATAGACTCTCTTCTGTGCACGAATACATAAAAAAGTTGTTTCCTCCACTTTACTCCTTTGAAAGGTTAACCATTGTACTACGCTTATGAAGGTTTCATATTAAATTAACGTATTAAAGCTTAACACCACTTAACAAGTATTTGAATTGTATCGGATTTTCAATGACAAAAAAGAAATATGTGTGGTAACTGCTTAGCCTTACTGAGACAGTAAAAGGTTCCAGATTAAGCCAAATTAGCAATCGTTTAGTGGTAATAAATGATGATATTTATTTATATTCTAATACGTCTGAAGTATTTTCAATAGTTTATAGCAAAATTTGTACTTTTAGAGTTCATGCTTTGGTTCAGTTTGTTTAATTAATATGTACAGCTAAACCAGTGACTCGTTTATCCCAGAAAAATCTAGAATAATAGGCTTGACAAATCTGTCGCTACTTAAATCCAACACAATCTGCAAAAGTTTGTTGGTTTGTTGTATTGGACGTAGTGGTGAGTTATTACACTCGTTAAGTACTACTTTAGACTCTGCCTATCTCTCTACCGTGTGCATTTTTGAGGTTATACTTTCTATGAAGTCTACGGGCTTCTGGACAAATTATTTGGTGGTATTGAATCTCCTCTAATTTCTTCAAAATTTTAAACATCCATGATGAGAAAAATGGTTGCCTGGACGATTCATTTATGCAGGTTTTTAAGTGTATTTTAACTTAAGTATGCGTTACAATTGCCATACACAGCGTATGTGTATTAAACAATTCCTATTTCATGTTACTCATATGTACACACAACAACTGTATTCTCATAATAAATTTGGAGCGAAAACGTGTGTGGCGTTTATGCTGCGACGTTTTTGATTTCGTTTGAAAAATAAAAGTTTTTGTCAGATTTTCCGATATTTAGAGAGAGACTCGATTTTTTTTTAAATCCAATCATAGTTTTTTCCACTATGAAAACATATCGGGTTTTTCAACAGGAGCTTTGACAGTTGCCAATGACCATCTATTTGAAGCCTCATCTGACAAATTAGTTGCCATTTATTAAGTCTTTTGCGAACTCACAATGGCTGACCATAGACAATGACGTACGGTTGCTGAATAGACACTGGAACGGTTGGCAAGAGATCCTAATTTTCATCGAAAAATCATCTACAGCGATGAGATCCCGTTCTGAATGAATGGGTAAGTTGTTGAATTTGGAAGGATACCATTTCACTCGCTTGTATCTTCCAAGCTTAAGGCTATGCCCTCGAAAGATGTATTCAATTCAACTTGGATGGAATGTTCAATGGATAGAAGATATCAACCGGTCTTTTAATAGGGCCCTATAAACTTAAAGTACACTTGATCATACCGTGTAACGTGTCGGTACATGATATTTAGAATGAAACATCAGAACGAACACATACTCAGGGCGTGTGGAGCACTAATGCATTGCAAGAGCAAACACCTGGAAGTATATGAAGTGTGGAGCAGGGAATTGCTCTTGTTGACACCGAACAACATCTTAAAACTTGTCAGGGAAACATTGCAGAGATACGGTGTAAAGTTGGAGAAGCGTACAATTGATCGTATGATCGAAATACTAAGGTACCTCTTCAAGACTTTAGCTATGAGTTACTCAAGTCGCTGTAGTCTAGTAAGTAGTATATTGGATTATTAGACGTGAGGCCACGGTTCAAACCCCAGGTCAGATATCTTCAGCAAAACGAAGTGTAAAGAAAATATTTCTTCGAAGATTCCTCTCAGCAGATTTTTAGTAAAAGCTCTAAGAGTTAATAAAGAATTGCCATGAAAAGTTTCTCAAAATATCTGTCGTTTGGCGTCGAAACTGTTGGTCCCGCAACTCATGTATGAAACACACACAACAAAAGTGATGTGGGAAGCTAGGTTGTAATCCTGACTGAATGGTTGTAATCCTGACTGAAGAGTTGTAATGACCAACTATGTATGTATGTATGCAGGCGATACTGAAGCCGGGGCATAGTAATACTGTGTGAAAGTGAGATCGCCATCTGAACGTTCAATTTCTGTGAAGTTCTTTTTCATTTACTTGTTATAAACAATAGTTGCTCTATCACCATTTAGTACGTAACTTAAATAATATAGTTACTTGTAATAAACATACATACCAACACGTGTTCAATTTATTAAATTTTCCAAAGTTATTTCTGTTAAATAATTACATAAGAAACTACATCTCACAACATGCATTCATATGTTGATAGTATATGCTAAACACATGTACAATCCATATGTATTTATATTCGTATCTAATATATGCAGAGAAAATAAAATAAATCTCAGTTTCTTATACTATACATATGCACGTATGTATATTTATCTTTCATTTGGACTTAATTAAATGTTACATATACATATACATAATATTTAACAATTAAAATAAGAATAAAGAACGAAATGAAAAAGGAAACAAGAAACAGTAGAACAAAAACTACGTAATAAATAAACAAATAAATGACCGAAAATTAAATGTTAATTAAAAGCTTTTCATTACAATATTCTCTAATGCAGACACATGTTTAGAGAAGATCGATGAACAGCAGTAGGTATTAGAAATTAAATGTCGGACGTTTTATGCAGTCAGAATCAATTTAATGGCCATACTATCATGATTAACTACAGAATTTATTTGTTAAATTTGCTTGGTGTGAAGGTTCATTATATTGAAATTAATTTAAAAAAAAAAGAAAAAGAAAAAAAAAAGATCAGAATATCTTATGTCGGCAAACAATTTTAAAAACTCTCAGTATACTTCAAACAAATTTACAATATTTTTAACCAAGAATGTAATCTGTTTTCACATTTCTGTTCAAGTTCATCTCAAATCGAACAATTTCGGTGGACAGTTCGTATTACATCCACATGAGGTGACCATACCACAAAATCGCTCTTGGGGCATACAATGTGGCATAAGCTGTGTGGGATATATAGCATCGTTGTGTTCAAATCGTATATCGTTGGTAACCAGATCATATAATTCGTGTCAAAAGAATTTGGTAATCATCGACATACAGTGGTCTCCATTGACAGTGATGTTCTGAGCGACATCGTTCTCAAAGAAATATGAACCGGCGTCAGCAGTCAGCCCGAAATCTACATCAAACACTTTTTTTTCGGCATTCATTGTGGATTGGCTTTCATATGTATTGATACATACGTACATACATAATTGGTCAGTACAACATTTTAGTCAGAATTACCACCTAGCTTCTCACACTACTTATGTTATGTGATTTATTTTTACACATGAGTGGCGGGACCTACAGTTTAAAGTCTACTCCGAACGACAGATTTTTGAGAAACTTTTCATTGCAATTTTATTTGATCTTAGAGTTTTTGCCAGAAATCTGTTGATATTTCGTTAGGGTTTTGACAGTGGCCTCACGCCTGCTGACTACCTGCTGGATCACGGCAAATTCATCTACTTCATCTTATGCTTTTGCTTAAAAAAATCATATCATTTTATGAAAAGGTGAAAGCAATAAAATTTTTATGTATTTATTTGGAAAAAAGAACACGGCGTATCTGTTGGCTAAACGTGAGCCCGTGGTTTGAATGCCAGCTCGATGCAAAATATGAAATAAGAATATTTCTTTCGGTGACTTCTTTTCAGCCGTCTTCTGGCAAAAAAAAACTGAAAGTAAATTAAATAACCATGAAAAGGTTCTCAAAAAATCTGTTATTGAGAGTTGGCTTTAAACTTAAATAAAATAGCACACACAATATGGGTGGTGTTAGAAACTAATTAGTATACAAATGAGAACATGATGAATTAAGTTCACAATGATTGTGAAAAACAACTGCTGCTGAAGTGAAATTGAATCTTTCTCAGGACCATATTCAACAATTTTTTTAAATGTCAGTTTATATTGAAAAAACTATGACAATCACATTTAGTTCTCACAGTAATAGCCGGAACAATCAGGCAATTGTTACCATTTCTTGTCGTAGCGTTGGCAATCTGCACGAGTATTTAACTTTTATATTTTTGTATTTATTGACTTAACATTTTGAATATATTTTATATCAAAGCCTTAATTAATACAGTAAAATTTAAATTATTATTCATGAATAAACTAACACACATTTATACAGTGAGCGTCAAAAGAAACTGTACACTAAGGATAAAATTCTAAAAATTACCAAACTCAACTTTTACCACTTAAGGAGAGTGCTTGAAAAAATTTGTTAATATTTGTAAATTTTTTGTAATTTTTATTTTTTGTTTAAATTTTAAAAACTGGCAATGAAATAATTTTCAAAATAAAAATAACGGTGATTTATTAATGTATATTTTTTTTAATGTACAGTTTCATCTGATGCTCACTGTAGGTGCCATAATAAATGAGTGTAATTTAAATAGAAACTAAATTTTTAGTTGACAAATTAATACTCGAATATATTTATGAACTAAAATTGAAACTAAAACTAAATACTAAAAACTTTAATAAAAAAACAATTTTCACTAATTTTTTTGTCTCTTTCTATTTTTCTGTTTTCTCTTTCTTTCATGCACAACAAATATTCTGGTGACCGCAACGGAAATGGTTTAATGTTTAATGTCTCCGCAAACACTGGCATACGGTAACGATAACGGTTTTGCGTTTTTTTTATGCGGCTACATTCACACATACAAATGCAAATATCCATAATAAAATATTAACCACAACTACAAAATCACTGATTTGGCGATTGTGTGTGTGTATATATGTATGTCGGTGTACTTGTGTATGAATTAATAAATGTGAACAATTAATACAATGTAAACAATGAACGAAATAATAAACCAAATACACTTACACACAAATATCGGCGATAACAACTATTACTGTTTAAATAAAAACAAAAACAACAAAAAATCTGTAATAATTAAAATAATAACAACAACAAAAACAATGTATTTTTTTGTTTTAACCACAAACAATCACACAACAACAATCTGATGATTATTTTGAATATAATAAACGTAAATGGTCTTACGTGCTTGTATGTGCTGGTGTTCTCGTTTAATTTTTCAATTTTTTTGTGTTAAATAACCGGGGAATTGAAAATTCATGGCTATAAACAAAATAAATAAATGATTAAACAAATGAACTCGTCTTTCTTTTTGCTCTACTTGCTGTACGCCCCTTGGGGCATTACATACAATATTTTGTTTCATTAACTGGTTAAACAAAAAACAAAATCTTGAATATAAAATCCTGGCACGTGTGGTGATATTGTTTGCCATCACCATCATCATCATATTCTATTAAAAATTATAATTATTCCGTTGGCCTTGCTTTAATGTTTAAATTTTGTTAATTATTTTAAACAAAATAACAATAACAACAACAACAACGACAACAACAAATCCTTTCATCAATGCCTTCCAATAATGAATGCCAATGATGTGTATGCTGTCGTTCAAAATGGATTTGCTTCGGCATAAAACTACGGGTTGTGTTTTAATAATCAACTAAATGATGGCAACAACAACAAACAAACAACAACAACAACAATAAATAAAATTAAAATAAAAAATTATAATAATCATCCTGATAATTATTATGATGATGACAACAATAATGCTTATGATGCTGGCTTAACAACTCCTGTGTCTTCTATACATTATCTATCCATCGTGGCTATATTCTGTTGCTGTTGCTGCTGCTGTTTTCATTATTTACCGCATACACCTGCTGTTATTTTCATTTCAACGACAACAACACATTCACAATATCCACTGCGTTGTGTTCTGTTATTGTCTTGTGTCCTCTCAATGTAACCCATGGTGCTGACCACCATCACTACTACTACTACTACCATTGCTGCTATCTATTCCATTTATTCGCTCGCTGAAAAGTAGTAAAAACAAAAGATATTGATGCTGTTGAGGGTAAATCAGTGTCACTACCATGTCCCCTATCGGCACCATTGGATGATGTTTATATGGTCTTATGGTTTCGTGACAATGCCGGTATACCATTATACAGGTAAGTTCAATGTTTGTTTTATTATTATAAATTTCCTTTTTTGTTGTTATTATTATTTCTCTTCTTTATACTACACTGTCTGTAGATACTCGTATATAGAACAGGCAAAAAATTTTGTATTATTTTTATCCTATAAAACAGTGTGTTTACAAAACGTTTTTTTGGTGGTTTAAAAATGCTAATCAATTAAACCATTTCCAATGTAATATTAAAATCATATTGATAGAAAAATTCGTATAATTAAACTTAAGCCAATTAAACATCATATAGTGTCGATATAGTCTAGTAGGTAATAAGTTGGCTCATTATAGACAATCTCTAGCTCGGCCACCTTGAGCAAACGAAATATGAAAAAATATTTTTTCGGCAAAAAAAAAAAAAAAAATATTTGTCTTAGCAGTCCTCTGGCAAAAACTCTGAGAGTAAATAAAACTTGCCATTGAAAAAGTCTCTCAAAAATCTGTCGTTCGAAATCAACTTTAAAACGTAATTTCCGCCACACTCAGGGATAAAATTAACACACAAAACTTAAGTGCTGTGAGAAGCTAGGTAGTAATTCTGACTGAAGGGTTGTAATGATCAATTATGTATGTATGCATGCAGTCGATATGATCTAGTCGGTATAGTGTTGGCTTATTAGACGACAACCTGCAGTTCAAGCTCTGGCTCAGACAGCTCAAGCAAACGAAATATGAAAAAATATTTTTTTGGCTACTTTTTCTCCGCAATTTTTTGGTAAAAACTCTGTGTGCAAAATAAAATTGCCATTAAAAGTTTCTTAAGTCTGTCGTTCGAAGTCGACTTTTAATTGTGGGTCTCTCCGCCCATGAATAAAATGAACATATAGGTGGTATGAGAAGCTAGGTTGTAATGCTGAGTAAGGAGTTGCAATGTCAAAGTAAGTAAGTAAGTTAAAGCTTTGTGATTTTATAAGTGACTTGCAACCAAAGAAAATGGGATAGACACATTTAGTCCTCATATAAACTATAAAAATAACACAGTCAGATTTTCTCCCAGTCCTACAATATACATAGCTACATAGCTTTGATGAAGGCACGTATAGTCCTAATGACCATTTTCTCTAAGAAGATCAGCATCCTTCTCTTGCTCGTCTTATTAGATCCTGTAAGAGCCATTTGCATCCTTGGTGAAGGCAGGTAGGCTCTTAGTGTTCATTCCTTTTCTCAATCGTCTCATTAGATCCTGTATAAGCCATTTGTCGTACGTCTAAGACCAATGGGTCTTGCGTTACTGCCCATAATGCATTATCAGTGTGCCCTCATACAGCTTGAGCAGACTTTCCGTGCTCTCTCCATCCAGCTTTGGCAAGAATTGTATCGCTATCTTGCCCTTATCCGTAACTGATAATGCGGCGTTGACTGATAATTATAAGCGCGCAGGTCTCCACTATTGTTCCCAATATTGTTGTGGCACATCAGGCTACTTTAACTGTTCTGCATTTTCCCGGAATACCACTATGTTCCGGTTTGTTTAATTAATTTGTTCAGCTAAACAAATGACTGGCTTACCTTAGAAGCATCTAGAATGATAGGCTTGGCTTACAAATCTGCTCTGCAGTTTCCTTGAATATGTAGATATGTCTTCATGCTATGTTGCCGTTTGTTGAATTAATTTGTTCAGCTAAACAAATGACTGGCTTGTCCCTAGAAGCATCTAGAATGATTAGGTTTGGTCAAACTGTCGTTACTTAAAATAATACAATCTGCAAAAATTTACTGGTTTAATGTATTGGTGTAGTGGTCAGATACTGAGTCCGATAAGTATTACTTAACACGTTACCCATTTCTCTACAGAGTGCATTTTGACATTATCCTCTCTGTGAGATCTGTAGGTTTCTGAATAAATTATATTAAGACCTTAAATTTCTCCTAATTTCTTCAAAATTTGAAACGCTTATGATGTGAAATTGTTTCTCATTGTATTTGTTTGAGCCGTTTTTCGATTCATTTATGCAGAATTGTTTGTTCTACTAATGCCAACCACACCGTATGTGTAATAAACAATTCCCATTTCATGTTACTCATACGTACACATAAAAACTGTATTACAATAAATTTGACCGAAAACGTGTGGCGTTTATTCTGCGTTGCTTTTGAATTCGTTTGAAAAATAAAAGTTTTTGTCAGATTTTCCATTTTTTTTAATTTATGTTATCGAGTGAGGTTCGATTTTTTTTTAAATAAATCTAATCATAGTGTTTCAGCATGAAAATATAGTGGGTTTTCCAACAGGAGCTTTGACAGTTAATAATGACCATCTTTTTGAAGCCTCATCTGTCAAATTAGTTGCCATTAATTCAGTTTGTTTTGCAAAATCACAATGGATGACCATAAACAATGACATATGTTTGCTGACTAGACTCTGCAGCAGTTGATGGAGATGAATGGGTATGTGAACAAACAAAATTGTTGAGTTTGAAACGATACCCATTCACATGGATTTTAGGCTGACGTCGTCTAAATATCGATATAATCGATAATTACTAACTTGTTTTGGCCTGAATTAAATAATCTGAGTACCAACGACTTATGGTTGGATGGTGATTTTTTCCCGTTACTTATGACATATACCGTCCACTGTCGTACAGTATCGAAAGTTTCCCGGTGTTTTTTGAGCCTGTTATGGTTTCTTGATGATTTAGGTATTCCCCTCTTTCGCAATCCTCGTTAAACTCTCAGAATATTTTCTTTCTAATAGCATGGCCGATCTACCTCCTCACGACTATAATAATAATCTCTTATGAGTTAATGAAGTCTACGTAGTCTATTAGGTAGTGTGTTAGTTTATTAGTTATGAGGCCTCGATTCAAACTCAAGGTCAGAAAGGAAAAAAGTTCCTCAAATCTGTCGTTCAAAGTTCACATTAAACTGTAGCCCACGCCACTCTTGAATAAAATTAACACATACAACTTAAGTGACGTGAGAAGCTACGTTTTAATCTGACTAAACGGTTGTAGTCATCGTAGTCTAGTAGCTAGTGTGTTGGCTTATTAGACGTGAGGCTACAGCTCAAACCCCAGGTGGGACATTTCCAGCAAAACGAAAAAAACGATTTCTGGCAAAAACTCTGAGTAAATAAAAAATTGCCATGATAAGTTTCTCAAAAAAATCTATCGTTCTGAATCGACTTAAAACTGTAGGTTCCTTCCTCCACACATGTATAAAATTATCACACACAACATACTGTACTGTGGAGAAGCTATGTTGTAATCCTGACTAATGGGTTGTAATGAACTATTGAGTATGTATGCATGAGTTAATGATATGATGTAGAAACGTTGTGCTGATCTAATGGAATTGACATTAAAGTGCGCTTACCATAGCGATGCAACAATCGTATACTCGTACTTATAATACCTCGGTTTTGTATGTTAACAAATAGAATTTTTGTTTTTTATTCTTGTGCTGTATTACTCATTATGAGGATATAAAATAATTATTATTTATATTGGAATTTATTATCAATTTTTAATTGCATTTGTATAGTTAAACATAATTTGCATACATCTGTTATTATATATGCAATCATATTAACAGCACTTTAATAAAAATAATTATAAACGTGCAAGTAAAACTTTTTCAAATTATTTCGCAAATGGTTTAATCTACTCTTCCCATGTATACATACATATTCTAAATAGACAGCGACCGAGACTGGTATAGCTTTCTGTAGGTGAGGTATTTGATGAAAAAAGTTTGATGTTCAATGTTTTTTATGGCAGCACTTTTTAAACAGCACAACATGAATGAGCAATAATAACCTGTACAACAACAAAACCAGCATTAAAGTTGAGGTAATAAAATCATTAGTTTTAGCTGTTATTGAATATTTTTTCAATAATATTGACAACAGTAATGACCATAACGTATAATGATTTTCAATATCAATTACATGTCAATGACAGGCTTGCGCCCTTTTTTGTACATAATCAACAGACAGGAAATAATTGAGTAAATATTACGATGGTTTTATAATAAAAGCGTCCATATTGCAGACTATATTGTATGCGAAATAAATGAATTTCAAAATATTATAAATAAACTGATATAAACAATTGAGATTGTCAGTTACAAAAACGAAACGGGTTTTTAGAGGTTAATTTGAATACCGAAATTAATTAAATATATTTTTAAGAGGCAGTACATCGTAAAGATTTAATCCCGTCATTAGATTCAATCAATTTTCTAACACTGAAAGACAGACAATGTAATGATTAGAGTGCTTATCTAAGCACTAACCTGAGTATTCCACGTTGGCGTACAGGGCTACAAAAAATGACGTTACATTTTGAAATGATGATTTTGCATGAAAAGTAATTATGAAAGAGCGAAGGCATAGTCAAGATATGGTTATTATTATTGAAGGGGTACCTTAGTACTGTGACCATATGATCTATTGTATTACCCTTATAGGGTATCATTATGATATCTCCTCCAAGCCTTTTACATGCATACATATGTATATAATTGGTCGTTACAACCCTTTTGTGAGGAGGACGACCTTGGTTCTGACACCACTGATGTTGTGTGTGTTAATTTTATACATGACTGGTGCGATCTACAGTTTAAAGTCGATTCCGAACGACAGATTTTTTTGAAAAACTTTTCAAGGCAATTTTTTATTTACTCTCACAGTTCTTGCCAGAAATCTGTCGGCGAAGAAATATTTTTTTAATATTTCGTTTTTTTAGTGATGTCTGACCTGGCGTTTGAACTGAGGCCTCACGTCTAATAAGCCAACAGACTATCTACTAGACCTTTTGCTCTGACAAATTTTAAGATTGCTGCTCGGTATAAACAATGCTAGTTTCCTACCCAGCATTTGTTATGCACCCAGATATTTCCTTTGGGGATGTATTAATGCCTCACAGGTTCTAAGAATGTGTTGCGATGATTCATTTTCATTGCCACAGAATCTATATATTGGCCTCGACACAACTCTGAATAAGTAACCCTGAGCCCACTGTACCCTGTCAAAAGATCTGTTAAAAACTTCAGTTTATTCCTGGATGGCATGATGCATGGCTCAGATCTATTCTTATTGTTATTTCCCAACAAACATTTCGATTGCCTTAAAGCCACTTGGTTTAAGAAGAGCAATTGCTTCTCTGTAGTCGCCGCAATTTTAAAGCCGTGAGGTCAGGGTTCATACCCCAGGTCAGACATCTTCTACAAAACGAAATATGAAGAAAATATTTCTGCGGCGACGTTCTCTCAACAGATTTCTGAGAGTTAATAAAATTGTCTTGAAAGGTTTCTCAAAAATCTGTCGTTCGGAGTGGGCTTTAAAACTCATGGATAAAATTAACACACACAAATTAAATGGTGTGAGAAGCAAGGTCGAAATCCTAACTCAAGGGTTGTAATGCTCTCTTTATATTCCCTTTCGTGGAGTATACTTTAGAAAACTTCTGTCTCCACTCCACTGAACAATTCTGGAGAGGTCGGAACAGTTTTCTTTTCTATTTTATAGTCGTACTACCATGAAAATGTTTCGAAGGGAGATATGGTAGAAAAGCTAGGAGAGTATAACATTTAATGTTGTGTTGGTGTATTCCTCTTGGCTCTTGAAAATTTATGGTAGGGTCACGTAAACTTCTCAATAGACCATACACATATCCACAAGTAGTCTCCAAGGTGAAGATGGAATTCATCTTCTCTAGTTAGTACATGTTATGTTCGATTTAACCTCATAAGGCTGTTAAATAGTATTGCTGTGTCCTGTTTCTTGTACCTCCTATCCAATATATGTACCACAAAACGTAGCTCCAACAGAAGTGCAAGTATGCTTTAGTCTGACTATGAAAGAAACACAGGAGATGTATAACAACCAAATTTTAAAATTTTAATGAAGTATGAAGCCCGTAAGTGTCTGATAAGTGTCTTCGATTCGGACAGAATCGAAAACTATTTCCAGAGTATTGATTGAACTAACGAGTGAAACTTAAGGGAAAACCTTTTGTTGAAATTCTTAATTTGAAAACAAAAAATCGTAGCTTATTTAAAATCATTAACAAAATTAAAACTATGAAACAGTGGTATGGTGTTAGTTACGCCATTACCAGCTGACCTGGAATCAGTTTTAATCCTTAAATATATTTTTGTTTCAATTTTCATAATAACTCTTCCAACTAAATGAAAAACATAATAAAACACTTTCGTAGTGCATTAATTAGCAATTAAAATAATTAAGGCTCCAATAAAGCTACTTCCTCTGTAAAACTCCAACCCCATCAAGGGATAATTACTTCAAATCAAATCAAACAAAATCACTCAAGTATAACAACAAAAGTGCAAAAACGAAAACAAATAAAAACTTGTAACATAATCGCATACATCTTGTCTTAATACAGCAAACAGAAAAGGAAATAATAAATGAAAATAAAACCCATAATCTTATAATCCTTTAATATCCTTCGTTTATTGAACACTTTTACGCGGAAGTAAAACACACAACACGTACATATAACATGAAATTTAATTGCATTACTTGAAATAGGAGAAAGAGATAAACAATTTTAATTGTAAAACAACGAAATCGAATAGAAAGGAAAAAGTATGGGAAATGAAAGCAAAAAGAAAATAACGAACCGAAATAGTTACACGAAACTAAACAATAACTCATTTGACAGTAGAGGAGAGCCTGAAACTATTAATTAACTAAGAATCATGTTTTCTTTTATCGTTATTTGTAGTTTATTTTTTTTTTTCTCTTCTATTTCTTTACATTTAAAAACTTCGAAAATAGAGCAATGCCGACTTTTTCTTTACCTACATCACACAGTACAACTTGATTTTAAAAAGTGTTTTGCATCAGATTTGAGAAGAATTATTTGCTGACACAGTTCAGACATCTCCAACAAAGCGAAACGGCGACTGCCTCTCAACAGAATTCTGATAAAAACCCTGAGCAATTTTTATTTACAATTGCCATGAAAAGTTTCTCAAAAATCTGTCGTTCGGAATCGACTTTAGACTGTGAGTCCCGCCATTCATGTATAAAATTAATCCACACAACATAAGTGGTATGAGAAGCTAGGTAGTAATCCTAACTGAAGGGTTGTATGTTTGATAAAGCAATGAACGATTTTACATGTTCGTTCTCATTATTTCAGTTCTTTCTTTCCATAACATTAATAAAGTTTTTCCAACTGATAGATCACTGCAGCAGGTACCAAAGCGGTAGTGTTAACGTTCTGTTATGAGAAAACGTGTTGAGTTATTGTACAGAGTATATTGGTGTAGAGCTTTACTTACTGTATCCACCTCTTTTGCCATGATATGATACGTCCAGACCTTCTTGTAATGTACATTTGTGATGTTACACTCTAAGTGGTTTAGTAGGCTACTGGAAGACTAATTGGCAAGTAAAAAATTACACCTGACTTTATGTACACTAACACGATTTATTTTTTTCCTAGTTTTATACCCTAGTGGGTTAATAAATGTATTCCTTTTTCTAAGTCGAGTAATAGCTTCGTTTGGATTGGAAACAGTTTTTGATAACAAAAATGGGCAAGAAAGGCAAGGTAAAATGTGTTTCTCAGAAATGTTGACAACATTAGCTTGTATTGAATTAACCATAGGATAAGAGGCGATTACAACCAAGTGAGATTAAATAGTAGAGTGTGAGTAAGTGTAAGTGAGAGCATCGTGATAATAATTTGAAAGCCACTAATTAGTAGTATTAATTAAAAATCAATCAATTTTATTAGCAACGTGTTATTCTAAGTATTGCTCATCGGCAGCTGCAACCTTTCTCATCTCTATCGCATTTAGTGGAACCCTCACAAAAAACCGTACGCCTTTTAAAGCCAAAAATGAATCACGATAATTATTGCTACACTTCTCTGAAGAGAAACGTATTCCAGTGAGAGCCTACTGCATAGGTCGAAACAAGGTGTAAGGTCTGTGCTATAAGGCGGATAAAATAAAACTTGAGTTCCGCCATCCTCCAAAATTTATAAAAATTTTCCAATTAGATTGCCAATTTTGAAAATTACGTCCTCGTATCTGGTTGCATATTTTTCGGCCAATTGTCGCATCAAATGAATTAATTGTTGTAATCTGTACTGGTTTCTCATGATAGACTGGTTTTAGCAGTTCTTCATACCATTTGATGCCAACAAATACAAAGCATTAGCTTGGAGTAATCGATTTTCTACATGGCCGCTTCGTCACTTTTTCTCGAGAATTGCTTTTTAGCAATGAGCAATTATTCTTTTTTCTACTGTGGAAGTCGCCGTAGTCTAGTAGGTAGTGTGTTGGCTTATTAGACGAAAGGCCCGAGTTCAAATCCCAGGTCAGACATCAAAACGAAAATATGAAAATATTTCTTCGGCGACTTCCTCTCAGCAGATTTCTGGCAAAAACTCTGAAAGTAAAAATTGCCATGAAAAGCTTCTCAAAAATCTATCGTTCGGAGTCGACTTTAAACTGTAGTTCCCGCCACTCATGTATAAAATTAACGCACACAACACGAATGGTGTGAGAAGCTAGGACGTTGTACAATGGGTCAATTCGACCTCCACGTACTGTACTTGTCACAGTTGACAAGTACACGTCCTCTAACCTAAGCTAACCTACTGTGAGTAGTCACATATAATGTCAGACAAACAATCCGACGGTTTCGGCACTTAAATTTAAGCACATTACCAACTAGGCCATCATTGCACTCGTTGCCCACGTTTCATGTGTGATATTTGGTACAATGGGATTCTCGTAAAGAATCCTTTTTATTCGACACAAGTAATAATTCGTTACAAAAGCACTCAAAACAGATCATCAGACATGCAAAGTCGCCTTTCTACGTTTCTAGACTTTGAATGAACCCTGCTGCCATTATATGCTTTAATTGTGGAGCTTGTTCTAGCGTCTATCAATAACCCTGATGAGATAATGTTTTCAAACTTTTTTTTTTTTTTGGAAGTTCTTTGCCTCTGATGTCATGATCACCATTTTTGAAATGCGCAAACTTCTCGATACACTATGCTTTTGATAATGAGTGTTCAACGTAAAATTTCAAAATCAAACGATGACTCGCACGTCTGCACGCCCTCTTTCTATCGGACACACTTTTGTGCATTATTTCGACTGTATGGGGTTCGCATCTCAGTAATGGGATCACGAATGTTGGCCTTCTAATGCTCAATTGTCGCTGGTTTGTCGGCAGAACACTTTTCTTTAGCAGCGGCCCACAGAGAATAGTCCACCGATATCAAATCGCAGATTCTTGGCAACCAATTGACATCACCATCGCGGGTAATTAAACGGCCATCAAACGTTTGACGCAATAAATCGATTGTAGCATGATAAGTGTGGCAAGTTGCACCATCTTGTTGAAACCAAACATCGTTCACATCAATACCATGGAGAGGGGGTACAAAAAAATTGATCATCATGGTGCGATAGGTGTTTCCATTGACCGTCTTGGTTGTGCCGTCCTCATTTTCAAAGAAATATGGGCCAATGATGCCTCTGCTCTACAAGCCGCACCAAACAGTCAATCGTAGTAAGTGCATTGGCTTCTGTAAAACCTTGTGCGACCAAATTTTTTACGACATTTGCGTGCAATTTCCGACCGAAAGTCATTGTTTTCAAAATAAATTTCCAGTAAATGTCAACGTTGCTCGAGCGTAAATCGATTGATTACGTTCAGTGGAGATAATATACTGAATTTTGTAATGGAATAGAATGACATAAGTATTGCCAGATTCGAAATAACCGATGATTGAAATTTAAACCGATAGATGGCCCACCCATTATTATTACAGTTCAGACTTTTAAACGATTTTTTCATGAATTTTTTTGCTTAAATTAAGCTTAAAATATATCGCGAACATTTACAAATTTCTTGTAAGACAGACGACGTACATATATAATAAATAATGAATGACATTTTGACACGTTATAAAATGAATATGATTACGTGCGTGAGTTACAGGAAAACAAGCAAATTTTATGGTTTTCATATTTTATTTCCATACAAACACTTTTGCCACCTTGTAAGTTACAAATAATTACGATTATTATGTTGCAATTAGTGCTACTGATTTATGAAGTCAGTTGGAGGAACTATAATTAGGGGACGGTGCAATAAATGTACAAAATTAACATAAATTATGAGGATAATTTCGTAATTTATTTTGTTTACGATTATCAGTCACAGGGCGTTTTGAAAACTATAGCCACAATACTTCGTCCCCTTGTTGTCATAGTGTATGAGAAATACCAATTTCTTCCTAACACTGTCATACCCCATTAAAAATTATGCTTTTTAACAAATCACTGTCATAATTTGGAATAGAAAAATAAAATAAAATAAATTACCTGTACCTGGTGTCCCTATTATAATTAAATTCCTAGCACTGTTACTCAATAATCGTGTGAGTGAATGACATTCTGGCCGGTTGTGCACCTTTCTTGTTTACAAACAAGAAATATGTATTTACGCAGGACGAATCATTTTAACATACATACATATGCCTGCGGCCTGAAATTGTATACATAAACACACACACACAAATGTATTTTGGCCACAAGCCATAGTTACAAACACGAATCTCAACTCCACGCCAAACAGCCAAAATATTTAATAATTGTTTACAGAAATTATTATTCAAACGTTAATTGTGTAAATGGGCTTCGATTTAGTTTGACTACTTGAGAGGGCATCTGTAAATGTAGCTTAACAGGCCAAATAAAGTTTAATAATGGTGCGTATGTAGCTTGATTTTAGTTCCTTTATTTACATTTCGTTTAAAATAAATCGAATGTTGTTGTATAAATTAGTTCCTTTCACAGCTTTGAATAAAACCACCAGGCCTGCATGCCTTTAAGAAATACTAACGAAGATTATTTAAACATTTCTACCACTTCAGTGAAAAAAGTGATGTATTGTGAAGTCTAATGCTGGATTCTAATTGTGAAATGTCCTCCATAGTCTTTATATTGCGTTCTACCACCCACACTTTTATTGGTTCTTCTTTCGCTGGCATACACTTCCTCTTGGCAAATATTCGCATGTTTTCCCATTGGTTTAGAATATTTTATTCTAGGCCTCAAGAATCCCGCTCCAGTTTGATCTGTTCTTTACCAATCTGAATACCACACAATGAGGCCTGTTTTAAAACATTATGAAGCTTTTTGATTGCTTCATTCACATTTATTGTTAAGTCTCGTTGCGAATCATTTTCATTTTTTTAATTTTTCTGTCCAGGGAATAGTTAAGAAAGGAACTGTCAGTTAATAGTTTCATTATGTCACTACTACCCCTAATAAATTTCATGTTGTACTTGTATCTTATCAATCCAACTTAATACTCCATAGCTCTTGCCTTTACTACCATGTTCAACAAAGTTAAATCGTACGGGGCTTCCAGTGCTAGCGAAGGAAAGGTTTTCATTGCATCTATTATGGTATTTACCGCTAGACTCTGTTTATTGTCCAAGAGATGTTTTCAAATTTGTTCTTTCTGTATATATGAATGCTAAATAGATCGCTATTGGTACCAACGTCATAGTTGGTATACTTTTAGTGCACATTTCCTAGATTATTTTATCAAGTTTTTCCAGCAAGGCTTTTGCATACCATTATGGCATTCCTGGCATTTTTAGAGATGCTTTATATATGTACCGTTCATGTCAATTTACCAACCAGTGTCATTCATAGATATTTCGACACTATTTTCTATGTGATTATCTTACTCAGAATGGTACTATTGTAGTTTTCGTCAACTATCACGCACCAACGACTCAAGACTTCTGTGAATGACGTTGAAGAGTGCCTCTTCAAATTTGCCGTTATACATCTGAACTATATCGTCCACAATCCGACATCCGCCTCAGATAATTCATCCACCACCAGGCCTCACAGTACCTAATTCGATCGGACTAATTTTGGTGCACTTTTTCGAGTGTATGGAGTCGTATCTCGGCAATGGCATTACGAATGTTGGCCTTCAAATGATCAATTGTCTCTGTCGGCATAACACTACTCTTTTAACGGCCTCCAACTGTGTCAAATCGCAGCTTCTTGGCGGCCAATGGCCATCACCTTTTAGGCTAATTATACGGACATCAAACGTTTGACGCAACAAATCGATTGTGGCAAGTTACACCATCCTGTTGAAACCAAACCTTGTTCACATCAATACCATAAAGAGGGGGTATAAAAATATGAGCTAATGTTGCCTCCTCTACTTCACAAGCCGCACCAAACAGTCATTCGTAATAGGCACATTGGCTTCTGTAAGACCACGTGTGTGTTTTCTGAGCCCCAAATACCACAATTTTTCTTACCCACCAAGATGAAAATGAGCTTCATCCGAAAAGATGATTTTTTTTTTTGCAAAATCAACATCATTGTGCAGTTTCGCGTTGGACCTATAAATCCTAACGTTGCTTAAGCGCAAATCGATTCATTACATTCAGTGGAGAGAATATACTGAATTTTGTGACAGAATAGTTTGACATAAGTATGTATTGCCAGATTCAAAATAATCGTTTAAATTTAAACCTATAGATGACATACCCGAATTATTGCAAAGTGTAACCATTAGAGCTCCTATCAGCTTCTGATGTCCAGAGATAGCTCCATCAAGCCTTCCTATGACTTTCGTTGTTGTTGTTGTCCTTATGAGGAGAGTAAGAAGTTCTAATATTTCCTGGACAGATCGGAGATGAATAGGAATTGGAATAAAATTTGTATAAATCAGAAATCAAATGTTATTTCCCAATTCACACATACTATTTTGCTTGTTATTTCACCCACTGCTTTCTGATTCATAAAATCTTTTTGTTATTTAAGAAATAATAAGAAAAACAATAACAAAATCGTTGGTAGTCACTGTATAATAATTTGTTTAAAAATATTTTAAATGTCTAGACTAACAAACAAACCAAAAATAAAAGGAAAATTCCTTTACATTCCATAATCATAACAGATTTCCTTACTTGAAGGCTTAAATTCTTAACATTCCCTTGATACAGAAGCCAACAATAATAGAACAATAACGACAACCGACAGCACCAGCGATTAAATGCTTCGTTTTTAAAAAACATTTTTTATGTTTCTATTTCGCAAAAGCAAGCAAAAGTATTTACACCTCTCCCCCTTTTAAAGAATAATTCTGTGTGTGAATAAGTGAGTGAGTGAGTGCAAGTATATCCTTTTATTTTGGCGGTCTGGCCTGTCCCCTTTGTGTTTGCCTATGTATTATGATAGTCAAGTTGAGATTTTATTTAAAAACGGAAATTATACAACGACAATAAAAACAACCCAGTTTTATTGCCAAAAACGTTTGCCTATGTATATCGGCAATCATGTAGAAATTCTTACAATAAAACCAGGCGGTTTCAAAATATTTAAATTCGTCTGTATTTTCATACATACATGATAAGTATGTATGTATGTATGAATTTATATGGGTGTTGTATACATTTATTTATTCATACTTGGTGTTGGAAATACGCCTAAAAATTTACAATCATTTGTATTCGCAAAAAAAGGGTTTTTTTGTTGTTGCCACCACTACTTCCTGTTCCCTTCTGTTTTATTTTGTAAAACAGCACGCAAGTGACTGTTGACTGTTACTTTTCGTGTTTGATATTCAAATGCTTATGCTACTGAATTTAGATTTCTTTCAGTGAATTGACTGTTGTTCACATTTCGTTAAGTGTTTGTAATATTCGTACAAATTTAAATACAATTCGTGTACAATTTTGAAAATATTTGTTTACAGTCCCAGTGCTGTGGTTCCGATTAAATGTAAAAATATTCTGACATTTTTTAAAACAAGTAAATTTAATTGTTAAAGAAAAAATTGCAAAATAAAGAATCCAAAATAATAGGTTCTTTATGATTTCGAAATTTTAAAATTTTTCAAATAATACGAATCAAATACGAACGAAAGGCTTCCAATATAGGCTCACCTGCTCAACCCAACCAACATGATTATTATATCAGGTAGTTAGGTAGGTAAGCTGTGCCCTCAAGAAATATGAGCGGACACACTTAAACTACACATAGGACCCATTGTGATTGCACAGTTCTCCATTTTTCCTCTACTTCAGAAACTACTCGGAGCTTCGGATGAAGCGACTCAGACTGTCAATATCAGTGCATGACATTTCATCTGGATCTGCTATGTAGAAGGCACCTTTCTCCTCAGACTTAGTACACAGTAGATGAGAAACAGTTTGACCCTCCGATTTTCTTTTCTTTGTTATAAGTTGGGTTGCGTTAGCGGTTAGATTGCAGTTCACAGCCAAGTTCACTCGGTGGCTCACGTGGCCCATTGTGCTACCCAGTGTAAGATAAGCGACCTTGACATGTGTAGGGGGTTTTAACGACGCCGAGTGGCATGTTCGTAACAGTACCCAGATTTTCAAATGGTTCTGTCACCCAAAAACCTATGTCGGCTGTTCTGAAGTGCAGGACACTCGCACAGAATGTATTGCACCGATTTCCTGCTCATCATGGCAGCTGCTGCAGCATTCCTGGTGGGATAGACCGAGCGTCAGCGAAACTGCCAATAACGCAGTGTCCTGTTAGAATTTCTTTTAGATTGCGAACCATTCTCTTCTAGTCCGCTGGTTCTCCCGCTGTCTACTGCTGAACACAGAAGTTAAGAAATTCAACCACCAACAATTTGTTGAATTCAATGTTGCTTTTTCCAATATGGAAAAGTATTCCTGTAGGGACGTATGTATATCCTCTATCATCTCCTTAACAGACACCTCCGATACCTTCCGTGCCAGTTCATCCGCCTTTTAGTTTCCCTATATGCCACAGTGACGCGGAACCCAGTAGAAGCGAGAATTGTGTCGACGTATGCTATATATAGAGTTCTTGTAACTCATGACGCCCTTTGATTTGACGAGATGGGATGCCAGTACTTTGATTATTTCTTAAAAATTTAAGAAGAAATACGGTAGAGGCTTTTGTGAACTTTTGAATAGCCAAGCAGTAATAAAGGCCATGGGTGGTGTTTATAACACCTTCTTTCTAGTCAGAAGTCGCTTTCATTTGTTAATGGAATGGCGAAACATAAATTGATAATGTTACTTTCTAGCTAAGCATTCTATCACTGACATTGACTATATGATGTATCTTTCTCCGGAAATAAGACTAGGATACACTGAGTGCTACGAATGTTCACACACGATAATAGGGAATCTGGTTACTGTATGATCACAATAGAATTTGTACTTTAGTAAGAATTCAAAGATGAGACACGTTGGTTGGCAGGATTGATGAACCACTACTCATGCGATCAGACTAGATTATTAATGTCATGAGTTTATAGTGTATGCAATAAGGCGGAGTTGGATACTCTGTCCTTTGAAATCTTCAATATGGTTAGAAACTGGATAAAAGAGTAGGTGATGGAATCTTTTCGAAATTGGAGTTTACAGGCAACACCCCAAGGCTACCAGCTGTAAATGTCGACCGAACACGCTAAGGTAAGGATTATTAAGGATGAAGCATCCCTAGGAAAGAATACTCAGAATACTTTCTAATAACAATGGGGCGTAAGGAGAATTGGGTTTTAACAAAACGTCCACTAAGGCAATTTATAGTTGCCGCGAATATCTAATAAAAGATGACAAAGCGGTACGAGTCTCATATCATATAGATACTGGGATCATAGTAATATTCCAGGAAACCGCACAACAATTCAACCCTTCGAAGAATTCATCTTATTGGAAACCCCAGGCTACATATTCGGTCAAGTTAGCTCAGCAAATCTAGCTAAGGTTGGCTATAAAGTACACGTGTGTCCACTTAAGAAGCATGGTCAATATGATAGGTTTGGACTGTCAAACGAAATACATTGGGCTTGGTAACACGATAAACTTCTGCAGAAGCTGCAGAAACGCTGTAAGGATAGAAAATGGTTTTTCACCTCTGGGCTACATGCTATACTTGCTTGGTCTTGGATTGACAGCCACTTCCAGCTAACTGCCAACTTTCTACGACTTTTTTCAGCTTAGTCTGTAAACAGGGACAAATAACAACTCTTTACATATGATATTCTTTTAAGAATACTTCTATTATTTCATATTTCAACTTGAAATCACTTGATTAATGAATTCAATTAAGTTGAGTTTTAAATCCCTTTGGAAATCATTTAAACCCAACAATAATAAAAAAATGCACACACAAATTAAATCTTTTTCTAATTTCATTGCTAAACATGGCAATCCTAATAAACATTTAGACTGCATGGCATACAGAATTTGTGTATGTTGTTAAACATACACCGGCAATGAGTGGGCGTTTTAGAATATGTACTCTTGTTCTAAATACGTCCTCTCATACGTACGTACGTACTTGCTAATGTAGTTTGTATTTCCCCGTTTTGAAATATTTATAAATGACTACACACTTATACACACACACTTCTATTAGTGCTGTTCTACAAAAGAGGAAAGCAACAATACTCTAACTTTCCCTCTGCAACTGCCGTCACTTCACGAGCATACAATGGGGGGCCCCAGTGTTTATGTCTATATTTAAACGAAGCAAGGCTTGTAGGCGAATTAGATTGCATGTATAATGTTAGACACACACATATATGTAATAGAATTTTGAGTGTGTTGAATCTACTTAGAAGGCTGTTGCTCCTTCATTTACCGTTTTGTAGCCTTTTTTTGTTTGATAACAACAAATGTATTGTTCTTATACTTTGAAGCGTATAAATAGACATACACTTACACTCACACTAGCATACATACATACGTACACACATAAATGATGTATGTTTCAAAATATTTATACATACATACGAACGAACATGTGTGTTTCAAACGCAGTGTGTGTGAGTTGGTTATGTTTTCTTGTGCGGATTTCATACAAGTAGTCGTCGTAGTATGTCTACACGGTAACAACTTAATTGCATGTAAATCCTTAGTTGTTAACCCAATTTACTGCTTCCCCCTCCCCTCTCTTTCATCTTCACCACCTTCTAGAAAAACCTCCTGCTATACCTCTTAACATCTGCTTATTTTTGTTGTATTTTTGCAACATTAATTCAAGTATGGTTGGCTGCTTCGTTGTTGTCGTCCATTTAAATCAGACGTTCGTTGTTTTATTTCTTTTTTTCGTCGTTTTTTTCGTTTTTCTTCTTTCTCAGTACTCAGTTTAATTTTTAGTTGATTTTTATTAAAGAATTGCCGTTAATTGCCAACTCTTTAAGCAAAATTCACTCAAAATTTTTTCACAAAACTTTTGCTTGGCTCTTTAGGGTTAATTTTTCTGTCTTAAATTTTTTAAACCTTTTCATTTAATTTTTTTATTGCTTATTTTCGTTTCTTTTTCTTTCCTACATTCATGCAAAAATACGTTGAGAATTTATTTTTTTCTGCTGTTGTTTGTAGTGAAGGATTTCATTCCATTCGCATGGTTTATTTATTGTGTTTAATTTTTACGTCGTAATTTCATGGTAATTTCTATAGAAGGCATTTAAATGTGTATTTACCAGGTAGTATTTACCTTGGTTAACTTATTAATTGCCAACCATTTATATACAGGCTTAAGCCATTTTTTTCGGTTATTTTCGTGTGTTTTTTTCCAACCAATTCAAGGAAAGATTTCTTATTTTAAGTCAGTGTTGTCAAGGGCGATTTAAAGGGTTAAATATAAACGGAATTAAATCCATTATTAATGTAAATTTAATGGCTGACACAGGCTTTTAAATTTTGTGCTTAGTTTTGGCAATTTAAGACGCTACCATCGTATTGATTTACCTTGAGATTATAGAACCCCAGGTCAAATATCTCCTACAAAACGAAGAATGAACAAATATTTTCTCGGCGACTTCTCCGCAACAGATTTCTGGCAAAATAAATAAAAATGGCTATGAAAAGATTCCCCCAGGCGTATGAGTGATATTAACGCTTATTTTAAATATGATTCCACATAGCGTATACGCCTATGGTTATTTGTAACAAAAAAAAAATTAAAAACACACGATGAAGATAAGTTTCTCAAAAATATGTCAGTCGGAGTTGAGACTTACATTTCCAGTTTACAGGCAAAGCTGAAGAAAGGTGCGCTTTCGCAAAGTTTTTGTCATAAATCTTCGCAATTTAAAACGATTTCTGGTAAAAACTCTGAGAGTAAAGAAAATTGTCTTAAAAAAGTTTCTGATAAATCTGCTGGTCGACTTCTAACTGACACTCATATCTAGAATTAAAACACACAACATAAGTGGTGTGAGACCATAGATCGTAAATCTGACTGATGAATTGTACTGACCAATTATGTATGTATGTAATCCGAGTCCACCGTGTTCAGTGAGTCCACAGATTATGCCTGGATAGTGTAATGGCATGACACAGATATAAATTTATTGTAATTTTCTAAAAAAAAGTTTTGATTACCTAAGACCCATCTTATCTTCTCTTTTGTTGAACATTTCTTTCCAAACATTCGCTCCCACTCCACAGAAAAGTACTGGCCCCAACAATAGCGTGTGGAAGCTCGTCTTCTTTCTTATTGACGAAAATTCTAATATGACGTTTGATCAAGCAGAGGTTAACTTTATTTTTATCTTTCCTACTCGTTTTAGCTTCTCTACTTAGTCCCATGCAATCTCCGATTTAAGCTCGTAAAACTCCTTTACGTCAAATGTCAGTCAGATAATACTGTATGTCCTGTCTCTTGTACCTCCTAAGCTGATTGAATTGAGCACGTCTTTCGATGGGGTAGACCTCCGTTGGGAAGATACTCGCGAACACATACATACATACATACATAATTGGTCATTACAACCCTTCTGTGCGGATTACGATTAGCTTCCCACACCACTTATTTTGTGTGTGTTGAATTCATACAAGAGTGGCGGGACTTACAGTTTAAAGTTGACTCCGAATGACAGATTTTTGACAAACTTTTCATAGCAAATTTACTTAGCCTCAGAATCAGAAATCTGCTGATAGGAAGTCGCCGCTGATATATTCACTACAGAGACCCACTTACGGAAGTCATAAAGTCTACAGTCCAGACGACAAAAGTTTACGATAATCTTTCGTATGTGAGTTTCACTGATTATATATAATTCTGTTAGTACCTAGAACCATATCGTCATAGGTGACTTATTCACTAGTTATGCTTTAACAGGCAGTATGTCGAGGACGAATTATATTTTAAGGGTATGTCGAATGCAATTGTTTTTCCTTCCTTAATTTCATATGAGGCTTGAAATCGTATGGCCTAGTTATCTTGCCATACGATTTAATTGCTTTAAATACATGCAGTATAAATTTTAAGTTTTTATCTTCCAAATTTCTTTATACTGGCCTCTAATAGAGCAGATCAAACGAAATCGATTGGAAGAGAACATTTTTTTTTAAACTGAAATTCTTATGGATAAACGAATGAAGATTCTTTTAATTGCTAGAGCCAATAAGCCAATAAATATTTTTTAAGCCATTTAATGATTATTTTATTGCTTTTTCGCTTGCCATTTACAATTTAGTCCAATAATTCTTTTAACGGCCTTGAAGAACTCTATACACGAGTGCCACTTGAAAAATGTATGTCTTCTTGTGTTAATTTCTTTGGTTTAAAAAAAAGACTATAAAGGCTGTAAATTTATTTTGTTGTTGGCGTTGTTGTTGTTATAATTTTTGTGGTATTAACAGGAATAGAAAGATAAAGAAAATAACCCGGCTCATTAATAAATTACTCGATTACGAAAACGTTTATCTAAGCAATGCTCAGCAATTTTTAACAGCAAAAAAAATTTTTGTTTGCTTTAAAACTATGAAAACAAAAACACTTTAAGTTTGTAATTTCTTTCATTTTAGCCAGGTCAAGAATTATCAAAAAAAAAAAAATACACACGTCATGAATTTTATTTTTCAACCAAAAATTTCCTTCTTTCATACACTATTTGGCCGAAAACCTAGTTTTTTCTGTTCAGTTTTAGAAATTTTCATCACAGCTGTGATGTAGCTTTTTTCGTTTTCATTTTCAGTTTTTCTTTTCATTTTCATTTTCACTTTATTACGATTTTTCCATTTTTCATCATATTTTGTTTTTTGTTCGTTTCCAGCTTTGATGTGCGAGATAAAATGAACAGTGACCAGGCACGGCATTGGTCAGCGCCAGAAGTGTTTGGTTCACGTGCCAAATTCCATTTTGACTCACAGCCAGCCACATTGGAAATTAAGGTAAGCAAGCTATACGTACATGCCAACCTATACATATGTATGTATATGACCTAAAGCTATATTTATACGTACATATACATAAATATGTATATAGGTATGTCTGTATGTGTAGGGATATGAATTTTATTTAACCAGAATGCGAATTTTTTTATTTCTCGTTCACTGAATTGTTATTTTAGATTTTAGATTGAAAAGATTTAAGGAAGGAGAAATGAATGCAGAAAACCTATTGTTTTTAAATAAAGAAGTGAAAGAATTATTTATATATCATGAATACAGCAGAGAAAAAATCAAATTATCGGAATAATATATTCACACAGCATTTTATAATTAAAAAACCCACAAAAACTGAAAAACAACATGAAATTATTAAGTAAAGGTTATCTTATTAAAAAAAAGTGCGCCAATGCTGAAATTAAGTAAACCACACAAAGATCAACAAAGCTTTTTGCAAATATGCTTGTCACGAGACTCTACTATCATCTGAATACAAGAGTGTCAGTAGAGCATGAAATTATAATGAGTTTACAGGCGATGCAATTCAATCGGCATGCACGCCTAAAGGCCACACAGATTTAAAGTCGTCATAGTCTAGTATGTGGTGTGTTGGTTTGTTAGATATGAGGCCCAGGTTCAAAAAAAAACGAAAAAATATTTCTTCGGTGACTTTCTTAGATTTCTGGCAATAACTCTGAATGTAAATAGAAATTGCCACGAAAAGTTTCTGAAAATTTTGCCGTTCTTAGTCGACTTTAAACTGTAGGTCCCGCTACTCAGGTATAAAATTAACACACACAACATAAGGGATGTGAGAAGCTAGGTCGTAATCCTGACTAAAGGGTTTTAATGATCAATCATGTTGATCATATGTAGGGCGTGCCTACTGTCTACTGAAACAGCTCTTGCTGAATTAGTGGACATGACCCCATCTGTATATTTCCTGGCATTGAAGACGCATTTGCAGTCATAAATACGACGTTAGATAGAATTGGTATATAAAGTCTATGATATCCAATTGGATGTCTGAGGTTCTATACACGTAATCTGAGACATATGCAAGCAATTAGATAATAAGGGCCAACACAGTTACAGTACAGATATGTAGATGATATATGAAAATTTTAAGATTGTCTCGGCAATATCATTCAGAAACGTCCTGAGATTGTTAATCGTTAAAGCATAATAGTGGGGCTGGAGATAAACACAGTGAAAACCATAATAATTCCATTTACAAGAAACAGGAATCTTACCAAATAGAAGAATATTCGACTCCTGAGTGATATAACCGAAAAGGGTCAGACATGTCATAATGATATGCAGTAGGCTTGTTAGAAAATATAACCTAGATATTAGGTCCTGTGGTCGCCGTAGTCCAGTAGGTAGTGTGTTGGCTTATTAGACATGAGGTCACGGTTCAAATCCCTGGTTAGACGTTTAAACGAAATATGAAAAAATACTTCTTCGGCGACTTCCTCTCAGCAGATTTCTGGAAGAAACTCTGAGATTAAATTAAATTGCCATGAAAAAGTTTCTCAAAAATTTCTATCGACTTTGTTTTTGGGTTCTCTTTCCATATTGGCCAACCATAAAAGTTAATTTATAATAAACTGGCAAAGATGATAGAAAGACAAAAGAATGAACGGAGAATTTTAAATATTCAAAGGCGTTTAATAGCTTTAAATGGCCTCAATACAAAGATTTCATTTATATCGCAACCATGTATACATTTCGGTTCTAACTTAACAATCGATGTATAAAATTAACACACACAACATAAGTGGTATGAGAAACTAGGGTGGAATCCTAACTGAAGGGTCCGAACTAAACACCTATTTTGATAAAACCATTTCTTTATTTACATGTTTTTTTGACATGTTGCCAACTTTCACACTTCGAAAATCCATGTTGAAGGACACGAAAAGAATTCGTTGATGCCATACCTCATACCTTCTCTGCAGGTATTCAAGAATTTAATCCGTTTGCTTAAGTTTCTATTAATCGGTAGACGTTGTTTTGCTGGAAAATTTTTCATAAAAAACTGTGATTAGCTGACGTTCATAAAGCTTGCTTTCGGCATTAGGAAAATGTAGCCATTTTTATAGTTAAAAAGGAAACGAAAAATATAAGCAAAAAAATATAAAAAATTTCTTTTCATCGCTTATATCATGTTTCTGTAAAACTGAATAGATTTAGACGAATGTATTAATGTTTGTATGCCCTTAATTCTTGGTTGAACAATCGGGACCAAAATCAATAAAAAATTATGATTAAATTAATCAATAACTAAGCTGTTGTGATTTCCACAACAACTTCTTCTGTTGTGGAGGACTATCATTGCCATTTTAAGCGATAATTTTTACGATATGTTTACAAAGGTTTCTTCATATACTCATTACTTAACTGAGTTTTTGCGTTTGCATACATGTACCCATGGTATACTCAGTTAATGGATGTCTTGGGCTAAGAACGAGTGTTGTTCTACCACTTATTATACTCCAAAAAGTGTATGTATGTATAACGAAAATGCTGAATATGTCAATGCTCAGTCGGTCAAAAACTTAAAGGCAAAAAGACAGAAGACAATAAGAGACATAGAGAGAGAGATGGATAGAAAGTAAAGAAAAACCAGTTTCATTTGCTCTAATTGCGCTTAATTACTTTGAAAAAGTTTTGCAACAAATTTTTTTTCTGTGTGTCCTTTTGTTTCGGTTTTCTCGTTTTTTTTTTTTTAATTTTTGCTTTTACGACAAGATTGACTGGAACAAAAGTTGTTTGCTGTTTGAAAAGCGTAAAGTTAGATACTGTTTTACTCGTTATCTATGTATTTTGGTTTCTTTTTTGCATTTTGGCCAACCATAAAAGTTAATTTATAATAAACTGGTAAAGATAATAGATAGACAAAATAATGAACGGGAAATTTTAAATATCCAAAGGCCTTTAATAGATTTTAATGGCCTCAATACAAGGATTTAATTTTTATCGTATCCATGTAAACATATCGGCTTTATTTTACGAATTGATTAAGAAATTTAAATCAGACCTTAAAAGTCTATATAGTACGGTCATATAAAGGCCTCTTAAGGCCCTTTTGTGAGGCCCTATGGTTTCCTTTGCCTTCTTTTAATACGCATTGTTCTTAAGCAATCGTACTCTATTGCTACTTTCGGTTAGTGTTTGTTTATGATAAAAAAAAATACAAAAATTTGTCATAAGGAAGGAAGAGCGTACAAATATTTGAAAGTTTTAACCGAAATTGTTTAATTGGATGTAATTATTCAATTCTGTCTGAATACGTACGTATATATATATAAGTAGAAAGCTAAATTAAAGCAAAAATTTGAATTGAAAATTCCTTAAATTAAATACAAATTAAAGACTAAGAATTTAGTTTAATACAGCGAAAATGTTACAAAAAAAAACTTCTATCACGTTTATTAATTCGAAAAAAAAGAAATTGAAAGTAATTTCTTGTATAAATACCCAGTATTGTTAGGATGATGAAGTCTGCATAATCTAGTAGGTAGTGTGTTGACTGTTGAGAGTAATTAAAAAGAATCTCAAAAAAAATATGGCATTCAAAGTCGACCAAAACCTCCTACCTCTGTTACAAGAACCGTTCTTAACCCATCTATATACCACCAAGTTGTCCCTCATTTAAAAAAGTATTGTTATGAAGATGGAAATCGTGTTACATCGTTTAACATTAAAATGATACACAAAGGCTACAAGAACAAAAACTATGAACTTGTTTACATGATCAAAAAACAAACAAAAATATAGCAACAACATCAGTATAAAAAAGGGATAAACAAGTAAACAAGAAGCAACAACAACACAATAACATTTATAGAGATTTCGCGAAGGCAAAGATATTCTCCTTCAAGAGCATTCATCAGAATGTTTTCCCTGCGATATAAAAGGCAAGACAAAGCAGGTAACTAATCAGTAAAAATTAAAAAATAATTGTGGTTTGAAGATCTCCGCTACAAAGATCGGTCGAACAATTGTTATTGTTTACGCAAACGAGTGCAAAGCAGAATAAGAAACAAAGTAATTGTTGTTGTTACATCAAGTTGTTGTAAAAACGTAACAGTATGTAGCTTCCAGATAATTTCATACATTTTTGGTACTAAGACTTGTTGCGTTGAACATCACAAAATCATAGACAGTTAGGTAGAAGGTTAGGTTAGGTTAGAGGACGTGTACTTGTCGACTGTGACAAGAACAGTACCCGGAGGTCGAATTGACCCATTGTACAACGTCCTAGCTTCTCACACCACTCATGTTGTGTGCGTTAATTTTATACATGAGTGGCGGGACCTACAGTTTAAAGTCGGCTCCGAACTACAGATTTTTTGAGAAGCTTTTCATGGCAATTTTTACTCTGAGTTTTTGCCAGAAATCTGCTGAGAGGAAGTCGCCGAAGAAATATTTTCATATTTTCGTTTTGATGTCTGACCTGGAATTCGAACTCGGGCCTTTCGTCTATTAAGCCAACACACTACCTACTAGACCCCGGCGACTTCAAAAAGGTAGAAGCCATTAAATGAATTTCACATTACACTTTTTGCCCATCAACCTAACCATAGTCTTCAAAGATGTCGTCTTCACAGCACATATGCAATAGAGCTTCCAGCGTCGGTGTAGGACAGTTTCTGATTGTTCCTGTTATCCTAACTCATGCTAGGCTTTGTATCTTGGTCAACTGCTGGTGAGTTGTTTTCAACTCTTTTTTATCTGCCCACGCAATTGCCCCAAAGAGATAATCTGTTTGTGTGACCATCACGGTACATTCTCATAATAATAATCAGTCATTACAATCTTCAGTCATGAGTACGATCATATTCGTTTTGATCGAAATGTTACCTGGGATTTGATCGGTGGCCTCACGTCTAATAAGCCAACACACTAAATACTAGACTACAACGACTTCATGATCAGAATGCCACAATTTTCTTTTCAAATACTTTTACTTCTATTTCTAAATTTATGTGCAATTAGAATACTTTATGTCTTCTCACTATTTTAGTATTTAATTTAGATTTGTTACAGGACTACCATTTCCAATTATGTGAAGTTTGATGGAACTATAAACATTTTTTTATAATTTTAATTAAAATCTGTTGTCTTTACTACAATAAAATCGTACAGGATTGTCTTTTAATTACATATTTATTTAAAGGATTAAAATACAAAAAGGACAATAAAAAGGACATTTTTAAAGTTTTTTATTTTTATTTCAAAATTAAAAATTGAAAACAAAAACAAGCTATAAAAAGATTTTATAACTTTCATGGATCATAAAATCCTTAATCAGAATTGACAATTTAAAGTTCTTAGAAACTAAAGTGGAAAGCATAACGGCATTCTGCTGTAAAAATTTCTAAAGCTTACAAAATTAAATTAAAAAAAAAGAAAAGTATTTGGTCGCTATAATATGTTAGGTTAGTTTCTTACTTTTGTAAATGTTATCATACAATTGGAAAATGTGTTCAAATCATGAATATAATATTGTGTTGGATACGCTAGTAATCGCCGAAATCTAGTAGGTAGTGTGTTGGCTTATCAGACGTGAGTCTACGATTCAATCTCCAAACCAAATACAGACAAACTTCGATATAACGAAACTGAAGGGGATCACAAAATACTTCGTTATAGCTACTTTTTCATTATAAATATGTATCAGTAAAACCTTGGTATAACAAAGCTCTTAAAGGAAAAGAACTAAGCTTTCTTTGAGCAAAAAAAAACATCAATTAAAAATAATATAGTGCATATGGTAAAATTTAAAAACTTTGGTTTTGAGTTAAAATATTTTTTTTTATAGATATGCCTCTTGCTACTAAGTGCCCACAAAGATCTTAAAGGAAATGATCTAAGTTTTCTTTTGAGGAAAAATAAAAAAAAACTCCATTTGGAAAAAAAATGGGGAAAAATTAAAATGGTACATGTGACAAATATTGAAAAATCATATTCTTGAGTTAAAAAATAATTTTTTGATAGATATCCCACTCGCATCCCATTAAGCGATTATGAAGGCCTTAAAGGAAATTTTATAAACTTTCTTTGAATCTTCGAAGCAAAAAAAAAAAGGGCCCAAATTGGAAAAAAATTAAAAAAAAAATTAAAAAAAAAATAAAAAAAAATTTTAAAAAATTAAAAAAATTATTTTTGGAATGATTGAAGAAATAGCTATCTAATATCCTTTGGAAAATTTTTGCTAGGACCAATAGGTGAAAAGTTACACACATTTAAAAAAAAACCCTGTATGACCAAAATGTCCAACTTTGACCCCCTCTAACTCCGGCAGTTCTTGACTGATAGAGCTGAAAATCCAATGGTACTAACGTTGGTGCAAATTTCATCCAAATCGAAAGACATCGATTTTAAAAATTGGGTCACTTGACACGAAATTGCTCATACATATATTGAACTCGAAGCCCAATTACTATTCTGAGAAAATATTTAATTTTTGAGACTGCAATGACAGATCAGAATGCCGTTTATTATACTCAGGCCACTCTTGTATAGTATGATGCAAAAATCAAATTTTTTACTCGCTATTATTACCTCTAGTAGCCTTCGTAGTCTAGTAGGTTCAACGGTGCAAATCCCAGGTCAGACATCTCCAGCAAAACGAAATATGAAGAAAATATATTTTTTCAGCGACTTCCTCTCAACAGATTTTTGTTACAATCTCAGAGAGTTAAATAAAATTGCCCTGAAAAGTTTCTCAAAAATCTGTAGTTCGGAGTAGACTTTAAACTGTAGGTCCCCGCCACTCGTGTATAAAATTAACACCTACAACATAAGTGTTGTGAGAAGCTAGGTCGTAATCCTGACTGAAGGGTGGTAATGACCAATTACGGATGTACATATGGTTGTATGTATTACCTCTAATTATCGACTGTTTGAAAATTCAATATATGAACTGTATTATATTTCCTAAAATTAAATTTTCAAAAAGAATTTATAGTCGACACCACACAATCGTCAATTGATTGAAATATTTCAAAAATTGTTTTCAAGCCAATTACCAGTATTTTATTGTTTTCTTTCTTTCTCCTTTTATGTTTTATCGTTTTATCTCATACAATTTGTAGAACTAATCAATATTAGATTTTCTAATTAAATTTAAGCACCTTATTTTTTTATTTTTCATTAGTTTTTTAATGCCTCTATTAAATTTACCACATAATCCGTGTTTATTTCGTTATTATTTTCGTATTTCAAACGAAATAGAAGCACAAACACAGGAAGTTGAGTACGACGAGTGTATGGTTTAAACAAATGTTTCACCACAAAAATTTGTATTTAAACAATCATTAAATACCATCAGAAAAATCCATAAAAATAATACCCAATAAACGAGTATAAAAAATTAATACGAATATAAAAAGTGTTGTAGTAGTCGTATGCCATTCACGTATACGGTATATGTACATACATACATAGGTTTGTAGAAGGGGAACAACTAAAATAAATCCCCTACTAAATTCTATTTCCTCGGTACTCTCTCAGTTATTACTGCTGAAGCAGAAGCAAGAGAGCATAAAAAACGCAATAATTTCTTACACGATTATGACCGTATAACACGTAAACCCATCGAATAAAATTTATTTCTAAAAATAAAAAAAGGAAACAAAATTAATGTCAAAATAAAAAAAAATAATTGTACGAAATAGGACAACAATACAAATTGTAAAATTTATTTGTTTTGTAATTCGACAATTTCATTTCACATCTCAGCGGTTAAACTATAATCCTTGTTAAGGGCCTTGCAAAAAATTTTAATTTTTTTGTGGTTGTCTGTAGTGGCTTAATTTATTTTCCTCCCAACCACATCAGTTAACATGTAAGTGCAGAACATAGTAAAATAGTGACTTCAGGAGAAAACATTGTCAATGAAAGTCTGGCAACATTGTTCGGAGATTGTGAGAGTAAGAAAAACTTTTGATCATATGTGTGGACAGTCAAGCGGCAATCAAAGGGCTGGGATCCCACCACGTCAAATCAAAGGGCATCAGCATTCTACAGCATTCTACACTTCAAAACAAGACTCGAGTCTACTTGGTTCCGGGCCACTATGGCATAGAGGGAAATGAAAAGGCAGACGAAGGATCAGAGATGTCTTAGGAGGAGATGATATGGGGAATATATATGACTCTACAAGATTACTTTTAAAAATTGGAAAAAGCAGCATGGAATTCAACAAATGTGGGTGGTCTAACATAACTGTGTGAAGTAGTGGACAGCCGGAGAACAAGAGGACTACTTGAGATCTATTAGGGAACGACTGCATTCTGGCCGGAAGTCTGACTTTACACTGCGCTATTGGCAGTTTCGCTGAAAAGCTTGCCTTGCCCGATCAGTTTTACTGCGGAAGCTACCATGATGTGGAATAAATGGAATCGGTACAACACTTTTATGTGAGTGCCCTGCACTTCGAACAGTCTTCATAGGTTTCTGGGTGACAGAACATTTAAGCATGGTGGCGAACGTGCTACTAAGGGAAGGGAAGGCCGGTTTCATCCGGAGCTCTGGGCGGTTCAAACCCACCATTAACGGATCATGACAAGGGGGCTTACCCCTTGTATTCTAGAAAAAAAAATCCTACGTAAGATATTCGGTGCAGTGGGAGCTGGTGATGATTTCTACAATCGATCCAAGAATGAGTTATATGAGCTCCACAGCGACATTGACGTTGTGTAGACATCTAGCGGCTGCCTTAGATCGGCGAGTCTCTACGGATGGAAGAGGTTATTCCGGCGATATGGGTATTTGATGTATCAAAGAGCATTGCCTTGTCTGCGTTAGAAGAGACGCCTGAAATGATAGCCGAAACACGATGAACGTGTTTGTGAAGTAAGTAAGTATGTAAAAACCAGTAAAAGCGGCATGGTGTAGTGGACAAAATGTTTAAAAACAAATCAGAGTAATCAAGATTCGCAGAAGGCGAATAAATTTTCATTTTTTAAATCTAGAAGCGCTAATGCACTGGATACATAAAACCTCCTGAGCCCCCAGAGAGAATAACATCAATGTCGAAGATCATAGGTAGATAGTACTCGGCCTCGTCTCGAAGAAACGTGTTACTCAATGAGAGAAGTGTCTCAACTGTAGGCTTGGGCAGAGGACGTTTAGAGAAGGTTTAGGTGACGACAGACAGCCAGCATACAGTAGACTGCTCTGTGATATCAATGCTCTGTGATACTAATGCTTATAAAACAAATTAAAGTTGAAGTACAATTCTTATAAATAAGGCCCCAATTAAGGCCTCCCTATACTCATGCTTTTTACCAAACATTTAGTATTAGTCCACAAATAGGTGGTGTTCTTTTCTAATTGGTTTTGTGTTCGTCAAAGTTGATTACTATCTGGTTGGTAATCTTAAGGTATACAAATATTTTATAACCATGTGTGCAACTTTTCGCTGTAAACAAAAGGGTGGTATCAGTAGTATTACCTAGAGATTTTTTGAAGGAGGGTTAAAGAGAAGTAAAATTAGATTTTGAAATCTGCAGGAAGTTAATACAATCAGGTCGACAAAATATTAAAGTTTCTAACTACAGATCCAATTTTGGCTCTCTTTTTTCAGAATTGCGCCCATTATCTCACCAGTGGAATCTGTATTGTTTCAGGCTTGGTCTTGTACATAACAGACTTTACGTATTCCCACAATTAATAATATAGTCGGGAAAATGGCATAACAGGTGACCAACGAAGTGGTCCGAAACATTAGAGTAAATGCTTATCAAACTCGTCGCTCAATAGGTTCATGGTATCGAATATCGTGTAGCATATTGCATCCCCATTTTAAAACCAGATTTCAACCATGTTGTGCTTTTTCATTTCGGATAAAAGAAGTCAGTAATCAGTGCGCTGAACGTTGTTACATTGACTGCCAAATTGCGATTTTCAATGTTCTTTAGGATGTACTATACCAGGGCTTCTTAAACTGTGGGTCGCGACCCCCAGGGGGGTCGCGAGGCAACTGAAACGGGGTCGCAAAGATCTGATACTTTTCAATCATTATAAATAAAATTTTTAAATTAGTATACACACTACGTACAAATATAAATACAAATAAAATTTATACAAAATACTATTGTAGTTTTATTATAACTAAAGAGAAATTGCTAAGAGTTCGATTAATAATGACAAAATTACCGAATTTTAACCTTTTCATTCAAGAAATTAATAAATACTAAAGCCTCGATTTAATTATTTGTGTAAAAATAAACAATCACATCCGTCACATTAATATTGTTTGATATTAATAATATGTTTTTATTAAAAAAATTGTTACAAGAGTTTATTTTTTCTATTGAATAAATATATATATAGTTTTATGTCATTCTATTTAGTGGGTTTTATTACGACCGATATCCCATCAACGTTTCCAATTATATATATGTGAAATGAATGGGTACGTATTCTTTAATCCTTAATTTATTTACATTGTAAAATAGTGCGATATTACATCTATATCTACGGTAAATATATATTTCATTATATGGAGGAGGGGGTCGTTTAAAATTGAGTAAACTTGAGGGGGGTCGCTATAAAAAAAAGTTTAAGAAGCCCTGTACTATACAATGATGCCGCCAGAACACAAAGAGCTTACAACAATCTTTTTGTTTGGAATAGATTGGTAGTTATTGATGTATCCATGAAGCCGAAAATAAGCTGTGTCGCTGAAAATAATTTTTTTTTAGCAAAAACAGATTTTTCCCACTTGATTAGGAGCTACGAAGGACATAACATGGTATTACCATCTGATATTTACATTCCATTTGAGCACGCAGCTCCTGTAAGGATGTTGAATCAGCTAGGTAGACAACATTAGATTACGCTCTCTTGGATCGAAGATCATGTGCGAACTCACATCATGTGCAAAAACCAGGCAGTAGTCTCCGTAGTTACGTCTTAATACACGTGATGCCACGGTGTGGTTTGAACCGATCAGACACTCGATCAGAACGAAATATTAAAAACAAAATATTTCTTCGGGGTGTTCCTCTCTGAGAGTACATAAAATTGCAATGGAAAGATTTTCAAAAAAATCTGTAGTTAGGAACCGACTTTAAACTTTAGGTCGCACCGCTCATGTATAAAATTAGCACACACGACATAAGTGGTGTGAGAATCTTGGTCGTAATCCTGATTGAAGGGTTGTAAGGAACAATTGTTTATGTATATACGTATGTAAGCAAGTAGACAAGCTTGAGAAGTGGGGAATTTCCAAGCCGATGATAGAGCCAGAAGCCTTCCGTGGAGTTGAGTTATACTCAACTAAATTGAAGATGAAGAGAGGGAAAAACTACGAGGATTTAAAGCAATCGAGACTTTTGCTGGGGAATTATAATAAGAAAAGGTATGAGTTATGCATCAGACTGTGCAGGAGTAACCTGAGATTGTAAACCTGTCTTTTACAAGGGAATGGTAGACAGGGTAGATATAGTCGGAGTGGAGGTTGTTTTGAGCCCAAAATAGATATTCTGTGACAATGATATCCACATTCACAACCTTGTAAAACTTAACTGAAGTGTGATAGAAGTCAGATAAGTTTTTCATCAATTAGAAGCTAAACGTTGCAGTGAAAGAACTTTTAATACTTTAGATAAAACTGACTCTATTTTGTATTATACGTACCACAGTTCAAACCCCAGGTCAGACAAATGGATCAAAACGAAATATGAAAAATAATTTCTACGGCGACTAGGAAGTCTCAGATTTCAGACAAACAGACAGATTTCTGACAAAAACTCTGTGAAAGTAAATAAAATTGCCATGAAAAGTTTTTTCAAAAAAGTTTGTAGTTTAAAGTCAACTTTATAATGTATATCTCGCCACTCGTGTATAAAATTAACACACACACCATAAGTGGTGTGAGAAGCTGGCTTGTAATCCTGACTGAAGGGTTGTAATGATCAATTATGTATGTATGGAGGAGCTTCCGCGCCTCTTATGGGGCCAGAATTTTTCTGGGCAAAGGACCGGATGTTGAAAAAAGTAGGCTGGACGAAAGGAAAAACGAAGAGAAGGTTGAACTCATCTCAATTCAAACTTTGCTGAGAAACTATCAAACTATCAAAGAATTACTTGAGATTGGTAACCGGTCGACTCTTAGTAGATTTATTCAGAATGGAGATTGTTTTCTGCCGAACATATTGTTCTGTGACGATGAATATGATTTCTGGCAAAAACCATTGCCATGAAAAGCTTTCTCAAAAATCGGTCGTCCGGAATCGACTTTAGACTGTAGGTCCTACCATTCATATATTAAATTAACAAAGACAAAATGGGTGCTGTCAGAAGATAGGTCCTAATCCTTACTGAAGGGTTGTAAAGACCAATTCAGTATGTATGTAGGTTCCATACATCAGACCTTATATTGAAACAGTATTTAAAAGCAATAATGCACTTCTTTTTTCACAAAACAGTGAAATACTAAACCCAGACATACAGAATAAATTCCTTTTGAAAAGTGCATCTCGCTCACTCACTATATGTACATATACACATGTAAGAATAATTTATGTTTTTATTAAAAAAGTTGAGGATCGGAAATGAAATACAATTTAACCATTCCAAATACACAGAAAGAATGTAACAACAAACAACAACAATAAATATAAAAAGAAAATCCAATAACTTTACAGACTAAAAGTTTAATAAAACGGCTTTTGCGGCGGCTGCTTTAAGACAATTTAGAAAATTTATATCGTCAAAGGGCGACGTCTAACGGAGAAGAATAAGTAGAAGAAGAAGTGGAGAAGGAGAGGAAAAGAAAGTAAATCAAGTTATCTAGAAACATGCAAGCTATTAATAAAGAATTCGCGTGTATTTGCCAATTTAACAAGTTGATATGGCCGAAATTTGTTATTGATGTTGTGCGAATTAAAAACTTGTGTTCCAAATGGCAGCTAACAGCAGCGTATACAACAACAATAACAACAACCAACTACTTAATGTATTTGCAAACAATAAACTTATAAGGGAAACGAAGGTACAAATATAACTCGTATACAAGTATACGTATACAGTTAGAAAAACACACATCCGTTGTGTTACAATGTGCTTGTATTTGTATTGTATGTATTTCGTTTTGTGGTGCAAAAATTTTCTTCTTTTTCTTCTTTTTTTTTGTTTAAAAAAAGAAACTTTTTTTCTAAATTGTTTACGTTGTAAGACAGTGAAATGAAATTAACAAAACGCCAATGCCAACAAAAAAAAAAGAATAACAACAATAGGGAACCTTCACGCTAATGTGGCTTTAAGTGTTTGTATATTAAATTATAAACCCACACACTCTCTCCACGCACTGACATACTGCCTGTGTATATATAGGGTGTACGCACGCATTAGGTTTTATTCACACCCACCTACAGAACTCACACACATTATTTTCCTTCCAAATTTTTTTAATTCCGAATTTATTTTTTTCTGTTTGGTGAACGCCTTGTATTTTAAGAAATAAAAGAAAAAAGTTCTCTGTGGGGAGTATCGCGTAAAAGTATAGCAGTATTGTTTGAAAAAGAGTAGCTAAGGAGTAGTGCTTAGCTTCACAACCCTACTTAATAGAGGAGTAACATTTATGTGCTGTTTAACAGCATAGACCGTGTTTTCCAAAGCAACTACTGACGAAATCGGCGTCGTCGTAAGCGGTACGTTGGCTTATTAGACATGAGGTCACGGTTCAAACTCCAGGTCAGACATCTCCAGCAAAATGAAATTTTAAAAAAAATTTTTATCGGCGTCTTCTTTTCAGAAAAATTCTGGCGAAAACTCTGAGAGTAAATAAAATTGCCATGAGAAAGCTTCTCAAAAATCAGTCGTTCTTAGTCGACGGTAAACTGTAAGTCCCGCTACTCAAGTATAAAATTAACACACACAACATAAGTGGTGTGAGAAGCTATCCCGTAATCCTGACTGAAGGGTTGTAATAACCAATTATATATGTATGTATATACATATGTATGTATCACCCCTACGTCGACGAAATTTAAGCTCTGTACAAAAATATCATAGATGAGCACTTTGCAGTACCAGTAAAATTTCAGTAAAAATTGATTTTTACTGATTACTGAAAAAAATTACAGTTACAAAAATGAAATCTAAATTTCATTACCAGTAAGCATTTACTGAATACTGAAAAGCTTAATGCATTAGAATTATAATGCAGTATGCCCATGTATGAAAAATATATATCCTGTTCGTAAGTGTGCAGGTGAATCCGTGACAATCAAATTCGCGTTGCTCACAAGAAGTCGGCCTTTCTTCAGACCACAACTTTGCTAAATTTTGCATCGTGTCTTGGCATGCAACCGTTCAAAATTCACTGATCCAGGAACTGAAGACAAACGTCCACAGACAAAGACGTGTGTGCGCTGAATAGGCTTTGTAGCAGTTTGCAACTGAACGTAATTTTCATCGAAAATTCTTCTCCAAGCATAAGACCCATATCTGGAAGAATAAGTACGTGATCAAACAAAATGGACTTATTTTGAATGATTCGAATCTAACGTATCCCGGGAAAAATATTGTTTAATGTGGATTTTGGATTGGCGGCATCAAAGTCAATATTTCTATAAGAACAACGTTGGCCAAGTAATCACAGTCAACGCCACTATTACCGGATGATTCGGACATTAAGGCAAGTGGACATCCAGACAAGTGGTTCAACAGCCTATACCACATTGGATATTTGACTTTACCAATTCAAGGACATGCTCATATCACGTGGTAGTGATGTGAATTGGCCATCGAGATTGTAAAGTTTGACAATGTTTCTTGTGTGATTTTTTTAAGTTGCAGGTGTATACCAATAAGCCACAAACTACATGAGGTCCTTAAAGACAACATAACCCAACTCATCATTGAAATTTAGCCTGATTTCAGTGACAGAGTTATGGAAAATTGGTCGTTTTTAATGCTTTTCACCCAAAGAAGACTTGGCGGACATTTAAAGGATTTTATATTCTATATACGTAAGGACATCAATTGGTCTTTCAAATAAATAAAAACATTTTAATGTTATCTCGCTTAATAAATAAAATGTTGTCAATATGATCACATTTACAGCTATGAACCAATGAACCAGCGAGTATCAGAAGACATATTTAACGTAAGAACTTGTCGTCACAGGCTAGAAGGTAGTATGTTGGCATAATAGATAAGAGCCCTTGGTTCAAACCCTAACTCAGACATCTCAAGCAAAACCAAATATAAAAAAATATTTATTTCGGTGACTTCTTTTCAGCTATCTTCTGGTGAAAACTCTAAACGTTAATAAAATTACCATGCAAAGTTTCTTAAATCTGTCGTTCAGAGACGGCGTTAAACAGCCGCTGTTGGATACAATTAACACTCACAGCATGTGTGGTGTAAAAAGTTAGGTTGTAATCCTGACTAACGGGTTGTAATGACCTATTAAGTAAGGTCATGCCGTATTTACATCAGTATGTAGAGAATGTAGTAATCACCGTAGTCTAGTAGGTGGTGTGTTGGCCTATTAGACGTGAGGCCTAGGTTCAAATCCCAGGCCAGACATCTCTAAGAAAAAAATTATTCTTCTGCGACTTCCTCTCAGCAGATTTCGGGAAAATACTCTGCGAGTAAATATAATTGCCATGAAAAGTTTCTCAAAAATCTATCGTTCGGAATCGACTTTAAACTGTAGGTCCCGCCATAAAATTAACATAAGTAGTGTGAGAAACTGGGTCGTTATCATGACTGGAGGTTTGTTCTGACCAATTATGTGTGTATATATGTAAGTGGGTAGTGTTTTGACATATTAAATAAGTGTCTATGATTCAAACCCCAGACATCTTAAGCCAAACGAAATAAAAAATAAAAATATATTAATTTCGGCGACTTCTTCACTGCTGACCTCTGGTAGAAACTCTGAGAGGAAACAATTTCCCGTGAAAATTTTATCAAATCTGTCGTTCAGAGTCGACTTTAAACAAGAACTTCTGCAACTGTTGCATGAATTTAACAAACAAAACATGAGTGGTGTGAAGAGATAGGTAGCAATCCTGACTAAAGAGTTGCAATACCTCTTACATATGTAAGGTCATGCTGTATTTGCAGTATGTAGAGAACCTTCACATTCGACTTAAGTTGTTGGTTGAAGCGCATTTTTGTCTGAAGGCGACTGTGGATTATTTTTCTATAAGATTATGATTAAGCTACGGATTGCGATATCGAGACATGTGACAACTTATTTTACTCATTGCTGCCGATTCGATATGAGTACTGATCACGCATTAACATAGTAAAAAATGATATTACATACCATACATCGCAGGTGACAATTCAAATTTACTGCAAATAGAATCGACGGATACAATAATTTCATAAAATTTTGAAACGATTCGCGCTGTAAGGTTTTCAAATTTAACTCCAATGAAGAAGTATCAGTAAGGCAGTCTGAACAGAAATTATTTTTATTTTTAAAGATAACATTCGGCTTTAAGTGTCCAAAAATATCGCCTACTTAAGTCGTTGGTGGAAGTGTGAATTTTATTTCTGTATTGTTAAAGTTGCTATAATTTTGATTTCTTCTTTAAAGTCTTTACTTTTGTTCCCAAAATAATGTGTAAGGAAATGTATGAGTTGCTTAAAGAATATTTTTTTGTTCATTTTTAAGAAAAGAAAAACAAAAAGAAATAATGTGTGTATTTTGGGTGTTTTTTTTCTCCCTCCGTTTTTTGTTTATTTCCTTCATTCTCTTATTTAAGGAAGGAAGACTTTTCATTTCTTAATTACCTTCGCTATTTTCTTTTTTTCTTCTTCTTTTTCTTCGTCTGTTCTGGGGTTTATTTAATTTGGTTTTAAGCACTTTTTAAAATCATTTTTCTTTCCGTTTTCCTAATTTATTTTTTTTTCTTCTAATTTTGACACATTACGCCTACCATGTGAACGTTAGAATAGGGGGCAGAACATTTAGAAAATTAAGTCCAAAATGCTTTTCAATTACAATACAAGGAAGGAAAATGCAAAATTAGATTAAAAACAAGTTTTTTTTCTTCTCCCTCTTTTAGGATTTTCTCTTTTGGAATCTTTTTAAGGCATTGTCTTGTAAAGAACAAAGGCATTAGCACAGCTAATGTGATTGTTTTTTAATTTAAATTTAATTTTTTAATGTATTTTTGGTTGTCTTTAATACCATGTTTATGTAATTTCTTGTTAAATTTTAAAATAAATAATTTAAAGTCTAAAAACAGTCTCTTCTCTTTTCATTGCAGGATATTAAACGTCACGATCAAGGAATTTATCGTTGTCGCATTGATTTTCGTACAAGTCAAACTCAAAGCTTCCGTTTCAATTTATCCGTCATAAGTAAGTATTTTCGGTTTTTAAAAACAACAATAACAACAACAACACCAACAAAAACAACAACAATTACCATATTATTACGAATTTATTTGAGAAATTTAAAATTGTTGATTCAATGCTTGAAAAACAAAAACATGGCTTCCTTTTTTTCTTCAAAATAATCTTACATTTAATGGCAGTAATGCTTGCAGTAGAACAAAGATTTTTATTTTCAAAATAGTTTACTTTTAACAAGAAATATACTTACAGCTGATGGCAACTAAATAGACATTTTAAATTAAAAGAGCTTAAACAACTCCTCAGAGTGTTTCGCACTGCTAAAGTAAATCTGTTCTGTTAACCATTCCATTACTTTAAACCTAACCATAAAAAACCCCCAATTTCAGAACGCAGTTACAACCTTCGATCCAGTAGATGTCAAAGCCGCTACATTTTAAATTATATAGGGTGGGTGATTTAAAAGTATAAATTTAAAAATGCAATAAAACAAAAACGGTTTGAAATTTTGCAAATTTATTTTGTTTTGTTGTGAAATACAATTCTTCCGGTTAGAAATGGAATATTATTTCATTCATACGACGGCCGCGGCTGTCCTCACAGTACTTCATTCGATCGGACCCATTTTTGTGCACTTTTTCGAGTGTATGGAGTCGTATTTCGGCAATGACATCACGAATGTTGGCCTTCAAATGCTCAATTGTCTCTGGTTTGTCGGCATAACACATTTCTTTAACGGCGCCCTACAGAAAATTATCCAACGTTGCAAATTGCAGCTTCTTAGCGGCCGATTGGTATCACCATTTTGGCTAATTAAACGGCCATAAAACATTTGACGCAATAAATCCATTGTGGCATAAGACGTGTAGTAAGTTGCACTATCCTGTTGAAACCAAACATCGTTCTCATCAATACCATGAAGAGCGCGTACAAATCTATTATGATGGTGAGATAGGTGTCTCCATTGACCATAATGGTTGCGCCGTTCTCATTTTTATAGAAATAAGATGGCTCCGTTCTGCAAGCCGCACTAAACAGTCACCCGTAATGAATGCACCCATTATAAGACTACGTGTGGGTTTTCTGAGCAGCACGTACGGAAAATTTGCTTATTAACGTATCCACCACGATAAAAATGGGCTTCAACTGAAAAGATGATTTTTTTTTTTTTTGGCAAAATCGATATCATCGTGTAGGCACATCAGTCTTCGTCAGCTTCCGGCGCATAATGATATTCCTTGGAGTGAGTTGAATGATTCTCTTGGTTTCTTACGCTTTCGGTAAAGTAACAATTGAATACGGTACTCCATAGGCATGGTTGGAGAGTGAGAGCAAAGGCGCTAGCAGAATAGACGTTATGTGCCTAGAGGCCTTTGGTATCCACCGACGGCAGAAGAACTAGTTCGCTGCTGCAATTCAATAAATCCCAGCATGAGATTGGGTTTCTTAAAGAATGATAGACTGCTAATGGTAATCTAGATCTCCGCCTTATTTCTGCAGTATATATCGAGTACTTGAACTCGATAGACCATCTAATCTGTTCGGCTCTTGGTAGAAGAAAATTGGTGGTTACAACCATTTAGTCAGGATTATAACCTAGCTTCAGAGATCACTTATGTTGTGTTTGTTAATTTTCCATATGAGTGGTGGAACCTAAGTTTAAAGTCGACTCTGAAAGCGGATTGTTGGGAAACTTTTCATGGCAATTTTTTACTCTCAAGAGAATTTACCAGTAATTAGGGGAAATCGCCGAAAATTTTTTTATTTTGTTTTGTTGGGGTTTGAGTCGTGACTTTACGTCTTATAAGCCAACACACTGCCTACTAAACAACGTTTAAACTCTCTTACGGATCTGATATTCAGATTCTCTAGTCTCGAAGCATCAGTTAATGCATCCAACTTATTTCGTGAATTAATTTTCATTACTTATTATTTGACCGCAACTGTATAATTCTTTATGTACATATTCAAGTACATCATATCGTATGTACATTTTTATTCATGTATTATGTGAACATCATTAAAGAATTCTACAAATAACGTTGCCGTTGTTATTTTTATCATTTTTTTTTTGTTTCTTTTGAAACAGAAATAAAAAATAAATACAAATGAAATAAAACTACTTTAAGATGAAACGAAAATAAAATACAGAAAAAGCAGGATATGAAATGGTTTTTATGGTACGATATTATATTGGATCTTTCAGCAGGGACCTTCGAACTTTGATAGTTGATAATGGTCATGTCGTTGAAACTACGTATGTCTGCAAAATTTGCCAAATCATCATAGACTGGACGTACATAGATATTATTCAATACCGCGTGCAAATAATAAAATTGTTTTAACAAAATGGGTGTTTTGTTCGGGTACTATACCTCAGGATTTTTCCGCTTTGCGATTGTCTTAAGCGTCCTATCGACGGGAATACCCGTAATATGGTGAATGAATTCGTGTCCACTGGTTTTGCAAACCAACAACTGTACGTTAACGAGAACTACGATCTGCCGAAAACATCGTGGCACAAGAACAAGGCCTTTTGCAAAGCACATAAGTATGTACTACATACATACACAATTGCTTTTTACAATTCTTCAGTTAGAATTACGATCTAGCTTCTCACACTGCTTAAGTTTTTTAGATGCCTGGCGGAATCCACAATTTAAAGTCGACTCCGAACGACAGATTTTTGAGAAACTTTTCATGGCAATTTTTTATTTATTCTTAGAGTTTTTGCCTGAAATTAAGAGGAAGTCGCCGAAGAAATATATGTCCATATTTTGTCTGACCATGACCTCACGTCTAATAAGCCATTACACTACCAACTAGGCTACGGTGACTTCAAGAGCAGAGCACATCTTAGCGAATTTTGGGTCACGACTTTGGTCGGCAAACGTATAAATGTAACTGACCCAGGAACTAAAGGAAAACGTACACATAAAACGACAAGTGTTCACAGAATGAACTCGGGAACAGTTCGTTACTGACCCTCAGTTCCAACGAAAAATCAACTTCATTGATAGGGCCCTTCTTCTCCTAAATGAATGGGTATGTAAACGAACAAAATTGTCGTATTGGGACGATACCAATCCACAATGCAACCCGAAAAAGTCACTCGTTGGTGTTTTCGAGATTGATATCAATCCAAATTTCTTTTAAAACAACTTTGACCAGGATATCACTGTCAACTAAAAGCATTAGATATAGGTCAATGATTACCAACTTCTCTTGGATTAAATTCACATCAGAACTAATTCCCAAGAGATCCAATTCACATAAGATCTAATTCACATGAGATCCCATCCCAATGAGATCCATGCATGCCGAGAAAGTTACTCTTTGGTGTGCATTTTGGGCTGACGGCGTCATTGGTTTGTATTTCTTTAAAAACGACCTTGCCCTGACCATCAATAGCAATGGCGAGCACTCTAGGTCAATTATTACCAAATGCTTTTGTCTTTAGTTGAATAATCTGGCTACCAAATAATCTGGTCGGCGCTATGTGCCACAGAGTGCATGTCACATTGAATATTTTGCACGAAATTTTTGAGGGCATAGGGTTTCTAAACTTTTTCACCTTCAATCCCAGGTGAATGGGAATAAATCGCAAACTACAGCGATCCTCAAAACCATCGTAAGCCCTACTCTCTAGTTTATATACCAGAGTCATGGAAAATTTCGCATGCGATTCACCTAGAGAAACCGTGTCCGACATTTGAACGATGTTATATTCAACACATAATATCAACAAAAGGTCCTTCAAATAAAAAATTTCAATGTTTAAATTTAAGTTTAAAGATACGAAGCACTTAATGAAAGACCCACTACAAGTATACATGTACATTCTACCATGTGAGTATTTGTTTATACTGGTTGTTATTTCTATTTACAAACAGATACACATACGTACACACATATACACACAATGCCATTTCGAAATATGATAACAAAAACAACAACAACAACAACAGTAATTCATTGTAAATATTATAGTTAAAGTACAAAAATAACAAAAAAACAGAATAAAAATGCAAATTCATGCATTTATCTCTGTATGTACGAGAAAGCAATTGAAAAGTAATTGACGTTACCAACCAATAACTGTTTTGGAATCTGCACGTTTTCAAAACTATTTTTCACACGTAGTTATAATCAAAAAACTATAATGACCGAGTTCCACCAAACTAGGGAAGAAGTTGGTCAGGGCAAGGGCTGCACATTAAAAGCACGACTTCCCTACATTGAAAAAGCAGCCCGAAAGTTTTAATAAATGAAACCATATCCATGACATCAATGATAGCATTACTGTCTGTTCCGTCTTTTGTATCTTCTATGTAAGTAGAATTAAGCATATCTTTAGATGGCACAGATTTCCATTTAGAAAGAACATATGAGTATCCCCAGGGGTTCGAAACACCATATTTCCTTTTGGGTTCAAAAACTCATGGTTTGTCCCGAGATCTATTCTTGACCCATTTGCATGGTCCTTTTTTTCAAAAGAGTATGAAGTTTCTGACGCCGTAAGTAGGTAGTGTGTTGGCTTGTTAGGTGTGAGGTCACAGTTCTCGATCAAAACAAAATATGAAAAAAATATTTCTTCGGTGACCGCCACTCATCAAACTTGCGGCAAAAACTCTGAGATTAAAAAATTGCCGTGAAAAGTTTTTCGATAATATGCAGTTCGGAGTCGATTTTATATTGTAGGTCCCGGCACTCATGTAAAAAAATGAAAACACACAACATAAGTGATGTGAAAAGCTAGGTTGTAATCCTAACTGGAGGATTGTAATGACCAATTATGTATGTTTGTATATATGAAGCATCGAGTTTTCTCCTTCCACTTTTATAACTACTACTTGTCCTATCGAGGATAGGCGTAGTAGTAGGGAGCTGTCAATCATACGATTTATTCACAAAATTCCCGACTGAAGTTGATATTAGACTTGTCTCCCATTATCGTAACCATAATCCCTAAACCAGTTGTCTTCATTACTATGTGCAGCGGAAAGGAATCCGAGTGATCTACCAGAGCTGCTGTAGGATGGGTTTTCATGTCCCCTGTATTATTTCCAACTTGATTTGATTTGCATTGCCGGCTTGGAAAATTCAGTATACATTCAGTGCATAATACCTAGGTTACGTCCCCAAAATTTGCTTTGCGAACTTTTTGCATATCACTATGGCTTGTGTGACCTTTCCTGAAATATTATATATATAACACCACCATGTGAATTAATTATACGGCAGTGTGTTGGCTTATTAGACACGAGACAACAAACAAAAACACAACAAAATGAAAATTTTTCTTCGGCGACTTCCACTCAAACAAAATTGCCTCAAAAATCTGTGATTTTGAGTGGACTTTAAACTGTAAATGCCTGCCACTCATGTATAAAAATAGCACACACACAACATAAGTGGTGTGAGAGGCTAAGTCGTAATCCTGGCTGAAGGATTGTAATGAGTGATCTAAAAGTTTTCCTTTTTTTTTTGTAGTTGGTCACCCTATCCCATATATTATTCAAATAAACAAAATATTTATGTCAGCTTAAAGCAAAAATGCGAAATAAAAGTAAAAGAAATAAATTCACAGTAATTCTTTCATTTTACTCTTGTTGTTGTTGTTGTTAAAATATGCAATTGTGTAGAAGCTGTCAGAGTATCAAGCATACATATATGTATGTACGACTACTACAGTTGAATGCTGTTTCATAAGGAAATTTCTTATGATGCGCCGGCAAATGGGAGTTAAAAATTGAAAAGTGCAACCGACATTGTATTCAAGAAAATTTTAATAACTGCTTCTTAAGCCTTCGTTAAATATTCAATTTTTGAAATTAATCTCAAACGATGTTATTTTCATTCATCTGCAACACCACTTATTCTATTGAATACATGACCTCCAGCAAAATCCATGTAAAAAATCATTCGAGTAGAGTAGTTATTCACAATTCACAAGTATACGTTGCTAAAAGAAATTGAAAAAAATATGAAATTTAATATTTTGCCTTCTCTTTCCTTTGTGTTTTATGTTTTGATTCGTATTGATTATGTTGTACATTCCCTGTCAATGCTATTTATGGTAATTACAACAATCCTTATGATTTTTCTTTTTGCATTCTGACCTTTTTACGGATTGTATCAGTAAAAAAAATGGGTGAGAAAAGAATGTTGGAAACTAATATGCCTTCCAGTTGAATTAAAGAGCTGAATTTAATATTCATAATGAAATAAAAACTCTGTGAGTAAAATGTTTAAAGTGTCAAAGGAGTTTATATTAAAATTTAAAAAAAAAAAAAATTTTATATAAAATTGGCTTTATCAGAGGCTTATCATTTAAAGCATTGCAAGCTTGGATCCTATAAGGGTTTGTTGAAGGCCTGGGTTTTCAAATCAATTTTTCCAATAAATTTCGGATGCGCAAAAAATATTATGACTCAATATCAAATCAAATTTTGTTCGTCATATAACCATAACGGACAAAATTTGTCTTGTCTCTATAGACGAAGTGGTCATTTTGTCTGTATAAACAAATAAAATCTGTGAGAGCTCTGTTTACAAGAGGAATGCAAGTCTTGCAGAACCCAAATAAAGGTAAGCAGTGAATTTCTTGCCATCTTCTCACTACAGGCATACGGACTTATGAAAAGAGAACACATAGTTTTCCACGAGATACTCATACACCTTGATTTCAGATGGGGCCAGTCGGTTAATGTGGACGAGTCATATAGGTAGTTGTTCAGTCTGGTTGCCGTTTTCGTAAATTCGTTTGTAACACAGTTTCCGAGTATGTCATGATACTCAGATAGGTAGTGTGCTGGCTTATTAGACATGAGACCATGGTTTAAACCTTAGTTCAGACATCTCCAACAAAACTAAATATGAAAAAATATTTCTTCGACGACTTTCTTTTCAGGAGATTTCTGACAAAAACTGTGAGAGTAAATAGTATTGCCATGAAAAGTTTCTCAAAAAATCTGTCGTTCGGAGTCGACTTTAAACTGTAGGTCCCGCCACTTATGTATAAAATTAACACGCGCAACATAAGTGGTGTGAGAAACTAGGTCAATAATCCTGACTGAAGGGTAGTAATGAACAATTATGTATGTATGTACTCATACACCTTGATTTCAGATGGGTCCAGTCACGTAATGTGGACGAGTCATATATGTAGGTAGTAGACCAGTCTGATTGCCGTTTTCGTAAATTCTTTTGTAATACAGTTTTCGAGTATGTCATGATGCACAGATATTTGATATTATAGCCGCCGTAATCTAGTAGGTAGTGTGCTGGCTTATTAGACGTGAGACCATGGTTCAAAACTCAGTTCAGACATCTCCAACAAAACTAAATATGAAAAAACATTTTTTCGACGACTTTCTCTTCAGGAGATTTCTGGCAAAACTGTGAGAGTAAATAAAATTGCCATGAAAAGTTTCTCAAACTTCTGTCGTTCGGAGTCGACTTTAAGCTGTAGGTTTCGCCGCTCATTAGAAGCTAGGTCGTAATCATGATCAGTGTTCTGCAAGAGCAGAGATCACTTCGTAAGTAATTAGCGGTTTTATCCTACCTGTCTTCAAAAGGTTACTACATGCAGGCATCATATAGATGGCTGTCTAATCCAGTACCCGTTTTCCTCAATCGAGGTATGTCCCTATTTAGAGGTTCTTAAATCACGTCCACTTTGGACTAACACACCATTTTACATAGATATATTAACATTCTTGCCAACCTGTCGTACGAAAGTGAAGCCTCGCTAGTATCGTATATAATCATTAAAAACAATATCATCTAGGCTAGCATCGCAAGCAACAGGGCTTAGTAGAACTCATGTAACGAAGAACCCACACTGAAGGTAACTTCATCTATTCATTGTCACACCAGCCATGCTACGTAAATTAAATTTTATCCGCAAGCGATGGAACCTAAAGTTTCCGACCGACTGTACTCTCTTATCGTTTGCCAGAAAATAGTTCAAGTGACATTACCTTTTTCAATGGGTTTCTATTTTATGAGCTGTTAGAGCTCAGGATTGAACTCTCATCTCGTAAGCCAATATAACACATTAATCAACGACAAAACCCCATTGAAGGAAACAAAAACTGGAAAATAGACAGCCTTACCATTAGCAGGGAAATTATTATAAAGAGGGAGTTAAAGTGCAATCCTCAAGTCCCAAGAAACCATGGTCGACCGAAGAACATATTTTAAACGTTTAATACGACTGTCTGCTTATGATTAAAAGTGACGGTCATGTAGAAATGCTAATATCTGGCTAGAAACCATATATTGAGCTGCCGTGAGACTGAAGTAAACAAGTAAGTTGCCGTGTGGATCTGAAGTAAACAATTTTTGATGGAAAATAGCAATAAGACGAGGCTTTCCACGAATAAATTGGGGTTGGTAAGCGGTCTTTTGACAAGGCGGTTATTTCGAGCCCGACAAGTATATTCAGTGAAGATGAGAATGAATCATAGAAACACTTTCTGGGAACTTGTGAGGCATTAATGCATCAAAGAAAGAAACACTTGTGTCTGCGTACCAAGCATCTAAAGTAAGGCAGAAAGAGAGGCAATAAGTATTTAATTTGCTTGTAACAAAACTCCACTAGAAAGTATAATATACCAGCACACTTATTCCCTGTTCCTTCATTTATATATGAATTTATGGATTTCTATTGTTTGTAGCACAGACTAGACCAATTTAATTCAATCGCTCCTCCTTAAAAGGATTTATTCGAGCCTCTTTTGTTATGCCAACAAATTGACAATGAAAGCAATTTAAATCAATTTTTTTTCTCTTTTTTCAAATTGTTATTGCTCTTTTTAATATTATTTCTTATTCTTCTTCCTTTTCTTCTTCGACTGTCGTTGTCAAGAACAACAAATAAAAAAAGGAGAAGAAAGAATGTAAAATAATGTGTTGCGGAAATAGCAAATCTTTTGAAATTGTTGTGATTTGTTGCAAGTTCTTTAAAGGGATTTGTACGAAGTCAATACGTTTAACAAAATAGGCAGACAATAAAGGACATTCAGTTGACATTCAATGATATTTGAGCCGAGCCCCCTCTACCCGACAATGGAGACAAAAAAAATTCAAATTTAGTGTCCCATTATACAAGAAAACAAATTGAAAGTCTTGTGCGGTAGTAAGCCATTATAGAAGTTGTATAGCAAATGGGAAAATTATACCAAAAAAAAAAAAAAAATGTTTAAAAGTCCTGTTGCTATTACTGGAATATTTTTGAAGGCCATAATTGAGAACGCCATGAACTTTTGACGGGATATTGGTATTACAGGCATTGAATTTTTAATTTAAAAAAATTGCAAACAAATTCGTTTAAACAATTTTTAATAATAACAGATTTTATACACAAATTTTCTCTTTGAGAAGATTGTTTCCAATGGAAATAAATTCCTTCAATCGAATTGAATCGAGTTGTAGTTCAGCGAGAAATGTTTAATATTAAAGTAAAGCACCATGCTTTATGAAAGGCTCTATCATTAAGCGCTTAAAAAATGGAGCAAAGTATGTGTGAGTTATACACATGCATACTTAATTGATCATTACAACCCTTCACTCAGGATTATGACCTCGCTTCTCATACCACTTATATTGTGTGTGTTAATTTTATAAATGAGTAGCAGGACCTACAGTTTAAAGTCCATTTTTTTTAGAGAAAATTGTCATTGGAATTTTATTCACTCACGGGGTTTTTGATAGAAATCTACTGAGAGGATGTCGCCGAAAGAAGTATTTCTTCATATTTCGTCTTGTTGGAGATAACTGACCTGTTGTTTGTTCCGTGGCCGTATTTCTAATAAGTAAACACACTATCTGTTAAACTACGGCAACATGTTTGAGTTATAAAACTTTGTATACGTTTTAATGACCTTTTGATGCCATATCATTTGAATTATAACATCTCTGTGTAGTAAGCATCCAAAATATCTAACTTTCCACGGCACTGGCTCATAACTTAGGCTGAATTTGAACGATAACATGTTATGTTGCTTTGAGAACCGCTGTAGTTTATTGCTAATTCGTATATGCCTACGACTGTAGAAAACACACACAAGATGAGCCAATTCAAATCACCTCCAACTGAGAGGATCATGCTCTTAAATCGCTCGTACAGAGCATCTAATGCTGCAAGAATGGTGTGGCAAAAAGTGCCGTCCTTAAGAAACCACATCTCACCGCTCTACAGTGCTCGCAGTTGGCCATCGCCGTTCTAAAAGAAATACGGACTGATGACGCTGCTAGCCAAAATGCGGCACCAAAAATTAACTTTTTCGAAATGCTTTGAACGCTTTTGTATCTTATATAGATTTGCATCGTCCCAGATACGACAATTTTGTTTATTCACATACCCAATCTTCTAGAAATAGGCCTTATCATTGGACATCACTTTCAATGAAAATTATCATCAATTGCCCATTGCTTCAGATTATTTGTAAAGGGGTGACGCTCCTTATTGCTTGTATTCACTACTGAGACTTTTTACAGTTCATTATAATTTGTCTAAAATATCATTTGAATTGTTCCCTGATGAAGTCATACTTATTTTCAAACTTATTTCTCAAGTTTGCAGTCCATCATATGTACCAGTACCTCAACAAATCGACTGCCTGCCTCTGCCTATGCACTTGTAGGCAAAGACAGACAGACATAACGAATGATCCACTGTTTACTCTGCTTCCTCACATAGCTTACAGAAATCAATGACATCCCTACTGCTAATTTTTTGAGTAAAGTGGTGGTAATAGTTCTCATTCGTAGATTCCACAGCTTAATCTGATCTTGATAACTAATCTGCAGCTTCATTGTCAATAATGCCGTAAGGTTCAGGTACCCAGCATAATCTATACGCCTTTTACTCTCCAAGAGCATATGTGACCTAAGAGCGTGTCCTCTCAAACTTCTTGAGCTCTTCGGCATATGTTTCTTGACTAGTTCAATGACCTTAACGAGCACCCAGAACGTCCGCCCGAAGATTACCACAGTTTGCCGGTAGCCTATCCGAATTTCTAGCACATATCCCACAAAATAAAGACCTTTGTACAGTGTACACGTGTCCGTTTTTATTTTGGAATCGTCTATGCTAAAACCTTAGCTTGTTCGAACCTATCCAGATTTTCGACATTTGTGGCCATGTACTTAATCCGTCATTCCGGCAATTAAAATAACTTGTCCCCGCTATGTTGGTTCCTTCATCAGAGACGAGTGACTCACCCTATAAATCATACAGTCTAATGAATCTTCTATATTCCTTAATCGTTAGGAAATGAAAAATGACTTTCAGAGCTGTTTGACGTGGCTTTTTCTGGCACTTGTGATGCTAACAGAAGCACATCATATTCCCGTGGCTCCTTGTTTTCAATATATTCCTTCATACCGTGCACCCAACATCATGCCTAATAACCCAAATATAAATCCAGTTAACGATACTACGTGTAAAGATTCAATTCTTACTCATGGAAGTTCGGCATATATATGTACTATGCATTACAACTTATCGAAGTACTGTCCTCAATATTTAGTTTCCACGATAATTGAGTATCAAGTATAACTTCCAAGTATATGTGAATGTCTTAGCGTCACTCCATTAAAAACCGGCTGTCTAAACCGGATCAAATTACACCTCCTAGTGAAGAAGAACATTTTCATTTGTCAGGGGTCATCTACAGATTTTTTATGAGCCCATAAGGACAGCTCATCCTTAAGGACTGCATGACTTCACTAATCTTGGGCAAACATCTCCCCGTGACTACGACTACTACATCGTCAACATGGACTACAAACGTACATAACATAATTGGTCATTACAACCCTTCAATCATGTTTACGATCCAGTTTCTCACACCAGTTGTGTGTATTAATTTTATACGTGAATGGCGGGACCTACAGTTTGAAGTCGACTCTGAACGACAGATTTTTGAGAAACTTTTCATGGCAATTTTATTTACTTTCACAGAGTTTTTTGCCAGAAATCTGCTGAGTGGAAGTCGCCGAAGAAATATGTTTTCATATTTCATTTGAACCGTGACCTCACGTCTTATAAACCAACACACTACCTACTGGACTACATCAACCACAACATAAACTACGTAGACTACAGTCTTAATTAAATTGCTTTCAAATTGCCCCTACCCATTATTGTTCGCAAAAAACCACAACAGTGGGGATGGGGATAGCGCAAAAAAATTTTTTTTTAAGATTTATTTTAATTGTAAGTGATACTATAGTGAGTATGATTAAGTTTCTTATTTCCATCATGATAATTGAAATTTCATGATTACATTCATATTATATTGCACTTTATATTATACACCTGAGAAATCCTACAAGTTTATAGGGATTACGACGTAATTTTTAGTTTTAGTTTTAGATTGCAACGTATTTACTTATTTAACTGTCTAAACTATAAAACTTGTGCTGGTTGTGTATCCCTATTGTAAATATTGTTTACCGATAACAACAATAATGGCTTCATAGTATTAAAGTGCATAAGAATAAATCAATTGGAAATTTCCATGGACTTATAATAAGAAAGTTTTACGAGCATAAAATTTTCTAAACAGTTTTATATACACGCCGCTGCAATAACTATAGAAAATCCTCTTTTCTGTCTCTTTCTTTCTTTATTTATTATGGAAAATTTTCTATTAAAACTAGAGAGTAAATAGAAAACAATATCCATTCGATTTAAATGTTTTTTAATTCGCATCAAAAACAAACTGATCCTAGTCTTATGGCATGTGCTACCCACAATCATCCACATCCACATCCACATCTACACAGACAGCCAGTGGCACAAATAATGGCATTGCAAATGGAAGAGTTTATTATTTAGTTGTTGTCATGCTTTTTATTTACTTTTTTTTTAAAATAACCCGATAGTTTTATTTTTATTGTTACTTTTGTGTGTGTGTGTGCATTTTATACGTTTGTTGCGCTGGTTTATGCTCTGCCATAGAATTCTGCTTTAATAAATAAGAGAAAATAAATAAATAAACAACAACAACAAAACGATCAAAACAATAACAACAAATACTCCATATAATAATAGCAATTGATTTTTATGTTGTTTATCATACGCCACGTAGTACAACTCAATAGAAAAAATGGGAGAAGAGCCAGAAAAAAATTAAAACAAATAAACACGCACCCATACAATTATAATGTATTATTTACACTCTCTTACAATTCTTACAAATTCACGCACTCAAACGCACACACCCACATACGCTCTCACGCATCCACGCATTAATAAACAAACAGTTCAACAAAGCAAACAAATGGAAAAACACACACTAACGCATACACACGCATCAACAACACCAGCAGTGTGTTAAATGAAACATACACAGAGAGAGAAAGCGAGAGAATGAAAGTGGAGCATCAAATAATAAGCAAAAGTCCTTGTAGTTGATTACTACTCGTATCCATATTCGTTTTTAGTATTATACGTTTTGTTGTTTTCGTTATTGCTGCTGATTTTGTGTGTGCGTTCAATTTCTTTCTCGTATTTTTCTAGTTTTTTTTTTTTTATTAATTCTGGGCTATTTTTAGTTTGTTTCTTTAAGATTTAATGTCCTTAATGGGTCAAGAATTTAAAAATTTAAATATTTGTGAGTTAGAACAAACAAGGCAATTTAAATTCGAGCGTTTTCTAATAGTTTTTGATTTCTTTTGAGCAGACGTTCTTTCGTTTCTTTCTTTTTCGAATTGTAGAAGAAAAACAACCGATATGAAAGTTGTTCGCTTATATAGGGTAGACCATTTAAAAGTTTAAATTTAAAAATGCAATAAAATAAAAACAGTTTGAAATTTTGCTTAATTTATTCTTTTGTTGTGAAGTACAATTGTTCCGATTAGAAATGGAATATTATTTCATTCATATGGCTGCCGTGACTGGCCCCACAGTACCTCATTCGATTGGACAACAATGTCAAATCGCAACTTCTTGGTGGCCAATTGACATCACCATTTCTGTTATCATGGTGCGACTAGTGTCTCCATTGACTGTAATGGTTGTGCCGTCCTCATTTGCAAATAAATACGGGAAATTGATGCCTCCCCTCCACAAGCCGCTCCAAGCAGTCACTCGCAATGAGTGCATTGGCTTCTGTAAGACGACGTGTGGGTTTTCTGAGCCTCAATTACGGCAATTTTGCTTATCCCATCAAGACGAAACAGGTCATCATCCGAAAATATGATTTTTTTTTTTTGCAAAATCGACATCATCGTGTAGTTTCTCGTTGGCACAATAAATCTCACCGATGCTCAAGCGTAAATCGATTCATTACATTCAGTGGTGATAATATACCGAATTCTGTGACAGAATAGAATGATATAAGTATTGCCAGATTCGAAATAACTGATGGTTTAAATTTAAACCGATAGATGGCCCACACTATAGATTTTGATCTCTTTTGAACGATTTTGTTCCCTGTTTTCTTTTTACAAATCTCAGGCGGTAATATTAATTTCTCAAAAACTATATGAAAATAATTAAAATTCTTTATCAAAGTTGAAAGTTGTTCAACTATTGAAGTCGCCGTAGTCTAGTACTTAGTGTTTTGGCTTATTAGACGTGAGGTTCAAACCCCAGGTTAGAAATCTCGAACGAAACGAAACATGAAAAACAAGTTTTTGTGTGGAATAGAACAGAGACAATCTTGTGAACCTATAAATACAAAGAAAATGGAAAGGAAAAAGGATGGAAATTTGGCAGTTGTTTGGTCAAAAACCATCACACTTTATTAAAGTAGAGATAAATTCATTTCGCTTATTTGTAGGTACATAGACTACAAAAGATTCTGTGTTTCCCAATATAATACGTTTGTGTTACATTCACCTCATTATATGTATATGAAATAAAAGATGTCACTTGTATAACTAAATCACATATAAAACAATTTATTCAAAATACGGTGACAAGATAATGATCGTAAATATACTGCGAAGAGCACTAGGAAACGGTTCGGAGATAATAATATTAGTGTAGTGTACTGACTCCCACTGTATGCATCACATGGTATGACATGTTGGGTTCGTTTTGCCAAAATCTCTTTAACCATATGCTTAGGCGATGTTTACCAAAGTTAAATAACGGAGCCTATACAGTATATTAAATTTTGAGCAAAATTAGAACTCAATTTAGTGCTCAAATTATGTTTGAATTGTTTTATACCACTTTTGAAAAGAAAATGACACGTCCGTATTTTTTTCACGTGAGGAATTTCTATTTTAATTCTAATTGAATAAAAATAATAAAAAAACTGCATTTGAATTTGTTTTTGTCATAAATAAGCTGAGAATAAATGCATTTTATTTACTTATTTAACAAGCCTTTGTGTGACACAGTGGTGTCCTTATTATTTTTCACACCACTGTATATACATACTTCTGCATATTCTGTAGAACAATATTTACTGATTTATTTTCATTTAATTCGTTTTCTTCTTTTAATTTCAGTTCTTCCAGAACAACCCATTATATTGGATCGATGGGGTCGTCAACTGAATGGTACAAAATTAGGGCCAAAACAGGAAGGTGATGATATTGTTATCACCTGTCGTGTGGTGGGAGGTAAGTTGTTTCAATCAAAACTTTACAAAAAACGTATTCTTTCTGCAACAATACAGCATTAAATACAGAAGAAAACTAAACTGACTTTAACATGCCATATGTTGTTTGCCGTATTGGTGTAACGGAACATATGTACGTGTGTGTCTGTATTTATGTATGTGTATATTAATATGGTTTCTACATTTATGTGTGTGTACTGTACGCCTTTGTATATGCTACAGTTTTGTAAGTAATTTAAGAATTCAATTTCCCTTTTAATTTCCCAAAAGCATTAAAAGCACATAACCAAACATATTGGTATACATGCATACATACATACATACGTACATCTGTACGTATATTCCAAAATATAATGCATTGATGAAGTCATCGTTTTTTTTTATTATTGTTGGGTTTTATAGGAAAAAAGAATAATGGAGTCTTAAACATAAACTAGCAACCAAACAAGTGACCAGCCAAATTGAAAGCCAAAAAAAGGAACAAATAGTTCAAGACTTGGACCTGTATTAGGGCCCTGTTCATGTGTGAAAAACTGAATGTTTCTCATATAATTTTGAGAGGCGAACATTATCATTGAAAATACATAAACTGGCGCTGTACCATACAAAGTCGTTTTTATTTCTTTTGTAACTTTTTTCGGCATTTGTTTGTTTGTTTGCTAAGATATATGTACACCATAACGTATACACAATTCTATTTCTATTTCTATTTAGATTTCGATTTTCACTTTAAAATCTTTTTTTCCTTCCATTTTTCTTTCTTTCTTCTGCTTTTTTTTATGAAATCCTCTAATGTCTACTGGTGCTGTGGCCGTACATGGAATTCCTGCCTTATGCTAACACTTCTGTTAATACTACTGCTGCTGCTGCTCATGCTGCTAACAATACTACACAACAAATTTGTAACGTCTACTACCAATGCTGCTGTTTATTCTTATACCATCTGCAAAAAAAAATTACCACAAAAACATCCAAAAAAACATTAAAAAAAAATTCCAACAACTACAGGACGCCCCCAGCCACAAGTACGGTGGCTCGTGAATGGTCTGCTGGTCGACAACCAATATGAACACAATTCTGGTGATGTTATCGAGAATCGTTTACTCTGGCCATCAGTTCAACGTACTGATTTAAATTCCGTATTCACATGCCAGGCATTGAATACGCAATTAGATAAACCAAAGGAAAAAAGTTTCATCCTGGATATGCATTGTAAGTATTAAACTACACATACACATACACACACCATAACCCTAGCACTCATTCACTCTTACACTCCCATATAAAAAAAAAATAAAAGAAAGAGAGCGTACGCTAGCCCAGCAAATCAGCTTAAAATGTCTGCATAGGGATACACTAACCCAAAATGGTTTTTCTTTACGTTGTTTGCATGTATAAGAATTCCATAAAGAAACCCCAAAAAAAACAACAAAAAAAGGGAGCAACAAATTTGTTAAAAAGTACTCTTTGGGTTAGAAAGAAAGCAAAAAAAAACCGAAAAAAGAAATGAAGAAATTATTGTTAAAAAATTGCATTTAATCGTTATTTGAACACAGCAACAACAACAACAATAACAGCAACAATAAGAACGAATAGGTGAAATAAATGGTAGAAAAAAAGCTTTCCTTTTCCTCTTTGTTTAGGACATAGTATCGCCTTAGGGCAGCCAGTGTACACCAAGTGAATCATAATTTTTGTATTGTTTTTTTGAAAGATTTCTTGGAAATTTTTCTTAAAGGTTGAAAAGTATTTGCTCAGGAAGGATATGCAAGTACTAGTGAATGGAAAGAACTTCATATATATTTGGCCACTTTTCAGATCAGAATCCCATTAACATTTCCTAAAAAGTTATTGTTTTCGGTTTAAATCTGAACCATCGATAATTTCGAATCTGACAATGCTTATGTCATTCCTGTCTATCACAAAATTCAGTACATTATCTCAACTGACCGTAATGAATCGATTTATGCTTGAGCAACGTTGGGAACTTGTTTCCAAAACAAAGGTAATTGGTTGGAAATTGCATGAAAATGTCGTACAAAATTTGATCGCAGAGAAGGACCAACAGTGCCCGGTATACGTAAGTATACTGATAAAGTTCTTGAACCGGTTTCATAGTTGAAGCGCCAAGACATAAGCGTGCTCGTACAGTGCGTATAGTCGAAAATATCGCACATGTGACTGAGAGTGTGCGTGAGAGTCCATCAGCTCGTTATCGTTTTCAAGAATTGAACATTTCACGGTATTGATGTAAACGATGTTTGGTTTCAACAGAATGGTGCAATTTGCAACACATCTCATGTCACAATCGATTTATTGTATCAAACGTTTGATGGCTGCTTAATTAGCCAAAATTGTGATCTCAATTGGCCGCCAAGAAGCTGTGATTTAAAACTGTTATGCTGACAAACCAGCGACAATTAAGCATTTGTAAAGCCATTGCCAAGATACGGCCTTCGAATAAGTGCACGAAAATTGATTCGACAAAGATACTGTGAAGTCAGTACGCGGCAGCCGTATGAATGAAATTATATTCCATTTCTAACCGTGTATTTCGCACGATTTCGATGGTTGGTTCTCATCACTTTAAACGCAGGTGCAAAACATCCAATGTGACAGAAGCTTTGTGGCACATATGGCCGTTCAGTTCAAACCACGTGGCATTTCAGGCCAAAAGAAATTGCTTATTAACGACCTCTTCTACTCGTCTTTGACAGTAATAACCTGTCCTACATCGTTCTGAAAGAAATATAAAGTGGTGACGCCTTCAGTACGCGGTGACGCATTGCAAACGCTTAGATGTAATGTGAATTAGTATCGTCCATACTTGATTGATGTTGATTTTTCTAAAGTACGTTGCATAAACAGAACTCCCAATTAGAGGAAACTTTTCTATCATTTGCTCTTGTTGTTGAAGGCTATAGCCGTCCATTACGATTTGGCAAAACAGACTGAATAAGTGGCATCTAATTTTACAGATGTTGCTTCACAAAAACGGCCGTTAATAACTACCTAAGTTCGAAAGTCTCTGTTGGATGACTAGATACTAGACTGGCTTAATCGCATATTTCAGAGTAAACTTCACAAACATACATACGCAAATTGTTCATTACAACTCTTCAGTAAGGATTACGACTTTGCTTCTCACGCCACTTATGCTGTGGGTGTTATTTTTTGATACAGAACAACAGATTTTTTTGAGAAAGTTTTTCATATAAATTTTTTATTTACTCACAGAATTTTTTAAAGAAGTCTACTGAGAGGAAGTCGCCGAAGGAATATTTTTATAATTTTGTTTTGTTTCAGATGTCTGACCTGGGGTTTGAACCGTGGGCTCATGTTTCATAAGCCAACACACTACCTACTAGACTTCGGCGACTACTAAGAGTAGACTTCACACTTGCGTCCAATACCCTTACCTTGGTTTGTGTTGATATTTGTGACTTTGTTCATCCTAATTCCCATCATTTTAATATATGTTGAACCTTCAGCATACTTATATTTCTAGACCGCCATTCGTTCTTACTAGATAAGAGAAGCTCTCTATGTATTTAAATGGTTGAACTCGTAGTATGATATACACTCTGTTTCTTGCCATGGCTTTGGTATTCATAATATCTGTCACATTAGTATGCGTTATACTTACCATTACTTACATAATTTTTAATTACGATATAAATTCTAAAGTTGACGTCTAACGTTTACCAAAAGTAAGAACCCTCACGCAACGTTGGCTCTAGCACGGATCAGTAGGCGGATATAAGTCCTTGCAAAAACCTGAGAGTAAATAAAACCAATATGAAAACCACCCAACACTCATGTATACAATTAACACACACAACGTAAGTGGTGTGAAAAACTAGTGTTATATTAATCACTAAGTAAGTCTATCGATCCGGACGATATATCCTACGTACTGAAACCCTTGAATAATGGGAACCTTCTTTGAGAAATCCACGGCATTCATGAAGGAATAGAAACGTCAAAATAACGTCCATTAGTGACTGATCGCAGATTGTCTGATAGAGTAACAAACATTGTGGGCATCCTGGAAAAACTACAGTGGCCAGTGTAGCCTACATGAAAATTTAATATCAGAATCCTTAATATATAAACCACAGGCTACTCTGTCCAGCATTTAGGAGCCAACGATATCACTCTCAACGGTCAATAGTTGGAATTCTAAAATCAATTGAAACATTTAAAAAGTTATAAAGAAGATGTAATCGAACTGCAGGCGTTTATATCTTCCAAGATTTGTAGCATCTCCATAATTCAGGTTTTAATTTCATTGGCCTTACTGTTACTCTTCCAGCCCACTGCTTGAATAGGGCGGAGTCAATTGAGTGTTGTAAATAGTGACTTCGTTGAAGTGGAACAGAGGCAAAGGTGATTGCTTGCGTTCACTGGTAATCAGTCTGCAGTGATATTGGTTTGTGAAAACCACTCAACGAAAGTGACCACCGTAAATTAACATTAGTTCTACCACGGTTCAGTAGAACCATTATTTGACGGCGGATCTAAGTTCTCAAATCTTGCCCACTACCCTTTTAGGGACGTAAAGCTAGGTCGTAATCCTAACTGGAGGGTTGTAATGATCAATTATGTATGTATGTATGTGAAGCTAGGGACGTAAATCTTATTATTTCAATTACGTTCTCCCTCCACAAGAGTTTGAAGTCTAGAATAATGCTCAACAACTTCTGATAAAATCTCATCTGAAATCCTAAAGGAACTTGGACCTTTTAAACTATTTTTATGTTTAAAAATTTATTGCCCACCTTCTAAATTGAAAGAATACCTAATTAGCCTTCAAATCTGCACACACTGATAACATAATCTCTACATCGCATAATTAATAGGCCAAAACCTTTAATAACTTTGTCTATGATTTTCAGCTTAATTACACCCTAATTTTCTTTGGGGGAAAATACACATGTACACACATGTGTGGCCCTCAATTAAGGCATTAATAAAGCTAAACTAAAGCAATTTGTCTATTAAACTTGAGGCATTTAAACAGACATAAAAATTAATTTGAAATGTATTCCCGTAAAAAAAATAAAAAAAAAAAATTGGAAATAAAAGAAATCGCAAAAGGGTTGTTATTTTCTATTATTCAACACAAAAACTCCTACTTTTAACACATGCAAATTCTGGTTTCTTTTTCTATTTTTGTTGGAATAATAGAGAGAAAGAAAAATAGGTTTTAAAAAGATATAAATTATTCTACTAAATATTACAAGGTTTTGTTTTCTGTTTTTTTTTCAATTCCATAAAAACATTCAACGACTCTTAGAAAGAAACACTTGGAAACGTTTGAAAATAACAAACAAAAGGAAATCGAAAAACAGAAATAGAAACTGAAACTGAAACACTGTAATACAATTTAATTTGTTTTTTTCTTTACCCCCCCTCCCTGCATTCGAATGCTGGTATAAAATTCTAAATAGCTACAACAACAACAACAATAAATATATAAAAAACAACAAGAAACTTTATTTTTGTTAATGTATTTACAGTAAAACCGCTTGAAGTGAAAATAATTGACCCGCCCAACTCGATGGTGGCCGATAGACGTTATGAAGTTACATGCGAATCAACCGGTTCTAGACCAAATGCCATTATAACCTGGTATAAAGGAAAAAGGCAATTACGCCGTACCAAGGTAAGTTTTTGGTTTTTCTATTATTTTCTCTTTTTTTCTCTCTCTAAACTATTGTATTTGTTTTTTTATTTGCCGTAGTTTAATACAATTGTATCCTTTAAACGTCCTCACGTCCTTTTCGTCTGTCCGCTTGCCATACATATGTACATACCTATCTACATATATTTGTGAGTTTATGTCTGTAATAGTGTTGTTGATGGCAAAAAAAAAAAAAAACAGTGTCTGTTTAGCATTCATTCCAATTGCAATATTACCAGTGTTACAGGAAAACTGCTATTGGAAAAAAAGAAAAATAATTTTAAAACATGTACGAATAACAACATTGTACATCCTTTTTTCTAGACTAAGTGGTTTGTGCACAATGGGATGGTTTACTAACCAAATTACTTACAACCTTGCTTCCCATGCCAAGCATGTCAGATACATAATTTGCCATTACAACCCTTCAGTCAGGATTACAACCCAGCTTCTCACATCAATTATGTTGTCTGTGTTAATTTTATACATGAGTGGTGGGACCTACAGTTTAAAGTCGCCTCCGAAAGACAGATTTTTTAAGAAAGTTTTTCCAGAAATCTGCTGAAGGGAAGTCGTCGAAAAAATATTCTTTTCATATTTTCGTTTTGATATCTGACCTGGGTTTGCACCATGGCCTTGCGTCTAATAAGCCAGCACATTATCTACAAGACTACTGTGACTTCACACACCACACATGTTGTGTGTGGGGTAACTTTCATGGCAATTTTATTTTATTCACATATATATGCTGAGGGGAAGTCATCGAAGGAAATTTTTCTTTTTAAATTTCGTTTCGTTCGAGATGTTTAAGCTGGGGTTTGAGCCACGGTCTTTCGTCTAATAAGTCAGTACACTACCTGCTAGACTAAGGCGACTGTTTTAATAAAACAATTTCTTTATACAGTAGTTGGGAGAAAGAATGCTTTCCTAAGAGAAGCATAAGGTCTCAATTTCCTTATATACGCTGCAAGCGGCTTCATTTCATTTCTTTGCTGTCAAGTAGAGTCGATCACCAATATGGACAAGAAGTTTACCTAAAATTTCCTTCCATTCAATTACCTTTCGCACCGCTTAATGATAAAGCGTTTTAATTGCCTTCATGAAGTCATTTAAGATCAATAATAATGGAGATCGTTATTCAACTGATTACACTGTGTGGACCATCTATCGGTTTAAATTTGAATCTTCGGTTATTTTGAATCTAACAATACTTATACTATTCTGTTGGGATTTATTGGGCCAATGAGAAACTGCACGACGATGTCGAATTATCTTTTCGGATGAAGCTCATTTTCATCTTGGTGGGTACGCTAATAAGCAAAATTGCCGTATTTGGGGCACAGAAATCCCTCACGTGGTCTTACCGATATACTACGAGTAACTGTTTGGTGCGGCTTGTGGAGCGAAAGAATCAGTGGCTCGTATTTCTTTGAAAGTGAGGACAGCGCAACAATTAAGGTCAATGGAGATATCTATCGCACCATGATAACCAATTCTTTTTGTACCCTCTTTTCATGGTATTGATGTAAACGCTGTTTGGTTTCAACACGATGGTGCAACTTGCCACACATGATATGACACAATCGATTTATTGTGTCAAACGTTTGATGGCCGTTTAATTAGCCGAAATGGTGATGTAGCTGTGCTAATTAGGTGATGGAGCATCAGGCTTTAAATGCAATTTTTTAAGAAAATTGTTTCTTCTCACTCGGTGAATTTAGAAGTGATTGTGGAAAAGCAACTACATACAGCAAAGTAACTGTACGATACGCACTGTGTCTTGGAGTTGATATTGGAGTCAAGTAAAGCCTTTACTGTTGCTGAAGTTCTAGGCAATTGCCTTCATATTCGTTCTACTATCACTTACTAATCTGAAGATCTGGAAGTTTACAGTGGTACCCTTAAGATATATAACTATGGTTGCAAAATGCTGACTGTGGTATAAGTTGCCTGACCACTGCAGTGTTTTCCAAGCGAAAGTCATACTTAATCTGAATGCAATGACATGCTGTTGGGTAGTGAGATTTAAACAGAAAATCTCTTAATTTCCTAGTATGCCAAGGCCACGAAAGATCTAGCTTCTCACACAACTTATGTTGTGTATTAATTTTATACATGAGTGACGGAACCTACAGTTTACTCCGAATTATATGTATATTTGTTTATTTTTATTTATTCTCAGAGTTTTTGCCAAAAATCTGCTGAAGGGAAGTCGTCTAAGAACTATTTTTTCGTATTTCGGTTTGCTGGAGATGTCTGACCTGAGTTGAACCGTGGACTCACGTCTAGTAAGCTAACACACTAGCTACTAGACACTACCTACTACGTTGGTTGGAGGACATTGTCAGAAATTACATTACTGATGATGTTCAGAGTGGGTATGAAACTTACAACCTGTGAATTTTTACACGGTATAGTGGAACACCAATTTCCTCAGTTAAACTAGGTATTCTTCGATCGTTTTTCAGGGGTGCTGAGGAAGATACGTTCAATAATTTTAGGCTCTGCTAGATTTTTATGGATAAGATAGAGACTGGTTGTCTTCTGCACTTAAATACCATGGCCTTCCATCGCACAAGTGCGATTCTTTTGGCCCAGTGACCTTTTGGAAGGATTGCTTACATTATGTTGGATTTGTATCAATAAGACAGAGATTGTTTGTCTGGTGGTTTGCATAATTAAATCGCAATTACGGTTATCTCAAGTTACTGACCTATTGGAAGGAATGCTTATAGACTTTGTATTTTGCTTTATGACTTCTCAGCAGACGTTAGTGGGAACGAAGCTCACAATTTTGACTTTTTACAGAGTATAGTTGAACACCTATTTTCGTAGCTAAACTAGGTATTATCAGCTTAGGAAGGCAGTAGGAAGGTACGTTCAATAATGCTACACTCTGCTGGATTTTGTTTGCATAATTAAATCGCAATTACGGTTCTCTCAGGCTACTGAGCTTTTGCAAAGAATGCTTATAGACTTTTTATTTTATTTTCTTTTATAATTTCTGAAGAATCTATGGGTGGAAGAAGAATATCTTTTACCTCACGTGTCAGTGCCTAGCCTATGTGACGAAGAGGCGGAGGTTCTTAGCTGCCCATTTTCCAACATATTTGACGGAACTGTTTAGAGCAAGGCTGATATAGCTTCAGCCTATATAGAGCAAGATTTAGTTTGAAGTCAATATGGTTTAGATATTGATTTGAGATTTCACAATTGGCTTAGCTTCACGTCTGAGTCGGATCTTCCCTACGTAGAGGGTTCACGGTTCTAACCTGCTGTAAAATAATTTCAATTGGAGTTAAAATTCATGTTGTATGGTGGTGAAATGCCTCGTCAAAGCTACGATGTTAAGCAAACTACATTTGAAAAATGTCAGCGCCATAGTGAATTGCATGTGTTTTTTTGTGCCATTGTTGTCCAAAGTTTAAATAGGGTATACGTTACTGTAAATATATACACAGTTGTCATATGTATGTATGTAGAGTATGGATATCACAGTATAACATTATAAAATGCAACAACAACAACAATGATAAAATATCGTACGATACTTACTTATACGTACGATACGTTGCATAATTTAAAAGGATGAGTATTTCGCTTTTCGGGTACATATACTCGTATCGTATGCACTTATAGTTGAGTATGAGGTATTTATGGATGACCGCATGCAATTTGCAAAAATAAATGAACGTAAATTGAACGTTTGTCTCTGTTTACCAACACAAATCCTGGCGTATTTTTTTCTGCTATTTTTTCTACATTTTTTCTGTGTTTAACTATTTACTGTAGACTCTATTGTCTAGTAATTTATAGTGGGTAGTATAGTAAACAAAAACAACAACAAATGAAGGAGTTCACTAGACAAGCAGACACTTGAATTCAAAAGCAATTGTTTAACTTTTTTTTTTTTTACAGTGCATTTCGTTAGCTAACGTTCACCCTTCGGTGTTATTTTGTTGGGGAAATGTTTTCGTACTTAGGATTGTAAAAAAAAGAAATTTAAAGAAAGAAAAAAGGGCAAATTTAAGTTCTTTTATGGATTCAGGTTTTTTTTTTTGAATTTTTAAAAACGAAATTAATTAAGGCAATTGCCCTACAATTGGGGTTAACAATTGTAGTGAAGTGTTTGGTAATTTGGTTAAAATAAATCGAATTTTTTATTCGATTGCACGTTTAAAAGTATTGTGAGTATTTTCCTTATGCACACATACTCTACCATTTTAATTTCATTGTTTAGTTTCCTTTCCTGTTTTTTTTTTTTATTTCTTTTCTACAAAATAGTTGAGAGGGTGCATTTAAATAAAAGTTTAAATACATTGTGTTTACAATGGATAAATGAATGAATGGCTGACTGGTTGAGTTGGCTATGTTGGCTGGAGACCAAACTAAACAACGTTAATGTGATTTAAATGTTTCCATTATATAGTCAAATACCAATTGCTGTGGTAAAGTAATCTCGTACCAGTCATCATTATTTCTTAAACACCCAGAACAATAGAATAGAAAAATAACACACAGTAGAAGAGCAAGCTCACACACAAATGCAATTTAGAAATTGTTTGTAATACAATATAATGAATGAAATGCAGTCTCATCTACAATGGCAAGCGATTCATTCATTTGTTTATTTGCAAAAAAAAAAAAAGTTGCCCTCAATTTTGTAACGCAATCATACTTCAATCATGCTCGCCTTCTCTGTCTCACACCCATACCCACGTATTGAGACATTTCCGTTTAAAACACCAGACATACCGTTGAAGGAAATTTAATTTCGATTTTATGCTTAAATCTCAATCAAACAAACGACAAACAACATTTACCACTAAGTAATGGAATATTTATTCATGATTGTATTTATGTGAACATTTCTTTATTAAATTTTTAAAGTGCGATGGAAAGGAATGAAGAAAAAGTCGCAATTGATAACACGCCTCGCGAGATCATAAATGAGACAAAAGCTACACGTACATAACACTCATAATTGGTCCTCAGTTAGGATTACGACCTAGCTTCTCACACCACTTATTTTGTGTATGTTAATTTTATACATGAGTGTGGCAGAACCTGAGAAACTTTTCATGGCAATTTTATTCACTCTCATTTTGCCAGAAATCTGTTGAGAGGAAGTCACCGAAGAAATATTTTCTTCATATTTTCGTTTTGATGTCTGATCTAGAGTTCAAACCGTGGCCTCATTTCTAATAAGCCAACACACTACTCACTTGATTACGGCGACTTCAAAAAAGGGACAAAAGGTGTTGAACCTGCGATATCAAAATGGATGGCAGAGATTCCACACACTTTATATAAGGAATTATACACAGGAAACGTGATAATAAGCTTGATATAAGTAGGGGATGACATAGGGTGCTGCTTTTGTGCCTCTAATGTGGTGCTTGGTTGTGAATGAACTCTTGATAAAACAATCTAAGGCGGGTACTGACTGCCAAGTGTATACAGATAATATAATCTTGAAGGCTGAAGACAAATTTAAAGAGACTGTCTGCGACAGCTTTCAAAGAATTCTTGAAATGAAAATTTGGTGCAGGAAAGTGGACATAAAATCGGAAAAGTGAGAATAGACCCGGGCATTATCACAATAGTATACAAGAAGAAGAAAACTTCCTAAATGGGAGAAGATATAATTTTACGGTGAATATATAATTTTACAGAAAATGGAGTTAAAATAAAATGAAATAACACAGGATAGTAAATTGACATGGAGGTTTTTATAGACAGCACTTCAGGAAAGGCCTGATATGTCATAATCTCAAGTAGGAGGCTTGTTTAGTTATGCAACCCAGGTACTATGCATTGGAAGTACACCATGATAGTCAGACTGGTCAGTATTAGTCTGACTACCATGGTGTACTGTGTATAAAGCAATTTTATTTTATTAGTCTGACTACCATGGTGTACTGTGTAAAAAGTAATTTTCTAGGCGGACAGAAATGGAGTTGAACACGTTACAGAGACTAGCGATTATTGATTTAACAGCGGAAATGAGACCCTGCCTAACACCGGCGCAAGAAGCTCTATTGAATTTAAGTTAGCTGCATATGGTAGTGAAAACTAAAGCTAAAGCTTTGGAGAAATGTTTACGATAATGCAAGAAAAGTCTTACTTCATTCCAGAGAGGATTTCATGACCTAAAGACTCTATTTGCTGACAGTTCACTACTTAACTATTCCCTGGACTGAATCAGTAGAGTCTATGATTTTGGAAAGTGCTTTGCTGTAAGGCTAAGTATGAAAAATGAATGGAGTATTCCGGAAGTTGCATACTCTTTTAAGAGAACAGCTATTTGGTGATATATAGATGGTTCAGGAGCGCATCTGAACACATGAGCAGCAGTTTTTGGTATTAGAATGACGTATTTCAAACCTATGGAGGTCCTCGTGGGAATCTCCAAGTGAAAGTCTGTTAGGGCTATAGGCTTGAAGAAGATATTATAGGGACACCCTACAAATTGGGAGAAGAGTACAATAGATCTCAATGGATGCGGAAGAAGGCACCTCTGCCTCTTATATAAATAAGCAGCACCGCTTATATCAACAGGTATCTATCCATTGACAACTATCGAAAGAGACTCACGCATGACTTACGGAGAAAATGGAAAATGGAACCCACGACCCTCACGATAACAGTCTTGCACACTACCCACTAGACTACCAGGGCACCCAACCCCACATCTACCCACTGACAACTATAGAAAGAGACCCACACATGATTTACGGGGAAAATGGAAAATGGAACCCACGATGTTCACACTGACAGTCTAGCACCCTAGCCACTAGACTACCAGGGCACCCAACATCTACTCATTGCCTACTATCGAAAGAGACTCACACATGACTTACGGAGAAAATGGAAAATGGAACCAATGACCCACGCTAACAATCTAGCACTCTACCCACTAGACTACCAGGGCACCCAACCGGCAAGGTTGTGTTCTAGTATTTTATATAATTTTTTTCTCGTGAGTGTAAATATATTTTGCGAGTTCATGACATGTCACTGAATAATTTTAATAAATATTTTTAATATTTTATTTATTTTTTGTGTGTTTTTAATAATTTGATACACTTTATTTAAATGAATTTGAAAGCATTTAATCTCTGCAAGTATCATTAATATTTTATGATTTTAAAACTGAATTAAGAAAAAAAAATTGCAGTTTTTCCTATATACGTTAATGTGCCTGAATTGTTCTGTTTTGAATGAAGCTTAATTAATACCTATTATTTTAAAATATTATTTATTATTTATTTATTATTCTTTATTTTATATTCTTTATTTGGGTTCAATGAATTTTATTTAAAATTTTAGTGTACATATGTCAGTGTGAGTATGTCAGTCCGTATTTAAAACGAAATTTATATGCACTTTCAGATAAAAATTCAGAAAAATTGAAATAAAAAATCAGTTTTAATAAATATTTTAACACATAACAATTTATGTATGGTATGGTATGTACATACTATACATACATATGTACATATAAGCACATTAATAAATAAATAAATTTAAATTTTGTTTATTTTGGATAATTCTGTACAGAATAAATTATTGTCTTTATTGTTTCAATACAATAAATAACATTTAATTAAATTATAAAGAAAAATACCCCGTATATTTAACTAATTTCAATGCGATTAATTAAGATATTAAACACCAACAATTAGTTGTACTTTAATTATTGTAAACAACACAATTGTTGTTGAAGAGGGTTTGAAATTAAATTTCCGTTCAAATATATGTGAATGCAGGTTAATTTTTAGAAAATAACATTTATTGTTCAAACATTATTCACTTCACTTATTTACGGCCGGTCAACACCAGCAGAACAATTATGTTATTATGTGGGGATTATATCTTGAGTAACCCTGTAGAAGATTTCTGTGCGAATGTGGCGACAATATTTCAATATGTTACGAGGCTGGTGGCTTAGACGGAATTCAAGCTCTTGCGAGTATACATACATACCAGAGATCAGCAACGAGTATTCAAAACGATGAGTAGATTCGAGTCATACTTATAATTTCAGCTACTTATACGCATTCATACTTATTTTAATATCATACTCATACTACTCATATTCAAAGTTAGAAATACTCATCGTAGAAATACAATACGCACGATGTTGTCGATTTCGACTCTCCATGATTCAACATATACACGAAGCACAAAATAAGAATGATTCGAGTACGAACACCACAATACTCGCTAGAAGGTTGTGTGTGTGCTTTGCTTGCTGTCTTTGTCTTTTCTTTTCTGTTCTTTTGTAAATGCAACAATAACTACTACTGTAAATTTTGATGAATGATTCGAGTGACTCGAATCATTCGTAAGTATTATAAGTATTTTTCTAATTTTATGAATCTGAATGAGTAGGCGTATGAATCAAACAATGAATCGAATGTTGTGAGTTTGATGTCAACGTTGTACTCATACTCATTGCAACCTATACTTACCTATACTTATAAATCAATGTTGTAGCGAGTACGAATGAATCAGAGTAGTTGAATTTTAACACTCTTGACTCACTCATACTCAAAATTTCATAAGTACCTATGAGTAGCGAAAATACGATTCATTGCTGATCTCTGATACATACAGAATTGGTCGTTACAACCCTTTAGTCAGGATTCTGACCAATCTGCTCACACCACTTAAGTTATGTGTATCAATTTTTTATACATGACCTAGGATTTAAAGTCGACTTCGAACGATAGGTTTTTGAGAAACTCTTCCTGGCAGTTCTTTATTTACTCTTAAGAGTTTTTGTCAGAAATCTGCTGAAGTCGAAGTCATTGAAAATATATGCGATAATATTGTACCGAGGCCTCACGTCTAATAAGTCACAACACTGCCTATTAGATTATGGTGACCTAGTCTGTGTCTTATTCCGGCCGTTTATATGATTGCATCTTTGTCTATGGGAGTGCTAACTACCACTCCTTTTCAATATACTTCTTATGACCTGCACCAATTTGCGGGAAAGTGCTGTTACGTTCAGAAATTAAATGATGGTCCAGATTATTGGTAACAGTTTAGATTTTTTTTGATAATAAATTTGTGGACGTGTATGATTTCGCTTTCGTATGATCTGTGCTAGACTCAAACTTCCACTCTTAAGAGTCATTTTGATGTTGTAAAAGAACATTTAAAGTTGTAAAGTGTCAGCTAAAAATCATGTTTTTACTGATTTTATCCATTAAAGTATTTTTCTTTAGGTTAAGTTGAACAATAGTTTTCTGAATGTCTCAAAATTGAAATCTTTAGATCGGCAGCAGGTAATACAATCTGTGTGATAGCTCGAGCATTACTAGATCTCTAAAGGAATGGAGAGTATCAAACGATAACAGAATTCGCTAGAAGCTCTCCGGACTCTAATTCCTCTATTTAAAAAAAGCTAATATTGAAATAAACATTAGGAAGGCTTAGGTTATAATCTTGTTGTGTCGAGAGACTAACGGCAAACACACGGTTTGGTAGAATAGCCTTCTTTATTATGCACATATGTACCGGAGAGTGAAATACAATTTGAGCACCGGAAACGGGAATAAACAGAATATTTCCTGCCTTATTACTTAGACATTCCTAATATAGGCTGTAGTAGTCTAGCTCTTGGATATATATTAAGAGGCTGACAAAGGTCGAGGGCGACTTTCATCACAAAAGTGGAGAAAAAGGAAGTTGCACGCCCGAAACCATTCACGACAATTAGTCTCACTTTGTTTATGTAGAAAACGCTTGAGAAAGTTGTGAACAACTATACATACTAATTTATCGTGACCATATTCTCCTTAAAAAGAAGGACTTCATCCTCATGTGAGATACAAAATTGTTTACAATATGAAAATCTGCAAGTACTATATTACATACAGTGTCATCACTGTTTCTGCCTACAATGTTTTGTTATTTGTGTGTTTTATAGACAAATAAAAGCCAATTGTTCCTGATCTAGGTTATTATGATTGCCATGACAAAAACAAAAAAGCTCTTTACATTGTTTTAAACCACATTTTAGCATAAAAAGCCAAATTAACTTTCGCATCCTATTGATTTATGAAACAAACTACGACGAAAAAAAATCACAATCAAAAACAGAACTTAACCACAAAAAAAAAGAAAACAAATATAGGCCAATTATTTCTATTTTATTTTGCTTTTCTATTTGTTTTATTAACAATTTATACACATAATTTTATAAGTTTAAAAAGTATACGTTTTTTTTTAATTTAAAATTTATTCTTTACAGGATGATATTTCCAGTAATACAACACGTTCTGAATTGAGTTTTGTGCCAACAACAGATGATGATGGCAAATCGATAACATGTCGAGCAGAAAATCCCAACGTCAATGGTTTATATTTAGAAACCATGTGGAAATTGAATGTAGTATGTAAGTATAGCAACAACAACAACAACAACAGCTATAATAAAAAAATACATACGAAAGAAATTTTTTTTATTATTAAATCGTGTAGAAAAAAAAATTATATTTTATATGCAACAGCAACAAATACATACAATCAGTGAAAAAAATATTACAATCTCTATGTGGCAACAAACAAACAATAGAACAATAGACACAGCATTGCTTTACAAATAATTCCTGTTTTTTTTCTTTTTTTTTTTTGTTTCGTTTTTCATTCTTCATAAGCACAATTTAATGGCCTATAAACCTTCAAACAATACCCGTCACATATTGAATGCTTTTGGGGTTCGTACTTTTTTTTTTAATTTTAAATGGCTCTCTGAGTATGCTGCATGCAACAAAAAAAGTAAACGGATGTATATTTTTGACGGAAATTCTTTAATAAAAAAGTAATTTTTAAATATTTTTTACCGTTCCACACTACAGTTGTGGGAGCAATATTAGCAGGGCCTTCTAAAATTTCAAAACTTTTAAAATTTTTTTAATCTTTTTCCACAATTTTCCAGCTCGTGAGCAAACGCTGACAGTTTGTAGTACCCAACAGATTGGGTTGTGAAATATTGTTAATAACCAGGATGTACCTGGAAGTCTGTGACATCAAAGTTCTAAGAAATCCAGCAATTGGTGTGTTAGTGTGTTCCTAGAAGCACCGCCAATACTACGCCGGTTTTTCAAAGACCACAATTTTTATGTACATTTTGTGTTACAAAATTGTAGAATTTGATGCTCTGAATACGGTTCAACCCCTCTCAGCACCATTTCTGGCAAAAACTCTGCTAGTCTTTTTAAGCGCTTCCTATTCCTAAATGTAAATAAAAATTAGTGCGTGTGAGATATCAACGAAATGTTTTAGCCTTTGGCTCAGACATTTCTAGCAAAATGAAACATAAGAAAAGTATTTCTCCGGAGTTACCTCTCAGAAGATTTCCGACCAATCCTGACTGCAATGAACAATTATGTTTGTATTGATGACCTTATTTGTTGAATATAAAATCTTTCCCTGCATGAAATGCATTTGAAATGTCAGATTTTCCATTACCATGGCGCAGAGTTAAGGTTGAGGTTGAGTTCTACGTCTTCACCCAGAAGAGGAAAAAAGGGAAGAGAAAAGAAAGGAGAATGACAAGGGAACAAGATCAACAACAAGCAGACTGAATTGACAATGGCGTGGGTTATGTCGGCTTAGACTTATTTGCGTACACCTGCGACTTAAGACACCCCTACAAGAAATAGTCTAATGGCACGACCTCGGTGGTCTGTCCACATCATTTCAGATCAAACAATTCGGACAAAACCAAGTTGGTAATCATCGACCTATAGCGCTCTTCGTTGAGAGTAACGGCCTGGCAAACGTCATTCTCAAAGAAATATTGACTGATGTGCCGCCAGTCCAGAATTATCATACCAAACAGTGACTTTTACTGGATGTATTGTGCTCTCGAAGTCGTCGTAGTCTAGTATGTATATCGGCTTATTAGATGCGTACCCATTGGTCAATCTCCAATCTCAATCAAAAATATGTATTTCTTTGGTGACTTCCTCTCAGCAGTTTTCTGACGAAAATTCTGAGACTAAATAGAACTGCGATGAAAAGTTTCTCAAGTTTCTGTCGTTTGGACTCGACGTTAAACTGTAGGTGTTGCCACTGATGGATAAAATGAAAATACACAACATGGGTGGTGTGAGAAACTAGGTTGTAACTCTGACTAAAGGGTAGGTAAGCAAGTCTTTTGAATTTCGTTTGGTGTTTGTTGATCTCGGAACATCTTCTAAGAAAAGCTACATCGAGAGTAGGGTAAAGCACTTGCTTGATAAACTCTAATGTCGATTGGAAATGTTTTCAACATCGATCTATAGAACCTTAATGATGTATATTTTTGTCTCCGCTGGTCTATATCTATCTCGAACTCTACACATTATTCCTCTGAATGATCGACCTTCTTTAACACGTAATACGGTTTTATTTTAGTCACTCAAAGTCCGTTTAACGTAAACTAAGCCCATTAGAAATAAAGCCAAAAAAGCCAAATATGATTGACTCACTCCTTCATTGTATATCGAAGACAGTCTTACAAATTTGGTCGATTTTATTACTCGAAAGGGGAACGACATTAAAATTCCGTCACCCGTAGCTATGGTTATTCTAAATATTGGGAAGTCAGAAGCTCTTGGAGTTCAATGAGCAATTATTGTTGGCACCAACGATAGAACCATTGGAGTGTATCGCTACTTCACTCCAACTGATTTCCTTACTACTTATACTACTTACATCATACAGAAAATGGAACCCAACTCGCATGAAGCTTCCCGAACGCACAGAGGAGAAGACAAAATTGCTTTTTAATGACAATAGAAAATGCAAATCTATTGATCCATTAGAGGCACCACATTGCGAGGTCTGTGTTTCACTGACTCGAAAGTTGATCAACGATCCTCCACTGTGACTTAATTAACTTCCTTGATTATTTTGATGATAAGCTTTTTGTGGGAGGCGTACAATCGTTTTTCAAACTCACACAAATCAATTAATCTTCTGTTCTTCAGGCCGAAGCATACAGTTCCGGATATGACCACTTACATGTAGTTCAACGAACTCCAAGCGTAAAAGCAATACTTGAAGGAATCCGTCTTATAAAGAGAGTCTGCTTAAGTATTTTTCTTACGTTGTGAATAAAAACCGAAGCTTTTCTTCACATCAAAACGATATATTAGTCTTTCGATCTTTATTCATAGCACTTCTTGCTCTTTCTTGAATGTCTGCCATAAGCACTTATCACTCTAACCACGTACAACTGTTTGTATTTCAGAAAAATAAAATAACTAAGCAGTCCTTGAAAAATTTATTTTTATTGCCAACACGTATGTATACGTATTATTATTTGCCGCAATCACGCTTATTTTCTTTTAGGAATTTATTCCATTCTTTGCTGTGTACATACATACATATATGCAACATATACATGCAACATTCATACATACATACATGCACATTCATAAACGTGTGTCTTTTAATATATTAAAACGCCGTATATAAACACGTCAATAAAAACTCTTCGTAGCGGTAAATAGCACATCTGCATGTGTGATTCTTTTTTATTACGTTCTACCCATCACCATGTGTTCAAGTGTCATTGTAGCACCACACGTTTTTTAATATGCAACATTCCAATTCCAATTTCAATTCAATATTTTAAAACGAAATTCTATTTCAAATGCGTTTGCGTATGTATGTGTATTGATGAAGCAATTGCTTCTTTACACAACTAACACAGGCAAAATATTGTGTCTATGACTCGTATTTGATGGATTTTATTTTACTTGTGGTCCAGTGCGACTTAGAGAGGAAAAAAGTTTTTTCTTTTGGTTTAAATATAACGACAGCATTAGATTATAAGGCGATTGTGAAGAGAGCTCGGGTGGAGTTGAATAAGATTCAGAGACGGGGTTGAGTTGAGTTTCATTGAGAATCTGTCGTAAAATGTCTCTGCAGGGTCTGTTGGATTTATGATAATGAGGAACAGAGCTGTGGAGGCAATGTTTACGTCAACGGGAGGTAAGTCTAACGTGAGATTCATCAGCAGAATCGTGATCGGACAGATCGAATGGCTGACTGGCTCTTTAACTGCTTCCCTTGTAGAAAATGCCATGAATATGGTAAATTCTTCACAACGAGAATGAGTAAAATGATTGAATTGAACAATTTGAAGGCTACAAGAGAGGGATCATTCCAAGGTGTACAGATTATTGCCGCAATCAAGAGAATGTCAGGATTGGGAGCGAAATATTCAGGAGCAAGCTTTCAAAGCACAGTTTAAGGTCGACTCCGAACGATAGATTTTTGAGAAACTGTTCAGGGCAATTCTATTTACTCTCAGAGTTTTTGGCAGAAATCTACTGGAGGAAGTTGATATATTTTTTTCATTTTGATCGAGAGGTCTGACCTGAACTAGACAACGACGACTGGAGCAGGTTTGCCAGAGTATATTTAGGGAATAGAAAGGTAAAGAAAGGATTGCGCTTTTAAATCTTTATTTGTATGCCAGAGCCAGTATGCCAGAGCCAGAACAGAATTACAGAAGATATTACGAAAATTCCCTATATAGTTTGAGGGTTGTACAATAAATGTCATTCCCAATAACTGCGATTTCGACCTCATCTTTAATTATGATCCCTTATTAAAGCCTGCAATTGCTTGTTGTGGATGCATTTCTTTCTCTTGAATTCCTTGAGGATTTTCTGAGCATCATATTAGATAATTCTATATGGAAAAGATGCGATAAATTGGCATTGAATTCGCTTTGTTCCCTTACACATTGAACGAATTGCCGGCACTTTCCTTAGCAAGCTGAATTTTGTACGCATGAAGGTGGGGGTCTCTTAAGAAAATATGCAATGTATTTCTTCATGAAATTAAAGTTGTTGAGAATTATGCCTTTAGTCAGCATGGGTGGTGCCTAGCTTCTCTCACCACCCATGTTGTGTGTTCTAATAATTTCTATGAACGGCGGGACCTACAGCTTAAAGTCGACAACGAACGAAAAATTTAAGAAACTTTTCATGGCAATTTTATTTACTATCCGAGTTTTATTTAGAAAACTGCAGAGTTTTTGTCAGAAAACTGCTAAAAGGAAGAAATATTTTCTTTATATTCCGTTTTGTTGGAGATGTCTGATCTCGGGTTTGAACCGTGGCTTCACGTCTTTGCGATTTGTTTAAAATTTTTCAGCTGGGATTTGAACCATGAGGACGCGTCTAATATGCCGATATATACCTACTAAACTGCAAAGACTTCGAGCCTACAATGCATACAGTAGAAGTCATTGCTTGGTGTAGATTCTGGACTGACGCCATCATCAGTTGATATTTCTTTAACAAAGAGGTTCGCCATGGACAGGCCAATGAGATCTTGTCGTAAGATTTTTACTTGTGGGGGTTTCATAGGTTGCAGGGGTACGTGAATCAATTAAAGCCGGCATAACTCATGCCATCGGTCAAATTTACATACATTAAAGTCGACTCCGAACGACAGATTTTTGAGTAACTTTTCATGGCAATTTTAATTACTCTCAGAGTTTTTGCCAGAAATCTGCTGAGAGGAAGTCTGCGTTCATATTTTCGTTTTGATGTCTGACCTGGGATTTGAACCGTGGCCTTACGTCTATTAAGCCGACACACATTACTAGACTACGGCGACTTCGGTCAAATTGAGCTTGACTTTTATTGATATTGTTCCGCTCCAGAAGATTCCCTTACCATTATAACTAATCCGCTAATGGTTACTATTAACTTCCGTTAAGTAACATTTAATGTTTCCCAATATCCTGACCCATATCCTACCAGGATAATAACGCAATAATAACGAATAAAAAAAATTGAAGACAAAACTTTGCAAAAATGTGCACACACACTCTTAAAAAGGAGTGTTTTATGTAGGCATTACAGGCAACCAAACATACAAATAAATATATTCGTTGCTCATTCACGACTATACAAATACTTAAGAGGCTCTACAGGATGGTGCTTCATGCCACTTGAGTTTCAAACTCAACACAACTCAGCGAGTGTGTTTGTTAAAGTTTTTCACAACATGTTCCGTTCCATTCCGTTTTTATTCATTTTTACCTTCGAACGTATCGAATGCTATCGATTGAAATTGCAATTTTCATTTGAAGCTGCTTACAAAGTGGATGAGCGTGAGCGTGAGTGTAAATGTTACTCTCCTCCTCCTTTTTTTAAAATTTTTTTTTTCGGTATGACTGGCAGTTTTCGATATAAAATTTTAATATGCGTTGCGCCTTTTCGGTACATTATGACTTTGTTAACATCTTTTTTTCTTTTCTTCCCCCCTTTCCAGTTTTTGCCGTGGGCTACGTACCAAATGCTCTGTCACATACGCTCGCTTGTATGTTGGTTGGTTGGGTTGGTTGCTCTTATTTTGCGTTCATATTTCGTAACGATTTTAAAGAAAATTTTTTTTAATTTTTTTTTACGTGAGCATGTATGTATGTATGTATGTAGTGTAGTTTGCCTCTCGCTCTTCCGCTTTTCATTTTATGCTGCAAGAGATGTTTGGTTCTTTTTATACAGATTTATTTCCATAAATTATGGCTGAGTTATATCTTTCGTTGCTCTGTTATGTTCTTTTCTTTTCTTTTTCATTTCAACGTATAATGGCTTAAAGGTTTTAAAGTTTATACTCTTTTACGATGGCTTAAATTTAATATATGTTTTTAAAAAAATAGCAAAGAGAGAGAGAGAGAGAGAAGAGTGTGAAAGAAACAAAGAGGAGGAAAACCAATATAAAAGAATGCAGGTGTATAATATATGATCCACTCAGCAAGTCAAGGTTATTAAAACACAACTCATAATATAGCGCGACTGAATGGTGTATTAAAGTGTTAAGCAGTGATGAATTTAAAATGAGCTCCAAATTTAAAAGATTATAATTGAATTTTTGTGAAACATATTTTGTTTCTTTGGTTTTAATGAAAATATAAAAAAAATTATTTCTTTCAGCGACTTTCTTTCAGCAGCCCTCTGACAAAAACTCTGAGAGTAAAAATATTGCCAAGGAAACTTTTCCCAAATCCATCCTTTTGAGACGACGTTTAAACTGTATTTCCCTCTGCTCATATGTATAATTAACCTACACAACATAGGTGATCTGAGAGGTTAGGTTGTAATTCTAATTAAAGGTTCGAATAATCAATAATGAATGCAACGAATAAAATTTTTCAAGGACATTGAAAGAGCAGATGAGAACTAAATTGGTTTCAGTAGCACAATTTCTCAGGGTTTGGAAACAAATAAAAGTCACTAGAAAATAAATCAGAAGAGTTGAGATAACAATTCGTAGGCCTAATCTTGGATTTTTGCCCTAGAAATTGAAAATGAGTACACCCTTGCAATGTCCTTATGCAAAAGAATATTTTTTTGACCTAGTGATCTCGGTTTTTCCTAGAAATACTCATTAAGTTGTTGCAATACGTCAGCATAATAATCACATACATACATAATTGGTCATTACAAACCTTTAGTCAGGATTACAACCTAACACACAGTTCATGCCACATTGGATATGCTAAAAGACCGACGTGCGGGGCACAGTCGTCTCACGTGGGGGTGATGTGAACTGACCACCGAAATCGTGCGATTTGAGATCGTTAGGGTTTTCTTTGGCAAGTTTTGTAAATAACCGGCATGTGCGAATATCGACGGCTACAGTGGCCTCACAGCTAACGTTAACACGTGCCATTAGTCAAATTCAGTCTGAGTTAGGCGCTAATGTCAGAGAAAATTTAATATTTCCAATGCGATCCATCCCGAGAAGCGTCTATGTGCCAAAGAAGACCAAGTTGGGTTTAAGAGGTAACACTGTCATAGCGACTGCTTCTCGGGATGAAAAAGTAAAAAAACATGGAGAACGAAGTCGCCGTCGTCTAGTAGGTAGTGTGTTGGCTTATTCGATAAGTGGCATCGGCTCAAATCCTGGGTCAGACATCTCTAATAAAACGAAATATGAAAATATATTTCTTTGGCGACTTCCCCTCAGCATTTCATTCTGGCAAAAACAATGGGAGTAAATAAAAATTGTCATGAAAAGTTTCCCATATATAAAAATTAACACACAGCATAAGTGGTGTCAGAAATTAGGTTGTAATCCTGAAAGAAGGGTTTAATTGTAATTTTTTATCAACGTTTTCAGCTTCGAATATTTAAAAAATTGATATGTTTTTCCTGTTACCTATACTATAAGCGACTAACTATACTTTCTATATGTAGACACCCTAAGATATGTATGTCGCCTATATGAGTCTTAAAAAATTTAATTTTATTTTCGAATCTTGTTTTTTTTTTTTCAAGAAAAATTTATCTCTCCTTGTAAATATAATACTAAGAAGCTCCTCTTCTACTCATACTACTGCATCTCATAATGTATATTTTTACGTTTAGAAGGTTAAATTATGAGATTTTTTGTGACTTTACTAAAACACACACAGAAACACAGGGAGCGAGAGAGAATGAATATAAATTTCATGTAAGAAAGGAGCGTAATATTAATATTTATTTTATGTATTAGTTATGTATACGTAACATTTGTTGATTTACACAATTGTATAAGGCCAATACACGTGGGTAATATTAACAAAATGATTTTTGCCTGTTTTTCTTCACATAATGTATTAAAGTAGGGGGAAAATTTTATTAGGCATGAAATTTAAACTTCAGCAGCATTTCAGTCATGATAAGCTGTTTAACGGAATATGTATTTCAACTTTTTTTAAGTCATCCTGCATTTGGACACCTTTCACAGGAAACGAGTTCTTAAAGAGTTTGTCAAATTTAAATGGCATACCATTGCAAGATAAAATATTTACGTTTGGAAACCGAGATTGAACATTCATTTCTTACACATACTTGGTTATTTTATACATGAGTAGCGGGCACCTACAGTTTAAAGTCGACTCTAAGTGACAGATATTTTTGAGAAACTTTTTCAATTGGCAATTTCTATTTTCTCAGAAATCTGCTGAGAGGAAGAAGCCTAAGATATATTTTTTCATACTTCGTTTTGTTGGAGCCTGGGCTTTGAAGCCAGGCCTCACGTCTAATAAGCCAACACAGTACCTACTGCACTACAGCGGCTTCTGATAATATAACTGATGTAATGAATACTTTTAGACAGGTACCACATTGACAACTACTAGAGGTCATCACTCTTTTTTAAACACACACAATTTCAGCCCTCCCCTCTAATTATTTAACCACCAACCACGTTGTGACTGCCTTTCTAACTTTAAACATTTCCGCAATCTAATTGAACACAACACACAGACGTTACGAAGCCAATATACGAAGGTAAGGCAGCAGCAAAAAAATTATCATATTTCCCAGAGACCAATTAGCCACTTGAATGACTTGTTTGTCTACTCCCACTAGCTAATCCGACTTTAAAATTAGACACACGGACACGTTAACATACCAATGGCATAGCAAACCATACCAAAGCCAAAAAAAAAAGAATACAACAACAACAAAGAGAATATATAAATAAACGCAACCATTACTCAAATATCCTGAAAGCCAAATATTTCAAACAACAACAACAACAGCAGCAAGAACAGCAACAAAAAAGCCAACTAAATATTCCCAAAGTGTTTAGAAGCATTCTACACTGATGTTCGTATAGACAAATACGCAGTTGTTGTGTTCAATGTGTTTCAATTGCAAAGCAAGAGGAAAGAGAAAATAAAAGAACCGCTAAAAAGGGAGCAGGAGGAGAAATGCTTTATTTTACAACAGTTTTCCAGTGTTTTTGAAAGTTTCAGAGTCATCTGCAGTTGCTATTTTGAGGACAGAAATATGAAACACATAGACAAAATACAACACCAGCAACTATAATAACGGTAAAAGAAAAATGGAAGCCAAAAGCAGAAGGTAGAGGTAGAGGAATACAACAATAATTCAGCGTCAATGACAAACAACAGCACAAACTTATGCTGGCGGAAAAATAAATTGGTTTTTGGCTTTATGCTCCTTTATCATATATCCTTAACACACACACTTACTCTTGCTCTCTCTCTCTCCGAGTGTTGCTTTTGCTGTTACAAATCTATACCATCATCATGCCAGCACTATGATGAAAGCCAATGCAAAAGGAAACCAACCAATCCAGTCTGTAATGAATAGAAAGGCAAATAGAACAGAAGAAGTACTTGAATTAAAACAGAAACGAAATAAAAAAGAGGCCAAAAGTAGAGCAAAGCATATATAAAGTAAACTGAATAACACAGAAAAGCAAAAACAGAATTCTTTACAATGAAATCGCAGAAATTTTTAGTCGCTTATATAATGAAAGAAAGAAACAAACAAACTAAACATGAAAGAAAGTGTACAAATGGCAAAATTTTCCATAGGAAAATATAAGCAAAACAACAAAACAAACAAAGTTATTGCGCGGTTTGGTCTTGCTGAACTAATTTCTTGCACGTGTTACTTTGTAATTTTAAGTTTTTTCTTTAGATTTGCTCCTCTTCTTCCTTGGTTTTTTTTTTTGCTTTTCGTAGTTGGCATCTTGTGATTCAAAGTGAAATATTAGCGCCAAAATAAAGGCTTACATAGCAGAGGTGGTAAATGTTTAAAAAGTTAAACTGTTACTAACATATGCTGCAGTAAAAATATTCTCATGGAGCCTGTTTTACCATAAAATATTTGAGAGTAACACTAGATGGTAAATTGACATGAAAGGCTCATATAGGGAGCATCTCAGAAAAGGACAGACATGCTATAATAGTAGGCAGAAAGCTTGCAGGAGATATATCCTCGGTATGCACTCGATGTATACTATTCTGATCACACTAACCCTAACCTTTTGGCTTATTAGACGTGAGGCCACGATTCAAACCTTCAACTGAACCAAATGGAATTGCTGCCTTATCTTCGTATACTGCTTCATTACGTCTGTGTGGTGTTCAATTAGAATTTGAGAAGTGGTGGAAATGTTTAATGTTATAAAGGTAGTCGAATCGTGAGTGATGATGAGAATGAAATCATTAGAACGCATTTTTGAAACTTTTGAGGCAAGAAGAAATATGTGGGAATTACCCTTAGTGGCTACGTGTAGTATCCTCAAGTTGTAGGTATACTCTATACAGTTTGAGGGGAATACAACAGATAGTATGGTCGCAGTACTATGGTATCTCATCTCTACAATAACAAGAAGTAGAATTCTTTGATAAAAAAACACATCTTCGACCAGCTTTAAATGAAACCAATCAGCAAAATTTCGATGGAATTGATGGTCGTTTGTTTGTCTGTTAATGGTTTTAAATTTAGAAGAGTGAAATGCGATCAATTAACGGTCAAATGGAATAAGTGCTCTATGAACGCCGGGACCGGTTTTTTTCCAACTGAATTTCCATTATTTGGAAGCGTTGTGTTTGCATGAAACGATTTATGATGACTTGCCAAACCTTACTGAACAGAAATGTTAATGCAATTTGACAACGTAAGGCTGCCAAACCATAGTAAGTTCGGATATTAAAGATCCGATAAATACGGAGACTTGTAAGAAAAGAGAAAACTGACTAGAATAGAAATGTTGGATTTTCAAGATTAAAAGCTTTATACTACGTTTCTTTTATTGTCTATCTGATTATAGGATGATATTGTTGTATGTCTTTAATAGCATAGAGCTACCATAAACTAACCTAAATAAACTACCTCCTTCGTTTTTTTTTTGTTTATTACATTTTCTGGTTTTATTGGGGTCTTTAATTACAGTTGTCCAACTAAGCAGACAATTGCTTCACCGTAGCAGGTTCTAGAGTGAAAAGTTTGCCAACTGTCGTTGTTTAACGGGTCCAAATCTCACAATCTTAAAGGGCAGTTCGCACCAGCTCCGTGTGAGACGACCATGCCCTCAAATCGCTCATGCAGAATATTCAATTTGGCTTGAGTTGTGTGTCAAGTAGGACTAAAACCATACATATATTATTGGTTTTCAGATCAACCAAGTCATCTATTCAAACAGTAGTTCTGATAAAAATATGGACCGACAATGTCACTAGTCCAAAACCCAAACCAAACAGAGACTTTTCAGGATCCATTGGACAACTTAGAATCTCATGTGGATTTCGTTTGATCAGGTTCCCATTCATTCAGAAATTTACTTCATCTCTGAAAATAATTTAGCGATGAAAATTAAAAAAACGTTCCAGACCCCATTCAGCGAACATACGGTTTTTTGACAAACAGACTGAATAAATGTTAACTAATTTGAAAGATGCAACTAAAAAAGATGGACGTTATTAACTGTCACACTTCGTTGTCGGCAGGCCCTATAGTTATGAGACATTTGATTATGGAATCATACTCCTTTCCTAAAGGTGGCTCTACAAAATCTTTTACAAGATTTTTGAGATTATGAAGTTGCTAAGACTTTAATGGTGGGCATACCTGGTATCGATACAAATTCTACGTACATAACTTGGCCAACATTCGTTTACTACAGCTGCCTTATGATTCTCTAAAAATAAGTTTGAATTTGAAATCAAAAAGAAAAAGAAAACAAACAAAAAGTAAGAAATAGTAACAGAAAAGAAAAAAGCGAAAAATTTCTTCAGTAACATAAATCGGAATAGAAAAACTTGCAGTAACAATCAAGGAATTGGTTTAATTTGGTTTTTGCTTTATATTGCCAGGCCATGGCATGCCATGCCATTGTGTGAAGTGTGGAGTGTGGAACAGTCATTAAAATTCACTTAAAAAAACGCACAAAATGTTTGAAAAACTCATTATTTTTCATTTTTCATTCATTTGGAGAACGATTACAAATCCTTTAAGAATTACTTCTTACTACACACGTACTTAAGCAATACGTTCTTGTGCATTTGGATTAGAATTCCTTACTTTTTTTTAATTTAATTTAACAGTAATAGTAACAGTATTAAGTGCTAAGTGGATAGGTAGAGAGAACAGAAGAGACAGAGGGAGAGGGAGAGAGTGAATATATTTTATTTATTCATTAATTTATTTCATGTTCCAGAGAAATGAGTTTTAAATTGTTTTAAATTTCTCTAAAATCATGATTATAATGACGGTGATGGTGTTGGTGATAGTGATGATGAGGATGTTAAACTGTAACAGTTTTCCATTAAACTAATGCACACACACATATACACACTGTTTTACGGTATTTCATTTTCCTTTTTCTCTCCTTTTTTTGTCTTTTTGCAGATCCACCTTTGGTGACATTGCGTTTGGGCTCAACACTTTCACCCGATGATATTAAAGAAGGCGATGATGTCTATTTTGAGTGTCACGTACAATCGAATCCTCAATGGCGTAAACTTTTATGGCTGCATAACGTAAGTATTTCTGCTCTTCTTTTATTTTCTTAAGCAAAAGAAAAACAAAAAAAAACAAATTTTCTTCCTTTAACACTAGTTTCACACAAAATTGTATATGCGAGTATACGAGTACGAGTATGAGTAGTAAAGGGTGGGTCATTTAAAACTTTTAAATTTAAAAATGCAATAAAACATAAACGGTTTGAAATTTTGGCAAATTTATTTTTTTTGCTGTGCAGTACAATTGTTACGTTTAGAAATGGAATATGATTTCATTCATAAAACTGCTGCGGCTTGGTTCACAGTACCTCAATCGATCGAACCAAATTTCGTGCATTTTTACCTTCAAATGCTCAATTGTCTCTGGTTTGTCCGCATAAAACTTCTCTTTAACGGCGACCAACAGAAAATATGCCAACAATGTCAAATCGCAGCTTCTTGGCGGGCAATTGAAATCAAAATTTCGGCTAACTAAACGGACATCAAATGTTTGACGCAATAATTCGATTGTGGCATAAGATGTATGGCAAGTTGCACCATCCTATTGATACCAAACAACGTTCACTTCAATACCATGAAGAGTGGGTATAAGATAATTGGTTATCATGGTGCGATAGGTGTGTCCATTGAGCGTAATGATTGCGAAGGCCTAATTTTCAAAGAAATAAGGGCCAACGATGCCTCCGCTGCCCAAACCGCATGAAACAGCCACTCATAATGAGTGCATTGGCTTCTGTAAGACCACGTGTGGGTTTTGGCAATTTTGCTTATTAAGATGAAAATGCGCTTTATCCGTAAAGATGATTTTTTTGGCAAAATTTATATCCTCGTGCAGTTTCTCATTAGACCACCTAGTGAAGCGAAAATGAAGTGAATGGTCATGCGGTTTGAACTTTTGAAAGGTATCATACCGAGATCATACATACATACATAAATGGTCATTACAACCCTTTAGTCAGAATTACGACCTAGTTTCTCACACCACTTATGTTGTGTGCGCTAATTTTTATACATGAGTGGCGGGAACTACAGTTTAAAGTCGACCCCGAACGACAGATTTTTGAGAAACTTTTCATGGCAATTTTATTTACTCCCAGGATTTTTGCCAGAAATCTGCTGAGAGGAAGTCGCCGAAGGAAATTTTTTCATATTTCGTTTAGTTGGTGATGTCTGACCTGGTGTTTGAACCGAGGCCTCACGTTTAATAAGCCAATACACTACCTACTAGCATACGGCGACTTCAATCTTTTCGCAAAATTCGACGTAAATTGGTGCTTGAAATGTTAAATTTTTGAGAACGATGACGAGTTGATATTGATGGATTCTCACGCACGCTCTCAGCCACAAGTTCGATATTTTTGGATGTACGCACTGTACGAGCACGCCCACATCTTAGCGCATCGACAAAAATTTGTGTGTATTTTCGTGCAATTTGCGACGAATTGCCTTTGTTTTGGAAATAAATTTCCAATAAATCCCAACGTTGCCTAAGCGTAAATCGATTCATTATGTTCAGTAGAGATAATATACTGAATTTTGTGACAGAATAGAATAACATAAGTATTGACGGATTCGAAATAACGATTGTAGATATGAGATGGAAATGATTTCATGCGAAATGGGCCAGTTTCGGATTAGCCGAATAAATTCCAACGTTGCTCAAGCGTAAATCGATTCATTACATTCAGTGGAGAATTGTGTCAGAATAGAATGACACATGTAAGTATTGCCAGATTCGCAATAACCAATGATTCAAATTGAAACCAATATATGGTTCACCCGATAGTATGTCTTTGACTTGGAAAAAATCTCATTTTTCTCTGTTTGTCTTTGAAATGAACACAAACGTATTAAAAATTCGATTAAAAGAAGTTGTACGGCCTTTATTTTATCGTTTTTTTCTTTTTTGTATGCTCCTTTTAAAAAGGAAGCTCACACAGTCAAAAAGAAAAAGAGAGAAATAAAGCGAACGTCATTTATACGTTTTACTCATTCAGCTTCTTTTAATCAAACACTGTGAGAAGAGCATCACCCAGAAATCCTTTTCAAAACAGCTTCATTTTAAATTCATTTAAATTAGAGTCGGCTTTTAAGTCTCTTCGTTTGTATGAAATTCTTAATAGAATTTCTAATTTTTTAAAAGCAAAAACAAAACCAAAAAGAAAAAAAGAATATGAAGAAGAAATTTATGCAAATCCTTAAATTTAAACTTGTTTCCAAAAAATTTAACACTTTCTTCAGAAATTTTTTTTTGGAACGCCCTTTTAAATTCTTGCTTTATCGCGCCTAAAAACGGGTGAAAACGCAAAGAAAACATGTCTTCCTAATTGCTGATTAATGGTTTTTGTGGCATTTTAAGCATTTGTTTTCCTTTTATTTTCTCTTTTTTTTATCTCCATAATTCTTAAAAGTTAAAAAGCCCCCGTGTGGTTATAAACGAAGAAAAATGTGAAATCTGAGCATTATTTTCGCAGCATTTTATGGTTTCTTATTTTATTTTAAAGAGCATCTGGATTATGAGAAGGTGTGTGTATGTATGTATGCTGTAGCAGAATAAATAATTTTTTTGAACTGGCTAAAGTTCATTAGGAAATTGGGTTCATTACTTTTGTTACCATTTGCCAAATTGAAAAAAAAAAAAAATTAAGGAAAATAAAGGGTGTCTCAGTATTAGATTTATTATTAGATTGTATGGAAAGCATGTTTCAAATAAGTTTTTATCTTTTTAGTTGGTCACTGTAATCCGTTAGTCAGCATTACAACCAAGCTTCTGCTGCAACACGTGCGGTTTGTGATAATTTCTTTCATAATTGGCGGAACCTACAGCTTAAAGTCGTCTTTAACGACACATTTGACACACTTTTCATGACAATGTATTTCTGTCAGAATTTTTGTCAGAAGACTGTTAGATAGCAAGTCGCAGAAAGAAGTTCTATTTTAGGTTTCGTTTTGTTTGAGATTATTAGACAAGCGAGACTTTGAAATAAGTCTGGAATAAATATCCTTCAATTGGCTGGCACGGATCTGATGACATACATAATTGGTCATTACAACCCTTGAGTCAAGATCATAACATTACAACCTTAGCTGCTCACACCACTCATGTTATGTGTGTTAATTTTATTCACAAGTGGCGAAACCTACAATTTTACGTTGACAATTAATTATATGTCTAAGAAATTTTTCATGGTAATTTTATTTACTTTCAAAATTTTTCCAGAAGATTGCTGAGAGTAAGTCGCCGAAGAAGAATTTTTTTCATATTTCGTTTTTTGTTATGAAGAGGGCTTGCAGAGAAAACCTGGCGATGCAAACCATAATGGTCAGACCAATGTGTAGTGAAGGCTAAAGATTTGAAGGCCAAGTCTAAAATGAAATTCATAATAAGATTTCGTCACCTAAGATATCAACTGAAGAACAGCAGTAGCCTCTATGAGGCTTTACTTGTCAACGAGAATTAGTAAAAAATGGAGTAATTTGATAGCTATTTACTCTTTTAAAGAGGGACTATATTTTGGTATACAGACGGTCTGTGTGGTATACAGACGGTCTGTGTGGTATACAGACGGTCTGTGTGGAATACAGACGGTCTGTGTGGAATACAGACGGTCTGTGTGGTATACAGACGGTCTGTGTGGTATACAGACGGTCTGTGTGGAATACAGACGGTCTGTGTGGTATACAGACGGTCTGTGTGGAATACAGACGGTCTGTGTGGTATACAGACGGTCTGTGTGGTATACAGACGGTCTGTGTGGTATACAGACGGTCTGTGTGGTATACAGACGGTCTGTGTGGTATACAGACGGTCTGTGTGGTATACAGACGGTCTGTGTGGTATACAGACGATCTGTTTTTACCTGGTTTTTGCTCCCAGAATGAAATATTTTACACGAAAAACTGGTGGATATCTTTCAAGCGGAAGGGTTGTTTCGTGTTGAAAATGTGGATTCTGTGACTATGAATATAAATCATCGGAACATATTCTTGGAACATATGGATATTAACGCATTCCAGAAGGAAACAACTGGATGACCTCCTTATTCTAGACAGGGAATATTCAAACTGCAAACTAAAATTTGTCAGGGTTATTGGGCTGGAATGAGACATTATAGGAAATGCAAAAATATAAACAAGTTTTCCAGCCTTTTGTAAGATTCAAATTAAATGGCTTGTGCTTGCAGTTAAGTAAGTAAACCATGCCCGTTCTATACATACATTCATACATAATTGGTCCCTACAAGCCTTAAGTCAGGATTACGACCGAGCTTCTCACATCACTTATGTTATGTGTGTGTTAATTTTATACATGAGAGGTGGGACCTACAGTTTAAAGTCGACTCCGAATGACAGATTTTTGAGAAGCTTTTCATGACAATTTTGTTTACTCTCAGAGTTTTTGTCTGAGATCTGAAAGGAAGTCACTGAAGAAATATTTGTTCATATTTCGTTTTGTTGGACATGTCTAACCTAGTGTTTAACCGTGGTCTCACGTCTCTCTTTTCTCAGCACACGACTTAGTAGACTATGGAGGCTTCAAAATAAGACCTTCAAACAAGTGTGAAATAAAATATCCTTTCAATGGCTGGCATGAATCTGATGACTTACATACATACATGCATAATTAGTCACAACGTATTTCGTTTTGTTGGAGATGTCTGACATTGGATTTGAACCGTGTTGGACTCACGTGCAATAAGTTAACACACTACCTTCTAGACTAAGGCGGCTATATTTAATTTTTATGTTTCAAATTTTTTTTAAAGTCCATAATTTCTTCTTGGTTTTTAGCCCATAAAAAACTTGTTTTCAATTGGGGAATCTCATGGTGGTGTTTGACGGATTATAACTTTTTTATTGTTGTAATTTTCTTATCTGGTATTGAATATTTTAACAAAATTTTTGTACAAATTCCCAGATAAGAAAATTTAATTCAAGTCAAGGATTTCTCACTTTTTTCTTTTCGTTGTTCTTTTTTACTTGTTTACTTTGCCTCTTTCCTAATCATTTATGTTAAATTATTAACACTACAATAAATTTATGATGAACATCAAGAGAGAAAAATATAACAACAACAACAAGAACAAGGAGCTAAAAAAATAGTTCATTTTAATAAATTCCTGCCTTTACCAAGTTAATAAAACTTTAAACTTCTTTCTCTTCCGCCGTGTATTTTTTTCTCTCCTGTTTATTTTTGCACAAATTTTGTTTACATGTTTAGTAGTGAAAATGAAAAAGAAATGATGATGGCAGGTAGAACGTGAACAAAAAGTGGAAGTGAAATGAAAGAATTACACACACACACACACCTACATTGCATATAATTTAGCATTTTAAACCAGACTTGTAGTTGTACTCGTACTCTTTCTCGTACTCTTGCAATTGCTCGTATACTTCATACTTAATATGCAAAAGAAATTCTGTTTAAACTGAGCAAAAAATAAAAAAATGAAGAAGAAAATTTTGCACGAAGAAAAAAAAAAGAGAGAAAGAAGAATTTTTTTCTCTCTGTCATTTTCTATATGAAATTACTTTTAATTTACTTTGTTAGGGTATTCACCTGGAGCATAACACATCAGCGCGTGTAATACGTTCTAATCAGAGTCTGGTGTTGCAAAAAATAACGAAACACTATGCGGGAAATTATGCATGTAGCGCCATAAATGATGAAGGAGAAACTGTCAGCAACCAACTGCCGTTACGTGTTAAATGTAAGTTGAAGATTTATATATATTTTTACCGTTATTTTCTTCTTTTTCTTTCATACTCCTTTTATAATACTTTTAATAGAGGTAAGATATCTGGCTGTTTGAGTGAGTGTATGTTTTCATAGAGGGTGTTGCGAAATGGTTTGTTACTTGACTAAGATATTAAAGTAATCCAATAAATAGCATCACTTCTAAACAGAAAGTTGTTACCAAATTGTGCTGTTTTAATCCAATATCGTTTATATTACCCTGATTAAGTTTTGGAAATAAAAACTCAGCGCAATTCGATTGAGCTCGGCATGCACCATCGAAAGAAATAAGAGCCAAGATGATGATTATTATTACTGTCGTGGAGTGCAGCTTTAGTACTGCGATCAAATGATATATTGTATTCCACTCATACTTTAAAGGGTTTCCTTACAATGTCTCCTCTAAGCATTTTGCTCAGACAATTTTAAGGACTCTGCTCGATGTTAACAACAATTAAATGCCTTGCATCTGATATGCACCGTGGTATTTCCTTCTGAAATGCATTAATGCCCTACAGGTCCCGAAAATGTATGCCGGTGGGTCATTCTCATCGTCACAGTAATTACATGTTGGGCTCAAGACAACCCTCACTCTGAGACTAAAATGGACTGCCAAAGATCGGCTACCCACCTCAGGTTATTTCTGGAAAGTCTATGTATCCTCAGGCCTCCTCTTATTGTAATTCATTTAACAAACGTTTTGATTGCCTCAAACCTACTGGATTTAAAAAGAATGTTTGCCTTTATTATCATTCTTATCGTTAGGCGTACCTTTTCAAACTTCAGCTACCACTCCACAGAAGGGTTCTGAAGCCATCAACGGTGTGGAAGGTCCCGTATTTGCAAGCTCGTCTGCTTGCTCATTGCCGGGAAGTCCCACATGACCTTCGACTCAGGAGAGAGCAACCTTATTTTGCATATCTAGCTGACATACTTCCACAGACAGTCTCATACTATAATCGATTTAACCACATAAAAGCCAAGTGTTCGAATGGCGGCCTGACTTTCAAATGGTGCTGCTATGTCCTATTTTTTGTACCTCCTATCTAATTTAGATTCAGCACATCTATCGATGGTATAGACTTTCGCTTGGAAAATATGCGCAAGTTCCCAGTGGATTCGTAATATTTCATTAAAGAACCAAAAACTCCCACTCCTGGTCCAAGATCCGTCCTTGAGCCATTTTGTTTTAGTTCCCCTTTTAAACGAGTATACAACTTCGATATTGAATCGGTATTGAAATGGGGTTTGAACCGTGACCCCATATCTAATAAGACAACACACTACCTACCACTACTAGTCTACGAATTATGCTAGACTTGTCCCCCATCAACCAAACTATAGTCTTCAAAGCAGTTAGTCTAGCACTGCTGTAGCATAGGTTCCCATTGCACATGTTATGTCAACTCCATTTGAATAGTTGTCAAATTTTTTCTCTCTGCCCAGATAATTGCCCTGTAAGTCACTATCGCTTTGGCCATTATGGTATACATCCAGTGATTAATTCTAGGGTTGCATCCCCAGAACTTTACTGCGGGTCTTTTGCATACCATTAGAACATGTCGGGCCTTTCCAAAGGTATGCAATATTTAATCGCTTCATGTCAATTTACTATCCAGTGTTGTTCCTAGATATTTGGCCTCCATTTTTTGTGATGATCGTTTTGCTGCAATTCTTCTTATACGAGCCGTATTTTATAAGCATTTAAGTCAAGATCCTTACGTAAATATTTCCTTGAAGTTGAAGTATAAATGAATACAGTATCAGAACGGAGACAAAGCAACATTTCGTTTCCATGTTTCGCATCGTTGAATTTGCTCATACCCATGAAATGGTTTAAATTTGAATATATTGAGCTATGTGGAATACCTACCCTTGGCACTTTCAATTTACGATCGGTGAACAATATATCGTGAATTTTTTTCGGGTGGACGTTCCGAATTTTCCAGGCTTACATGCTACAACAAAAGTTGGTCGATAACATTTCTATCATTGCAAGTTGGAGGTGGCAAGTTCCCATATACCAAACTTTGGTTTGAGGTTGGGATCTCTATCCTTCAACGATTGGCCTCAAAATTAAAATAAATTCACCCCTTTTAGGGAAAAAGACATCGAGCAATTGGTGTCCTCGAAAAGTACATGTACGCAGCGACAGGTTGGTAGGAAAACGAATGGGGTTCGAAAGCGTCGTCAGCTTATATTAACTGGAATAGAGTGCCACATACATAAAAGCTAATGAAGCGCTGAGGCGTTGCATTGATAATTTCAGTATTCTGCTCATATGGCGTTTGCTTAGTAGTCTGGATTAATGTAAAAACAAGTTATACAGTCCAATATGCTCCTATTTGCCGAGGGTGAAATGCAATTAAGCCATATGCAGGAGAACGAACCCACCATTCTGCAACACCAGTCGTCACAATGTGGCTTGCGTTTCACTGTTCTAATGCTACCATAACGTATTTTGCTCTGACAAGGTATAGGGACTTGTTCCCAAAAATCGTGTATTCTTACGTAGCACCCGTATTTCACGCAGGGCACATCCGCTTGTGATCGATTTGCCAATGGAACGCACACCGAATTACAGACAGTATTCAGTCTTTAGCCGGACTATTCATATGTGGAACCCATTACCTGCAGAGGTTTTTCTTACCACTTATAATATATATACATTCAAATCTAATGTCCACAAACACTACTGCCTCTGTTCTCCTTCCCATAACCTCTTATCCTAATTCCAACACAATGCACTGCATGCGCAGGGGCCATCACCTGAGTGTTGGTTTTGTAAAAATGGACGGTAAAATCAAACGCTCTATTAAATGTTTTGGGGAAAGAATAATTCAGTCATTAAATACTTATTATGAATGCACGTGATTCGAAAATAACACCTCATTTGAATTATCCTTGTATCCCTACAAGTATCCTACATTAATTTTATATTTCTCTAATTGTAAACATTTTTACTCAAGAGTATGTATGTCTACATATAGTACAACAGAGTACACACATCTTCAAAAAGACAAGTTTTTTTTTCCAACTATTCCTTGTTTTCCAAACTTTTCTTTACTTTTTGTTTTTGTTGTTGTTGTTGCAACTTTATAAAATCAAGAAAATTGCATTCACATCAAAATAGTTGAAAAAAGGTAGACAACATCACTTCTTTTTAGAATTCTTGGTTTAGCATCATGTATGTGGGAGTAACTTCTTTGTGTAACACATGCAAACAAACATAAATGAATGAATGAATGAATTAATAAATGAATGCATGAAAGTACAAGTACTATTACGTACACAAAAAAATAGGTGCAAAAAGAAAATGTTAAAAAATATGCTCTTTTCACTTACAAACTCTAGGCAAGTGAAAGAAATGAAAAGAGAAGCAATACAGTCTAAGTGTACACTCTTCAAAGCTGATGCAGTTCATATATTTTGTTGAAATACAAATATTTGATCCTGTGCCTTATAAAACCTTGTGTTCAAGAGGGGGTATTACTTTGGAGAGCAATATGGACAGATGATGCACATACTCCATCTACCCCTTGTTTTAATGCAGAGCATAATGGGTTTAGGCTATCATTTCTTCAAATGTTTTCTAGCTAGTTTACTTCGTCTTCTACTTCCCTGTAAATCCACCCTAAAGCTGTTTATTTAATACTATCCATTGTCTTAAGTAAATATGAAGTCAGACACAAAAAGCAGCTTCCCATAAGCAGGTGTTAGAAATAATTCTTCAGAAATCGATTCCTCAGCGGATTTCTGGCAAAAACTCTGGTAGTAAATAAAAGTTGTCATGAAAAAGATTCTCAAAGAAATCAGTATTTCGAAATCTAGCTTAAACAGTAGGTTTCGCCACTATGTATAAAATTAACACACACAACATAAGTGCTGTGAGAAGCTAGATCGTAATCCTATTTAAATTGTGTATGAAAAAGTGATTTCATGTCATGTTTCAATTCCCTGCAGCAGAGTTGATATAGCTTTCGAGGAGTTTTCTTCATCAAGCTATAGGGCATGTATAGGGCGTGTTACATGTAGTGTTTATGTATCTGTTCAGAAGTGAAGTCGTTGTAGAGTACATAGTAGGCAGACGAGAGACCTTTTGTTCAATCCTTGACTCAAACATCTCAAGCAGAATGAAATATAAAAGAAAAATATTTCTTTCGACCCGAAGACTCATCTTTACGATTTAAAGTGACCTTGTCGTAGATGTGTCAAACATAACCTCAAACTCAATATACTTTTGCCAACTATAGTAGCATGGATTATAATGAAGCAAAAACTGTACGAAGTAGCAAGACGAATAACATTTTTCATCATTTATGTGCCACAGTTTATAAATCGTATGTATATGTATGTAAGTAACAACTAAACAAGGAATATTTAAATGAAGTACACACTTAAGTTACAACATAAACTTCTTCAAAAAATAAAACTAAATAAACCGTAGAATAAATTATAAAAAACTGATGGGTTTTAAAATTTAAGAAATAGTTATACATACATACATATCTACAAATATATACAATGAATAAATCCATTATTTTTACAACAGTTGGGCTTGAAAATTTGTGTCTTTACTTGTTGGAATCAAATCATACTTGGTGATGTTCGAATGATATGATATCTGGAATGTTTTGTTATTGGTAAGCAGAGTTGAAGTACTCTGCTGTTCATTCCAAATTCATAACCAAAAGGACGCTTTTCTAAAGAGAATGGTCACTGATGATGAAAGGTGGATTGCTTTCGGCAAAAGAAAGGATAGAAGGCGATTTTTTCAACTGAAATTTACTTGATTGGAAGCCAAATATCATAATTTCATTACAAAAGAACTTCTTATAATTCAATGCAGTGGAATCATAATTATTTGTTTCTTACCTTCTATCCACCAAACGGTCAACGTAACGCGTTTGTTGTAGGCGTGACCTTTCACTATTTGTAATTCGGTCAATCAATGTGGGTGTAAAACAACTATTCTTAGTGTTCAGTCTTTTTCACAGCGTCTTAGAGACTTTGTTACTTTCTGATAGAATTTAATGAAATATCCATAGTCTAGCAGAAAGTGCGTTGGCTTAGTAGACGAGAGTCCATGGCTCAAACCTCAACTAAAACGACATGAAAGGAGTTTCTCAAATGTGTCGTTCTGCCACTGATTGATAAAATTAACACACACAACATAGGTGGTGTAAGGAGCTAGTTTGAAATCCTAACTGAAGAGTTGTAATACCCAATTAAGTAAGTAGCTATTGCACCGATACCATGCACTATTTACAGCAGCGTTGTGATTTTCATCGATTTTAAAAAAGAACACTTCAACGTTGCCGCCAGCACAGCACCCTCATAGACTAGTACATCACGGTATATTGGCTGCTCTCGAAATGTATCTGGCTTATAGCTACTTCGTTCAGTTTGTTTGTTGACGTATGTATTGAGTCAACCATTTCGTTCATTGAGATAAAAACAAAAAACATTGTTTTACGTGATATGACAGCGAGGTCCGCAGGTAAAATATTCAAGGCATGAGGGAAAATCATGACAACGAAATGGGATTAATGTGAACTTCAATGATATTCAATATTGTGTTTCGGTACATTCTTTTCGCATATTTGTTGGTGGATTACTGACCAATAATATGAAACTGACCAATAACATGGAACAGCTGGAATAGTCTCTTTGATCCCACACAGAACGAGTTTTGATAATAAAAATAGCAACGATTTGCTGGCATTGTTCATTTGTTCGTCTGTTCATAACGAACGACCTAGCTTCTTACACTACTTATGTTGTCTGTTTTAATTTTATACACGAGCGACAGTTTAAAGTCGACTACAAACGACAGATGTTAGAAAAACTCTTTCATGACATTTTTATTTACTCTCAGAAAGTTTTTGCCAAAAATCTGCTACGATGAAGTCGTCGGAGAAATATTTTTTCATATATTATTTTTTTGGAGATGTCTGGATTATTATTTCTTTCTAATATACATAACAATGCTAATTAATGGCATGGCCCATCTATTTTAAACTTTATACTCCATATAAACATCGATTTACAGAAAAGCTGTAAGAAGATAAATATTGATCCGGGGAAATTCTAAGATGGTATTGTCATGGTACTTCCTTTACTCATTTAAAAAACTTAGATTATGATGCTAAACGCCTGTATATGTATTTGGATAAATTAAAACACGCGTCATTCTTTTTAATTTTTTATATTTTCTTTTAAGTTTCTAGTCTTTGTTTTCTTTTAATTCTACGCAAATTTTCAAATTCTTAAAATTTTAATTGTTCAACTCTTTCTCTCCTCTCCTCCATTTAATGCTATTTAAACATGGCAAGCTATCTGCGAAAATTTTCTTTTGCAAATTATTCCTTTAGAAAATTTATTTTATTTTCCTTATTTCCTCTATTACCCAGTCAGAATGAAGTCTTCAATTTAAAATTTCTATGTTGTTTTGTTTTTCTTTTTAATTTTTTTTTTTTGTTGCAAAATCTTGTTGCATTAATCAAGAGTTACTTCAAAGTGTAATTGCTTTATTCTGCAAATGTGTTGCAGCATGTCGAGAAATCAGCAATACAAGCAACAGCAACAGTAGCAGTAGCATCAGTAAATGAGAATTTCAAAGAATTTAAGTGTCGACAAAATAAACTAAAAAATAATAGAAAAAGTATATGAAAACGAACATCAGAATTTCTTCTTCCTTTTCCACTTAATGTCAAGATGAGTTTCAGAAAAGTCGTTAGAAGACATTCCTTTAATCTTTCTTCTTTTTTCTATTTGTTTTTGAATTTCTAAAATATATTCTTTAGATTTTTTTTGTACAGTTTTTTGTTGTTGTTGTTTATTAAAAATTTGTTGGCTTATAAAACTGTAAAAATATTTCTACATGATCTCTCAAGTTATTTTTACAGACATTTTGTGCATAACAAAACGAAAAGAGAAGACATTTCCTTCATTTAGTACTGATGCATGTCATGCCTGCATGCATATCTTACGCAGATGTTTCCTGTTTTAATACCCTACAGTACTGTAGGAAATGTTAGAAGACATTAGTATCAGCAGCTTTTGGAACTTTTTTTATTGACTTGAAAATCTGTGTATATTTGTCACCTCTTTGGATAGCATATGGCTTTCCCAAAGCATCATCATCTTACACAGCTTGCATCTGTTAGTTACGAGAATTTCTATGCATTATTCTAGTTCCAGATAGGGGCCACACTTCTTGAGCCTTGGGAATTTCATCGGAAAATGATGGTCTCATAAGAAAATATAATGGATACTTTCCCAATCTTCTCGGTTCGGAAAATCAGGCAATTGTAGTGTAAGCGGTGGTATCAGAAATGCTTGGATATATGAACTCTTTGATAGTCAAGCGACGTTAAGTGTTCTTTCTGCGCCCAGAAACTTGGTGTTGAAATGCTTCAAAAACCTTGAAATAATCACAGTCGTTTTAGCTTATGAGACGTGATGCCTCAATTCAAACCGCAGGCCACACATCGCCAACAAAATGAAATTTGAGAAAATATTTCTTCGGCGTCTACCTCTCAGCAGTTTCAGAAATCTTGTCAATCGACTTGGGTATACCACTTACTTCGGTTAGTTGGCCATTGCGCCATGAAAGACATGCCAGGAAGACATGCGGAAATAATGCAGATCCCATCTAACGACTCCTGCTGTGAGTGCAGATCCGCTGAGGAAGGGTAGACTGTTGTCCACTTTCTTTGTCAATGCCCATCTCTTGCGAGTTGCAGATATAGGTCATTTGGCTCTCCAATCCTTGTTAGCTTGACGGAGCTATCATCCATTGACGTCACTCTGATTTTCCAGCGTAGGCTATTACAGGGACTACGAATTTCTGGATGAATGGGTACGTGTACAAATCAAATTTTTTAATTTGGTGCGATACTAATACAGTCGAACTTCTCTATAGTGAACTTCTATACAATGAAGCTCTCCCTATTATGAATTGATTTCAAACACACAACTTTTTCCGTTCCAATTTCATTGTTTTTGATCTCCTTATAATGAATTTCCATACAATGAAGTTTTCTATACAATGAAGCAATTTTTCAGGTGTAATATTTGACTCACATGCGTTTTTGTCTCCATATAATGAATTTTTCAAACAATTTTCTGTTACGCATACTAACAATTCTGTGTACCGAGAAAGATGCCACATATAATGAGGGGATTCCCAAAAGAGGAAAATAAGAACAAAAAAAAAGAAGAAAGCCACATCAATAACAATTTTGACATCAGTTGCCGGTGTTCAGTGATCGGAAATGACGCAGCGAAGTAGCATTTCTCTTGAAAAAAAAAAATTATTAATTAATTAATTAATTTTTTATAATGGTTTTGTTATTTGGTATAATGTACAAGGTTTTGATGTGGAAGAAAAATGGAAAAGTGTAACCCAAACTAATATGCCTAATTATTTTAAATAAAAAGTGGGGGAAAAATATAATTTCTGTATAATGAAGTTTCTATATAATGAAGTGATTTTCTGGTCCCGTCAAGATTCATTATAGGGAAGTTCGACTGTACACACGAGAACCAAAAGCGTATAATTTGTTTCGAAAATCTCACTGTTTGGTGAGGATGTTGGGCTTTTGGTGTATCCTTGTTTTTCGAAAAAATTTCGTTCTTCCAGATCTGTGGAGATGCATTTATAAGCTTCTTATCAAATTTTACTTTCTTTTGTCCCTCAAAGATCAAAATGAATATTTTTTTTTTGTAATTTTCGAATAGTGTCACCGTAAACTGTTTTCTTTAATTGATTTTAGTGTCCTTTGGGATTCGAAAGTGGTCATCTTAAGATCTGTTAGATCAGTTCTTTGCCTTTCTTGTAATAACTTGTCAATCTTTTTAAAGAAAAGTGAGATCTTCTTGCCGTTCAGCCAATAATTCTTAAACTTTTTTACAAATTAAAAATAATATTTCGCTTTGCTGTATTGATTTCTTTTCCTCTTCGATTCTTAATTGAAAAATGGATTAAAAACACGTGACGCTATTTTTTATTTTTTTTTTTTTTTTGGACCATCAACATTCAGGGGATGGCCCCTACTCATGCAGTGCATTGTGTTGGAATTAGGAAAATATGTTATGGGAAGGATGAAAGAGAAAGTAGTGTTTGTGAATATTAGATTTGAATCTCTTTATATCAGAAGTGACAGGAAAGTCTTCTACAATAGTCGAATAGTCCGGCTAATCTGTGGATTCACAATGGGCCGCTATGCGTGCTTTTGGTATAAAAGTTACCACTCCAACCTACCTACCTACCTACTAAAGAACGAATTTTCTCTGTAATCCAGTAAGCAATGCAGTGGCAAATGGACCACAACCATATTTTCTCTACGAGAAAGACAGGTGTTCGGTACGAATACATTTTTTTCGGTAACACGTCTCTTTATTCTGCAGTAGCAAAATTCGCTGTAGTAGCGGTAGCACAGTGATGTTCTTCGCAACTTTGCGACGATGCTCCAAGTGAATAAATAGAGGTGAATACCTACCGTCACTAATGAGCACCTTCGCCCTCTCCTTTACGTAGGCTAGAAACTTCAAAATAGACAGAGGCACCAGCCCACACATGAGAGTTGTATTCTATTATCGTTGGTATATAAGTGGTGTATATGATAAGCAAATAAGATGAATTGAAGTATTTCTTGCACTGTCTTAAGAAACCGAGCCACTTGAGTGCATCTTTCGACACTTAAAAATGTGCTGATTCAAGCGAATATCACATTGATTTTTTTTTGCCCAGAACAAAAAGAGCTTCTAACTCCCTAATGTTAACACCACCCATCACGACACAGGAGGCAATATTATTGCTGTGATTGTGTGTTAATAAGCAACATTGAGTCTTTCAAGCATTAAAATTTACCCTATTCCCAAGAGCCTATTCGGGGATTGACTGTAGAATGTGGCTGGGTGAGTTATTTATACGCCTTTTCACCTCAATCTATCAAGTGCTTGACCTACCAATAAAAGAAATATTACAAATATTACTGTCATCTGCAAAAGAGTAGACATGATTAGAAGTTGAAGAAAGAAGATCGTTAATGTAAATAAGAAATAGAGTTGTAGATAGAATAGAACCTTGTGGAACCCCTAAGTTTAACGTGAACTCGTCTGATGGGATACTATCTATAACAACAACGATCACTGAGAAACTTAAATGCATACATAATTCGTCATTACAACCCTTCAGCCAGGATTACAACCTAGTTTTTTTACACCACATATGTATGTTGTGTGTTTTAATTTTATACATGGGTGCGAGATCTGGAGTTTAACGTCGATTCCGAATGGCAGTCTTTTGAGAAATTTTTGCGTGGCAATTTTTATTTACTCTCAGAGTTATTGTCAGAAATCTGCAGATAGGATCCCTGAGAAAGCACAATATAAATCGAAAGAAGTGACTACAAACACCAAAAGCAACAAGTTACGATAGAATGCAGCCTGCCATACTGTGTCAAATGCCTTGATAATAGAGACACATTCTTGCTCTCAACTAAACCTTGTGCTTGTAATACATGGGTTTTAAAAGATTAAGAAAATTAATGGTAGACAGATACCTTAATTAATGTACTCTTAAGCGCAACTTATGCAAAAATGCCACCAATTTTGGCGTTCCGGAATTGCTTCAAACATGCATGGCTCTTGTATATGAAGTTTACCGGAGTTAAACTTATAAAGTCGGACTTGATCAACTCTAAATTTCTTAAATATTGTGCTCTATTTTGTATGTACATACATGAATATATTCAAATTCTTTTTTTATTATTATTTTGGCTAAAGCCAGAGATGGGCAATATGAATAATTTTTTCAGTTGTAAGCCGTCATTAATTTTTTTTTTTTTTTTTGAAACCACAAATATTATTGCAATCAATTAATTTACGTTGTTGATCATATAAATTTATTAACTTTATAAACAAAAAAACAAATATTTTAAATAATTTATTTCAAGATAATTTGCCTTTAAGCCGAATTATAGGTTTCACACGCCGTTGCATATACGCTGATAAGCTAAAAGCATATTGCAACAAACAACACTTGCACGTACAAACATTCTGTAAAAAAATATTGAAAAACAAACGAAGAAAAAAAACTAAAAAATATTTTACAAATGCTGGTATTTGTTTATGCTGCAAACTGCCAAAAAAAAAATGAGCCGAAAAACAGACAGATATTCAGACACTGCAGCAGTCACATGGCCATGAAGCTGAATATTTTTTTTATCAGAGTAGCTAACGTAAGGGGAAAAAGTAGATTTTTTTTTCATTCCGGCAAGTCGTTGTAATAAAGTTAGACAGACGAATATACGACTTTACTAAGTGCAAAAAATAAGTGAAAATAAAAGCAACATTTGCACACACAGAGAACGAGAGTGATTGTAAATAAAAATGAAGCTTAACTATCACTACTCGTATGTAGCCCCCTACAATTTATGGACATGATGGTAAAATGGTAATGTTGTCTAAAATGTTATAAGCCAGTGGAATTTGGCGGATTATGAGCTATTGCAGGTTTATCTCTGTTTGTCCTATGTATGGCACTGGAGTACTACGATGCTACTGTAATCATGCGTATATTTTGAATTTGATTCCATATCTGAAGAGCCATATTCTTTATAACTGAATAGCATTACACAATATTGGTATCAGTATCTCTATAGTAAGAGTCCACAATTTACTTTAGAATGAATGCAAAACATTTCACATATGATTAGTACCTCACCAACTACATACATACAACCCTTCAGGATTACAGTTATTTTAATTTTTTATACATAACTGGCGGGACCTACAGTTTAAAATCGATTTCGAACGACAATTACAATTTGCGAGGATTAATGAGCACTATTAAGCTATAAACTTCGTGACAGATTCACTAACATTGTGCTTATCAAGAGTTCTAACAACAGATTCCGTTGTAGTTGGCCTTCATACCAATGAAAGTTGTCTCACTCTCACTGTTCCCAACCAGAAAGCCTATAACAGTCTCAGTGGACCTGTCGCAGTGTAGGCATGTTGTGCACTCCGTGTAAAAACAGGAAAGTGTTTGGACTCTATCACATTGTCCAGAATCCTTTCTCGTATTTTGACGACTAGTGAGTATAGACTAATAGGTTTGAAATCGCAGTAGATATCAATGTTCTCGAAGCGTTTGGTATTATAACAATTCTCGTCTCTCCAATTAGCAGATACTTGAGAGAAATTAAGACAGATGGAATTCATTCTCTGCAGCTAGGGAATCATTATATTAGATGGTTCCGGTAGGTGAGCAGATTCAATACCTTTAGCACCGTATCCCATGCATAATAATACAAGACATCTACTGATGCAGTTTCTAATATAAAACTTATGTATGACTAGAAACCTTTGGAAAATATTGAAAGACAGAAATTGATGTCTGGTACATGAAAGAGTACGTATGGATTATAATTCTGCCGCTGAAGAAAAAGCACAAATAAGGCAATAAATACAAGCTGATATATCCTCTTATCGATTAACAAACAATGTTTTAATGTTGGTTTATAACCCTGAAGTCACCGCAGTCAAGTAGCCGTAGTCAAGTAGGCTTAGTAGACATGAGGTCAAGGTTTAAACACCAGGTCAGATATCTCCAATAAAACGAAATATGGAAAAAAAATATTTCTTCGACGACTTCCTCTCAGCAGACTTCTGGCAAAAACTCTGATGGTAAATAAAATTGCCATGAAAAGTTTTTCAAGAAATCTGTCGTTCGGAATCGACTTTAAGCTGAGCTCTTTGAGTTTTGTTTGCTGAGAGGAAGTCGCCGAAGAAATATTTGTTCATATTTCGTTTTGATGTCTGACCTGGGGTTTGAACCGTGGCCTTTCGTCTACTAATCCGACACACTACCTACTAGACCATGGCGACTTCATCTTATTCCATGCATAATACAAGGCGTCTAGTCGTTCAGTTTCTAGTATAGAACTTATACCATATAGATGACAAGAAAACTTTGGAAGATAAAGGGAATTACAAATTGAAGCCTGGTAAATGGAAGAGTACATATGGATTATTATTCTCAGTATTTGAAATAAGACAAAAAATCTAAGCTGATATATGATCCTATCAATTAATAATCAATGTATTCTTGTTGATTTAGAACCATATACATTCGTTCTTAAATTATTAAGCAACAATTGGCGCTAAGCAAACTCTTAAATAATGTAATGTAAGTAAGGACAGGTGATTGTATTCTGACAAATGAAGGAACTTGAATTCTTTTTGAAATCTTCAGCAGACCTGTCGATATATTTTTCATTAGGCAACAAGATTCCACAGAATTATTGTAAAAAAAAAGACTTTTCAATTTTCTGTTCAGAATTCTAGAATCCTTTTGTACAGAGATTCATTTGTCTAGGGATGCACTTTAAAGAACTACGTGTACTGTAGCACGTCATAGTTGGCAAGTCATTGCTTATTCTAATTAATAAATTGAATTCCTTTTCATATCTGGGAAAAACCTGTCGATATCTTTCTCCATGGGCTGCAAAAGTCCACAGGATTTTTGTAAAATAGTGGTTGTAAATCAGATTAAATACAGTTCGAAATTTCTAAATTTACTATTCAGAATTCTAGAATCCTTTTGTCCAGAAATTAATTTTAAAGAACTACTATACTGTAGCATGTCATTAAAGCCATAGTAGGCCTGCCATTTCCTGCCATTCCAAATAAAATGCCAAAAATATTTTTGAAACATATTTTTTACTTTACAATACGATGCTTACTTTTGTTTTATTTTCATTTTGTTTCCTCACAATTTCTATGTATAAAAATGCAAATTCATCATCTTCCTTTTATTTCTGTGCAAACAAAACAAAAGAGAGTGAAGCATATGTGTCTTCTTCTCTGAATTATACTCATGGTCCTATTGTTTCTCTGTTCTGAGCTGATCTCTCTTTTTGCAACTTTAAATTTTAAAAAATAATCTGTTGTTTTGTAACTTTATTTCCAGAGAAATTTGTATGTGTGAGAGTGTGTTATAGTTGCCATAGAATTTATTTTGTTTTTTTTTTTTTTTTGGTTCTGAAATGAAAAGTTGATGATTTATTATAGGCCTACTTTTTAAATATAAACTCATGTGTATGTGTGTGTGAGAGAGAGAAAAAAATGTAATCTCATATATACCATATGCATGCATGTAAGTGTTGCCATAGAGAGAATGTGTTGTTCTGATATAATTTATTTTTGTATGTGTTTATAAGCCTGTTAATCTATGAGTATGTACGTATGTTTGCATACAAATGTCATTGACTTTTTACTTATGTTATCGTTTACAAGTGCATATGTATGTATGTATATCCATACATACAGTTAGCGTCAAAACAAACTGTACATTAAAAAAAATATACATTAATAAAGTGTCATTATTTTTATTTTAAAATTGTTTCATTGGCAATTTTTAAATTTGAAACAAAAAAAAAGTTACAAAAAATTTCGAAATATTGTAAAATTTTTTCGGGCACTCTCCTTAAGTGGTAGTTGAGTTTCTTGATTGTTAGCATTTTATTCTTAGTGTACAGTTTCTCTTGATGCCTACTGTATATGAGTATGTATGTATTTTCGTTAGTAAGTATATCAGTTTAAGTAGTAAATTTATATTTATTTTTGACAGTTTGAATGTTTCTCTTTGCATCTACACACATCCATATATGTGTGTGTGAGTGCCTGTGACTTTGAGATAGTGCTACTTTTAACTTAAAAATTTTCCCCCTCTCTCTCTCTCTCTGTTCCTATTTCATTACTTTCTCTTTAGGCAGGCAGTAAATGTTAAATGTACATACTTTAGGAAATTATTTTTATTTCCATTTTTTCCTCAATTTTTTTCTATTTTTTGAAAGTTGTTAAACAATATGTCAAATGGAAGTGATATGTTTTGCTTTTTATAATATTTCTTGTCAACAATTTGTATCAAGTGTTGTTCTGCTTTTTCTTTTTTTTTTTGCTGATAGATGTCTTTGGCTTTGAGTATGTGTTGGTAAAGAGCAAAATTTAAAATTTTTTGACACATTAGAAATGTAATAAATTAAACAAATGTTTAGTTTTGCACTCTCTCTCTCTCTCTTCTTTTCTCTTGTTATCTAAATATCTGTGTGTTTTTTGAGAAATTATAAAGTATATGTACATTTTCCAAACAATTTTAATGTACTTGTTTAAACTAAAAGAAGATAAAGGAATAGTAAATTTTAAATTTGTTTTTTTTTAAATAATCGGATGTTATTACAGTTTGTCACGCTTTGAAATGCAACTCTTCTAACAACAATTTCCCTATCAAAGACACTCTGTCAAGTATAATATGCAATCTACTGGTATTGTTATTGTTTATTATATTAAATATGATTAAAACAGAATAATGCAGAAGATGCCTGGTTAATAGCACATTACCAAAATTATGCCTAGTATATTATCGATCCCATTCGTTTTAAAGTATTCTCATGGATCCTAAATTTAACATATTTTCTTAGTCGGATGGTATTCAAGCACTGGTCATGCACAAACATAATTGGTCATTACAACCCATTAGTCAAGATTACAACCCAGTCTCTCACACCATTTATGTTGTGTGTGCCAATTTTACACGAATGACCAAACTTTTCACGGCAATTTTATTTACTCTAAGAGTTTTTGCCAGAGACCTGCTAATAGCCAGGTGCCGTAGAAATATTTTTTCATATTTAATTTTGTTGGAAATGTTTGACCTGGGGTTTGATCCGTGGTCTTACGTCTAATAAGCAAACACACATAATGTTATTCAAGGCTCGCCTGTGTCGGTATTTTTTCAACTTGCTGGAAGGTTGTTAATAGCATACATACATAATTACTAGTATTCGAAGTAGAAGACAGAAGCTCAGTAGGTGGGTAGGTAAATAGAGAATGCTGTCCATCTAAGAGATTTGGATGGACACACATAAGCCACACAGGGCCGATTGTATTACCACAGTTTTTCGCTATACCCTAGTCTCGAAACCACTCGGAGCTTCTAATGCAGCGACTTATACTGCCAATGTCAATCCGTGACAGTTCCCCCAGATAATCCATATAGTAAGCACCTAAATAATTTTTTCTCCTTTGAAAAAGTGCCGGGCATATACCCAGTAGATGAAGAACAGCTTCTGCAGAAATCATTAGCGTGGTGACCAAAACCAATGCTCCTCGAATGCGTACCCATGATGCATTACTGCACAACGACCCCGGCAACCATACTGAGCGTGCTCCTCTGAAGTTTAAGCAAACTTACCGTTTGCACTTTATCCAGCCTTGGTCAGATTTTCCGGGCCCTTTTAACCGTGTGCGAGACTGCGTTGATGAAACTGACGATCGCATAATCAAATATGAGATTGCAGGTTCTCACAGGGATTCCCAAAGGCAAGAATTCATCTGAGAGTTCGATGGTTTTGCCATGCATGGCCAATCTGCAATTTATCCGCTCTACTGTTATCCGGAATCTCACTGTACACATATGATATGGACATCATATCGTTCTACCTGCTACCTCGTTGAGATATCTGTGACAGTTGTACACTGTCATGGAGTTCATCACGTTGGAATTTAGAACCTTGTTCACCGCTTGGCTATCAAAAAGTATGTAAATATTTCGCTTGAAGATGTTGTCGTCTCCAATAATTCCCGCCGCAGCATGTATTGCTAACACCTCCGCCTGAAAGATCCTACAGTGGCCCGGCTGCCGAAAACATTTCACTTCCAACAGTTCTGTTTAATTAAACTGTAAACTTGCAAGGAGTGTTTTACGTTTTTCCAGACTCCGTTGTCCGGAATTGATGTCAGAAACTCATTAATAATGGGGAAAAATAGAAATTTTTGCGGTACACGTGAATTATGTCTGAATCCCAGCTATACAGCTTGTATAATGCGACCCTAGAGAAAGCTCAAAATAACACCAAAAACAATAAGTTTCGATATAATGCAATGTGTCAAAAGGTTTTGCAAATACGTAGAGCCACAACCGTGCTCTCACCAAATCGTTGGAAAGACAGGTTCTGCCTTTCTGAAAGTAATACCAACAGGACGCCAGTAGAATTGGAATACGGAAACCGTACTATCTGCAGTTGTTTAAGTTATTAGAGTGGAGATATTTCAGAAGATGATGGCTTATCCATAGCCTCGCTAAGCAAGAAACATATTCTTGTTGGTCGGTGGTTTTCAGATTTATAGGGATTGGTATTACAATAGAAGTAGTTATAGTCTAGTAAAGTAGAATGTTGGCTTGTTAGACGTGAGGCCATGGTTCTAACCCCAGGTCAGACGTCTTAAACACAGCGAAGTATAAAAAAATATTTCTTCTACAACTTCCTCTCAGCAGATTTCTGGCGAAAACTGTGAGAGGAAATAAAATTGCCATGAAAAGTTTCTGAAAAATCTGTCGTTCGGAATCGACTTTAAACTGTAGGTCCCGCCACTCATGTATAAAATTAACACACCCAACAAAAGTGGTGTGAGAAGCTAGATCGTAGTCTTGACTAAAGGGCTGAAATGCCCAATTAAGTAACGTATCTCCTTAAATCTTTAAATTTACACTCTACACACGAGCTATAAAATATTAAAAAAATATTAAAATTTTCCTTTTAAACGTATTCTTATTATGTTAAGCTTTAATTAATTAAATTCAAATGAAAAATTTTACTTTAAAATTTCAATTTCTTATCTTTAACTCACTCCTTAAAGCAAATTTTCTGATAGTGATGGGCGTATTAAACTTCAATTTCAATAAAATCGTTCATAAGAATCACTTTTTTTTTATCGGAAAACATGATATGCCTTCTAGTAATGAAAGCAAAAGATTCTGTTGATGAAACAACAAAAGGAAAAGGAAAAACGGTCATGTCTTATAAATGTCAAAATATTGAATGATTAAGTGTCATTCATTCATTCGTTCTCGGTATTTGTTTTATAAAATTTATCTGTTTTCATCAAAAGTCCACAACACAATACAAAGGAATACAAAATAAAATAATTGAAAAGACAAAAGAAAATAAGACTTCATTAGCAAATGTTTTAAGGCAAGAAACTAAATTAATAAAATACTGTTAATTAACCACCCATGCCACCCACCCATTCCACCCATTCAATCACTTGTAGAATGTCTTGAAGAAACAAACACACACTCTCTTCCATTCATTAGCCTACAATGGCAGTGATGAGAGTAACAACAGGGTGTTTTGTGTTGAATAAAACCACATAATTTAGAATCATACAAACCTTATTTGAACATATACATACGTATACATCCTTAAGGATGTATGTATAAGTGTGTTAAGTTTTTGTGGTTACACAAGGCCTATCTGCCATATTTGTTTATCTGAAGCATTAACCTGTTTATATATTTTATGGTTAAAACATTTAAATTTTATTTGAAACATTTTTTCTCTTCTATTTTCCAGACACACCAATTTGTAAACATTTAGATCGTGTCATCTTAATTGGTGCCTCAAAGGATGAAACTGTCGAAGTTGCGTGTGAAATACAAGCGGATCCACCACCCAGGTATTCTGTCACTTTAAAATTTTCAAACACTCTCATACAATAACACTCTAAGAGGAATAGAGACAACACATACATACATACACAAATACCACATACTTATTTACACAATTATTCTTGACATAGTGTTGCAGAGATTTAAAGCTATCAACAGCTTCAGGTTCAAGATGTAAAATTTTAAACAATTTCAACAAAATTTAAATAAAAAAAGGATCTTAACTAATATTTCTGAGTAGAATGAACAAACGAAACAATAAATCACAGTGAAAATACCGAAATAGGGTTAAAAGAAGATAAAATAACAAAACCACATAGGAAAATAAACAATAACAAGTCAACATTAGTGTTATAGACGTTGCCAGATCAGTTTAAATTAGACCCATCGGCTATTTCGAATCTGGCAATACTTATGTCATTCTATTCTGTCACAAATTTCAGTATATTATCTCGACTGGCAAGTAATGAATTGATTTATGTAATCCTGGTTTAATCCTAACGTTGGAATTTATTGGAAATTTATTTTCAAAACAAAAGCAATCGGTCGGAAATTGCACGAAAATGTCTTTCAAAATATGCAAATTTATTGCTAAAATTCATTAAACTAGATTCTCTGATGATGCGCCAAGATGTGAGCGTCCTTGCATAGTGCGCACATCCGAAAATATCAAAACTGTGGCTGAGTGTGTGCGTGAGAAGAATCCATCAATATCAACTCGTCATCGTTTTTAGGAAAAAAACATTTCACGCAACAGTTTACGTTGAATTTTGCGAAGAGATCTCGGTATGACGCCTTACAAAGTTTAATTGGTTCAAGAGTTGCAGCAACATGACCATCCGCTTCGTTTTCGCTTCGATAGATGGGCGAACCAAAAACTGCATGATGAAAAGGTCTTTTCGAATGAAACTAATTTTCATATTGGTGGGTACTTTAATAAGTAAAATTTTCATATTTGGGACTCAGAAAATCCACACGTGGTCGTACAGAAGTCAATGCACCCATTACGAGTGACTGTTTGATGCGGCTTGTGGAGCGAAATCATTATTCCATATTTCTTTGAAAATGAGGACGGCGCAACCATTACGGTCAATGCAGACATCTATCGCACCATGATAACCGATTTTTTTTGTAGCCACTCTTCATGTTATTGATGTGAACGATGTTTGATTTCAACAGAATAGTGCAACTTGCTACATATCTCATGCCACAATCGATTTATTGCGTCAAACGTTTGATGGCTTTTAAATGAGCCGAAATGTCAATTGGCTCAAGGAGCTGTGATTTGCCAATGTTGGAATATTTTCTGTAGGGCGCCGTTAAAGGAAAGTGCTCTGCCGACAACCTAGCGACAATTGAGCATTTGAACGCCAATATTCGTGATGCCATTGCCGAGATACGACCCCATATACCTGAAAAAGTGCACAAAAATTGGTCCGTTCGCATGAGGTACTGTGAGGACAAGCGCGGCAGCCATATGCATGAAATAATATTCCATTTGTAAACGAAACAATTGTATTTCCCAACAAAAACATGAATTTGGCAAAATTTCATGCTCTTTTGTTTTATTGCATTTTTAAATTTAAACTTTTAAATGGACCACCCTTTATAAATACTGCGAAATGTAGAACTGCCAGCCAAGGAAACATGTATAGGGCCTTCCAACAGGAACTATGTCAGTAAATAACAGCCATCTAGTTGAAGATAAATCTGTCAAATTAGCTTTTATTTTGTTTGTTTGTTTTGCCAAATCATGGCCATAGACAACGACTTGAGTTCGCTTAATGGGCTCTGGAGCAGTCGGAAACTGTTCCTAAATTCCATTGAAATATCATTCTCAGATAAAAGCCATTTGCGAATGAATGTGTACGAATATAGCAAGAATCCAGATGAGATCCAAGAGCGTTCCATGCATTTCGAGAAAGCACCAGTTTGTTGTGGATTTAGGGCTGACGGTGTCATCAGTACATATTTCGTTGATGACAACAACTCCTATCTTTAAATTTTAAGAAAACAAACTGTGTGTGAGATATCATATTCATTTTTTATTCGTTTAACAAGCCTGTTGATTATATGTGGAGGATAATATTGTTCTGAAGTTCGAAATGGCTTCTATGGATGCGGCACATTTTTAATGTTCTATTTTTCACAACTTTGGCGCATAAATCTGGCTGAATTTGAACGATGACATTGGTTTTGTTGGCTTTGATTGCCGCTGTGGTTTGTGGATTATTCGCAAATATCTGAGACTTAAGAAAACTCCACAAGAAAACGTTTAACAGGGACAAATCACATGATGTAGGTGGCCTCAAATTGCTCATGCTGAATATCCAATTTGACATGTTATGGAGTGCTGTTGAAACTACATGCCGTTGCTCATCGGATTGTCCAATTCAAGCTAAAAAAAAACTGGGTATTCCTCGATCTATAGTGCTCGCTGGTGACAGTGATAGCCTAGACAACTACGTTGTCAAAGAAATATTGACTGATGTCGTCCTCATTCAAATATCCACACCGAACAGTGACTTTTTCGGAATGTATTGGGCGCTCTTGGATCTTATGTGGAATGTTCTTGTTCCAAATTTGACAGTTTTCGTTTGTTCACGTTCCGACAGGCCATCCATTTAACGTTATTTATGTAGGTATTGGGATTTGTCAAAATACATTCATACATACATAACATAGTCATTACAACCCTTAAGTCAGTATTACGACCTAGCTGCTCACACCACATATGTTTTGTGTGCTAATTTTATACACGAATGGCAGGACCCACAGTTTAAATTCGACTCCGAACGACATATTTTTGAGAAACTTTTTCATGGCAATTAAATTTTTTCTCAGAGTTTTTGCCAGTATTCTGCTGAGAGGATTGAAGATGTCTGACCTAGGGTTTGAACCACGGCCTCATGTCGAATAAGCCAACACACTACCTGCTGGATTAAGGCGACGAATGTAACTTCAGTAAGATATTCGTTATCAACTGTCAAAGCTGTTAGAACACCCAATAATTAGCTCGTATGTAACTGTTTATGTTGACTAAACAAATTGATTTCTTTAATCGATCGAAAATATAGTCTTTGAGTACACGTCTCTTTTGAATTATTCATTCAATGAATTCATTCCTTTACATTTTTTGGAAGCGTTTGACAATCAAATCTTATGGTTTATGGAAATAAGCTGTAGGTGGGTAAAAGTAATGTCATATGAATGAATGAATGAATGTATATGTATATGAACGCGTGTACATTATAAGGATATACGCACAAAATTAATGTGTTTCAATGTGTACATTTTACCGTTAGTATGGAAATCGTATTTATTTTGAAAATGTTTACGTTTGTTATGGAAGCGTAAAAAATTGGAGGCTGATTGCCACCACATAAACGTATACTCACTCACACATGGCTGGTTGCATTTACATGAGAACATCATCGCTTGTTTAACTTCCTGTTGAAGGAAACATTTGATTAATGTTGTAAAGAAATGCAAGGAAAAAAACACACAAAGAAAAACTAAATTAAAAAGAATAAAGAAAAGGAAAAAACACATTCTTTTGCTTTTCTTGTTATAGAAAGAATATAAAGAAACTGTTGTGTTTAGGTTAGCGTTTTTCTTTAAAAATATTTCGAAAAGATTTTCATTTATGTAAACTTTTCATGCCTGATTTTTATACCAAATAAGGGTCGCTTAACGAGAGTTTTCCTTTTCAGTTTCAGTTTTCTTTATTGTTGTTTTTCTTTTTTCCATGTTATTATTGATGAACGTAAAATCGTTTTCAAAACCTTGTTTTCTTTAAATTTCCAATTTGTTATAGTTTTCTGTGTGTTACAATAAAAAACGAAATTTTAACCAAAAGTTTGCATATTTACAACATTTGCTGCCTTACAAAAGCATTCTGTGTGGCATGGCGTTAGACCAAAAAAATTTTAAATTTTTTCTTTAAAAGACAATGTGTTGCGAAAAGATCTCGAAAACATATTCTAAGAATTTTTTAAGGATAACACAGGCCTACAGGATTTTTAACCCAGAAAGCATTTCACATTTTTTTAAAGGTTTTTTTGTAGGAAAATTTTATCAAACTTTTGTAATTTGGGATCTACTGACCCAAAAGGGTCGAGACAAACTAGACTAACGTGCTCTCCGTTTCTTATTTGTTCGCTACATGAGTGGCGGGACCTACAGTTTAAATTTGATACCGAAAGCCAAATTTTTGAGAAACGTTTTCATGGCAATTTTATTTTACTTTCACAGAGTTTTTGTCAGAAATCTGCTGAGAAGGAAGTCGTCGAAGAAATATTTTTTAATATTCCATTGTGAGAAGGAGAGGTTTGACCTGGTATTTGAAGCGAGAGCTTATGCCAATATCTACACTACCTACTATACTTATTTTATTTAAATTGAAAGATAGGAAGCTCACAACAAGATCCTATACCTTGATGTGATGATGGAAACATTACTTTTCTTTAAAACCTCTTCTGCGAGATACAGCCAAGAGTAGGAAGATTAAAGACTTTTGGAGAGAAATTTACTGAAATTGAAATGAATAAATTTTTGATAAGAATTACATACTTAAGTCGAATGAATTGGAGCACGGGTTTTCGACAATAAGCTTATGGTGGTTGAATATTAATACAGCAACCTCTAGACCATGGCTACTTTAGAAGAATCATATCATTTGTGAATATTTTTAAATTTTTTAATTTTCGTTTCATTTTATTAGTAAACCCAAGTGGATTCATAAATAGATGCTGATAGCTTGCCTTGAAAAATATATACACATAAAAATTATTCTATTCATTAAAATCTTAATCGTATTTTCTCTCTCTCCTTTGCCCTTAAAAAAATACTTTTCAAAAATATCATTCACTTGAAAAATCCAAACGACAGCAGAGGAGACTGTCAATTTCTATTCCTTTTCGCTTGATTAGTCTTAAATGGCGTTAATGATGTTTGTGCCATAGTATTATTGGCTAAAAATATTTTTAACGTTAATTGCGATGGTTTCTAATGACGTTTTTGTTAACAATAACATGTTTGAGTAACGCTACAATTGAGAGACATGCAGAAAATCCCTTATGATGGATTGATTTTCAAGGCAGATTAAATAGTTTAACTGAGTTTGCATTCCGCAGCATAATACGGACAAATTCATCTACGATTGATATTGAAAAATACTGTGTGTTACAAAAGTTTACTACAATGAAATATTGCACTGAATGGAATAAAACTAAAGGCTGTTTCTGGTAATTTCAAATTTTGTACTTAGAACTGTCGACTCAAAATGAAGTGTGAAAGCTTAAGGACCTGTTTTTGTAAGACAAACGATTTCACACGTTCATCTGTGTTCCACTTAATTATGTTTGTGATTCCGTTACAAAATTTTGTGTTTTTGTTTGCGTTTTCCATACAAATAGACGAACATGCAAATGAAAAAGACTGAAATCCATCAGTCATTCTTTTAATGTACAGCCCCTGCGCTGGCCAACTTCTCCGATCAGTTTGGTGGAATTCGGTCAGTACAGGGACTGTGCTTACCTATGGCGTTACAATGCACCGCTATGCATGCTCAAGTGTGCTTTTGTAATCAAAGCTACGACTTCGAACTGACTTTACCTAACCAATCTGTTTTGCCAAGTTGTCAGCAACGACCATATCCAATGATGTATGTTAGCTGCATGGCCTCTAGGGCTGTTGGAAATTGAATCTAATATTCATCGAAGAGTGTCATTCCTGGATGTATGAGTACGTGATTAAATAATTGTCGAATTTTGGCTGATACCCAACCACATGATATTCAAGAGTATCTAAGGCACCGAGAAAAAGTCACAGTTTGTTGTGGATTGTGGCTGGCGGTGTCATTGGTCTATATATCTGTGAGAAATATGTTGGCAGGCCATCACAGTTAAAGAGGAGCACTATAGGTCGATGATTATCAACTTCTTTTGGCTACAATTGAATGATTTGGATACCAAGAGTATGTGGATATTGTCCTCTAATGTGTAGATGATGTGAGATTTGACGTCATTTAAGTTTTTCTTGTGAAGGTTTCTGAAGTCTCAGCTGTATGTGGATAAGTTACAAAACACAGCGCTTTACAGAGCTAATATAGCCGCTGCTATCGGTCAAATTCAGGGTGATTTCTTCGCCAGAGTCATGGAAAATTGGATATTTTTGATGTGCTCCACTCAGCGAAACCATGGCGGTGATTTAAATTGTTGAGGATGCGAATACACTTTAGGGTTTCATTGTGCGTGGTTTACTACTCTTTTTAGTTCATCTGGAGTCTCAAGAATTTTATTAGCTTTAGGACTTTGTGTTCACTTTGTTTTATTGCAGTATTCGAATGAAAATTTGCCTCAATAGTTTTGTTTTTTTTTGCTGTTTTTTGTGTTAACGCAAGTTTGATGTAAGCCACAACAAACTGCTCTTTGTATCCGACTTTATTCAAGGACTTCTTATTGATATTTCGTGGATTGTCAGTGGAAGTCAAAAATGTAATTTTTTATTCTCACTTTCGCCGTAGTTTAGTAGATAGTGTGTTGGCTTATTAGGCGTAAGACCACGATGTTAACCCCAGTTCAAACATCTGCAACAAAACGAAATATGAAGACATATTTCTTCGGCGACATCCTCTCAGCAGATTTCTGTCAAAAACTCATGAGAGTAAATAAATATTGCCATGAAGAATCTGTCGTTCGAAATCGACTTTAAACTGTTGGTCCCGCCACTCATGTATAAAATTAACTCACACAACATAAGTGATGTGAGAAACTAGGTCGTAATCCTGACTGAACGGTTGTAAGTATATGTAAGTTTCATAACTAATCACAATTGTTTTGGACTAATCTTCTTGCGATTTTAAATGAAGGCAGTCAGCAAAAATCCAACACAAACTGTATTCAATTCTTATACAAGCTGTAATCGAAGGACAAAGGCGCACAAATTGTTCGCCTGAAGTTCTATACGAAGTTCGAGAACAGATTTGTTGTTCTTTTAAATTAATTTCCTCGATTTAGAAGCGTTATTTTAGCGTTAAATGGTTCGTGATGACTTGACAAATCTGACTGAACATAAAAGTTATGCCAATAGTATATACGTAATACGTAAATATTTTAACACTTTTGTGGATTCAAACCCACTTTACCATTTGCTTAAGTGTAGTTGCGTCTTGAAATTTACAACACAGAACAGGTGATGGCAATAAAATAATTCATTGTCTATATGAACGTGTATATATTTACCTGTTTAACATAAAAATAAAAATTCAAAATTCAATGTCTAGAATTAACACAAAAATATATGAATGGGAATGCAAAGTAGTAGTAACAGTTGTGTCTGAAATATTAGTCACACCTTACATATGTATGTACGAATATTTGGCAAATATCATAAGACTCTTTTCAAATTTATTGAGGTCAACCAATCTTGAGTGTGACTACACCAATACAATCTTTCGTAAATAAATAAAATTTCAAATTATACATCAAGCTATGGCATCGACATGGCAGGTGGTGTCATTGTTCTGCTCTACTCTAACCCCTTAATAAACATAGACAAGTGCTGCTCATAATAATAACATCATCATTGTTTGTTATTTTATGTGTCATTTCTCCGAAGAGTGAGATGAATTGTGCTGCAAATTCATTCTAATGATACACATGAGCCACTTTTATGTCATATTTCATGCATGCACATCCAATTCAAGTCATTCATCTAAGAAAACAACAAGAACAACAACAACAACCACATATCATAAATAAATGAACAGCAATAAACTTTGGACTCCCTTTCACCTGCTTTTAAACTCATGCTCATGTCAATATGCAGTTTACTTTGCTTCCACATGCAGAGTATAAAACGTGTTGATGAGTTTGGGGTTCAGCAGAATGATAATAAATTTTCACTTTTAATCATATACTTTGTCAGTTATTACTCTTGAGCTAAAATGAAAGTTAATGAAAGGTCAAATTACTTTCAACGAAAGTGGGTTAAACTCATGCCAAGTATTGAAGTACATCTTGTAGTATTAGACTGCAATTAAGCAAGTAACGATTGTAACTCAAATTTGTCTGTGATAGTTTTGATTGGAGGAGAATAATATTTAATATCTGCTGGATTATTTTCAATGAAAAATCTATTTTTCTAACAAATATAAATTAGTTAACATAGCTCTGCAGAGCTTGCCGAAACGAAAATGTCGCAAGCGTGTAAACCGCATCAAATAGGGTAATTTTAATGGATTAATGGTGATATATTGTAGTCGTCGTAGTAGTATGTGATCTTTTGGCTTTTTAGACGTGAAGAGGCCACAATTCAAACATCAGGTCAGACATCTCCAAACATAACAAAATATGAACAAATATTTCGTCGGCGACATCCTCTCAGCAGATTTCTGTCAAAAGGACTGAGAGTAAATAATATTGCCATAAGGAATTTCTTAAAAATTTTTCCTCCTGAGTAGACTTTAAGCTGTAGGTTCCTCCGCTCATGTATAAAAATTAACACACACAACATAAGTGGCATGAGAAGCTAGAACGTAATCCTGACTGAAGGGTTGTAATAACCAATTATGTATGTATGTATGTATCGAGTTATCTTATGATGATAATTTTTTCCATATTTTCCATAAATTCGCTAAAAATCAATTTCTCATCGAAGAGCTTTGATGTATTTGAGCATTCAAGCCAACGTGCTGTGACGTGTTTTCATTTCTTTCATGATATCATTTGAAAATTAAAAACTCTTCTTGATTTTACACAAGATATGCCTCAAATAAATTTCTTGAAATTTTGATACACATTTTTTGCTGCCTTTTTTAAAAATTCTTATTAGGTCTGGCAACTTCTAGAAACTCACTGTTGATTTGTTATTGTTTCTAGAAGTTTTGGCCTTTTGTGTGGTTTACTTGTTACGAACTGATATCTGTTTGTTCCTATTCTCTTAATTCCTTAAATGTTTAGTTATTGTTTGCCTATCTAACCTTTTTTTATTAGAATTAACGTCTAGTGATTCCGTTGCCTAAGCAACTAGATGATCATTATTGGAATTGTAAAGCAATGAACAGCTCGAAAAAAAATATTAAATAAGCTATCTCACAACTTGTTAGAAACAAGGACAATTTGGCATTGCCTTCATGTTCAATCGCTATAGTTTCTGACTAATAACTTAACCTACAACATTATTTATCCCCTACTTAGTGAAATAGAATTTCATTGATTCCCAATTACTGGTACATTCCGCATCTTCATACTTTCAGTAGCAGAGATTCGAAATGGAAAAATATTTCAACTTAAATTCACTAGTAAACCATATGGCTTCGTGGTAATGAAACACTAATAACAACAGAAAAGAAAATTTTAAATCACTTTAAACATTCAAACCAATACAGACAATAAATTTCTGTGTGAAATTCTTGGCATTGTTTTCTTACAAAAAAAAAATATAGATGAAAAACAACAACGATAACATCTACAACAAATAAGATGAAATACTAATAAACTTCACAAGGATTCCTAATAAACTTCATGAGCATAAAGCACAAAAGCAAAAGCACAGCACAGCACAATAGCAGACGTACTAAGGAGCACAATGCAGCACAATATGCTCCAAAATTTCTATTTTGAAGTTTTTCACTTTTGATTATTACATTTCATGTTATTGTTGTTGTAGTTGTTATTATTGTTATTATGCTTTTCATTTTGTTATTCTCTCTCTTACTCTCTGGTATACATTTACAGTTTTTGCTTCAACAGCATCTTTAACACTTAAAATAAATTTAATTTGAGACTCTATACGGCACAGACACAGCACAGAAGAGTTGAAAGTACTTTCTCGTAAAATTCGAACGGTTTTTCGTACTACTTTAACCGTTTACCCGTTGAAGAAAAAACGGAAAACATATACAACGACGTCTTTTATTTCACACAAATAAACAGAATAACTGCTAAGGAGTTAAGAGGAGTTATAAAACAAATTTATTTTGAAAGAAAAGCGAAACAAGCACAAGAAGAATAAAAGAAAAGAGTATCAACAAACGAACCAAATTGGCTATGGCAAGCAGCACAGTGAGAGAGAGAGAGAGGCGAATACTAAAGAGTATATACGAGCAGCAGTTGAAAATGTTTTTAATTGAACTTTTGGAAATTCTATGCCAATACATACTCTAACATTCGTACCTCCTCTTCCATTCATTTTTATTATTTCTTTAAAAATGTTGTTTTTGTTTAAACTTTAAGTATCTTAAACAATAAAACATAAACAAACATACAAACAAACAAGAGTAGCGAATTCGCAAAGCTTCTTCCATACAAGTTCTTCTTTCTTGTCATAAATATCTTGTCTGGCATAGAATTCGCTTACTTTCCTAGTGGTAACAGTGGGTGTGACAAGGACGAGGATTCCCTTCTTATACGGGATTTCTAAATTTGAGTTTCTTTTTCAAGGGAAAATTCTCACACAGATTTTAAATTGGACGTTAGGTTAGGTTAGGTCGGAGTGGTAGCTCTGATGTCACAAAAGCTCACTTGAGCACGCATAGCGGCCCGTTGTGATGCCACGGGTGAACGCCACGGGTGGACGTTTATTTTGTTTCTTATTGTGAAAGCCAGACTTAAGTGTAATATGAAGCTGGTGGAGATCATGATAGCATATTAAAACTACAACATCTAAGAGATTTCGGACAACCCTTAACTGGTTAGCATCAGACATGTTTCGCTGACAACACGGCAATGACACTGAGCGCCACAAGAGCATGAAATTATGTCAAAAACGTGGGTTTAGTTGATCTGAAAGTTCTGGGAGTATATAAAATTGTCATGAATTTTTTTCTTAAAAATATGTCGTTCGGAGTCAACTTTAAATTGTAGGTCCCACCACTCATGGGTAGAATTAACACACACAACATAGGTGGTATGAGAAGCTAGGTCGTAATTCTCGCTAAAGGGTTGTAAACACCAATTAAGTCAGTAAGTAAGAATATACTAATCGTTTATAATAATACCTCACTCCGCTTTCGATCTTGGTTTGCTGACGTCTTCCAAGCATTCACTGATGGATTCGAGGCATAGCCGAATGTGGAATCTTCTGCAATACTCGATTACTGTATTACTATTTAGGCTGAAATAATGACTACAAATATTGTGGTTGTGCGTGTCTGCGTGTCCATCAAAGCATATCGCTTGTAGATACACTCATAGCAACATTAAAGCGCTAGATTGATGTACACTACATCAACGATTGTTCTAACATGCAGGATGTCTTTGTAGGAGATTGCGAGCTATTCGTTCATTTAAATTCCTGGAGACGGGGACTTTAAAGATATCAACAAAGCATTTGCGAAAGCTGTCACAACAATCAATTCATAAAAAATGGATTCAGGGGAAATAGTCATACAGAAAACTTCATTCATTTTCAAAAGAAAATTGCAAAACAAACCAGAGAGGTCTTGCCTGATATGCATTAATTTTAAGCGAATTCAATTTTAGGAACCTTATAACGAATTACAGACCTCTAGGTAAACACCAGGCCATTGAAAATAGCTTATAACGCCTTTTACAGAAGTTAAAACGATGAGAAAGAAGATTAGACCACAAAACATTGTTCGGAAACCAAGACAAAAAAGTTTTGTTTACCCCCCAGAAAGAGTCAAAGCCAAAGCCAATTTTAGAAAACTCTCGAGAAGGTTGAGCGATGATAGCGAATATGACGGTATATGTAATATTGAGTCCTTCTCGGACCCAAGAAAGCTATGACCATTAAAGAGGCTATGAATTCAACCTAAACTAACCTTGTTTTATTGGAGATAGTAAGAATAACGATTAAAGAACTTGACAACAAATCTAAGCAAACCAGATTCAAATACGGCAGAGCAAACATAAATCCAAGCCTGTTAGGAAGTTTCTTGGACTTTATTCACTTTCCAAATATTAAGGTTATACCATTAGAACCAAAAAACAGATATAAAACCTTATAAACAGCACATAAAGATAAAGAGGGAAAAGTCAATACACTCATCCTGTTCATAAAATTAAGAAAACCAGAGGGATCCATGCTTGGCTATGACGCAAACAATTAAAGAAAGCTGCTACAGCTAACGTTCACAGGGATTGTCTCCCTTTCAGAAGTATTGTTATGGAATCTTTACATTACTAAGTTAAACCACGTTATTCTGAGCGCGTATCAAGTATTTAATGACACAAGTTCACGGCCATGAGTTTAAAGAATAGAGTGGTAAAGGATACTTAATTTCTTCAGTGATTTTCAGCTTCACACATAAGTCCATATGCGAAACAAAAAATTTCTTATCCAATTCCATCCTTCCTCGACAACATTTCAATATTTTTTCATTAGCGTTACTCATGTTGAACGTTTAGGTGTTGTACATTCTTTATATTCTTTCTTTATATTCTCTTCAAGAACTTTCTCAATATTCTCCACCAATTAGCTCATTACAGTCTCAGTGACCATGTGTAGGTGTATGTGTTGGTAAGAGAAGGACAGCGGTTAGATCTTATCTCGTGGTCTAGAATACTTTCCAGTATTTTGAGGTCGAGTGAGGTTACGTCTTAAATCTTTTGCAGTAGATATCAATTGTCTCCCATCTACCCACTAGATTAAGGGGACTGCAATGAATGTGTCATACTCGGAATATTCTGCTGGTAGCACACACAGAACTTTGGTGAAATCTAAAGAACATCGAATCCAGAGCAAGTGAAGGATACTACAAAGTGATCAGATTCGAAGCAAACTCCAGCCCGTACAACAGATATTACCTTGGATCCATCAGTGAAAAACCAAAAAAAAAAACTGTAGAAATCTCTTTATTCCCCGTTCTTTTCGATAAGGCAATAAGACTTTGGCTTGCCTAATTAAATTTAGTATTCGGAACGCTAAGTCTGTACCCAATTACAGCAGAGACTAAATGAGTTTCCTTACACAACTGCAATATCAAGGGGAAAATGGCCTCTAGAAGTCCAGTGCTCTCAATTATATTTTGAGATATGAGCTGAAAGCAATAATAGGCAGTTCAATGAGTAGCATAACAAAACTTTATGGGAGTAATATAGCGGCTTTCAACTGAGACTATCGAACATTGACAGTTGATAACGGCCGTCTGTCAAATTATTTGTCTTTCTTTCAGTGTCTTTAGCCAATTCACCATGGACAGCTGTAGACGATATATGTTCAGTTCCATACAACAAATTTCAACTTTTTCAATATATTTAATGGACTTGATTTTATTCCCCACTGTATGGTTTCAAACAAACCAAACCAAATACACTCACAGATATTATATTGAATTTGCAGTGCAACAAAAAATTTTTTTTCCTTTTTTTTTCAATTTTATTTCGTTTATTTTTCTCTTTTAGCTGCCATGTTTAGAGGATTTTATTTATTTTTCACTTAAAATTTTTTCATTTCAGAAATTTTCGTTGGAAATTCAACAATTCTGGTGAAACACTTGATGTGGGTAGCGAACGTTTCAGTGTGAATGGCAGTCGTAGCATATTGAAATATACGCCCGTCACAGATCAAGTGAGTTTAAAAGTTGTGTACTTTAGTTTCGTTTTCTGTGTTTTTTTGTTGTCGCTGTTGGTCTATTCTTTTTCTATTTTAATAATGAAACAATTTTAAAACCCTTGGTGTTATTGTAATTTCATTTAAAAATTTTCTTTCCATTCCATCTTGTTTTAGGACTACGGTACACTTTCATGTTGGGCATCGAATGAAGTGGGCACACAAAATCAACCTTGTCTGTTTCAAGTTGTTTTAGCCGGTAAATATGGAGAAAAAAAAGAGAAGAAAAATTAAATTTTTATTATTTAAGAGATTTAATTCTTTAATTTATTTAATTTTAATTTAATTCCCTTTAATTTAAGAAAATTAAGAAAATATTTAAAATATGCAGCATTAACCCAATGATATGAAGATTGAAGTTTATTTTCAAGTTGTTCAACGGAGTGAGTACCACGATATCCTAGTATGCTAAGCTAAAGGGTGGGCCATTTAAAAGTGTTACGTAGGAATACATGGTTCTCGGGCACAAGTACCTTATTTCGCTCAAGAAAAATCCGTTGTAATAGCGATAGAACAGTTAAACACAAGCTACATTGCAACGATGTTCCAATGAATTAATAGAGTTCGATAAACTACCGTCATTAACGAGCAACTTCGCCCTCTCCTGTACGAGGTCAAGAAAATAGACGTTAAGGCACCGGCCTATAACTGGGAGTTGTGCTTGTATTCCATTTTTTTCGGTTATAAGTGGTGTAAATAGTAAGAAGATCAGATGAAGTGAAGTATTTCTTGCACCGTCTTAAGAAGCTAAGGCACTGAAAAATGTGTCGGTTCCAACGAACATCACATTGAATTTTCATGCTCAGAACGTCAAGAGCTTCTGACTCCTTAATATTTATGCCACCCATAGATTTAGATGATTTAATATTATTGCTGCGATTATGTGTCAATAAAACACTGTTTAAACTTTTAACAATTTTTTTCTAAAATTAATATAAAACTTCTCGATTTTTGGAAACAAAAATCAGAAATGAAAATAAGAAATGGTAGCTTTTAATTTCTAGCCTTAACTAAATTTATTAAAAAATATTAGTATTATCACATTATTCAGCTAATGTAGAGGGAGTATTAAGCCAAGTTAATTTAAATTAAACTAAATTCCTTAGAATGTTTTTAACATACAAATATATTGTAAAAAACATTCGTCTTTAATGTTTATTTTTATAATTAAAGCGTTAAAAGAACTTGTTAAATTTTTTTGTTAAATGTTTTTGTCATTTATTTTTGAACTAAATTATGTACATTGAATTAGCTTTATACATATGTTTCACCATAATTTTTTTGTTTTTAACTTTTAAATTACGTATTTATTGTTTGTGACGATTTTTTTAAGATTTTTCGATTTTGACGTTATTTTTATAAAATTTGACGATTTGATTTATTTATCTCACAGCAATGCATGTAACGTAACGTATAAGTGATATTAAATTCTATTAATATCGTATGTATACAACAAAATTAAATATTATTTTATTGCATACTTTTCAGAGTAATTACTCTATTTCAGTACAGATAGTATGGGTGCGTATGAGTAATATATTTTAAATAGAATTCAATATAAAATATACTGTCAATGTGATGTTAGTCAATACCAACTGCAGTGGATTTTTTACAACCAATAAGGTTTTAAGGGATTAAGGGAGCAAATAAAATCCCACATTTTCATTTATGAAATTTAACTTTGAGTACAAATAAGGCTAAAGTTTTTTTGCCAGGAATGAATTCAGAAGGAAATGATTTCAACACACATAACAGAGACAGAACATGTTAGCGAAAAAGGTCAAAGAAATGAGTTACACACACGTCCCAATAAAGTTGAATGCATTAACGAACTACTGAAAGAGTTCAAGTTCTCGAAAAATACCCAATCAAATATATTTAACTCTATCCTACCAAGGACTATTGACTTCCTTGTCATGTCTTCCTTATCAGAAATCACTCTGCATTTTGACGGCTGGAACGGAACGACATCATATCATATAAGTACCAGGGCACAGTGCCATTCAAAGTAACTGCAGAGCGGATAAACAGGCCAGGTGTGGCACAACCAACGCACTATCCGATAAATTATCGACTTTTGGACTTTTGTGATTACTTACAATAGAAAAAAGAAAGTGAGAATTATTTACAAAATAATTCTCGAGAAAGAAGTGGCGAAAGTTTTACACCGAGCAATAACAAATAACAACAATAATGTTTTAAATAAATGGTAACATATCATCTTTTTTAAGTATCTTTCCGGTATTCCAATACAATGCACTTTTTATAAATAGGGATCCTATACTGACTGTTTTACTCAACCAAAGCCGTAATATGTCTAAAAGCCTCGTCGCATTAGCCAACTGCAATACTAAAATTAGGTTAGGTTTCTGGGCATTTAACCCATGAGAGCAATAAGTGTTTGACTATCTAACAAAATTATGGCCAAATTTGCCTCTAATTTGCTCTGAGCTAAGGTAATGAAATGCAGTTAGAGTGAACTGACAGTGACATTGCAATACTATCTGAGGTTGATATTATGAGGTTGTAAAGTACTATCTGGGGGAACTGCTGACTCTCAGGTCATATCGGAATTGTCGACAACGAGATTGCAAAGAGGGAAGCACCCACGTTGTTGATGGGGCCTTCTGTGGTGTTGGGGCAGTTGTTTGGAAAGTTATGCTCAATGAAAGCGGTGATCAATAGAGGCAATGTCTATTCTCAAACCAAGTGGGTTTGAGGGGAACAAAACTTTTGTTGGGAAATTATATCAAGGGGAGATCTGATTGCTACATCAGACTAACGAAAAGTATTTTGAGGTTTATAACTGTAGTCTCAGAGTACACTTATTCAGAGTGAGGGTTCTCTCGACGATGAGAATGAAACATCGGAAAATTTATTGGGACTTAGTGCCCCCCAAATGGAAACACTGGAATGCATTGCACGTGCTGGGTAGGTACTCGTAATTGGCATTGTTGATATTGAGCAGCATTCTGAGGTCACGGCAATAGGCTCTGATTAGACATTAAAGGGATATCTTATAAAGAATGTTTGATGATAGTACAATAGATTGTATGTAGTATTAAAGCCTTCTTCACAGCAATAATAATAACCCAACATAATGGCGAACAGTTGATATTATGAACGACATCCTTGCCTCACTCCATTTGGTATAAAAAAGTACACCAATGCTTTCGTGGCGTAGAATTAGGCGAGCTGCACTTTGGTACATACCGTTATTTTCAATCCTTCTCTATGCATTCTGTATGGCAATCCATCTGATGTTATTAAAATCTTTCTGTAAAGTGATGAACGATAAACACCGGCAAGAGTTTCATTATCTTCATTTACTCGGCCCTGACCCACACACTAATAGATTACCACACTATCCACTGGCAACCACTTTTCTGTATTATGTATGCCAGTATGCTGTATATATGGGTTTAAATTTGAATTTGATCGATTATTTCGAATCTGGCATTATTTATCTCATTCAATTCTGTCACAAAATTTGGTATATTATCTCCACTGAACGTAATGAATCGATTTTTGCTTGAGCAACATTGGAATTTATTGGAAATTTTGGCCAACGAGAAACTGCACGATGATGTCAATTTTGCAAGAAAAATCATCTTTTCGAATGAAGCTCATTTTCACGGTTCACGGTTTTCATTACGGTTACGTTATTAAGCAAAAGTGTCGTAACTGTGGCTCAGAAAACCCACACGTGATCTTACAGATGCAGATGCACATTATGCGTGACTGCTTGATGCGACTTGTGGAACGGAGGCATCTTTTTCCCATATTCCTTTGAAAATGAGGACGGCGCAACCGTTACGGTCAATGGAGACACCTATCGTATCACGATAACCGAATTTTTTGTATTCGCTCTTCATGATATTGATGTGAACGATGTTCGGTTTCAACAGAATGGTGCAACTTGCAACACATCTCATGCCACAATCAATTTATTACATCAAACGTTTTATGGCCGTCAATTGCCCGCCAAGAAGTTGTGATTTGACACCATTGGACTGGAAGCCATATGAATGGAAAGATGTTCCATTACTAACCGGAACGATTGTACTTCACAACAAAATAAAATTAATTTCACAAAATTTCAAACCATTTTTGTTTTACGGCATTTTTAAATTTAAACTTTTAAATCATCCACACTATACGTAATGGGTTAATGTTGCAAATAAATAAATATTTTCCAATGTCTGCAAATTCCAACACAGACACATAAACTAAGTAATTTAAATCGAACACTTTGTATTTTTTTTTTTCTTGAAAAGCTTTTAAGTGTTTGATTAAGATTGTTGACAGAGTTTGAGTGCTTGATTGTGTGTTTGTGTGTGTGGGTTAAAAGTCAAGACATTGATGACATGTGCAATCAACAGTTTATTTTAAAACTCAAATAAATATTTACTTGTGTTGTGTTTATTCTTTTTCTCTCCTTCTTTCTTCTTTTTACGAAAAAATCTCTAAAAAAAAACATGAAAAAAAAACGACATGAAATCGTAATGATGACTTCAAAACCAATAATAATGACGGCGTATGCCACCATGATATAATCCCCATGATAACAATGATGGCGTGCTGGCTGTGCATATGGTTTGAATTTCGTAACCTCAATGGATGGATGTTGTATTTTGGGGCAATGCTGATATAAATTTTTTTTGTTGCAAACAATGACACGGACTTTTACAATGACAACTACAAATGATTGCGGCAACAAACAACAACAACAATACACATCTATTATGCTTTTCAACAATTTATGTAAACATTATTACTGACTTTCAACTGTTGGCTGTCACAACAACAACATAACTCGGGTTGTTATTCGAATTACAAAAAAAAAATTTACACCGTGCGATACAATAACAACCATAACAACAACACTGATGACAACTTCTGCAACTACAATAACAACATTTGCAAATGGAAACATAATTCATGCCTTCCATACTACTCAACCACGACTTCTGCTCACTACAACTACTACTACAACTCCAACTACTGTCATCACCGTTTTTAGCTCTACCCAACGCTGTTAGTAATTGTACGATATTCAATCGTACCGAGTTAAGTGTTGACATTCAATGCATACCCGGCTATGATGGTGGTCTGCCACAAATATTTGTTTTGGAAATTTTCTCAACACGCACCGGAATCACAAGGTAAGCATTTTAATGAATTCCAAAGATATCTCATGTTTGTCTAACAGACTATTCCCCTGACCCTGCTCTGTGCCGCTGTGTACGTCTGACCGCGGTCATGTGTGTCCACAGCCGTCATTTAGATGTGTGTGTGGATGCCTGTGATGTTACCAATGCGTACAATTTGTACTCCTGTGCTCATTCTTATTGTAGCAATTCTTTGTCATTTTTTTTTTTTGCTCTCTTTTCGTATTCACACACGCATGATTCTCTATGGCCAACCATAAGTATTAGATAACTGTTGGTATCGGTTTGCTTTGAGCAAGCAAAAAAAAAAAAGAAAAGAAAACTTTAATACAATATATCTTTAATTTATATACATTGGGGCAGGGCAAAAGTTAATTTCCGAAGGAGTCAATAATTGCTTGAATATTGGCTTTCAATGCTTCAAGTGCTGCTGATTGTAATTAACCCATGAAAAGTAGTTAAGAGGTTTGAAATCGCACCAATGAGAGGATTTATGGACAGGACCGCTTCTGGAAACAAAGTTGTTATCAAACGGATTTTGCACTAAATTGACTGTTAAGCAAGCTGTGTTTACGACAAATTGAGCCATCTTGTTGGAACCAAATAATGTTAAACTGACTGAGTTTTGGAAAAAAAATCAGTGAGCATGTCTCAATAGAGCTTGTCACTCATCTTAACGACGATGCTAACGTTCAATTTTAATCGATGTAGCCGCCGTAGTCTGATAGGAAGTGTGTTGACTTATTAGATGCGAGGCCGTGGTTCAAACTACGTTTTCAACAAAACGAAATGTAAAAAAATATGTCTACGGCGACTTCCTCTCAACAGATTTCTGGCGAAAACTCTGTGCATAAATAAAATTGCCATGAAAGGTTTCTCACAAAACTGTTGCTCGAAGTCGACTTTAAATTGTAAATCCCGCCACTCATGTATAAAATAAATTAGTGGTGTGAGAAGCTAGGTCGTAGTCCTGATGGAAGGGTTGTAGTGACCAATTAAGTTTGCATGTAAAGTTTTCGCTTCCAATGCTTTTTTGTTTACAGAAGTAGACATTTCGTCAGATATGAACTTCACCACTAAACAAAAGTCATTGATAAAAATGCTTATCAACGGGCAGATTCAAATGAGTCCAACAGAAAATATGCGTCAAACAGTTGCTATTTGGCTTTAATTGTTGTACGAATTATATCCTATAGCCACGTATTGTAATGTCTTATTGTATTTTATGCCTTCGTACGACGACCATACGATCTACTGTGCTCCCCTCGAACTTTATAAGGCACGCATAAAATGTCTCCTCCAAGCCTATCGTACCTGAAAAATTTCTGGATGATAATTTCCTGACGAGTACTACATACTATTATGCACGCAGGTGTTTCCTTCTCTGGAATGTATTAATGCCGAAAAGTTTTCACGAATTTGCCGATAAGTGATTACCATTCTCCATTCTGAATAAATATACCGTGAGTCTTCAGTGCCCTGTCAAAAAACCTGTTAAGAACCCCATTATGCTTCCCTCAAACTTTTTAGGGCACCCCTAAAATGTCTCCTTCCAGCCTTACAAATTTCTGAATGTTTTACGATGCCAGCAATGACAATTTCTTGCCTAGCACCTAGCATGCACCCAGGTGATTTCTTCCCTGGAATGCATTAATACCCAACAGGTTTCAAGAAGGTGCCGGTGATTCATTGAATTCGAGCCCATTTTGATTAAGTATTAGCTGAGCCTACAATGCCTTGTAAAAAGACCAATTACGAACCCCAGGATTTCCTTGGATAGTTTGATGCACGACTCGAATTTCTTCTTATTGTAATTTTCCAACAAAATTTTTGATTGCCTCTAACCCACTTGATTGGGAAAAGTCTTTGGAAGATAATCGCATCTGTCAAATTGCCAAATTGCCAAGAAAAATTTTTCAAAAATCTGCAGTTCAGAATCGACTTTAAGCAATAGGTTTCGCCACTTATGTATAAAATGAACACATACAACATACGTGGTGCGAGAAGCTAGGTCGTAATCCTGAAAAGTTGTAATGACCAATTCTGTATGTATGGATGTATTTTCCAGGCTACTTCATCCATTTGCCGTTCTATGTCTTACATTTTCCAAAATCATAGAGTCTACTGGTTCTGTCTAGTTTTCAAAACTTCAGTTTTCACTACCATGTGCAGCGGACTTATGTCCAACAGAGCCTCACGCGCCGCTACAGCCGTTTTTATGCGAATACACGCTAGTCTCTGTACCTTGTGCAACTCCATTTGAGCTGTCTTCAAACAAATTTATTCTATCTGACCAGAAAATTGTCCCATAGGACTATCATATAACCTGTGCATAACTTCTGGATTGCATGCCCTAGATTTCCCTGCAAGTCTTGTGCATATGAGCCCTCCATGTTTATTCATTATTCGGTGTAATGCCCAAAGAATGAGAAGCTAGATAGTAACCCTGACTGTATGCATGCTATGCCCAAATATTTCACCTCCATTTTCTGTGACATTATCTCACCCAGTAGTCAAATATTCTTCAATTTACAAAAGTTCTCTTCTTCTTGTTGATGGTTCTTGAACTATCATGCACCAATGATATACAATCTCAAGACCTCGTTAAGGGTCAGACAGTCCTGTAGCTTTCAAAACTATATCATTTGCATATCCATGGCAGTGATTGTTTTGATTCAGATCGCTTTGACAGTCTCAGATCATTTTGAAAGTAGTTTACCTACAACCAGGCTCCCGACATTAGTGTTGAAAACACTCTCCTGTGTTATGCTGACCCCTGCTATTTTCGTTGTGTATTTTTGTGGAAAACTTCTACCATCCTTCTGGATATCATATGCTCGATGATCAGCTTTCTAATGATACATATATGATCTCGTGAGGAGTCTTATGTTATGAAATGCAAATTCATAGTTATCAACTGACAAAGTTTGGTAGTCCCTGTTGAAAAACCCCTTCGTAACGCCTTCTATGTATTGGCCTACGAACTTTTCAAACCAACTGTGAGTTAAAAAAAATGGATTTCTTGATATATACTTTAATTGAACCTTAGACCATAACTGTTGGCCCTACCCAATAAAAGAAACGCACACAAATTAAAGCATAACCATAACTAAAATGTATGTTCGTGTTGTCCTCAACTTAGGTTTTTCAGTTCAATTCAAAAGAGATTCTTTTTTTTATTTTTTTTTCCACTCATACTCAAGCAATTCCACAAATTTGTTGCTTGTATTGCAAAATGTTGAATGATTTATGAGCAGTAGCAATAGCAACAGTGTGGGTATGGAACATGGGTAGTAAACGTAGCATTTTTACAATATTTTACCAAAATAAACAAACATTTTTGAGAGTACACATACACTTGTTAACAAATACACATACATATGTACATATATGTACATACTCTTGTACTCAGACACACATACTAATGAGAAATAAATGCAGTCTGCTGCTCTTAACTGCTCAAATATCATCATGTTTTGTTAAATAAGTGTGAGTAGGTGTACCATGCTGGTATGTTGGTTTAGTTTATGTATGTGTGTGCACAAGTATAAATTGAAGAATTACTAAAGTGTAGGTATGTATGTATGCATGTATGTTTGTCCTTTTTTTTCTCAGCTAACATACCATACATCCATACAACTATAAAAACTCTTAAGAAAAATCTCAAGTGGCTTTAAATGCTCTACTCATTCTCTTAAGTTATTCGTTTAGAACCCTTATCATTTCTGTCGCTAGTTTTTGTGTGTCTGTCTGTGTGTGTGTGGGTCTGGCGACCTCCATGGCTTTACTACAGTGTTGTTATTTTTGAATTGTTTTTTCCTCTCTGTTTTTTTTTTTTTGGTGCATATTTTTGTGCGCCACATTGTTATTTTAATGGAAGTGGTTGTTAATTTTAGCGTTTTTGTCTCTATTAATGTTTCATTTTTTTCCTTTTTTTTCTCTTATGTCGTCTGCCTTTTTTCGTTAGGATTTTTTGCTGAATGTCTCAACATTCTTTAGTTAAGAATTTATATATGCTTGAGTTTATTTGTGCCCCCTAAATACCTTTATGTCATTTGAAACCCTCTTTTCATTGAAAAAGAAGAGAAATATTATAAATATTTTATATGATGAAAGATTTATAATAGATTGTCAAGTGTTTTGTTATATTTCCACAAAAAAAAATAAAAGGAATATAAATTCCTTTAACAACATTAAACCTATAAATCCTTAGTTAAAGCATACTTTCAGGTTTAAAAAATTTTTTATAGCCTACATTTTAGGGTATTTTATCATTCGTCTCTGTCAGCTGATGAAAGTTTTTCTTTCTTTACTTTTTTTGCTTAAAAAACATTTTTTTGTTCGGTGGTGGTTTCTTTATTAACAGTCCTGGGAATATTGTCAAGCAAACCAAAGAAATAAAAAAACGTAAAAAACCTTGAGCACAGTTTATAACAGTGCAGCTCCGGTAGCAGCTCTAAAGCCATTAGTTTATTTTCATCTTCATCTTGGCATTTTGGCAGATAGAGTATCGGTTAAAGCGGTTTTCATTTAATTTTTTTAAAATAGGGTCTTGCAAATTAGGATTTTTTTCTTCGTCTTTCAAATGTAAATTGCACTTAAGGACAGCCTTGGATGGCTAATATTCTCAGAATTCGATTTACCAGTTAACAACAATTAACGCCAGAGTGCTCTATTATAAACATAAATCAAAATTCAAATGAAAAGTTTGGAATGATAGGAAAATAGAAGGTGTCCAGGTACCACTCGACATTCACTGGAAATGCACAGTGAAAATAATGCTTGTGTAGCAACTTATTATGACGAAATTCTGTGTCCTTTTCCCTGGACGATAATGGTAGAAAAACAATTGTCTGAGTAGGTAGCGTTAGCGTATTCATCGAGACTCTTCTAGCAACTCCATTGAAAGGCTGAATCTGTGCCTCCAGAACAAGATTAAGGAAATTGTGTGAGCGCTGTTGAGAAAATTTATGACTTTTTACTCCTGGAAACTAAAGTCGATGTGGGGTTAATTAGTCCGTGATCTCACATGCTTCAAATAAACTCCTTTCAGCACATATTATGGAACATTTTCCTAGTTTTTTTACCACCAGGAATTGAAAGCCGAGGCGGTCGGTTCCAAAGTTACTGTAGTCTAGTACTTAACGTTTTGGCTTATTAAACAAGTGACCGTAGTTCAAACCACAGCTCAAACATCTCGAACAAAACGAAATATGAATAAATATTTCTTCGGCAACTTCCTCTCAGCAGATTTCTGGCAAAAACTCTGAAAGTAAATAAAGTTGTAATGAAAAGTTTGGTGAAAAGTATTATGGCGTGAACCGTGGCTATGCTAACAAACTGCCAACTAGAGTACGACAACTTCGGCAACTTTATCTTTATCCCTGCGTATTAAAATTGCAATTGTAATTCAGCTACTGCATGAAGTATATGTAAAAGTTCGTGAACAGCTGCCTTCGGAAGGTAGTCTGCATATTCTGGCCAAGAATTAAATCCTACCCGAAGTTCTGGCTATAGAAAGACTATATGACTATCGGTAATCATTTTTAAACGCATTTATGTTAGGTTTGCCAAATTTTTACTCTCCTAGATCATACACTCCTTGATAACTCTTACATGGGCTTGGCAAACTGTGTTATGTTCCAATAGTCAAAGGCGGGCCATGTATCGGTTTAAATTTGAACCATCGCTTATTACAAATCTGGCAATACTTATGTCATTCTACATTTTGTACAATGGGTCAATTCGACCTCCGGGTACTGTACTTGTCACAGTTGACAAGTACACGTCCTCTAACCTATGTCATTCTATTCTGCTACAAAATTCAATATATATTATCTCCTCTGAACGTAATGTGTCGATTTATCGATGCCGTATCAGAATGATTGCCTAAGAATAATTCGCCTAGCAGGTAACAGGTTAGGCACGGATATTCTTTATTAGATTAGGACGTAGCATTGGTAGTAGAGGTTACGAGTGTGACTGACAAAAAATTTACAAAAATTAACCTTTTTTGCTGATACTTGCCAAAAAAATATCTGGAACTTGAAAGTCCCTTTACATGCATTCGTATAAAATATTTATATGTCAGCGACATTTTATATTCTCCACATAATGTTTAAGGTGGTTATTAAAGTTATTTTGTTTCAATTTATCAAGACATTAATGTCAATTTGAATGAAAACTAGGTTTTCAACTTCTTTTCCTGCCACTTTTCCTTCATTCCTTCCCCAAGGAATGCTTAGTTGTAACTGTGAGCCAAGCGAAGAGCTGTTTTCTGTCAAGTGTATAAGATATTTTAATGGAATTTGTCGTATTGTCAAGGCAATGAGTGTCTTCTCACTTCACTTCACAGTTGAGCAGATAATAAAATACGAAACTTTTGTTTTTCTCTATGCAAACCTAAGCACAGTATCACTGCCACTGCGAGTATTAAATTGTCATTCAAAAGGGAAAAAACAATAATATTTCTCATTTATTAAGTAAATATGAATATTAGAATATATTGTAAGATAAATATTCTATTTTCTAATATTAAAGTAAGGATTTATTGGCAGAGAAAGGAAAATTATTTTTCAAATTATTTTCATGCGAGAAATTTTATTTATGTTTACTATATAAAATTTAAAAAATTTTTAAATTTTTTAAAAAGAGTTTCTAAATTTCAATTTAAAATCAATATTCTCTCACCCCTCTACCTATACTAAAATCCTTTGAAAATTCTCCTCCACTTTGTATGGCGTTGCTTTCAACAATTTGTTACACAGTTTTTATTATCTTTTGCTGTCATATACACGTCTTACAATTTATTTGTTTCCCCATAGCCTAGTTATACTTCCCTCCTTCGGAAAAGATGTCTTTTTTTTTTGGCATAGAAAACCTCTTGAGTGCTTTAAAATCACCCTCTTAAAAAGTCAAACGCTTGTCTAAGAAATTCAATTTGATGCGATTATTTTTTGTCTTTTATTATTTCAAATTCAATTGTTGTGCAAATTTCAAAAGTTATATTCAACAATGTATTCTTCAAAATAAAATATGGCGAGAATTAAATTCATTCGCATTTTTAAATTTTAAAATTAAATTCCAAATGAAATAAATCATCAAACATTATATTTCCGCTATATTTTGATAGGAGAAATAATTTGAATTAGTATATGGGAATTATTAATGGGAATAATAAACAAACAAATGCTCTACATTCATAACTGAGAGGCCAAAGAAAGCAACAAAAGCGCTTTATGCCTCCAAAACTACCTAATGCTAGATCTGGGTTTATAGCCCTGGTTCAAACCTTCCATTATTGTGTACATGTTTGATGTGCCCCTGCCGACTGATAGACACAGTAAGCAGGCAGTCATTTGTCTTAATTATCACGGCACTCTATTCCACTTCACATGCATAATCGGCCATTACAACCCACTTATGTTTTGTGTGTTAATTTTATCCATAAGCGGCTGGACCTACAATTTAAAGTCGACTCCGAACGACAGATTTTTGCGAAACTTTTCACGGAAATTGTATTTACTCTCAGAATTTTTGTCAAAAATGTGCTGAGGAAAAGTCGCCGAAGAAATATTCAAATTTCGTTTAATTGAAGATGTCTGACCTGGTATCACGTCTTATAAGCTAACACATTACCTACTAGACTACAGTGACTTTAACTTCCACTTCCAATGAGGCATCGTTTCCTATACTCGATTGGTTCCCATTAGACCTCCTATTAAAGCAGAGGGCTAAGATGGTTGGAGTAAGGCTCAATGCTTTTATCGTCGCCCAATCCGCACTATTCTGGATAGACACATACACATCCAAATAGATTATAAGATTCCTCATAATTTTATATAACATTTAAAAACTCCAACTAAGGATTTGTTATCGAAAGAAATGGACAATCCCACTAGGACCCCTTGAGAAAATTTATGGCTACGAATCAAAGATGAAGGCTGGGTAAAGCGCATAAAAAATTTTCCATTTTGCTGTCCAATCCGCATGACCTGTCTTTATCAGTATCTACTACGCCTATGCCTTTTATCGTTCTCCTAGTTCCATCCTGTGATTATGATTAGTGCCGTCAATGGGGTCTAATGCAGGACCAAAGACAACTGAGGAACAACAGTTTGATTTTTAGATTGATCACTAAAGCCTTATTCTTTCAACGTATATTTATTTATATAATAAAATTATAAACAAAAGCTACAAAAACAAACGCCAGGATAAAAAATGGTAAACAAGTAAATAAAAATACAATAACAAACACCAGCATAAAAAATGGTAAACAAGTAAATAAAAATATACCAACAACACTACAATAATAAACGTAAACAACGATGTTTACATTTAGATGTTTACATTCATCAGCCTGTTTACTTTGCCTAATAAAAGGTAAGGTAAAGCAGGCGACTGAAGTAGTGAAGTTCAGTCAGTCTTGTGTGAAGACGCGCTGCGTTTGAAGAGAGTAATCGTGGTTTGAATATCTGCGTTACAAAGATCTGTCGAACAATTTTCTAGTAATTGTTATTGTTTAACACAGGAATAACAAATAAAGCAAATGTTGTTGTTTACATATAGTTGTGAACAGTGGCACACAGAATTGTGCGAACAATAAAAAATCTTAATTAAAACGAAACACGAATTGATTTTTATTTTATTTGCAATCTACGAGCTCATATTTTAAAGGTTTTTAAAAGGCAGAAAAACGTAACAATATCTTCTAACAAAATGAGGCCTGTAATGTCACCTTTCAAACAATCTGAAATGTTACTTGATGCGGCGATGAGGTATATCATTTGAGAACAATCTGCCAGCAATTTGTAAACGAACCTAACCAAACATCAATCTTTTAAATTCTAATTTCAAATCAAAATGATTCACCAAATAAATTGAAAACAGTAAACTTAGTTCCATAAATATTCAAAGAACATCAAAAGAAAATTTAAGTTTTTCATGTGTCAGTCCCATTTGGAAACAAACTTTCCATTGCCTTATCTTTTATTTGATAACTTAACCACACAAATTTTTTTATAAGAATGTATGTATCATAGTAAACAGAAATAATCTTCAATTTCGATGAAATTTTTTTTGCTCTTCATTCTTATCAAATTACAAGGAACCCAAAACTATAAAATCAAATGGTAACCTCTTGAATAGTAAATAAATAAAAATGATAAAAACAAACCGCAATATGAGAAATAAGAATTCATAGCCAGCATCGTCATCATCATCATCATCATGATCATTATGAACATCAAAAAATATCTTCATTTAAATGTAATTTTAATACGATTCTATTACCACAAATAACTCATGATGATGGGGTACCATCGCTGCCACTCTTATTCAAGTTCAAAAATACTTTCAAACGATGCTAAACAGATGTAATAAAAGGGAAAAAGGAAACACAAAATCATAAAAGAATATGGATTTTATAGAAAAAAATAAACATTTTTATTTGTGCTGGAATATGGGATGGCAATATTTAGAAAGAAAAATTTCATATTTATTGATGATATTTATGAGAATTTGAAGATTTTTATTTAAATACAGTGGTATGAAAGCAGTTCAAGACAACAGTTGGGCACGGTCTCTTCCTTCTCCTCAGACTCACAGCTCCTGGAAAAGTCATTTGTTGGACTACCGAGTATTTTGGTACATATGTTTACGTCTGACGTTGAATGGTCATACGATTTAAGGATGTCCGTACGTCCGCAGAGTCTGGCATACGTAAACGAGTGGACAACATGCAAATTTATCGAAGCATATCGGAGACCGGAACCCGTTACCTACCAACAGTTAGGATAGATTAAATTGTCTACTCATCCTTTCCGCTATCACAACTTGGACAGAACTCGTTGTAAAGTGCTAGGAATACTCCAGCAGTAACTGCTATGAAATTCCTAACATGGAGTCTTTTCCGGTTTAACTAAAACTTTATTCAGCATATATCCATATCATGCCAGATCTATCTGATCCCTCCAAAAGCGGCTTCAGTTTTGCAAATTCTTTTGCAAATGAGTGAATTTGTGAATTTGTTTGCCAAATCTCATGTATGAATTCAATTAAATGGCCACTTAAACGGCCACGACCCTTGTAGTTTAGCTCTCTACCTAGACCCTCGGAGCACTCACTTCATTGAATAGCTTGAAAATTAACTTTAATCTTCATGGCCTCGGCAATTGAAGTTCCTTGAACACTATCAACTAGTCTAGCGGTGCACCCAGCATAAGAATTTTAATGAAGAGTGAATGAAGAGTCCAAAATTGATTCGAAATCATATTCTCCATGAAGTTTTCATTCATCAGGTGTGATGTGTTTTTTCTGCAACAATGAAGAAAATTTTTAGAAATTTTTTAACACTCTTACCGACCACTGTCTCGGAACGGGATGTGACACCATAAGAAAAGGGAACCAACAAATAAAAAATTGAAATGATAATCATTTGGTGGTCGTTTTTAGAAAAGAATCAAAAGAAAAAGAAAATAAAAAATAAAATCGAATGAATAAGAAAATAAATATGAAACGTAAAATCAAACCAAAAAAATGATAATTTTAAAGCATTTTCCCAAAATGAATGAATATCATCAACATAAAATTATTATGTAGCAAAAAATATGTCAGTAAATATCGATCGAAAAGGTATAATAACTTTATTATAAAGAAAAAATACAAACAAATATTATATCGTATGGAAATTGATTTGATGTACAAATAAAGATAAAATAGAAAAATATTTCAAAATTTATTTAAGGCGGGAGTGATTTCCCTTTATTTTACAACCTACTTTTAAAGTTTTACATCCCTCCATACATTCATAATTTTTTTCGTTTCATTTTATTACAGAGTCAATGTAACCAATCCGGAAGAGCCACAATTTTCATTGGAAAATTTAGATTCATTGACATCACTAATGTCACAGGAAAATAATTCCCTTAAATTACGCATTTATGCCTTCAATCAGAAAGGACGCAGTCCAGCCTATCCATTAACGGATTTTATTATCGGTTCAACAGCCTTTAAAAATGGTGAGTATTAAGTACTGTGCAGGGATATTAAAGTGTAAGTGCCTTTTGTTGCTGTTGCTGTTTAATTTAAACCCCCAATCCCTCTTTTTTTATTGAGAAAATATTGTTTAAAGTACTTTCAAGTTTCAAGTATTTTTCTTGCAACCTGGCATTATTTTTTTTGTTATTGCCCGGATGATAAATTTCGTCATGAAATTGTAAGATTATCTTTTCAAATTTTTTTTCCTTCCTTTGGATTTGGCACTCTACGGTATCATATAAGGAAAGTTACTTAAAACTGTGCACCATCAACTGCTATAAGTATCAATGAACAGTGTGACCTCGTTCTATTAAATTATGGCTGACATAACTTCAATCAGAAGTCGCCGTGGTCTAGTAGGTAGTGTGTCGGCTTATTAGATGAAAGGCCACGGTTCAAACCCCAGGTCAGACATCAAAACGAAATATGAAAAAAAAAAATATTTCTTCGGCGACTTCCTCTCAGCAGATTTGTGGCAAAAACTGTGAGAGTAAATAAAATTGCCATGAAAAGTTTCTCAAAAATCTGTCGTTCAAAATCGACTCTAAGCTGTAGGTCCCACCACTCATGTATAAAATTAACGCACCCAACATAAGTGGTGCGAGAAACTAGGTCGTAATCCTGACTGAAGGGTTCATGTATGTATGTATAACTTCAATCAATTTGGCCTAAACTTAGCACATCTCTACACCACCTCTACAGGACAGTTTTTTTTTAAATTCTCTGCCTACCATCCAAAAATATTTCTAATTTACCGCCTGCCATAGTCGACTTCTACTTCTGTACTGTATTTACCCATCCCCTTTTATATTTGTTGCATTAAGCCAAGAGACGACAATGATTGATTACCTGGTGACATGTTGTATTCGACAGGTGTTTTTGAGTAATGCGGTTCCTCTCTATTGCCTCCCGTTTATGTATGTGGCCTCTCCTTAGCGTACCTTAAAGAAAACAACACTTAGCTTCAGATATCCTTATAGAAAGTTTTTTTCTTTCTTTCTTATTTCTTTCTTGGCATCCTTAGGATTCTTTTTTTTTCTGTTCAGTTTTTTACTTTCTTTTATGCTTGAGGCGTTATGTTTAGTTATTTACCTTAACTTTTTTACATTTTTTCCTTTTCCTCTTTTGGTTAGTTTTTTTTTTCTTTAAGTTTCACTCATTACTGTGATTTGAAGCATAAGGTTGTTACGAGGGTAGTCCAAGTCGTCAATATCCATCATGGCAAAAAGCTGTTCGGATATATGAGAAGAGGCCAAAAGTGATAATCCCTTCAGTCAGGATCACCCCTAGCTTCTTACACCACCTATGTTGTGTGTGTTAATTGTATACATGAGTGGCGGGATGTTATTTACTCTCAGAGTTTTTGCCAGAATTCTACTGAGAAGCAGTCGTAGAAGAAATATTTTTTCTAACTTCGGTTTGTTGAAGATGTCGGCTACAAACCTCAGTAATCCTTGTCCAAATCTCTAAATCCTAGCCTCACACCATCTTGGAATAAGAAGAGTCTTTGTTTCTGTTAATCTTGAGCATACCTTTTCAAACAACCATCAATAGCATGGAAGCTCTCCTACTCACAAGCTCATCTTCTTTCTCATTGACGAGAACTCCCACATGGCCAGGGACGCAAAAGCCGGTAACCTTATTTCCCTACTTAGCTGACTTAATCTCAAAAAGAGTACAATGCTCGAATAGCCTCCAGTCTATGAGCTTGCATTGTTGTGACCTGCCTTTTGTACCTTCTGTGCAAGTTGAATTGAGTACATCTTTCGAAGACTTGGAACATACCCGTTAATTTTCCGAAAGGCTCGAAATATTTCATTCTGAGGCTGTACACCACGAAGTATTCATTCTTTTTTCAAACAGTATGCAGCTTCCAGATTAGTCTTTTCATTTTTGTTATTAAGTCTAGTTGCGACGCTCTTTCGAAATCGTAGAGTCTACTGCTCCTGTGCAGGGGTCAGTTTGGAAGAATCTGTCAGCCAATCACTTCATTGGGTCACAAAATCCTTAATGAATTTAGACTTGTCTACCATTATTTTAACAGTCACCAAAGCTTTTTTTTTCTCTATCATGTGCAGCGAACTTATGCTAACACTCACTAGCCTCTGTATCTTCCGCAACTCCATTTGAACTGTTTTCACATTTGTTCAGCCTGTCCAAACATGGAGCTATAAAACCAGAAGATAATACAGTGTCGGTATTCACTCAAAGAAGACATTGTGGTTAAGCGCGCTCGAAACGTTAATCAAAGAGGTGTTCATAACATTTGCTAACTGCATGGCATTTAAATATGAGCCAGTAATAGCTTAGTCTTTGGCTACTTAGTTTTCTGGAATATATGACGACCTAAAGAGCCTATAAAAATACCTATAGCACTTAGCCATCCTAGTCTAGCCCAACTTGATATTTCTATTCTTAAAGAAAATGAATACTGAATGACTGTAAGCAGGATGCCTTAGAAGAATAGTTGTTAACTACAACGATGATGTTAATAATATTTCGTAATAATTATATCGGGGGCTTTCGTCAAGCATTTCCTATCTTTAAATTTACATAAAACAGTGTGTGAATGAGATATCAGCGAAATTTTCTATTCATTTGAAAAACTTATTGTTGCCTTTTTGTGTGGATTAGTGCTCAAATGATCACGGTTTTACTGGTTGGAGTACATCCGATATGTTCAATTTTCCATTATCGATGGCATAAGTTATGTTAGGTATGATGACCACTGTGATTGATGTAGCTTTTTAGACTGCAGAACACCACACAAGAAAGAGAGTAACGGGATCACTACACACAATCCTGGCTGCCAGTTTACTTACCACCAGGATGGCCATGCACCAAAATCGCTTATACAGAATATGGATATTTTTGGAATGATCCAATGCATTCCGATTTGGATTTAATTTAGGTTGGTATCGTTCTAAATGAGAAACCTTTTGTTGTTCCTTTAAGGATATAAGGCTTTGCTTTTATTTCTTTGCTTAAAGTCCGTTGAATTAATCAAGATTTTGCCAGTTAAACAAGGTATTGGAGTATTGTACTACGCCCTGTAATGGTAGGATTGGTGACTGTTGTTTCCCGAAAAATTGTCGATATTGAAGTGATGAAGTCACCTGATCTTCCTCGATGTTGACGTCGAAGCTAGCCGACTATGCAGCTATAGTACCCAACTAGCCAGCTATAGTACCCAGCTAGCCAGCTATACTACCCAGCTAGCCAGCTATACTACCCAGCTAGCCAGCTATACTACCCAGCTAGGCAGCTATACTACCCAGCTAGCCAGCTATACTAGCTATACTTGTCAGCTATACTAGCCAGATAGCCTGCTGTCGAAATCTCTTTTCAGTCAAACTGTTCTGAACGTAAATATAAATTAAATTTCCTAAGTTTTATTAGTCGAAAAATGTCAAAAAATGTGACGCAAAACAGTCTAGTTTCTGTATTGGGACATGAGTTACCTGATAGTCTAGCAATGTAATCCTTAATCTACGCTACGACAGTAAAGTGTGCAATCAAGGAAAGCCCTGACCATATGTGGTTATCTTAAATTTATTTTAGAAAATACCATGCCGACTTATCTTTTTATATGTAGCTCTATTGAGAGGGACTTATCAATCTACCTACGTTTCACGTAGTATATGCGTATTTAAGTTGTCATTAAAAAAGAATTTTCTGTTGTAAAATAAGCCATTAAGGAAAACAAGATTGATTTGCTTGTTTGTTTTTGTTTTTTTCTTCTTCTCCTCTTTAGTTTGGCTTTGTTTTGTTTACTCTTCCCTACAGGGATTATTTGTTTTCACATTTATGTTCAACAAGGCCTTAAGCATTTGCAAACCAAAGTAGAAACCAAATCTGGCTTTAACATCAATACATACTATTTGAAGTGATTAGATGCCGGCTAAGGTTGTTCAAAATATTTTGAATTCTTTTTTAAATTGAAACGTTTAAAGGAGAAATAGAAGGATAAATACCGAACGTAAATGGGGTTTAAATTACAACAAATTTTAGTGTAACTCACCAACCACCACATTAAAAGGAGTGTATTATTTTCAAATCCTTTAAAGTCATGTTTTTTTCTTTTTTTCTTGAATGCCTATAACAAATTGTTATTGCCTGCCACTTTACGGGCTTATTTATTTGTATTTCACCTTAAATTTCTAGAAGATTATTATGAAAGTATCCCTAAAAACATTGGCTGTAATAAATAAATTGGGTTTTTAGTAAAATTGGATTTTTACATCGAATTTATTTAAAAGCATTAAAGCTGTGTACGACATATCCCTTATACAGTGGTGGTTCGATAATTAGCACACTCATTTACACGACCATTTTTTCCAGTAACATAAAAAGATGATAAGTTTTTTGAAAATTTATTTACAGGGCAGTTAATTATCCTATAGGGTATACTTAAGAAATGTATAGGGTGGACTATTTAAGAGTTTAAATTTAAAAATGCGGTAAGACAAAAACGGTTTGAAATTTTGCAAAATTTATTGTTTTATTGTAAAGTACAATTGTTCCGGTTAGAAATTGAATATTATTTCATTCATATGGCTGCCGTGGCTGGCCTCACAATACCTCATTTAATCGGACCAATTTTCGTGCAATTTTTCGAGTGTATGTTATCACGAATGTTGACCTTTAAATGATCAATTGTCTCTGGATTGTCGGCATAAGAATTCTCTTTAACGGCGCCCTACAGTAAATATTCCAACGGTGTCAAATCGCAGCTTCTTTGCGGCCAATTGACATCACCATTTCGACTAATTAAACGACCATCAAACGTTTGGCGCAATAAAACGATTGGGGCATGAGATGTGTGGTAAGTTGCACCATCCTATAGAAACCAAACATCATTTACATCAATACCATGAAGAGCGGATACAAAAAAATCAGTTATCATGGTGTTATAGGTCTCTTCATTGACCGTAATGGTTGCGCAGTCCTCATTTTCATATGGGCCAATAATGCCTCCTCTCCAAACATATATACTCGTAATGCATGCATTGGCTTCTGTAAGACCACTTGCTTATTATTGTCAACACTAAGATGAAAAGCAGCTTCATTCGAAAAGATGATTTTTTCGATGATTTTTGATTTTCGACATCATCGTTCATTTACACGTTAGCCCTTCTAGCGAAGCGAAAACGAAGCGCATGGTCATGCGGCTTCATCTCTTGAACCAATTGAGCTTTATAAAGCGTCATAACGAGATCTTTTCGAAGTAAACTAATGCGTGAATTGTTCAATTCTTAAGAGCACGTATTGTTATCTAGTTTCACGAACTTTAGCAATAAAAAATTGCGTATACCGGGCACTGTTGGTCCTTTTCAGTGGAGATAATATACTGAATTTTGTGACAGAATAGAATGACATAAGTAGTCCCAGATTCGAAATAACATGACTCAAATTTAAACTGGTCCACACAGGTCTTGAAGAGTTTTTAAATTTTTTTTATTAAACTTGTGTCTCAAGATCGTTTAAAGAGTTGGTTTGGAATCGGAGCTTTATATTGGACATTATATAATATCAACTTATTGGTTCTCTTAATAGTTTATCCAATCGTGCGGGTTGTCATGATTTTCATCATCATCATTATCTTGCATAAAAATCAATACAAGTTTTCAAGATCGAATGAATTCAAATAAATCTACAGAACACGTGTGAAGGCTTAATTGCCTTCTTGTTTGGGTGTACGCTACACATTTTTATTTCAATTTAAGCCAAATCGATTGGACTGACTTGCTTTCAGTAGATTTCTAGCATATCTGTCATTCGGAGTCGACTTTAAACTGTAGGGCGCGTCATACATGTATAAAATTAACACACAACATAAGTGGTGTGAAAAGCTAGTAAAAGCTGAAGAGCTGTAATGACCGTTTATTTAATGGATTTTATTATTTACAGACAGTTAGTTAAGGTAAATAGAAGTTGATAAAAAAAAAAATGTAATCCTTTTAAGAATAAAGTATCCAACATGGACTTTTTGATGAATGGTTATGCTAATTACAAGACCACCACTGTTAGTCTACATAACATAATTATTATGACTTATGCGCATCAATTGTCATGGTTTTATACTGATTTGTAATTGAATACGAAAATTACATTCTATTTTATACGTTACAATATTAATACACATTGATTGCAGGCAGACAGTATATTATGAAAATCTTTTATAACAAGAATAACAAGCTGAAAAATGTTACATTAATCATCAACAATCTATTCATTTTCGTAATTCAATTAAATTAATTTCGTTCAGTTATTATGCAATATAAGAACAGAAAAGCAATTCAAATTGAATTTGGTTAATTAATAAAAAAGACAAGAGAAAAATAATTCATAAATTAATTAAATTTAAATCCTGGGCACAAAAACAGTTGGAAATAAGAATTTAAAACCCACAGGAGAGTTGTCACCTGTCCAGTTAGAACTTATTGTAAAATTGCAATCAAGAAACTGCAGATGATGTTTATACATGCATACAGTGGCAGTCTTAGAATTAGCAGAGAAAGATATAATAGGTAGTCAGGAAGACGACCTTAGCTTCTCACATCACTTATGTTGTGTGTTCTAAATATATACATGAATGCCGACATCAAACGGCAGATTTTTGAGAAACTTTTCATGACAAATTTATTTATTTTTAGAGTTTTTGTCAGAAATCTGCTGAGACGAAGTTGCCGAAGAAATATCTTTTTAGATTTCGTTTTGTTGGAGATGACCTGGCGTTTGAAACGTGTCCTCACGTCTAATAAGCGAACACACTGCTTGATAGACTACTGCGGCTTCTTTTTAAATTTCGGATTGTAATGTTTTTGCACTCTATACACCACATCATTTAACATTTTGATTACTGTGTAGGATTCATTCCAGTAGGTCTGTAACTCGGAAGCTAAACCCTCCTCCAAGTCATCTAATATTCAGACAATCTTTTCTTCCTGTTGTTCCTTTTTGTAGGTTTCTTGCAACCCTCTGCAGTTCTGATTCCTCTACCATTTCATACTTTCTAGACACTATGTCACCCACAAGTTTGAAAACTAATAGAGGTGTACTGTGATTCTCGATATTTACTTCAACATACAATGCATTGGTTCACCTTGATCATAATGAAGGCAGTCAGTTTTCCTCTTCGTATCGCCATCAGGTTTTTCGGAGGCAGAAAACTACACTGACGTCAGCCTCAACAAGGATAGAAAACTGCATAATTACGTTGGTTTCTAGTTCTGTCACTTCCTCTTTGAAGATTTCAGCGCTCTCCAGAACATAATTAGCATTCTTTCCCACGATTTCAACTTTGATTGCTAAATATAGGCGATGAATACTATACCTCAGGCAGGATAAAAATACTGACGCAATAACCTTGCCAGCCAATTGCTGGGTTCTTACACTGTTCACCATTTGTTGTCAAATTATAAGCAAAATTCAACTGACCCAGGAAGTGAACGCAAACGACAATACAACTCTAATATAATTGCCATGAAAAGTTTCCCTAATCTGGTGTTCTAAGTCGATTTGAACTTGTAGGTTCTGCCACTTATGGATAAAATTAACACACACAACACGAGTGGTGCGAGACTATAGTGTTGTAATGACCAAATAAGTAATTAAGTAATGCAGTAGAAGAACAACGCTTTGTTCTCCCACCATATATTCCACCCATACACCCCTTGACAACATTATCTACGAAAGTCATAGAATGATCAGACAGCGACATTTTGCGTATGCCTACGTACAGCTATAATCCAATAATCGAATGCGATTGCTGCAAGACTATATACAGAGCTATGGTACTTTGTGCTGGAGCTGGACTACTTCCAGCTAATCTTTTTAGTTATTTTATATAGTTTTTGTTAAACTATTTAAAAACCTTTAATGTCTCAATATAAAATCATTTACGAGCATTAAAACGTGTACAACATGTATGATGATGACAAGCAATTTATTATACACGCACAACACAAGCTTTATACGAAACTTTAGTGCAAAACATAAAGTAAAGTTTTATTATTTTTTGCCACTATAAAGCAAAAATAATCTGTGTGATCATCCGTTGTATGTATAGAGTAAGTGCCGCGTACTATACGCGTGCAGATGTTTGCATTTGTTTACCTGGAAACTTTGTGTTTATAATTTACATGTTTGCCACGTATGTTTCAATTTCAACAACTCGACGCTGTGTTGCCGTATAAGATTGCCAACAAACATTTATAATTCAATTCAATTCGTTTTCTTTCTCTTTTTTCGAATTTTTTTTTTACCGATTTGTTGTACTCTCCCATAACACTAATGGCATCGTGTGTCAACATACGCAATTGCTGCCGTATACGCTAGACGCAGTACTTTAGCAACAAGAGGCCAGTGTTGCCATTAGCATTTATTGCAATATCATGGCCCAAAATGTGAAATGAAATTGGAAATGTGCAAAATTGAAGCCTTAAGACTTTTCAAATATTCTGTAGTTTGTAGAGCAGGCAGTTTGATTGCTCCTTTCAAAATTGAAGCCAAAAGTGATTCAAGCAAAGGAAAGGAATTTTGCTACATGAGAGCGAGTGAAAATAGAGAAATTTGGTGGCTGAAATGTATGTCAATTAGCCGTAGGTTTCTTTTTTTCGTTTGTATTGGTATGACCAAAAGACATTTCTGGTTAATTGATTCACTGTAAAGGTTCTTCATATGAATTGATTGATACATTGTAGTTTGGCTGGAGAATTTTATTTTTGGGCGGAAATGTAATAAGTGAGCTGTGGTCTTTAATTGTCACATTACTTAATTGGCAATTACAACCCTTCAGTAAGGATTACGACCTAGCTTTTTACAGCACTAATGTTGTATGTGTTAATTTTATATATGAGTGGCAGCACCTACAGTTTAAAGTCGACTCCGAACGACATAGTTTTGAGAAACTGTTCATGGCAATTTTATTTGCAGTCTGTTTTTTCGCCAGAAATCTGCTGGGAGGCGACTTCTTCCGCAATATTTTTTCATATTTCGTTTTGTTGAAGATGGCTTACCAGGAATTTGAGCCGAGACCTCATGTCTAATAAGCCGACACGGTTCCTACTAGATTACGACGACTTCTTGTTGGCAGCAATTATAATTATTTACAACACCTTCTATCGAACTTAATAGACATTTGAAGGCAGATCAAGTTTTATTATCATGTTCTGATGAGAAGCATGTTCATTCGAGATCAATTTGAATACAAATAGTTGATCTATATAAAGGATAAATAGAGTGCTTCATCTCTGTTTGAAATACGGCAGAAGATAGATACTCGTATACTTCAGATAGCGAAACCCCTTGGCAAAGAGGAGGATTCGAGGTACAACATCCAAAAGCTTAGTAGAGTCAGCTTAGTTCAGCCCAAAGCTGTAGGTTGCGATAATACATACATAATTGGTCATTACAACACTTCAGTCGGGCTTACGATCTAACTTTCCATACCACTTATGTTGTGTGTGTTAATTTTATACATGAGTGGTGGGACCTTTCAAGTCGACTCCGAACGACAGATTTCTGAGATACTTTCCAAGGAAATTTTATTTACTCTCATAGTTTTTGCCAACAATCCACTGAAAGGAAGTCGTTTCGTTGGAGATGGCTGACCTGAAGCAGCACAACCAAAATTGGAGTCGGAATATAGTCCGAAGGTTTTGGAGAAAATTCTTTATCGTTTACTATAAGGAATAGAGTATTATGTGATATGATATGGGGATTTTGGTTAAAGTACGGTTGTCTTACGGCATTGCTCAATGTTTCAAATAACTTAAGACTCGGACTGGTTGATGACAGAATAAACTTTTTAATTCTGTTTCTGATCATTCAGGCATTTGATACGGTTGTTTGTAGTTGCAAATAATTTACCCAATCAACTCTCGTATTGTAGGATACACATGTATACAAACAATGTCCAATTGTATTTGAACATCCCAGTTCCTTCAGTGAAACAGAAAGTTGCACGACCCAAGGATCCTAATTTTCATAAAAAAATCATCTTCAACAGTAAGATTAACTTCTAGATAAATTGGTATATGAACACTCAAAATTATCGAATTTGGGACAATACCAATTTACATGAATTCCTAGGGTGTCAAATGCATTCCCAAAACGTCACTGTTTGTTATAATATTTGGGCTGGTGGTCTTATATCTTTATGAGCGACATTGTTGGCCAGCCAGGCTATCACTGTCAACGGCAAGCATTACATGTGAATGAATTTGCAAATTCATTTGGCCAGAAATGAATAATCTGGACATCAACAATATGTAGATTTGTGCAGACGACGCTACGTGCTACACACCGCACAACCGACCTGTGGGCATGGACATCAACAGTAAAGGTAAGATAAATTGGCCAATAAGATCGTACGATTTGATAGCATTACACGTTTTTATTTTGGGGTTTTCTTAATTCGCATGTGACAAAGAGTCACAGAGGCTCTCTAAGCCAACATAAGCTATGCCATCGGTCAAATTCAGTCCGATTTGTATGCCAGATTCACGGAAATTCAGACATTTCAGGTACAGTCCATCCAAAGAAATCTTTGGAGGATATATAAACGATGTTATATTGGCATCAACAGGCCCTTCGAACGAATAAAGAATTTCGATATTTTACACACCCTTTGGGAAGACCTAAGCAAAAGATCTGAAGATCTTGACGTGATGGCGAACGTACCACTAAAGAAATTGGCCTGTTTCATCCGGATCTGAGATTGGTTCAAAACCACCACTAACAGATCATGACAAGGGGTCTTACCTCACACTGGGTAACACAATGGGCTATATGTCCATTGGGGTTGCAATCCATGAGCTCTCGACTATCTACTAGACTACGGCTGCTTCAAACTCGTTTCATAGTCTCTTTTGTTTGTCTAATTAACGAGAGGCAGTTAGGCGATGACCTGAAACATTGATTAAAAGTAGGTTTTTCGTACTGAGGGTCGGTTGCGGATAAAACACGTTTCACTAAGCAAGCTTTATTAACTCTGTCGTCTATTTTTCAAATCTCTAACCCCCGTCAGCCTAAACAGTGTTTCATAAATTTTTTAAAACAATTTTTACCTTCTGGCTACATTGACAAGATCTAAATTGAACACCTGTGATGGCAATACCTCTCTATTGCTGTGTTTGTTTACATGCGAAACATACACAAGTACGTGTGTGAGTGAAATAAGGTGTAGGTGTGTACATGACATACAATTTGAAATGGATTAAATTTCACACACATATACACGCACTCACACACAAACGAAACAGTTGGTTACACGTAAAAGTAGGAAAAACAAAGTACAAAAAAAAACTACGACACAAATATTAAGAAAATCAAATGCAGAGAAAGAGAGTGAGTGAGAGAGAGAGAAAAGGTGAAGGGGAAAGGAAGAATAAAAATTAACAAGAGAAAAACAAACATCGACAGACAACCTTACCATGATTTATGATTGTTTTTATTGATTGTGATGCAAAAAACAAAAAAAAAATTATGTCAAAACAAAACAACAACAAAACAACAAACAAACAATGGTTATACAAAAACAAATGTAAACAAGTTACAAGCAAACTTACACATGTACATAAACTTTATACGTATGTACTGCAGTTATAAAAGAGCAACATCAACAGGACAGGGTAAAGGTGTGCGTATATGTGAGTTTATAGAAGGTTGTGTTAATTTATTAGTATGAGTATGAGTGGGAAAGAGAATATCTGTCTCGCTTTGATTGACGGTATGTTTGTGGATGAGTTGGTGCGAAAAATATTGAGAAAAAAATATGACAATAATAAAAACAAAAACAACTAGAATTCAATGTAAATTCACAGTGTAAACAGTGGGGCCTATGGATAAAGATATTGTTTTTCAACAATTACACTCTTGTCAACAAAAATTATTCTTCCATTTTGGATGAGAAAAAGTCTTAGACACGGCTTCCTTTCAGCAGTCTTCTGGCAAAATTAAATTGCCTTGAAAAGCTTCTCAAATCCGTTGTTTGTAGTCGACTTTAATCTGTAGGTCCCTACACTCATGTATAAAATTAAAACACGCAACTTAAGTAGTGTGGGAAACTAGGTCATAATCCTGATTGAAGGGTTGTAATAATGACCAATTATGTTATTTAAACTAATAAAATGTGATGGTTTTTGTAGAATTTCAAGAAACTGAAGAGAGCCATATTTTACCTCGATGTCGTACGCTCTCATTATATATTGGGGTTTCAAGATATTATCTTTTAAAGATAACTTGCCACGTTGCATTTATCTTATGGGCCATCTGCCGGTTTAAACTTAAACAATCGGTTATTTCCAATCTGGCAATACTTATGTCATTCTATTCTGGGACAATATTCAGTTGATTATCTCCACTGAACATAATGAATCGATTTACGCTTAAGCAACGTTGGGATTTATTGGGCCAAGGAGAAACTGTAAGGATGAAGCTTATTTTCATCTTGGTGGGTACGTTAATAAGCAGAATTGCCGTATTTGGGGCTCAGAAAACCAACACGTGGTCTTGCAGAAGCCAATGCACCCATAAACATCTCTTCGAATAAAGCTAATTTTTATTGGTGGGTACGTTAATACACAAAATTTTCGTATTTGGGATTCAGAAAACCCACACGCGGTCTTACAGAAGCCAATGCACCCATTACGAGTGACTGTGGCGATGCGGCTTGTGGAGTGGAGGCATCATTGACCCATATTTCTTTCAAAATGAAGATGGCGCAACCATTACGGTCAATAGACACACCTATCGTACCATGATAACCGATTTTCTTGTACCCGCTCTTCATGGTATTGATGTGAACGATGTTTGATTTCAACAGGATAGTGCCTCAAACGTTTGTTGGCCGTTTAATTAGCCGAAATGGAAATGTCATTTGGCCGCCAAGAGACTGTGATTTGACAGCGTTGGAGTGTTTTCTGTAGGCTGACGTTAAAGAAAAGTGTTGTGCCGACAAACCAGAGACAATTGAGCATTTGAAGGCCAACATTTGTGATGCCATTGCCGAGATACGACCCAATTCGTAACACTTACTCTCATTTTGAATATACGAATGGAATTCTGTGTGATTTTCTCTGGGACTTGACATACTTCAGCAGAACAACCTACAGCAATTCGAGGCCGATGGTGGTGAAATTATTAAACTCAACTTGATATAACTCCGTTGAGTAAGATCACTGAATTCTCAAGTGAACAGAGAATTATGACAGAAACCAGAAGCTGGGTTCTTGGTCTATACACTGTCCTTAGGCTGACTGTTTGAACAGAGACCAAGACGAGTGAGTGATTATGTTTGATTCTTGCCCACAGTGCAGTACTCTAACCACACCGCAATGCTAACGCATTGACAAAACTTATATTTTCATGTGTATGTACATACATATATATGCAGAAACATATTGAAATAATGGTTTTGTGGATACAATGATATGCAGCAACAAGAATTGTATCAACAACAATAAGAATTATTTAGCAGCAACAGCAACAATAACATATCATCTCGTATGTGTGTACATTCATTTCATTTCATTTCATTTCATTTCGATTCAATTCAATTCAATTTTATTTCATTTTCATTTCTGTTTTTCTTCTCTCTTTTCTCTTTTTTCTTGTACCTCTGCTTTACATATTTGTTTTTGTATTAAAAAAATAATGAAAATAATGACAATAATAACTACGACAACAACAACCACAATATCCGTAGATGATGATGTATCCTTGACGCTGTCACCCGTTATCGTGGGGAGTGTCCTTACGATTGTTATTATTAGTTTAGCGATTGCTTTGAAAATATTCATGATGACATTCTTACACAATTTACGTCGCAATCGTCAGCATGGAACAAAAGCAACAGCCACAGCTGTTGTGGCACAAACCGGTGATGTTTACAAGGTATGTATTACAAATACACTACACATCCCACATACACACACTTTAATACATAAATATTGTAATATTTTATTATAGAGTATGTATGTACATTTGTATATGTATTTGTTTAACTGTATCACGTTTACGTACCACTATTGTAAATTCAATGCTTGTAAGTTGTAAATGTAAAGGTGCGTGAGTAATAGTGACACATTTAATGTGTGAGACAAGTGAATGAAGGAAGGGAATGTGAAAGTATTATTGAGAGAATCTTTTACTGACTTGTTGATTAAAAAAAAAGGAAATAATTTTAAAAGTGATCGTCTGCACTTTTGGTATCATTTTGTCTCTTTTTTATGAAGGCCATATACGGTCAGTGGGTTTGGTTTTTATGGTCATCACTTTTTTTTCTTTTAGTTTTTGTTTCAATCATAAATGATTGACGTGTCAGCAAATATATTCATTGTTAGTGATATGCATGTACACATGTAATGCAATGGTTTCAACTTAATTTATGTGTTTTACGGGGGTTAGTATACTTCTTAAGAGCGTTTTTTCGAATTTTTATTTTAAATAATAAATGGGCCACCCGATATTTAAACAAATGAATCTTTTTCTATGTTAAAGAGGACACTAAAAACAAAAATTTCATCAATCAATTTCGAAAAATTTGTAAGTGCGACTGTTGTACGACAGTCTGTAAAGAGTCATCTAAAAATCTAGCGACTCTAATTTGAAGAGTTAGGAGTGTCTGAAAGCAAAAATCGATATGGATTCTATAAAATATTTTATTGGCTACAGCCTGAACTGGGATATTTTTAAAGATTAAAAAATTTCAAAATGGTGCCGTTTTTTTTTTTTTATTCCTGTTTTCGCCTATTTTTTCTACCTCAATTGACGAATAATAAATATCCTACTTCAGGCTAAAACTAGTCGTCTTAGGGATAATGTCCCAAAATTTCAGCGAAAACGGTCAAATAATTTTTCTAAATCGTGGTCGCAATATCGAAAAAAGTAGTTTCGTGAAAAACGCATTTGATTTTCGCGCATCTATACGTTCATCTCCTTCTTTTCATATCGTTTAAGGGAAAAGAAAATTTCTACCTTAATTCTATAGCTATAAAGTAAAAAAAAATGATTTTTTGGAACTTAAAAAGTACACTAACCCCCTTAAGTGAAAATTATGAGTGACTGTATACAAACGAGTTGTCTCATTGCCTTGTTTGCAGCCTTGTTTGCAATTGGCAATTTTTACAGCCTCGTGTGTTCATAATCCAGTTGATAATGACTAACCAATCTGTTCGTTCGTTCCAATGATTTTCATTCTTTTTACCACAGAATATATGTACATGAGACAACCCCCATTCTGAATATTAAAAAAACCATTACCAACGTCAGGCTATTACTGAATTGTCTTAAACATGCCTCAAATCAGTTCTTATTATAGTTTACCAGCAATAGTTTCGATTGCCTTAAACACATTTGGTTTGAAAAGAGTATATGTCTCTTTACCTTCCCTTTTGTTGAGCATAACTTTACAAACATCCGCTCCAATTCCACAGAAAGGTTCTGGTTCCATCAACGACGTGGATGCCCCTTATCACAAGCTCGTCAGCCTGCTCATTGCCAAAAATTTCCACATGGGTAACCTAATTTTTCCTAACTAGCCTATTCAGATTGGCCTCAGATTGACTGAGACTTTCTTCAATTTAACCTCATAAGAGCCGAGGGCTGGGTGGGGCGGCCTGAATGTCAAATAGTATTACTATGTCCTGTGTTTTGTACCTCCTATCCCAGCTGAATTGAATACATCTATCGATGGCATTGAAAGATACCTGAGATTTTTTCCTTGGGCTCGAAATATTTCATTCTGGGACCAAAAAGTCTTGCTTCTGCTCCAAGATCCGTTCTTGTTCTTTCTGTATATCCCATAATAGTATGCATGCTCCAGATTACTCCATTAATTTTTGTTACTATGTTTAGTTACAAAGAACCTTCCAAATTTGTAGAGTCTGTTTGTTTGTTCTGCCCGCGGTACAGTTAAGGAGCGAGCTGTCTGCCAATGGATTCTGCTCCATCAATCTTGGGCCTTTACTGCCATATGCAAATTAAATCCAACAGAGCTTAGAGCGCTGCTGTAGGACAAGTTCTTTTTACCTTACTCTGTTGTCCTCACTCTCTTTTATGACAACATGCGTTAGTCTCTGTATCTTGTACAAATCCATTTCAGCTGTTTTCTGATTTATCCAATTGCCCAGATAATTGCTACAATGGTTACTGTAGGTCTGACTATCACGACATACATTCAGTGCCTAATTCCAGGGTTGCATCAATAGGATCTACCTACAGTCATTCTGCATGTCATTATGGCAGTTGAGATGCTTTTTATATGTCAATTTATTATCCAATTTACCTACAGTTTAAAGTCGACTCCGACCGACAAATTTTTGAGAAACTTTTCATAGCAATTTTATTTTACTTTCACAGAGTTTTTTTCAGAAATCAGCTGAGAGGAAGTCGATAAAGAAATAATTTTTTCATATTTCATTGTTTGCTGATGCCCGAGCTGGGGTTTGAACCATGGCCTTGTGTCTAATAATAAGCTTACAAACTACCTATTAGAGTACCGCAACATCATCTAATCATAATAAAATGAAAAACCTTTCTAAACAATTTTTCCATTCCCCCATGTTCCGAATCATTTAAATTTACTTCGTTGTATCAGATAGCAAAACTAGACATCCGTTATATACTTAAATAATTATAAAATATACTTTTTCATTTTCAGTTTCTAAATACGAGTACATTTCCTTCTGTAATGTTATTGTCTCTGTTTCAGGGCGGCATTGAGAAACCCCGCTGGCAACATACGGACATTAAATCGAAATCCTCTGAAGATCTTGTGGAAGACGAACGTGATCCAGATGTTATACCATCACAATACGGTAACATTTTTAATGCAAACAATTAAAATTTCTATAAAATTCTAAAAAAATTTTTGTGTGTATCTTTTGCTTTCTTTTTCATTTCTATGTTCCGTTGGCTGCTGACCATTTTTTTGCGTGATTTCGTGTTGGCCACAACAAATAACAAAAAAAAAAAAACAACACGAAACGAAATTTAATCAAACAAATTTCACCATATTTTTGAAACGAACGGGGGCAAAAAAACACCGAAACGTTTGAAATCAATAAACATGGTTTCGATGTTGAATGAATTTTTTTTTCTTGCTGCTGTTTTTGGGTTCGAATTCTTGTTGCTTTTCAATTTTGAATGAAAAAAAATTTTTTTTTTTAATGAAAAATCTACTATGTTATGTATAACTGATATGGTTTTTGTTGGTCTAAAAAAATAAAAAATAATAATAATAACAAAAACAACAAACAAAAACAACAATAAAAACCAAAAACGAAATTCAATTCAATTTCTGTCTGTAAACCAATTTAAACAATTTTAACCAATTCCAACCAATTCTGACAAATTTTCAAACAATTGCTACTGTTTGGTTTGGTCATATGGTCGATTGGTTGGTCTGTTTGAATGGTCGGTTACTTCACACTCATTCACTCATTGATGTTTGAACAAAAAAAACCCGTGTTTTTTCTCTCCATTCTATTGTATGTGTGTGTCATTTTTGAAATGAAAATGAAAATACGCTATGAAACCCATACCTATCCTAACATATGGTGGGTATATGTGTGTCTGGCCTGTTTTATTTTCCGGTTTCCTATTTTTTGTTGTTTTTCTTATTATATGTGCGGGGTTTTTGGCTATAAAACCAAACATCAAATCTTCTAAAATTTTATACAATTGTATGCCACTATGTTGCACAAAACCGTCGTGTTGGTGTCTATTTTTTGAGTTCATGCATATGCATTCATACCAATGAATTGTATTTTCTCTCTACGTATACAATGCAACATAAAAATTTAATAAATTTACATCACAAACCAATCATTTCTCAAAATCTAAAACACATACACACACACACACTCAACCATTTTCATTTCATTCTTATCACTACTCCACGTTATCCATTGTCATTGTTTCACAAAAATATCCTCGGCAGTTGGCAGTGTTGGCAGCGGCAGTTCAACCAGTTCGGCTAATGCCAGTATTGGTGGCGTTAGCGGCAATGGTGTCGTTGGTGGCGGTGGCAATACCATTCCAAATCCATCTACAAATGGCAGTGTTAACCATCATTTTACATCAACATCGAAATGGTCACCGAGTACGAATGTGAGTATAATTGAAAAAAACTGAAAAAAAAATGATTCAAAACCATTGGAATTTTTATTTGTTTTCTTTAAAATTCTTGTTGCTATTGTTCGTTATTAGAAAATCTAACCAACTGTGAAAGAAAAAAAAAAAAAGGATTTTATTATCACTCATCGTTATTGAATGAAATAATAAGTGGTTCATGGCTATACATGGTAGAGTAGACAAGTGATTTTTGTTGATTGTTTGCCAATTTATTGCACAATTTTTTGTCAATTCTTGACATTTTAAAAAAGTGTTTGAATATTAAATGTTAAAAACTTTTTATGTTATTTATTTTTTTTTCTGATATACTGGCACTATAGTGTCATTTCTTGACATTTTGCTAGCACTTCTAAACTGATGTCGGTAAAAATATGTAGTGGACTCCGTGTAAATCGATTTTACAATGCTCAAAAGAACTCTGGCCTTTCGCAGACCGCAACTTATCGAATTATGAGTCGTAACTTTGGCCTGTACCCGTACTAAATTCAAGTGACCCACGAACTGATGATCAACGACCATAGGAAACGATGAGGGTTCGTTGATTGGGACTTGTAGCAGTTGTCGACGTTGTCTGGTCTGGATTTTTTGCTGGCGAGATTGTCGCTAAATATTTCCTTAAGTATGACATTGGCCAGGTTATCACTGTCAACGGCGGCCACTATATGTCGATGATTAACAACTTTTTTTGATCTAACTGAGATCATCTGGACACTTTATATGATAAAGTGTAAATGACCTTCGTCGATTCGACGAAGAGTAACCGTCCAGGGTTAAGGATAACTTCATGTTTATTATCACTGATTTCAAACATGTGCTCTATTGTTTCGTTCTTTTCATCACGAAAGGATCATAAACAAGTGCTCTCTGAGTCTACAATTCCCTGTAAAATGCTGGTTACTGTTCTCAGTCTACTTCTTGATTATTTGATGCATCAATTAAATTACAACCAATTGTAATTACTCAACAAAGCTTTCGACAGCGCCAAAACACATTTCGTTTCATAGATTTTGGCTCGCTTCACCTTTCCTTTCATCACACACAGTTATACAAACCCATCTTCCTAATCGACAAAAACGTTCTAGCCTCATTAGCGATGTGGAAGATACCCCCACGCAAGCTTATCTGTTTGTTCATTGCATAGAATTCTCTGATTTTGAGCTGTGATATCTCGTGGTGGCTATTACTACCAACAGGTCAATGAACCCAATCATACGGCTGGTAATGTGAAGATGTAATTTGCCCACCAAAGTCCCCAGAGGATTATTATTCTTGCACAAAATCTCAATATGACTTCAAGAGAGTATATAGAAGATTATTTGGAAGAATGGTGACGTAGTCGCTAAACCTGAAACAAAACTCAACTGCAAAACTTACTCATGAGTGCATAGCGGCTAACATCAACAGAAGATGCTAAGCAAAACTGATACATTCAATGCCTAATAGTTTAAATGGACAGCTTGAGCTTAAGGGATATGCTAGTAAATGTAACGAATAACATTTTAATATACAGGGCCTTTGAATAGTAAATTTACTCTGAGTTCTTTTAAGGGGGTACCTACACTTTTGCCGTGCAAAAATATGGAGTCACTAGAAACTTTTCCTTATTTTTCATATGGTTTGTATAAAATCTAAAATTTTTTGTTAGGAGTAAAATTGTACATATTATTGCTTAAAATTTATGATATTTTTGAAATATATTAGGGTACCTAGACTTTTGCGGTCCACTGTACCTAAATTAGCTATTTATTTACACCTCTACTTACTATAAATACAACAATAAATATGTTTTAACAATATTCCTTTTATTTTTGCCTTTTATTTTCTTCCTCATATTCCTGTTTGCTGTTACCTTTCCGATGGCGTTTCTTGTATTCAACAACGCATACGATGCTGTATGGAATGGACAATGAAATGAAATGCGTTGCATTGTTATGCTTGACGTGCTGGTATAAATGAAATATTATTTGGCGTGAAACATGCTTATTGTCGTCATCTCTTTTAATAAAAACAACAAAAACATAAAAATCTCCAATTACAACATACAACCATTCGGTGCTGCTGCATGCCACTGTTTGTTTTTATGTTTCATTCCTTTAAAAAAAAAAAAACAATGACAATAAAATAACAACAGCAGCAGCATAACAAAAGTTACGAAACAAACATGATGCAGCAGAATCCAGCGGGTGGCACTAATACAGGAGTTGGTGGTGGTGGTGGAGGCAGTGAGAGCATACCCATGCAATTTAATCAAATCAACGCACGCACTCATCTGATGGCATCCGCCTCAATGTTATCACCCACAGCAACAACAACGACATCAGTTACAGCAGCAGCTACAACATCCGGTACAGCATTGTTGCATGCAACAGCCATTGCCAGAACAGGCACTGGCGGCAGTATAATGCATGATGTGGGCAATATAATAGGCTCGCCCACATCTTTAGCCTCCAATTCGACTATAGCAGCCACCACACACTTGCAGCAGCAACTGCATTCAAGTGGTGTTGGTACACTGCCACCCGGTCTTGGGACAGGCGGTGGCTACATACTAAATAGTCTCATTAACAGCAGCAGTGGCACGGCCATGTCAAGTTTACATCATACATCGTCCACCTGCTCGCCGCCCTCCTCCGCTGCTACAGCATCATCGGCCAATGCCAGTGGCAATGTTTTGAGTATGCAACGTGTTAACCTTCATCACAGTACACTGCATCATCACAATACCTTGGGTAGTCGTGGCACTCACGGCCATTACACGGGTCATCCCTCGCCATCAAGCATGATGTTAACATCACAAACAACTTCAGCATTGAGTGGCGGCAGTGGCAGTACACCGGGCTCTACGAGTGGTGTTGGCCTACTTTTGGGCTCACATTCACTGCCATCGGCTGCACCATCGACAACAACAACATCGTGTAATTCATCCACTGACCTGGACGATAACATTAACATCATGGCCATTAAAGATTGTTTAATGACACAGCGTGTGCCCGAAAGTTGTGTCTGAGTTGTTCCACATTGTAATTTTAAATTTATTTTCAACAACAACAACATCAGCAACAACAAGAACAGGAGCTGCAACTGCAGCAGCACTACAAGTACGAACAGCATCCGTAGTAGTTTAACGGTCCATAGTTTAGCTGCAGCATCAACATCTATTCCAGCAATAGCACAGGCAGTATACTCGGCCGTAATTTTCTTTTTCTGAAATTTTTAAGAAAACTTTTCCTTGTTAACTTTCCCTACACACCTCTCTCCCTCCTTCCCACTGAGATGGACAGAAGAAAAAATGGTAGAAAATATAAACAACAAGAACAAGCTTACCAACTACTTGTGTGTATGCAGTTACGTATATACGAATGTGTCATTGTATAAATGAAACTGTGAGAATGTCATGGTGTTTGTGTGTGTCGTTTGTGTTAAAATGTTTTGTATGTTTGAGAATGTTTTTCCTTCATGCTTTTGATTACTTTTTTAATTTTTTTTCTCTTTTTTTACTTCCATACATGAGTGTGTTTGTGAGTTTTAATGTGAATATTGGGTGGAAGGAAAGTGGTGTGAATGAGCATATGTTTGTTCATATGCATGAATGTGTGCGTAAATGAAGTGCATGTATGTATGTTAAGTTTTGTAAGTATTTTTTTTCTTTTTCAATGTGTGGGTGTCCATGTTTGTCTGTCTGTGACATTGACAAGATTTCTCGGTGGGACTGCAGCAATAAAAGAAATGATTACATGGTGCAACAGTGAAAATACGCCCTACTTAAGACATGTTGTATGTTCCAAATTTAGTTGAACAGAATCCAAAAAAAAAATTAGTTTATTTTTTTTATTTGATTCTCATCAAACCTTTTCTTCTTTAGCGAGCGCTAGCAACGGATTCGACAATATTTTTCTAACAGTCAAGAACTTTCTCGACTTATGAAAGATTTTATTGAATCAACTTGACAATGCATCATTTCAAAGACCTTTGATAGTGGAAATCATTACATATTTGTTTCCAAAATATTCCACATGAGACGTGTTACCAAGAATCTAATGAGCAAGTAATATCACGTTTTAGGACCGACCACAAGATCAAGCAATTTAACCCAATAAATTTTTTTCTGTGGAATCACACACGTGTAGTCCAAATCGAGTCATCTCCATCGCTAGTCGCCTACAATTTTCTTCAATTTTCCCCCTTCTAAACAGAAATTTTTGGGAATGATAGTCGCCGTAGTCTAGTAAACAGTGTGTTGGCTTATTAAAAGTGAGCTCACGGTTCAAAACCCAGGGCAGATATATTTAGCAAAACGAAATATGAAGAAAATATATTTTTCAGCATATTTCTGGCAAAAACTCTCTGAAGAGTAAACAAAATTTCCATGAAAAAGTCTTTAAAAATCTGTCGGTCGGAGTCTCGCCACTCATGTATAAAATTAACACAGACAATATAAGTGGTGTGAGAAGATAGGTCGTAATCATGATTGAAAGGTTGTAATAACCAATTATGTATGTATGTATGTATGTATGTATGCATGTATGTATGAGTGCATATATGTATGAAATTATCGGACAGCATTTGATTTATGTAGTCTTTCTTCCTCTCTTATACTGTACCATCTATCTATCCTTGGTATCAGCTTTGCTGTTTACCTTCCTTTCGATGAGTTATTCCATTTCTTCTGCACTTACCTCAGAGATTCTACTCGTAGATGCATTTCATTCAATTCGTTACCCTGCTTTCATTCAGAGCCTAAATTGAACTTCTTTCTTCATTAAAAGGTTCCTTGGGATTGTGCCTGTTCTATCCAAACGAAGAAGGCCTAAAATAGAAATTTTCTACAAAAATTATGATGATTTAAATGAGGCTTAATGCTTACGGTGAAGTCGCCTTAGTCTAGTAGGTAGTGTGTTGGCTTATTAGACATGAGGCTTCTATTCACACTAAAGGTCAGACATTTCCAATCCTCTTAACAGGTTTCTGGCAAGAACTCTGGGAGTAAATAATAAATTAAAAACCCTTCGTTCGGAGTTAACCTTAAACTTAAAGGTCCTGCCACCTATCTATAAAAAATGAACACACTCAACATAATAAGGTCGTTAGCCTGACTGAAGGGTTGTAATACTTATGGTCGCAATAATTGACTTACTGGGGAGGATATTAGCATGATCGTAGGTAGGCGGATATGTTGATGTGGTCATTTCGATACCAAAGCTCACTTGAGCACACATAGAGGCCCTTTTTGATGTCGCAGGTAAGCTCAATACTGTGTCAACCCAATGCCACCAGACTCATCGAAGAAGTTGTTCAGCGTAGGGCTGTACGCTAGATCAAGAAAAATGTAAAGAATCTGGAAGTGTTACAAAATTCAGTATATTATCTACACTGAACGTAATGAATCAATTTACACTTGAGCAACGTTGGGATTTATTGGTCCAACGAGAAACTGCGCGATGACATCAATTTTTTCGGATGAAGCTCATTATCTCATATCTTTCATCCAAATTGCCATATTTGGGGCTCAGAAAATCCAAACGTGGTCCTACAGACGCTAATGTACTCATTATGAGTGATTGTTTGGTGCGACTTGTAGAGCGAGGCATTATTGGCTCATATTTCTTTGAAAATGAGGATGACGCAACCATTACGGTCAATGAAGACAAGTATCGCACCATGATAACCGATTCTTTTGTACACGCTCTTCATGGTATTGATATGAACGATGTTTGGTTTCAACAGGCTGGTTCAACTTGCCACACATCTCATGCACCAATCGATTTATTGCGTCAAACGTTTAATGGCCGTTTAATTAGCTTAAATGTTGGTGTCAATTGGAAGCCAAGAAGCTGCGATTTAACACCGTTGGACTATTTTCTGTGGGCAGCTATTAGAGAGAAGTGTTATGCCGACAAACTAGAGATAATTGAGCATTTGAAGGCCAATCGTGATGCCATTGCTGGGATAGGACCCCATACACTTTAAAAAGTGCACGAAAAAAAGTGCCGATTGAATGAGTGACTGTGAGACCAGCCGCGTTAGCCATATGAATGAAGCTATATTCCATTTCTAACCGGAACAATTGTACTTCACAACAAAAGAAAAATTAATTTGGAAAAATTTAAAAATTTTTTTGTTTTAAATTTATACTTTTAAATGGCCTACCATTTACAATAGGGTTTCTAAAGAGGTGCCCTGATGCTCATATCTCTATATTTAAAGCCATCCAAGGAGTAAAAATTCGATCCCGTAGAATGATTTCCTAAGAATATTTCGCTTAATAGGTAACAGGTTAGGCTCGGATATTCTTTATTAGATTAGGAACTGATCTGGTCCAACACCTTTTGCCATCTTTCTGGTAGTAGCATAATTCCATGCTCATAAAATTTTTGGTCTTTGCTGGCAAAAAACTGATCGAAGATCGAAGGTTTTACCGTCAAAAAAATTTTGAAGTGACCGGAGCAAATGCCAGGTCTGGAGAATATGGTGGGTGTAGAATTGTATCCTATTCAAGCTGTAAAAGCTTTTGTCGAGCGACCAAACTTGTGTGAGGTCTCGCGTTGTCTTGGTGAAACACTACACCTATCCTGTTGATTAGTTCTGGCCTTTTCTGTTGAAGTGCATCATTCAGTTTGTCCAGCTGATGACAGTAGACTTCCGAATTAATCAGGTAAAAGCTCAAAAAACGATTCCTTTAAAATCCCACCAAACACACAACTTTACCTTTTTTTTGGTGAATATCGGCTTTGGAAGTGGTTTGAGCCGGTTCATCTTTTTTGCTCCATAACCTCTTGCGTTTAACGTTGTTGTATACAACCCATTTTTCGTCTACAATGATGATGCTCTTCAAAAACGGATCATTTTCGTGACGTTCGAGGAGCGAATCACAGACGTCAATGCGGCGACACAGATTTCTCTCTGTGAGAACATGGGAAACCCATACATCGAGCTTCGAAGATAATCCCAGGTCTTTCAAGTGGTCATAAACTGTTTTTAATTTGATAAATTAGTTTAAATTGTGCTCTTATAAATTTTTTCATAGTTTGAGTAAAAATAGAATTTCTGTAACGAAGCACAGCCATGAGATTATTGGATTTTGACAAACACAACTTATTCAAGTAATTACAGAGTATGAGTGTATGAATAAACCTTACATATGTATCCCAATATCTGTCCATTATCAATATTAATTATTCTCTAACACATATCGATGATCTTCTAATACAATGTCCAATTACCATAATGCTTTCGGAAATTTTATTTCAAACAAAAATAAATTAAAAGGAGCAAAGAAAACGAATAATTAATCAAATTTTCTATATTTAAATACAATAACTAACTGCCATTTAAATAACTGATTATCAATTTAGTTTTATTCTGTTCTTTTTTTATTCTCAAATCTATATTTATATGGTATTATAGACCACAAATGTTATTAATAAACTCTGCTTTCTAAAACGTGTACATTTTGGTTTGAAATCTTTCGATTAAATTAAGTTTGAACTAAATGAATTAAAAATTTATTGTAATTGTGTATATATGGTATTTATAAGCATGTATGTATGTATTAGTGAATGTAGTTACTAAATTAAATTACCATTTAGTCTAAAATATACATTAAAATACGAGAGAATTCCTGGTAATAACACATCATATCCTAAACGAATTAAGTAAGTAACACAATAAATGAATACACATACATTTGTATATATACAATAATACATATAAATACAGTGAGCGTCAAAAGAAACTGTACACTAAAGATAAAATTCTTACAATCATCAAACTCATTTTTTTACCACTTAAGGAAGAAGCCCAAAAAAATTTAACAATATTTTGAAATTTTTTGTAATTTTTATTTTTTTGTTTCAATTTTAAAAACTGGCAATGATATAATTTTAAAATAAAATTTTTTTTGTAATGTACAGTTGCTTTTGATGCTTACTGTACATACATAGCTACCATATACTGTAGTATAAAGACTAATTAACTTATAAACTATAATTATAAATTAATATTGATGATGATTATATGGATGATGATGATAAATAAGTAGAAACTATTTTTTAATTTTAAATCAATAAGTGACTCTACAAAACAAAGACTCTAAAAGTAGTTAAAAAACTTTAAACTGAAAACTTTAAAAAATAAAAACAATGCCACTAAATTTTAATTAAAAAACAAAATAAAAACTGAATTAAAACTTATAAAAAAAATTAATAAAAAAAAGAAGAAAAAATAATAGCAACACTATGCGACAAAATGAAAAAAAAATTAATTACACCCAGCTAATAGCACAGTGAAGGCTGTGAATTTTGTTGAGTAAAACTTAAAAACATTTTTTTTATTCCTCTAACCCTCCAAACTTCTTTAATTTGACAAAAACTGTTTTTTTTTATACTTTACACACAGACTTATTGATTACTCAAACATTTCTGATTTGATTAAAAAACCCTGGACCTTTAAAACGATATACATATGGTTACGTTTTTAACTTTTAAAAACGTTTAAAATATGAGCTCGTAGTTGCAAATAAAATAAAAATAAATTTGTGTTTACATATTAAATTAAAATCCTTTATTATTCGCAAAATTCTGTGTTCACAACTTTATGTAAACAACAATAATTGCTTTGTTTGTTATTCCTCTGTTTATACCCTTTGCATAAACAAGAATAATTACAGTCAACCCTCCTATAACGCGGTGAGTGCGTACCAGAGATCAGCAACGAGTATTCAAAACGATGAGTAGATTCGAGTCATACTTATTATTTCTGATACTTATACGCATTCATACTTATTTTAATATGATACTCATACTACTCATACTCAAAGTTGGAAGTACTCGTCGTATTCATACTTAACAATACGCATGATGTTATTGACTTCGACTCGTCTCTACTTAACATTTACACGAAGCACAAAATAAGTATGATTCGCGTACGAACACTACTATACTCACAAGAAGATTGTGTGTATGCTTTGCTTGTTGTCTTTGTCTTTCCTTTCTTCTTTGTTTGTATATACAACAATAACAAAGGCAGTAAATTTTGATGAATGATTCGAGCCACTCGAATCACTTATAAGTATTATAAGTATTTTTCTAAATTTATGAATCAGAATGAGTAGGCGTATGAATCAAACACATTTCGAATGTTGTGAGTTTGATGTCAACGTTGTACTCATACTTATTGTAACCTATAAATCAATGCTGTAGCGAGTACGAATGAATCAGAGTAGTTGAATTTCAATTCTGTTGATTCACTCATACTCAAAATTGCATGAGTGCTTATGAGTAGCGGAAAAACGATTCATTGCTGATCTCTGGTGCGTACCGCATTGTATGGAAACCGCACTATAAAAAATTCTGATTTGACCGTACAAACCAGGCAAATTCATACCGCGTTCTATGGAAACCATCTAACGCGTTGTATGGAAACCGCGCTATAAGAAACTCGGAATTAGTACAAATCACATCATTCGTACCGCGTTATATGGAGACCAACACAAGATAAATTATAAATTATTTTTATTGAATTAAATAGTTCATATAAGGATTGATAAAGAATGAAACAAAAACTAAACTGAAAGACTATTTTCCAACAAAAATAAGAAAGAGTTTTGTAAAATTAGGTAATTTTTCAACATTCATCCTCACTGTCAGATATGAGTTGCAGAAAATTTTTTGGAAAGACTTGGTCGCCAACAAAACGTATGTACTGTAAAAGAAGTCTGAGATGACTGAAACCGATGTTGTTGACGGCTATGAGATAAGTTGGCATGTTTATATAAGTATGTTGTTTGTATATCTCGGCTCTGCTTTTGCGTCGAAAATAAAACTGATATTAAACCCTCTAGTTACAAGGGTCACTCACAGGCTGTGTGGAAGGAACTTGTGAAATGTTGTTGAACGGAAACCGCGCAGTAATAGCACCGCGTTATAGGATGGCTGCCGCAATTTCAACACCGCGTTATATGGAAACCGCGTTCTGACAGTACCGCATTGTAGGAGGGTTGACTATACTAGGCAACTATTCGACAGATCTTTGTGACGGAGATTTTCAAAAACACCGCATCTTTACACAAGACTGACTGAACCTTGCCTTTTATATGGCATTATAAACAGTCTGATGACTGTTCATGAGGGTGAATGTTCGTGACTTCTCAAACATTGTTGTTTACATTCACTATTGTTGTTTGTGTATTTTGTTTACATTTATTATTGTATGTTGTTTGTGGATTTTTGTTTACTAGTTTACCATTTTTTATGCTGTTATTTGTTGTTGTATTAAGCAGTACGATAATTTGTAAACAGGTTTGTTTACTGCATTGTTTTGTTTTTGTAGCTTTTGTTTATAATTTTAATGTTAAGCGATGTAAAAGCAAAACACCAGTATCTAAATTTTTCATTTTCTTAACAATATATATGTATATTATTCGACTTAATATTCTATGAGGTTTGATATTTTTTCAAGTTTGTCCATTCATAGTGGCAAACTTTATCTAAAAAATACAAAATAAGTGATGATATTCTTAAAGTGTATTCTCTTGTGAAGAGATTGGCACTTCGTTTGTTGAAATTGGACAAAAATTGCCGTAGTTATTATTAAAAGAGTATAGCAGTCGAGTTATATATTTTTTATATACATACTCGTACATATATCAGCTTATCAAATAAACTTTAAGTTAAAATTTTTTAAAATTTTTGATGTGTTCTCAATTGTTTAACTCAAAATTTAACAACTTCACAATTCGGCGACTACCAGAAGTCTTCTAATATTATTTCGCTTTGCGCTAACATTGTCCAATTTCTGGTGGTCGCTCAAACATAAAATTGACACATTTTTCAGTAAACAATCAAGATCCATCAAAAATTCTAAAACATTTTGGAGTGAAAGTTCATTTGAAAAGAAATATATTTGAAAAACATATCACGACTGTTATACTCTTTAACTAATAACTATGGTAATTTTTGCTCGATTTTATCAAACGAAGTGTCAAACTCTTCACAAGAGAGTGTACTTTCAGAATGTCTGCACTTATTTTATATTTTTTTAATTAAAGTTTGCTACTATGATTGAGCAAACTTTAAAAAAATATAAGAAAAATTCGCTTTTGCCAAGTTTAGCTCATCAAACCTTATAGAATATTGAGTTTAATAATATACATATGTAGACTCAATTTTATCAAACAAAGTGTCAATCTCTTCACAAGAGAATACGCTTTCAGAATGTCATCACTTGTTTTGGAGTTTTTAGATAAAGTTTGCTATTATGGATGGACAAACTTGAAAAAATATAAGAAAAATTCGCTTTTGCCAAGTTTAGCTCATCAAACCTCATAGAATATTAAGTTGAATAATATACATATGTACACCGTTTAGTAGGCCTATCCCTGCCCTTTCTAAGAAGGTTTCAATTTTGGACATCAGTTCAGAAATATGAGTGCGTAAAGTCTAAAAAAAAACAGTTTTTATAAAATAAAACAAGTTTGGAGGGTTCTAGAAATATAAACAAAAATTTTGTATTCTGCCTAACCAAACACACAACCTACACTGTGTCATTAGCTGGGTTTATGTTGACTGTCGCATTGTGTAATTAGAATTAAAATTTAATTTTAATGTTAAAATATTATTTTTTAAATTTAAATTTTAAGAATTTATAAGATAAGCAGAATACTAGTAAGTCGACAATGTATTTAATAAGTTAAAAAAGAAAAATAATAATTGTTAAATTGTATATAAAAATAAATTATTTTTAAACATAAAATTCTTTAATAAAAACGAAATAAAAAAAAATTTTAAAAAATTTAAAAAAATTTAAATTATTTAGAACCCCAAAAAATAATTAATAATAATAAAAAATTATAGAAAAAATAATTTTAAAAACAACCCAATTTAATTTATATTTAGTATTTAAATAGTTTATACATTAAATAATTTATATTTAATAAACATTTTAACAAAAAAAAAAAAAAAAAAAAAAAAAAAGAAACCGAAGAAAAAACCACAAAAAAAAGAAATTGTTTTTGTATCCAAAGTAACGAAAACTCCTCTTCATTATTGGTAGCCACAGTCAGTTTGTCTATCATTTTCAATAAAGTAAATTGAATTGAAAAGAAATCAATTTCCAAACCGAAACTTATTACCAAACAATGTATTTAATATAAATAAATAAAATAAAATATAAATAAAAATAAAATCATATTTAGTTATAAAAAATATTTAAAAAAAGAGGAAATGAAAAGAAAATTTAAAAAAAATAATTAAAAGAAAAAGGAAAAACAATAATAAAGCTGTGTTAAGTAATGATACAAAAAATATTTTTTCATTGGATTTTTCTTTAAACGTAAGAGTTTAAAACTGTGGTAAGTATAGCTTATAAGGCCAAGGAGCAGAGGCGTTGGGGGAATGGATCGAGATCTTATGTGTAAGGAGTCTATGGTGTGCTATAGACAGTGCTAGAACAGGTTTGCTGCTAGACTTAGATAAGGCCAGCTTGGGGTTAGTTATTGGTTTCATTACAGGGCACTGTGTGATTAGATCGCGGACAAGAATCTGGAATAGATCCCAGCCAGTCTATTGCAGGGTATGTTGCTATGTGAAGGAGCTGGAAGATTTAGACTCTTAGGGCTCTCCATAAATTCATAAATAGGTTCAGGTAGTCGCATTCTCTTGAGTGTTTGTGTTCAATCTTTTTCCTTCGTCTCTTCTATCCTCCCATTCCTAAATTTTCCAATTTTTCTATCCCCAACATTATCCTCTCTCTCTCTTTTTCTCTTCTAGAACGAATTTACAATGTGTAATTTTGACCTCTAGCTTATTGGGACAAGTACACGTCCTCAAACCTAACCTAACCTATCTCTCTGCGCTGAACGGGTTACAGAACATGCTTGGGTATCTACTAAGCTGCAAAGTAAATGCCACTGGCTAAGCCTCGATGTAATCTTGTCTCTTTAACAATTGGACATCTTCTTCCAAAAATTGGCTGCTAGAACTGCACTGAGGCTTAAGTTCTCAAATATGTTTAGGCCATGTACTGTAGGGCACGCTTCAATACTGCATAAATTAGAACCCGGGTTTTAGTTCCGATTACATGGTACCATAGACTGTTTTCGCATGAACATACAAAACTCACACTCCCACACGAAAAGAATGGCTTGCTGAAGCTGGTGATATAACGATCTTCACCGACCTTCCGATACATTGGCAATGAACGGGTCATACAGATTAGGTAACTAGGCCACTGTATTTCAGGCGGAGATTTTTTCACGTATGATTGAAACCAGGAACGCACCTCCTTCGAACTTGCTCATATGTGTGTAAGCCAGAATCAAAGCGCTGGAATCCAACCATATTAAATCGCAATTCGTTAGGAGTTGCATGGAGTCTCTACTCCGTATACGTTGGCAGTACTGGGTTCCAGGCCGCTGTGGCATAGAGAGTAACGAAAACGCAGACGAACTGGCACTGAAGGGATCGAAGATGTCTGAGCAGGAGACGATAGAGTGGAATATATGCGCCCCTACAAGAATAAATTTTTAAATTGGAAAAAGCAGCATGGAATTCAACAAATCGTAGGTGGTTCAACTTACCTGATTGCCGAATTTCAAAACTGTTGTGTCCAGCAGTAGACAGAAAGAAAATGAAGAAATTACTTGAATTCGACAAGAGAGGGGTTAGAATTCTAATAGGTATTCTAACAGGTTACTGCATGATGTTGAATAATCGGAATAGGTACAATACTTTTTATGCGAGTGTTCCCTGGAATAACTGTTACTGTTGATTTAAAACACTTTGGCTTTATGATAATAAAATATTTTTGGCTTGTGATTGGATTTTCTGAACATTTTACCTTTATTGCACGAGAAGACCATTTTAAAAGTGGCTCAATGCTGGTTGGATGGCACAATTTTCACTGAAAATCTTCTGATATACTCGGATGCAATTAACTCCGTAACGAACGTACATGAATTTAAAGAATTTCTGAGTGTTATTCAAAGTTAACTCTTACATACCTTCCGGAACATAGGAACATCGTTGAAAATTTCATTGTTGATGAGCTGACCAGGGCCTGTAAGGAGCTTATAATCTCGGACTTATTACAGAGCGTAGTTGTTAATTTCGATCTTATTCCCACAATCTCGTTAACGACAAGGATTCATGCAATATTTCTAGACGTATTGATAAGAAGAGCACCGACTCACTCCTATCCTCAAGTCGCATGACTATCCATCGCACAATAGCAATTTTTAAGGCGTACCAAAAGACTTGGCTTTTTGGTAAATGACTCCTGAAGAAGATGTGGGAAGGAAGAGAAGAACACAGTCTACTGTGTTTCACCTCGTGTGTTAGTGCTCTGCTTTTGTCCTAAAAAGGATGCGGACTGCTTTTCTTTAGGAAATGTTTTATCTCCGAGTCGCGTATTGACAGTGGTATTGTTGGCTGAACTATATGGAGAGTCCGCCACCTTACTTTATCTATCCTAGTTAAGCTGATCACATAGTTAAGTTGAATTTTTGGTTTTAATCCCACTTGATTGTTATCATCAACTCATACCCTTCAACCTTACTTAAGCTACCATAATGTTTAGGTTGTAGATGTAGACGCCGTAGTCTAGCAGGTAGCCTGTTGGCGTTTTAGACGTAAGACCACGGTTCAAAACCCAGGTCAGACAACTCCAACAAAACGAAGTACGAATAAATATTTCTTCGGTGACTGCCTCTCAGCAGATCTCTGGCAAAAAAAAATAACTCTGAGAGTAAATAAAATTGCCATGAAAAGTTTCTTAGAAATCTGTCGACTTTAAACTGAAGCCCTCGCCCCTCATGTATAAAATTAACACGCACAACATAAGTGGTATGAGAAGCTAGGCCGCAAACCTGACTGAAGGGTTATAATGACCAACTCTATATGTACAAAAGTATGTACAGCATTGTGATGTACTAGCAACTAACTTGATTGTTTATTTATTTGCATAGTCGCACTGGTCGGTTTCTTTCGTTGGTGGTTCAAGGCCACCACTAACGGATCATGACAAGGGGCCTTACCTCATACTGGGTAATATAATGGGGCATATGGGCCACCGAGTGAACCTGTCTGTGAGCGGCAAGCTACCCACTAACTCAACTTAACCTTACTTTCGCAAACCCATATAACAAATACTAAAGCGAAACGCTTGGCTTGCTCTCCGTGTGTAATAACAAAATTAAAACAGAATTTTATAATTTTTTCTGTTCATTAAATATTTCTTTTCATTGAACATAGTCAGATAAGTACAACAGTTCCACGGTTTAAGCCCCAAATAGTGCGGAAATCATAAGCCATGTAGTATAATTAAGAAAAACTATTCAATTAAACAAAACTATTCTTTGCTACAATAAAACCCCAAAAGCCTCATTAAACCGCATTATTTTGTTGTTAAAAATTTAAACAATTTTTATAAACTTAACACAGAAAAAAAAATTACTTTCTTAGAGACAACTACATACTATTCTAGTGAGAAGAAATTTTAAAACTATTTTCTATACTCTTGCACATAAGCGTTGAAAAGAATCTATTTTCCCCATACATGTAGTGTACTATCCTATCATAAACTATTTTGAAACTAAATTATCCACACACTCAAACACTCATTCGCCGAATAACCCATAAACCCACACGATAAGTGAAACTCTAAATGAGAAAATCCATTTTAATTGTTCTCCTCTTCCTATGCCTCTTACCCTCTTTCATTTGCTGCTGCTGCTGGTTTTATCATTTTAATCAAACAATAAGTTTTTTTCAGTCTTTCTCTTCTCTTTTTATTTTCATTTTTATGTGATTCTGTTTTTCTCTCTAATTACCTTCATCTTTACCAATTGTACGCGTTGTGCATTGTTTTTGTTGTTATTATTTTGAGTTTATATTGTAGCATTTTCATGGACAAAAATATTGTTATGCATTAGGGTGGTAACAAACGGAAGAAGAAAAACAATTTTGTTGCAGCACTTCGATAATATGGCCCATTTGTCTGAAAGCCCTAGAATGGATCATTGACATTCACCTAAGCCTGGCCATTGTAGTCTGTTTAACGAAGGTCGTATCTGCTGAGAACACACATTTTGCTCTTGTGGAACATACTCGTATTTAAAGATCACTTGATTATATTAAATCCACAGCAGTTGCCTTGGCTGACACTGTGGAGGTTGTAGACAATGTTAAGCTTTTTCTGTTCTTGGTTAGACTGGCAATTGTACATGAAGTACAACTACCAGAGTTAACATCGACACACAGAGTGAATGGTTATTGGTCATTGCCTTCAGTCAGGATTAGGACACATTTTATCCACTAGTGGCGAGACCTACAGCTTAAAGTCGACTCCGATTTTAGATTTTTGAGAAACTTTTCATTGCAAATTTATTTACTTTCACAGAGTTTTTGCCAGAAATCTATTGAGAGAGGCTGTCGCCGAATAAATATTTTGCATATTTCGTTTCGCAAACCGTCATAGGTGACGGTGTTATAACAATTTAAACCGATGGCTTAAACATGAAATGTGAACTGTATCTGGCGTCTATTCCGATAAGCTGGCACTGAACGGGTCATACAGATTATCTAACCAGGCCAGCACATTTCAGGCGAATATTTTTGCTGTTGAACAAGCTACACGTATAATTGAGACCATTAACTTACCTCCTTCGAACTTGATCATATGTGTGGACAATCAAACAGCATTTTTTTTTTTTTTTTTTTTTTATTTATTTATTATAATTTACATAGCACAACAAGATATGAATCTTATAAGTGACAGTGCTATGTTTGGAATCATTAAGATTTAAAAATTAATAGTGAAACAAAACATATTAAATAAAAAATACAAAATTAATATAATTAATATCATGTTAAAATATAAAATATAAAGAAAAAAAAAAAAAAAATATATAATATAAAGAAATTTAAAAAAATTATAATATTGTAGAAGTAAATAAAAAAGTTGAAAAAATATTAAAAAAAAAAAATATTACTACATATTTATAAAAATCAATCTAAAAAACTAGGAATAAAAATATAACCGATATAAACCCATAAAACAAATCACAAATCATAAAAAAAAAAATTTTACTTATGAAAATAATTTAAATAACTCCTTTTTGAACGCATTTGCATTGCCAAGATTCTGGATGTAGTTTGGTAGGGAATTCCAAAGACTAGTGGTGTGTATAAAAAACTGTCTCTGAGACAAGAGAGTCCTAAATCGTTGCTGAATAATGTTCCTACCCCGGTAGGATCTAGCAAATTTAATTCGACAAAATAAATATTCCGGCCGTTCCGTGTAAATTATTCTATGAAGTAAAATAAGGCATCTAATTTTTAAGAGATTATCAAATTTCACATTAAGAATCCGGCAAGCCAAATGAGAAATGTGATCACGACTCCCTTTACGAAAGACATATCTAGCTATGTTATTAAATGCCAAGTTAAGTCTACGGTTATTATCACAATCACAGTTAGCGAAGATTTCACACCCATACAAAAGTACCGGAATTAAGTACGTTCTAGCAAGTCGCATACGAATGACAAAAGGAGTCGAATCAATAACAGTCCACAAGTTCCTAAGCATACTATAAATTCTACCAACAACGACACCTATATGATTAGACCACGATAAACTGCCATTAAAGACAATACCCAGATTCTTCGCAGATTTGACAAAGTCAATCTTATTTCCCCTGATGCTCAATTCAGGTATGACAAATGATCTATCGGTCCTCGAAAGTATAATACATTTAGACTTGGAGGGATTGATGCAAAGTCCATTGGCCGAGGCCCAGTTGTCAATCCTAACCAAATCACTATTGATGAAATCCAAACAAGAATCAATATCCTCCCTAGGAGTACTAGTATAAAGCTGCACATCATCAGCATACATATGAACATTACAGTGAAGCAAGACATCCGGTAGATCATTTATATACATACAAAACAGAAGAGGCCCAAGTATTGACCCCTGGGGAACACCTCTACTAATATTAAGAGGATCTGAGACATTACCATTAAGATGAACTTTTTGAGATCTATTAAGCAAATAAGAATAAATAAGATTACAGGCAGAATTTGAGAAATAAAACAGTTTCCGGAGCTTTTTCAATAGAACTTTGTGAGCGACTGTGTCAAAAGCCTTAGTGTGATCAAGCAGAACCAAAAACGCTACACTATTTACATCTAGTTTCGACCTAAGATCTTCAACAACATTTATTAGAGCAGTAGTACAACTTCTACCTTTCATAAATCCCGACTGACTAAGAGTAAAGTAATTATGACTCTCCAGATAATTAGTGATCTGTCTGGCCATTATATTCTCCATTACCTTAGACAAAAACGGAAGGATAGCAATTGGCCTGAACTCGTTGTTCGATTTGGGAATGGGAATGATTTTTGCCAGTTTCCAATGTTCAGGAAAAGTAGATTTAGTCAGAACTGTATTGAACAAGTGAGTATAGTATGGCAAAAGTTTAGGAGTCAGAGCTTTCAGGAATGAAGGATCCAAATCATCAGAACCGAACGCATTCGATTTTACCGCTGAAATACATTCCAAAACCTCAAACTGATTCACGCAACGAAAACTAAAGGAATGTTGTGGTGGAACACAACAAAGATCATCATAGAAGTTACCGATAGAAGTTGGAATCTTAGAATTTACGAACTGATCATTAAGCATATTCACGTCCACATCAATATCCGTTTCAGGACTCTTTCGGCCAATTCCTATTTCCCGAATTACATTCCATTTAGACCTGTTGTCCATTGCGTTGGAAAACTTGCCACCATAATACAATGCCTTGGCAATTCTTATGCGCTTGGTAACTTCCGTCCGTGCGAATTTATGTAAAGCCCTTAAATCATCAGTTCTAAACCTCTTCCATCGCCTGTAAACACTGTCCCTCCTCCTGATGAGTGCCTTTATCTCCGTATCAAACCACGGCTGTTGTTTAGGCTTGATGCACTTGGTTCTAACAGGAACGCATCTGTCATAGATCAAACGCACCTTCTCCTGAATAAATGACAATTGGTTATTCGCATCTCCCAGTGTATATACCTGGTCCCAAGATACGTCATTCAATTCAGTATTCAGAGTCATATAATCCATGTTCCTGAAATCACGATATGTAATATATTTGTCCACAGCATAAGTCACAGGAGTATTATAATTAAGGAAGAGAAGATCATGGCTAGAGAAACAAGAAGCTGAAATCTGGTCATATAACTGTACCCTTTCAATATGGTTCACAAAAACAAGGTCAATCAAGCTACTAGACGTCGAATGGAAGTGTGTAGGTGTCGACACATTTACAGGACTAAGATGAAGTGAAAGCATAGGTTCAATAAGTGGATTATCAAGTAGAAGGTTGTTATTAAAGTCACCTACGACAACTATGTCGTCATATTGAATGGTAATATCCTCAAGAATGGAAATAAAATTATCAAGATTCACACTAGAATTTGGTCTATATACACAACCCAAAAGAAGTTTCTGATTATCGACACTTGAAATTTCCAGAAACAAGTATTCAATTCTACTCCCAATGTGGGTTAATAATTTCTCCTTACAAAGTATACCATTCCGAACATAAATTGCAACTCCACCACCCCTAGCTCCAGTTTCAATCCCATCAACTAGGATTCTCCTATCCGACCGGAAAAGCTTAAAGCCCTGTAAATTAAAAACTGAATCTGGAACACCTAAGGGAAGCCAAGTTTCGGAAACACAAATAACGTCAATACCCGCGGATATAAATAAATATCGTAATTCGTCAATCTTATTATTCAAGCTCTGAGCATTAATGTGGATAATATTGAGACCTACTCTCTGTTTAGCAAGAATTCTAACCATGTTATACACACTGTCTCTGGAATTATAACCAACAGAAGACATTAAATCGTATGAATGTTTTGGCAATGCAATTGGGGATTAGATGTAAATAATAGGTAATAATAATTAAGCGTTCAAATAAAAAGGAGTTATACATACGTGTTCGAAAAGTGTAGTTGGGGTATATATCATTTAAATTGATGTAAGAGATGGATGATGTTAAAGTGAGGAGGTATTTAATCTGATCAAACAACATGGCCAGGAAATAACTTATTGAGGCTGTCTATATCGTCTATTAGTATGACGTCATCATTCGTATCCTTTTTTATGAATACACCACCCCGCATAGTGAACGCAGAAGACAGCATTTTTTTCTTTTTGAGACGAATAGCCGCACTCAACAATTTAAAGTTGGGCTGGGTTAAGTTCTCGTTAACGTAGAACTTTTCTTCAGAGGTGAGACCAAGATTGCTTAGTCGGAAGACAAAACCATTGTGTAGTTTCCGGTGCTTTGCTAAGGATTTCAAGAAGAAGTTTCTATCATATGCAGACCACATTTTCACAATAATAGCTGCATCTTTTGATTCCTCACTACGTTTATTGTTGAGATTCCTAAGGCGATATATTGATTGTATGTTAGGTACAGGTGTATTGATGGTGTTACATATTCTGTTGAATATTTCCTGCAGGTTTTCGCCCTGTGCAAACGGGATTCCATTAATCCTGAGCTCGGATGAAACCGGGTAATTCTCTTGCTGCCTTGATTTTATTTTGAGGTCTCTTAAATCGTCACGCATCTTATCAACTTCAGCAGCTTTCTTCTCAAGAATGGTAAGCCTTTCAGTAATATTCAACAATTTATTTTCTATTATGCTATATTTTTCGCTCAGATCACAAATCAACTCCTCTTTAAACTCCTTAAATTTCAAATCAATGGTCCTCAGAATTTGCTCCGTGAATTTTTCAAATCTGCTGTCCATGCAGTTTAATAGTTTGAACGGCGAGTCCAGAAGTGAAGACCTAGAAGAGCTAGGCCCATGCCTTTGGTTAATGTCCGTTAGACGTTTATTAATAGGTGTGTTGTTTAATTCAGCACTGGTTGATGGTTGCTTTACAGAATTATCAACTGCTTGCATTTTCATTTTATTATTGTTATTTTTTGTTTTAGATTTATTATTATTGTTTTTGCCAATTTTCTTATCCTTTCTCAAGTTGTACATCGGAATGGAAATTCTGTGTTTTAAAAATTAAGTTAAAAATTAACTGCCAATACTCAATTAATAAATTCAAAAACTTGGCAGCACTTTCATTAGCAGTACTAGCAATCAAAACAGCTGATATGTCTTATTTTTGTTTACTTTCGTTTTTATTTTTGTTGACTATTGTTTTGTATGCTATAATGTTGTTGTGTATTTGTAAGATATACAAAGTCACCGAAGTGTAGGTTATTTGTATAATTTTAGTGATTATTTGTCACACAAGAAAGACTTGTTACTAGGTTGTATATTGTTATTGTTTATTTATTATTAACCGCATTTAAAGCGCTGGAGTCGAACCTAGTCAAATTAAAAGGCGTCAAGACTTGCAAAGACTCTCTACACCGTGTACGTTGACACAACACCCGGCCCTACTAGGTTTCGGACTACTGTGACGAAGAAGCGGACGAAGAGCCACGGAAGGCCTCAGAGATGTCTGTGAAAGAGATAAAAGAGGGAATATATGCGCCCCTAACAAAGAATACTTTTTCTGTTTGTAGAATACTTTTTCAAATTAGAAAAATGGAATTCAACAAAACATTGGTGGTCCAAGAAACCTCGTTGCCGAATTTCAAAATTGCTGTGTCAAACAATGGGCAGCAGAAAAACCAAGGAACTACTTCAATTCGACAAGAGAACGGTTCGCACTCTAACAAGAATTCTAATAGGGCACTGCGCTGACAAACTCGATATGCCCCATCAGGAATACTACAGAAGCTGCGATGATTTTATAGAAACGGAATTGGTACAACACCTACTATGTGAGTGGTCTGCACTTTAAGAGAGATGTCATCGTTTTATGGATAACAGAACGTTTGAAGATCGTGCCACTAAGGGAATTGGCCGGTTTCGGTCAAAACTCAGGGTATTGCAAACCCGACACTTAACTCACACTGGATACCACAATGACATATATGAGCCTGTGAACCGCAGACTATGCGTTAAACCGACCTAACTTGCTCTCTTTACTAGAAAAGTTGTAAAGTTTTAAGAAGTAGAATACCCTTGAATCCAAAGAATGTTTCAGATATAAGACGTTACAGTTTAGACAGGGTAAAGCAACATTTTCAACTTTTGGTTGGGTTCATGGGACTATAGGTAGTGAAAGTCATATAGTAGCTGAAGAACAAACAACCACAGGCACAATATGATCTGCTTTTTGCAATAGTTTTTGGTAACGTTTCATAAACGGTTCCGCAATATCACTACCTAAGTTGTGTTTAGAGGTCTAATAATAACTAACGCACATGCCAGTAGATACACAAAACATCTTTCAGCTAATATGTAGACTGTTGCAGTTCGCTTTAACGAAAGCGTATCTCGAATAAGCTCTAAAGGAATATAGGAAAGGTTAAATGAGATGGTGAAATAGAAATAAGAATTGAAAAACATCCTGGCAAGACAAGATAAGAATCTTTCAATAAAATGAAACGCTACTCATGTAGTCGGGTATTTTTTTTATTTACCTTCATGAGTGCTTGCTATTGCTAATGTCAATCTATGTTGACATATCGATTCAGTAGAATTTGGAATGTTCTCATGTTCACAGAGCAATTTGTCTACTTTGAGGTCAAAATAATCGGTGTAATGAGCAGGCAATTCGTGCAATCTTGATCATTTTCACACTAATTGTACTCTTCTCAATTCTGGATTGTGTGCACTGATAGCTTAAATGGCAGTGTGCTAAACCGCCAAGTGCTGAGGTCGTGTGTTGGATTCCTACTCTGCCTGCTTACTTATTTAATTGGCCATTAACAACCTGATTACCGTATCCTTCCTTCCAGGCGCCTCTGCTTCTTGAGTGCCTACGCCAATTGGTCACACCAATCGATGACAGGGCTTCCTCGATTTCGTTCTTCCAACGCAAACAAGGTCATCCTCAGCGCCGACTTCCGCAGATCCCCGCATCAAATACCCGTCTCGCCGGAGCATCCTCTCCCATTCGAACGAAATGGCAGCGCCAGCCCAGCCAAGAAAAAAGGAACAAAGGAATATTTTTTAACAAATATAGGAAGCGTGATAGGAATACAATCTGGTTTCGGAACTATATACTTATACTAACTGTACCCTGCGCGCGTTGCTGCTCCACCAACTAAAATAAATTTGAAGGAAAGACATTACACAAATATCCAATTAATTTTGAATCATTTTATTGAATTTGTTTCCCGTTGTCCAGATGATTCAGACGAACGGGCCTGAGTAATACGCATTCGTTCATTTTCTAATCTCACTTCTCTCGAACGGGTATCAGCGGCATGTACTCGAAGATTTTCCAGTCTCAATGCTCGTTGCTAGTCTGATTCTGAGGCTCGTAATGCTCTTTTCTTCCGTGCTTGAGGTGTAGGTCGACCAATTACTTGTCATTCATTTTGAATAATTTTTAGTGGCGCCATTTATCGGAAATTAATCGCACCAACTTAGAAATCCCGTCGACTCATCCGCAACAACTTTGCTAAAGATCATATCATGATCAAATACACAGTTTACGATTTAATTCATTTTTAGTAATTTTCAGTGGCGCCATCTGTCGGATATTGGTCATACCAACTTAGAAACCTTCGCCGGCTCATGCACAACAACATTGCTAAAGTTCATATCATGATCAAATCCACAGTTTACGATTTAAATCATTTTTAGTAATTTTCAGTGGCGCCACCTGTCGGATATTGACATACCAACTTAGAAACGTTCCCCGGCAGATAACCTGCACCGACAAAAGCTCGATCTACATATACCCCAAATTTCAAGAAAATCTTCCAGGCGTTCAGGCGTGATTGGCTAACAAACAAACCAACAAACAAACAAACAAAAAAACAGACTTACAGAAAGATTTATAATATATATTAGGATATCAGGATTACAAAGTTCTCCTTAGTTCCGTAATCGATAATGGTAGGTCAATGTCGCATTCAATGTCACAGTCCTGGTATTTTTTTAATCAAATTTCGTAATTGCTAGATTAAGTCGCCGTTATCTAGTGGGTAGTGTGCTGGATTATTAGACGTGAGACCACGGTTCAAATCCCAACCTAAACATCTCGAACGAAACGAAATATGAAAAAATAGTTCTCAGCACATTTCTGGCAAAGACTCTAACAGTAAAAAATGTTTCTCAAAAAGCTGTCTTTCGGAGTCGACTTTGGACTGTAGGTTCCGCCAATTACGGAACAACATTGACACTTACAACATTTGTGGTGTTAGAAGGTAGGTTGTATTCCTGACTGAAGGGCCAGTTATGTATGTATGTAGATTTCAATGTGAAATAGCATGTTACACTTGAATTTGAATTAAGAATTTGTAGTATATTGCTTCTATATTAGGAACAATGTAAATTTATCATAAATTACTAGAATAGCTAGAAAAAGAAACAGAATTCGATATCGGTTTAAACTATATATCTTTTGCGATTTCCAATTTGCAACAACCCTAATATAGAAGAGATGTATCTATGTTGGGGATCGCATTGTTTTCTTAATTCCAATAAATGCACGTGTCATTAATTGGTAAAATAGCGTAAAACTTATTTCATATTCTAACAACAACCATAACAAAAACAACAACAATTTAAACACTATCTAACAATGGAAAGGGATCAAAACGAATATCGACTAAGAATAAAACGATGCAATAAGATTTGAAGAATAAAATCCTCATTTAAGTTTTGCTTTTTCGATTTTACGCTCATTAAACATAATGGCTTAAATGATAAAATCATGGCAATATGTATGTATGAATGAATATGTTGTGTTGTGTTGTTGTTGTATAAATATTAGAAACGTATTTGATATTGTCTTACTAACGTCCCATTAAATATTTATAATTCTTCTTAATTTTAATTGCAACAGAAAAATTAGAGTGGAGTGTGAGTATATTCCACAATTTTAAATACCCTATTAGGGTAACGAATAATTCAAAGCATATGTTTGCCATAAAAATTAAATTGTTTGTACAGTATTCACTTGAGAATTTTAAGAGTCCATATATTTTATATTTCATGTTACCATAACTACCATAATAGGCCTTACGAAACCCTTCATCATTGCCTAATGGCGCGCGCGGTGGTTTTGTGTAGGCCATAATTACTTGTACAATACCATGGTTTTTATATCTCAATTTGTAAGAAATGTTAGCGTAACTTTATTACTTTTTTGCCATGATAAAATCTTAATTGTTAGTTGGTGGTTTCACATAAAGAAAGTTTTCTCTTCAGTTAGTTTTAGTTTTAGTTTGTTTTCCTTTATTTTGAATGCTTCAGTGTTTTATTTTTTTTATGGCGGGAAGGGATTTCGTTGGCAGTAATAATGACAATAAAATTGTGGCTTGCGTATGAAGATATAAATCAGCGTTTATGATTTCATTTCATTAAGCCAATTTTATAATAAAATGCAAAGTTTTTTTTATTAGAAATAAAAGAAGATGATTTGGAAAATAAAATTTTGAAATACTATTTCACATACATGTATATATAATTGGCTATTACAAGCCTTCAGTCAGGATTACAACATAGCTTCTCACAACACTTATGCTGTTTGTGAGAGGCGGGACCTACAGTTTAAAGTTGATTGCGAACGTTAGATTTCTCAGAGGCTTTTCATGGAAATTTTTTATTTACTTCCCGAGTTTTTGCCAGAAATCTACTGAGAGAAAGGCGCCGAATGAAATATTTTTTCATATTTCGTGTTGTTCAAGATCTCTGACCTGGGATTTGAACCAAGACCTCACATCTAATAAGTAAACACACTACCTATTTGACTACGACGACTACTGCACAATTCCACATATTGTTAAAAAATTTATCACTTTTTTAAATGATAGCTAAGGAATGCGCACTAAGAAATTTGTCATACTTTTCTATTAGTGAACTCTAATCTAGATGGTAAGATTATAGAAAATATGGTTTAAGTTTTGTTGTTACTAACATCTCCTCCAGGTGCACACTCCTCACAAATTTCAGGTGGCTGTACGGTGTCAACAATGACAATTTCCTCCCTAGCATCTGATATGCGTGTTTCGATGATTCATTATCATCGTATTATTGTTATTATCATCATGCCAACTGTCATGCATCAACGACTTACAAAGACCTCAAGACCTCGTTATTTTCCTTTAGTCCTAGGGACTCTATGTCATCTGTTTATTCTGTATATCAAGTAATGAGGGCATCTCCTTCTCTATCTCCCTTCCTGCGTGTGTTTATGCGGATCATATGTATAGCACCTTTTCCTTTCGAAAAACGTATTTACGATCTCTTGAGGTGTGTTAACAAATGTGTCTTCTATTTTATTGAATGCATATCTGGTTACCTTCTTCACATTCAAGGACTGTTTCCCTCTAAATCTACAAGAGCTGACTTAATAGATATAAGCGCGTTGCATAGGATGAAGTGGTTTTCTAATACCCCACATATTAAACGGTTGTCCACAACGTTCTGAAGGAATTTCATCCATTATTGCATTATATGTAACCACTTTGTTCGAAGTTCTCAACTTCCCATTAAACTCTTAATTATATTTGATTTAATTCGTTGTGTCTCTCAATTTCTTTACAAATGGACAATACTTCTGAAGTTGGTAGAAATCTAAACAGACAACTAAACAGACAACGACCGAGGATAAGTAAATGGCCTCTGGAGGAGTTGGCAATTGAACTTAATTTTCATCACAAACTTATCTTCAGCGATGAGACCCATTTCTTGTTGAAAGCCGTACGTGAACAAACAAAATTGTGCAAGACCAAATAAGATCCATGAGCATCAAACGTATCCCGAAAAATTTGTTTGGTGTGGCTCTCGAGCTGGCGGTGTCATCGAACCATTTTTTCTTGACACCAACACTTAGGGTAAGAGCCCTATTCATGCTGTACATTGAGTTGGTATACAGGAAAGACAATTTATAGGAGAAAGCAAAGAGGGTTAGTGTGCGACATTTTTATGGCCAGGCTGCCACTGTCAATGGTAACCAATATAGGACACCAGCAATAGGTGGTTTTAACAGATTGGCGCTACTGGACAGACACATCGATCGTGCGATTTGACCCCCTTAGACTTTTTCTAGTGGGTATGCGAATAAGCCACAAACAATCAACAATCCTCAAAACCAACATCAACCGTGTAGTCGATCAGATTTAGCGTGATTTAAGCAACAGAGGCATGGAAACTAATACACACGTTGTGTGTATTAATTTTAGTGGTGGGATCTATTGAACGATTGATTGGACAAACTTTACACGACAATTTAATTTACTCTTGGAGTTTTTATCAGACGACTGGTAAGAGGAAGTACGATTTTATTGGCTTTCGCTGTACACATAAAAATGTGTAGCTCATATACATATATACTCATGTTATGCTAAAATTAATTCTTATTTGTTTAGCTATTTTGAAATGGCCGAGTTTAATGTGGGTCAATTCTTAAGTCTTCACTTAAATTAAACATGACCAAATATATCCAATATTTATGGCCATTTCTCTTCTCTTCTTTTTTATTTGTTCATGTCATAAATTTTCTGTTGTAAAGGCATATAAAAAATAATAAAAGAAACAAATAAAAACAAAAAACGGAACAGAAAAAAAAGTGATTTAGAGTGTTAAGGCTTTAGCTTCGGCAAACCCTGAAAACATAAAATGGATTTCCTTTTTAAAAAAATTTCCTCCTACTATATTTTCATTAAGAGACGCCATATAATACTCTGAGTGCACTGAACATTCATTCAAATGGACACATAAAAAATGTTTTTATTTTCCTTCTATAACAACAATTTAAAACTTAACTGAAAAATATATACAAGTATTCTATGACCCTAACCCCTAACCCCTGGTCTTTTACAAACTCTAACTTTCAGTTTTTTTTTTCTTTTTTTTCAATTGTAGTTTTGAAATCCGTTTTTTTATGTTTATTTTTGTATTTCCCGTTTCTTTATTTACATGTAAAGTGTCATAAAAAATTCACAAATAAGCCATCAGTGGCATTTTGCTGTCAAAAAGAGTTCAAAAACAGAATGACTGTGGCAGTGAAACGGGCAGGAAGGCTACAAAAAAAAGAACAACAAAAACAGAAAAAGTAGATAAAAATACATTCAAAAATAAAACGCATATACAATATAGAAAAGTTTGGAAAATAGGAAATGCAAATCCTGTAAGTCATAATACAAATACAAACCCACATGCACTCACAGCCACACACACGTGTGTATTTGTAGTAAGTAAACACAGAAACTAAACACTAAACATATACTTGGCAATTTCCAGAAACATTCCTAAACACAGATACCCATATACCCACATACATAAAGCGTATGTATGTACGTTTATGAAAATATATTTTGTTTCCTGCAATTCTGAGGGATTGGTTCCATACTGTGGAATACATCAGCGACATGGGATTGCGACAGTGTCTGCTTATCAATTTATTTTTAGATGTTACTGGAAAGGAAAATGGTTGCCACTTTGTTGCAACATGAAAACTTTAGACACGTTCTTTAATTTATTGTGTATGCCTTGTCAAGTATTTGCGTTTCTACTACTTACTTGCTGCTCTTCCCTCACATGAAACGTAATATCGTATGGCAAAGGATTTCTTCTGAAATGCTTCATTAATTATGCACTTTTCGCTTTCTTACAAGTTCTTCTCATACTGCAGCAGTAGTTTCTCTTCATTTTGCTCCCTTATGATGTCTCAAAGGCAGTTCCTTCTGTCGACTTAAATGTAGGATGGGCCACTTATCGGTTTAAATTTGAACCAGCGGTTATTTCCAATCTGGCAATACTTATGGCATTCTATTCTGTCACCTAATTCAGTATATTATCTCCACTGAATGTAATGAACCGGTTTACGTTTGAGCTACGTTGGGATTTATTGGGCAACGAGAAATTGCACGATGATGTCGATATTGCCAAAAAAAAAAAAATCATCTTTAAAGCTCATTTTCATCTTGGTGGGTACGTTAATAAGCAAAATTGTCGTATTTGAAGCTCAGAAAACCTACACGTGGTATTAGAGAAGCCAATGCACCCATTACGAGTGACCGTTTGATACGGCTTGAGGAATGGAGGCATTATTTGCGCATATTTCTTTGAAAATATGGACGGCGTAACCATTACGGCCAATGTAGATACCCATCGCACCATTATAACCGATTTTTTTGTACCCGCTTCTCATAATATTGATGTGAACGATGTTTGGTTTTAACAGGATGGTGCAACTTGCTACAAATCTCATACCACATTCAATTTATTACGTCAAACGTTTGATAGACGTTTAATTAGCTAAAATGGTGGTTTTCTGTGGGTTAGTCGTTAAAGAAAAGTGTTATGCCGACAAACCAGAGGCAATTGAGAATTTGAAGGCCTACATTCATGATGGCATTGCCGAGATACGACCCCATACATTCGAAAAAATGCAAGAAAATTGATCCAATCAAACGAGGTACTGTGAGGCCAACCGCGGCAGCCATATGAATAAAATGATATTCGATTTCTAATTAGAACAATTTTACTTCCCACGAAATGAAAAAAATGTTGGCAAAATTTCAAACTGTTTTTGTTGTTTTGTATTTTTAAATTGAAACTTTTAAATGGCCCACCTTATGAAACGAGTTGCACTAGGGCATCTTTAAGAGCTGAGAATGTGCCTTTATATGCTACTATAAACAATATTGCTAGACCCTGCTGAACCCAGTAGGACCGACTCATTTCTGTCCTTCAATCACATGGCCATCCATCGCACAATAACGCATCTCACTGACCACTGTCCTTTTGGTAGGTATGCCGAAAAGCTGTAGGACTGAGAAGGAGAAAGCGACTGTCTGTGTCAATCCCACGCTCTTGTCTTAAGAGGAGAGAGGTTTTTGATTTCTTATTTTCGAGCTCTGTAACACTAAGATTTCAGTAAAATCAAGATTTATTTTGGATTGTGATTGATTTCCTCTTGGAAATGTTTTTGCTCTAGAATGACATTTTGATGATTTACTCTCTTGGATGAAGAAAATTGCATCTTATTTTAGGGATTGGTAAGTCTAAAGTAGTTATCTTATATCGCCTGGTAAAAAGAATCAACTATAATTTCTAAGGATTAACACTTAAACCACACGATGAGCATCATTCAGTTGTAAATTTTAACTCCTGGTTACTTCTCAAAGAAAGCTTGTAAGGATCAGAACCTGGTACCATTATAACCAGATCTTTCGCATGGCTGTAGACCTTAAAAACTAATTGCTGCATATCTTCCAAGAGACCGCCTAGAATATATTCCATAGCGAGGGAATTACAACCCTTTAGTCGGGATTATGACCTAGCTTCTCACACAACGACAAATTTTTGAGAAACTTTTCATGGCAATTTCATTTACTCTCAGAGTTTTTACCATGTAAGAAAATTTTCAATATAATTACCTTTCGTAGACAGCCAGTGGCTAGTAAAGAAGGTAGCTAGCTTAGGCGACTAATCGCCACTTTGTAGACACCGGTTTACATCACAATGGACGTATAAGGAATAGCCAACACAAATCATTTGATACTCATACGCACACTCGCATACAACCAAAGCTCATAAAGTCATAACTGGTGGTTTTTTTTTTTCTGTTTGCTTCCTTTCTCTCTTTTCGGGCGTTTTATCCATCTTGTCGCTCCCCTTAACTTGGGTTTTTGTTTGCAAAGGATAACAGAGTAAAATGAAACCTTTACTGTGTTGCATTTCTTTTATGAAGACTGGCAGGCGAACAGAATAAGTTTTACAGTTGATGAAATGTGATTAGAAGTAACGAAGTGAATGTCAGAATGAAGTGTATATTGGAATTTCCAGTCGCTCATAATTAAATGTTGAGCTCTGAGTCTGTGCAATTTCGAAAAAGCTAATGCAGTTGGTTCTATGCGTACCCTAAGTAAGTTGTAATGCGTCAAGACAATACCGTACATACCAGAAATGTGGCAGAATAGAGTTATTGTTGCGTTCAACTGTTTTTTGAGGACTTGAGTTGTTTGCTCAAGTTTGCTCCTCGATACTTTTGTCATGTAACTGCATTTTCCTTCCAAGTTGATTGAAGATTCCTTCAGGATTTCCTTCAAAATCTCGATCAGAATCTAACGTTTTGGCCGTTTTTCTCAGGTTCATTAATTAAATTTTTTCTGATCAGATTCTTTGAGATTTTTTCACTTTCGCTACATAGAAATAGCGCCAGCCGTTTAGTTTTTTTTTTTCAAGAAAAGTGGCTACCTGACTTTCTTAAAAAATCCGTTGTTGATGGTGTTATCTCTGGCAAACCAAGTATCAGACGTTAGACTTGAGGGATTATTTGTAGAGGAGACTTGAAGCGTCGTAGTTATTAAAATTCGGAGTCCTGGTTGAATTTTTTTTTGCCCCCCTCAAAATAATTTCATATATATTCAAGCATTCTAAACATTGCACTACATCCCTTTAATAAGATATCGATAGTCTCCACAGCTTTAGGGATAAAAATGGCATTCAGCTGGTACATTAGAACGGTTAAGGCTGTTTTAAAAAATTTTATTCAACCAGGAAATCAACATATCAGAAGCTTTCTATATGCCAGCAAATATAATGCCATTAGTACTTGGTAGTTTTGAAGGTTGGAAGCAGCTAATGGCCCATTAAAGGGTGTCTATGCTTAGATAAAAGGTGATATTTTGGGCAAATGTCTCTAATCGAGGAAAGATGAGACTAGGCTCATAATTACCCGGAATGTGTATATTTAAGTAGTCGCCTTAGTCGTGCAGGTTGTGTTGGCTCATTAGACGTAAGGCCATGGTTCAACCACAGGTCAGACATGTCCAATAAAACGAAATTTGAGAAAATATTTCTTTGGCTACATCCTCTCAGCAGATTTTTGGCAAAAACTCTGTGTAAATAAATAAAAATTGCTAGGAAAAGTTTTACAAAAAAATCTGTCTTTCGGAAACAATTGTAATCTGTAGGTCCCGCCACTCATACATAAAATTAACACACACAACATAGGTGGCGTGAGATACTTTGTTGTAATCCTGACTGAAGGCTTCTAATGACCAATTATGTATGTATGTATGTTTCTTTCAATTGTTTTTCGTAACTAAGTAAACGTCACCAGCTGTTCATAAATTTTTATTTCTATTTCCGTTTGTTATTTGAATAGGGCCAGTCAGTTTAATTCTCCTATTTTTCTTTTCTCTTTTTTTTGTTGTTGCTAAGTAATAAAGTGTTTATTCTTTTTCTTTTCCTTTTTTTGTTTTGTTTTTTGTTTTGATATCATATTTTGGCAAAAACTAAAAATTGAATGTAAAAAACTACAAACAAAAAAAAAAAATTTAAATGAAACTTCGCGTTAAGCTTTCAGTTCAAATAACCGGATTCACACATACTGACTAAAACGATGATGAAGTAACAGAACAACAGCGACAACGTTCATAAAAAACTAACACAATGATTCTAGATTTCGCAAAATTCTGAAACATGGTACAAAAGCTGACCATTTGTGCAAAGATACACTGAAAAAATAAAAAATAAAACTCTTAAAGGGTTTATAACACAACACTTCAGTGAACTTAACAACGCAAGAAAATTTTTCATGTCATTGAAAAGCAATTTTTACACGATTTTAAATGAAGAATAAAATTTAATTTCTGATGTAGTTTATTGCTTCAGCCAGGATTACGATCTAACTTCTCACACCACTTATGTTGTGTTTGCTAATTTTATACATGAGTGGCGGGACCCGCACTCCGAACGATAGGTTTTTAAGAAAATTTTCATAGCCGCTATACCCAGACGTTCTCTTTATAAAAACAGATTTCAATTGGGTACGTGAACAAAGAAAATTGTTGAATTTGTGTTACTGGTGGTCTATATTTGTTTGAGAACGACGTCGGCTAGGTGAGCATTAATGGATGATTACCAGCTTTCTTTGGCCTGAATTAGATGATCAGGATACCAACGACAAGAGACTTCAACAAAACAGTACTACGTGCTGCACAGCTCGTGTCGCATTAGATATTCTACATGACCAATTTGACGGCATGGTCATCTCACTTGATGGTGATGTGAACTGACCACCAAGATCGTGCGATTTGAGAGTGATATGCTACCAACTGCAGCGATCCTCAAAGCCAATAAAACCCACTATATCAGTCAAATTCAGTCCGGTTTATGTACCAGTCATGAAAAACTGCAAGCTCTACTACAAAAGTGGTGATTCAAAAGTCGCCAGCTTGTGCATTCTTGCAGTTTACATACTGCCGAAAAACGCTTCAGTTAGAGAAAATGAGACTCATAATCTAAATTTGTTCATTCCAGTTTTTCTTATAAGCATTGTAGATCAGATCTTGGCAAACAATGGACTCTGGCTTCTGCTGTAAACAAGTGACAAGATTAAAAAACAATTCAATTGAAACGGCCAAAATTGGTCAACATGAGAGGTGCTGTGTTCCGTCATCATCCCAAGTATCTTTGTTCATTCCGCAGAAACTGAATGAGCTTGACTGGAATATTTTACATGCATTCATACATCATTCGCCATTACAACCCTTTAGTCAGGATTACGACCTAGTTTTTCACATCACCTATGTTGTGTATGTTAATTTTTTACATGAATGGCGAGTCCTAGAGTTCTGAGAAATCTGTTGAGAAGAAGTCACCAAAGAAATATTTTCTTCATATTTCGTTTTGACCTGCAGTTTGAACCGTGCCCTCACGTCTAATAAGCCAACACACTGCCTACTAGATTACAGATACCTTTTGATTCCATTAATTTTCTAAATTCTTACAATTTAATATCGCGTATGGCCACTCCATGACAATATGAATGTGTTGTTGCTATAACTAATGCCCTGACTGATCTTTCTACAGTATCCAGCTGAAATCACTGTCAGTTACCGGTAGTTAGTTGTAGTTTTCGAAAAAAAAACTATCATGAAAAATCTTTATAAAATACAAACAGCAGTAGCAGAAGCAATATTAACATTTTTGCCAACTTTAACGGATGTACCAACAGTTTTTGAAATAAATTTTTGCCATAATTTTTGTTATTCATACGTAAGCAAGTAATTTTTAAACAACCAAAAAACAGATAATAGTGGGCACAGAGAGTGGATAGAAAGTACGAAACGAAATCAAAATAAATTTTTATTTCATGGAAATCTGTAAATTTATAATATAAGCACAAATCAACTAAAAATAACCAAAAAAATGAAATAAAATAGCATCCGACTGTACGTACTGACTGACTGCTGCAATCTAAACTATAAACAGGCTTATGCCACGCTATCCTTAACTTATGTATATGTACACATTGCCACGTTTGAATGCAAGTGTGTAAAATTACAAACACACACATACATTCACACACACGCACACATTTATGGGAAATATTCATAAACATGCAGCTTTTACGATTCTCTCTCTCTCCCTCTTATAAAATTGTTATATTGTTATAAAATTGCACACACATTTCATGTGCAAATAACACAGAAAAAAAAGGATTTTATTTGTGAAAAAAAGCCGACAAAATATATGAAAATTTCCTCCATATTACACCCCCCACCCTCTTTTCTTTATTTATTTTTTGATTTGCTTAAATATTTTAGTTAAAGTTTTGATATGACAGTTACTCACACGTAATCTTTTTTTATTTAAAAATTTTTTTTGTTTCGTTGAGAGCCGACATTTTATAAGAGCATGAAAATGTTATAAGAAACGAGGGTAGCTCAACAAGTATATGGCATACATACACATCATAGAATAATTTGAGTCGAGCGCCCACAATAAAACTATATTTTCAAGAGTACAGATTAATCGAATCCCTATTTACTTACAGGGCATTAGTATGGTAGCAATCGAGTGGCTGCAAATTGGGCAACATTGTGAAACATTACAAAATCTTTTCACCATCTGGCGCCAGTATGGTAACACCAATTTCAAAACAGGCAATCCTAGTGCAATTCTATGGACCATGGTGCAAAAGGTAGCTCAAATCTTAGCATAAAGGTGCTACTATGGTCTCAATAGGCAATTGAGTAACAGAGACCTCTCTCGTACAACAAAACTAATACTATTCAAGACGCTCATCCTCCCCGTGCTTCTTAATGGCGCAGGGGCATGGACGCTATTGAGCATTGATGCTACAGCCTTGAGAGTATTCGAGAGAAAAGTCCTACGTAAGATCTTCGGTCCCGTGCGAGTTGGCGATCATTTCCGGATCCGATGCCATAGTGAGCTGTATTAACTCCTCAACGACATAGACGTTGTGCAGCGTATAAACATCCAGCGTCTGCGATGACTCGTCCATGTCGTTCGAATGGAGGAGGATACTCCGGCAAGACGTGTATTTGATGCGGGGATCTGCGGAAGTCGTCAAAGAGGACGACCTTGTTTGCGTTGGAGAGACCAAATCGAGGAAGCCCTGTCATCGATTGGAGTGACCAACTGACGTAGGCGCGCAAGAAGCAGGGGCGCCTGGAAGAATGTGTTAAGTCAGGCCAAAATCCGTTAAGCAGCTTGTAAATGGCCAATTAAGTAAGTAATTACCATAACAGCACGGCACAGGTTTGTAACGTTTAAATTTGCGGAAAACCAGTTGTTGGCAGAGAAATTGCGGACAAAGAAAAAAGATATGCAACAGAGTCTCTCACGCCAACTCAAGTTTATGCGGATGATATTTGTCTACTTTCGTACAATATCTCCCATATGCAAACAAAGCTAGAGGATTTCGAAAGAATAGAGCGAGCGCAATGTTGGACTTCAGATAAATATCAAAAAAACCAAAACCATGAGAATTAACAACGTAGGCACAGACAACATCATTCTACGAGGCCAATCAGTCGAATACATGGATAGGTTCTGCGCTATCTAGGCAATATAGTCACAAAGAATGGCGGCGGAGAAACACTCATAATCAAAAGGCTCAAAAAAGCGAAAGCAGCATTCGAACGGTTACAGCCAATATTGAGAAGTTTACAAATATCCCGACGAACCAAGCTTAGAATATTCTACGCATGTATAAAATCGATGTTGCTGTATGGAAGTAAAACCTGATTAGTACCGAACATCATCACGTAACAACTACAGGGGTATTCATTAACAAGTGAATCAGAATCATATGCAAATTATTCTAGAACCTTGCAACGAGAGACAAATAATAACGCAGATAAAACGTTGGAAATGGAGATTGATCGACCATACTCCCAGAAAGAATACTGAAGTATAGCAAGAATGGCACTTGAGTGGAATCCTCAAGGCTCAAGAAGCCGTAGGCGATTAAGAAAAACTGGAGACATTCGATGCTTTCAAGATCATGTTACATGAGAAGACGGACTAATAACTCAACCGAATAAGATGGAATGGTTTTATGGAAGCCATATGCTCCCAAGCGGGGTAATGGAAAAAATTTACTGAAGTCGCCGTAGTCTATTATGAAGTGGGTGAGGACGAACACAACGAACACATATTTCTTTCAGCGACTTCCTCTCAGCGGTCTTCTGGCAAATACTGTGAGACTATATACATTTTCCATGAAAAGTTTTTTAAATCTGTCGTTCGGAGTCGACGTTAAACTGTAAATTCCACCACTCATGGATAAAATAACAGCATGCATACTACATGGTGTGAGAAGCTAGCTTGTGATTCTGACTAAAGGTTAGTAATGACCAATTAAGTTAAGGTCAGATCTAATGTGAACAAATATGAATTCTTTGAACTCAACAGCCTTTGGCAAAAACACGAAGAGTTTCAAATCTTTAATTCAGAGTCGACGTAAAACTGCAAATTCAACCACGCATGGACAAAATTATCAGCCACTACCATGGGTGGTGTAAGAGCTAGGTTGTAATACTGACTAAAGAGTTGTGACCCGACTAATTAGGATTTACTTTTTTAAATAAATTTCCCAAATTGGAAGCGTTGTTCTTGTGTTAAACAAATATTAACGCAATTACAGACACATCTCTACCAGCCAATGCAGGATACAAACATACCTCGTATATCATTGTCTGTACCCATTTACGTGCCAATGTAGGTCACACATCTTCTTGTGTGCCTTTAATTAGAAACACATTCACACAAGTATACAGATTTTGTCGTAAGAATTTTTCATTAGTCTGTTTAACATTCATTAGAGAGGAGCATTTTATGTGATTTAGAGTCTGAATTTTTTTTTTTTTTTTTATTTCAAATCTTTCACATGATGGTGATGATTTAAAACTTTTCACCCTTTTCTCTTCGCTGAAAGTGATGAATTTTGCAAGTAAATGCCTTAATTAAGGGGAGAAAGACTTGGTTTTTGAGTTCAGTTCCTAAAGCCAATTAAAGTAATAGTAACTCTTGCTTGGGTTAACGAAAAACTATTTTGAGTTTAAAAATTGTAAAGCAATTTTCCCAGTTTTACCTTAAGGTTTATGGCATATTAAGGCATAAAGTATTGTGATTACAGACGGTATATTAAAGCTTATTTCAGTTAATGTTGGTAAAATTAAATGAAAATGACTGCATTTACCATTAATTAACATTCATAAGTGGTTTTTAAATGTAAGCATACCAGCACCAGACCATATTCTTATGGGGCATGTATCTTAACCGGCCAGACAACTCACAGACTGCCAGTATTTCACTTAATTATGAAATTAAATGCTTTCGTATATGTAAACGAAAAATAATCAGTATTTTTTAAAAGGAAATTATTGCCTTAAATTCGAAAGGATTAAATGATGCAGTACGTTTGCATGTGTACGGCAGCACAAAACTGTACACAGCAATTGAAGGAATAAATTCCTTGGCGTACTATTTAAAGGCCCAAATGTTGAGATTTTTATAGAAAAAATAAAATTTTAGTTTTAAATTCCATTCCGAGTAACAAAATAAGAAAAGAATATGACCACGTGAAGACAATATTTTAAGAATTTGCAATGAGAGAAGTTTTGAATCACTTAAAGTTCTTTACTTTCATCCATTTTTGTTTCTTATATCGGTTGGTCCATAATCCAGACTGAAGGGTTGTAATGACCAATTATGTATGTACAGTATATCGGTTAGGCCATCTATCGGTATAAATTTCATTCTATTTTGTCATAAAATTCAGTATATTATCTACACTGAACGTAATAAATCGATTTACGCTTGAGCAACATTGGAATTTATTGGAAATTTATTTTCAAAACAGACACAATTGCTTTGAAATTGCACAAAAATGTCGCACAAGTTGTGGAAGTCGCCGCAGTCTAGTAGGTAGTGTGTTGGCTACGATTCAAACCCCAGGTCAGACATCAAAACGAAAATAAAAAAAAAATATTTCTACGGAGACTTCCTCTCTGTATATTTCTGGCAAAAACTCTGGAAGTAAATAAAATTGCAATGAAAAGTTTGTCAAAAAACCTGTCGTTCGGAGTCGACCTTAAATTGTAGGTCCCTTCACTCATGTATAAAATTAACGCACACACTATAAGTGGTGTGAGAAGCAAGGTAGTAATCCTGATTGAAGGGTTTTAATAAAACGACAGATTTTTGAGAAACTTTTCATGGCAATTTTTATTTACTCTGAGAGTTCTTGTCAGAAATCTGCTGAGAGGCAGTCGGTGAAGAAATATTTTATTATATTCCGCTTTGTTGGAGATGTTTGACCTGGAGTTTGAACCATGGCCTCACGACTAATAAGCCAACGCATTACCTACTTGACTACAACGATGAATACCAACCATCATAATCAATAATTCTATTGTCCATTGGCAAGATTGTATATTTTCGTTAGCTCCACAAACATGTGAAATTTGAAAGACAAAAGACACGTCTGCGATTCCTGTTTCCTTAAAGGATATTTATAAGGCCTCTGGCCAAAGAAAACGAAAAGAAAAAATAGAACGTGTTTTAATCCTGATATTAAAATTTGTTATACTTACGATATGCATTCGTATTTGTATGTTGTGTTGTGTTATGTTTGTGGCGTTCTTGTGTTGATTGTGGCACAAACCATTCGTTGTTTATTTAAACAAACAACTGACACGGTACTCAGATAAAGAACAACGAAACGCACAAATTTCGCCGCGAGGTATACGAAATATATTTTAAGGAATACATATACACATGACAACGTTTCTCACACGTATACACTTTCAAACGCATACAACTAAAAATTGTTATCATCACCGTAAGCATCAGGACCAGCAGCAGTAATGTTACCTTCAGGTTGACATGGATATTATTTTAGTATGTATTGGTTAGGGGCAGAAATTGATTCGTGGTTCAGATAATGATTTTCCTGTTTTCTATAATTTCTTGCTTGCTGAAAAATAATGTATGTTTGGAGAAACCAGTTTTTCCTCTACCTAATACCAAATTTAAAATCCGTGTTTGTTTTTCATACACGATTATATACGTATTGGGAAGGCTATTGTAGCCTGTTTATAATCATAATCGAACAGCAAAACCAACCACCACTACTGCTAATACCGATTAAAAGATGGATACGCTAGATTGCCTGACTTTAAGGGATTTCAAATAAATGTTTAAGATTGTTTTACAATCTTAAATAATTTTGTTTTGTGTTTAACGCTAAGCAAACAAAAACTTTTTAAACATTAATAATAATTTCAACGTACAGATTTAACCTTAAACTATTTAAATGAAGGTGAACATGTGTAGCGAAGCTAAGGCAAGTAGAGAGGTATTGGCACTCGAGCATATATACATGCATACGTAATTGGTCATTACACCATTTCAGACAGGATTCCGAATAAATTTAATTTTATTCGTGAATGGCTGGATCAGCATTTTGAAGTCGACTTTGAAGGACAGATTTTTGAGAAACTTTTCATAGCAATTTTTTATTCACTTTCAGACTCTTTGCCAGAAAACTGCTGAGAGAAAGTAACGTTGCTTTTCATATTTCGTTGTGTTCGAGATGTCTGAACGAGGGTTTGAACCATGAGCTCGCGTCTAATGAGGCAACACACTACCTGCTAGACAACGGCAACTTCAATTGGCATTGGAGCATAGGAGTTGAAAAAAATTAAGGAAATATCAACCGCCGTCCGAAAGTTGCTTATTAAATTATTCAATGGAGACAATTTTATTGCAAAAGTAGGAGAAATTGTAAATTTGTTCAAGTCTATCTATAAGGTCCTTAATAACTACAAGCCATCTCAAAGCTATGTAGAGTTGTATCACTCCACCAGCGCTTGATGAGGAATTAAAACGTAAAAATTATAAGAGGAAAGAAGTAGGAAGTTAAGAAATGGGGAAAAACCCTTGCAATGGTTTGGAGAAAGCGTGCAATTGCCTCAGAGCAAACAAAAACATTTGCAGTGCTATGTACATATGTGGCGATGACTTCCTTATGGTTTGCTGATGTATGAATGCAAATTAAGTCGGAGAATTAAAATTCATTGATGGAATTATATACACATGCAGACACATATAATTGATCATTACAACCCTTCAGTGAGGATTACGACCTAGCTTCTCACACCACCCATATTCTGTGTTAATATTATCCCTGAGCGTCGGGCCCTACAATTAAAACTGAAGGTAAATTTTTTTTGGTGAAACCAGCACTCAGGGGATGGCCCCTACTCATGCAGTGCATTGTGCAGGTTTTTAGGAAAATGGGTTATAGAAAGGTGGAAGAGAGGGAGTAGTGTTTTGTGGACATCTCAAGATGCGAACGGCAAGGAAACGAGTTGACTATAGAATGGCCAGTGCTATACCTTCACCATTAAGCAATCAACCTTCACCATACAGCAATCGTTCCCAAGAAGCCCGCACCCTTCAGTCCTAGCTCCTCACACTACTCATATTGTGTGTGTTAATTTTATACATGAGTGGCGGGACCTACAGTTTAACGTCGACTCCGAACGACAAATTTTATTGAGAAGCTTTTCATGGCAATTTTATTTACTCTCAGAGTTTTTGCCAGAAATCTGCTGAGAGGAAGACGCCGAAGAAATATTTTCGTTTTGATGTCTGACCTGGGATTCGAACTCGGGCCTTCAGTCTAACAAGCCAACACACTACCTACTAGACCACGGCGACTACAAATTAAGCGTAACTCAGACCACTGCGTTAAATACCACAAGTAGTAAGTCTACTTGCAGCAAAAAAAATTTAAAATTTGCAATAACCAATCCGTATATAACTAACGATACAGATTATTGTATCGGCTTCCTTTTAAAACTTAATTTGAAAAATTTTTTCTGATGCCCATTCCATCCTACTCATTTTGATTTTTCTTTACGACTGATATTTCCATAAGCAAGCATATCACTGTGTGTGTGATTCCTTCGGTGATTTTTTCGGTGAAAATGTCACACAAGTTCATTAATCTTGTTTTATTATTTCAAATGGCTTCAGATATGACAACAGTGACAGCGACACAAGAGAGTCTTATCGTAATAATAGTGTCGTAAGAGCAATTCTGTGTATGCGTCAAAACTCTGTTATTATCCTGGCTGTGAGCAGGCTGATATGCAAAAATCAACTCAAAACGAAGCACATATGTACATATTTACGCACACATGCATATTAAAAGGATATCAAATATACGTACTTATTGCCTCTATAACGTGACAATAATATGAGAAACCTTGCTTAGGGCAAAATTAGTTTTTATGCGTTACTGCCTCCTTAATAGTGACAGCAAGTTTGGAGGGCTGCCTGCCGTTAATGTCAAAAATACTACCTTTTTGTGCTTTTAAAGTAAAAAACACTTTTGATATTTTTTGTCTCGGAGATTGTGTTTCTAAAAGAAAATAAAAATTTTAATTTTAGATAAGCTTTCTCATAAAACGGCAAAGTTTACCTTCGTATAAGTGGAGGTATCAAGGAAAATTAGGCGACTATGAAGACAAAAATTTTAATTATTTTCCGTGTGCACGTATTTGAGCTAATAAATGCAAAAGAAATCAAAAAATGTCATAAGAAATGCTTGCATTCATTGTTTTATTTGTTTTATTTCCCTGTAGTCTAGTAGGAAGTGTGTTGGTTTATTAGACGCGAGGCCACGGTTCAAGCAGGTCAGACATCTCTAATAAAACGTAGTACTTTTCAACGTTCCTTTAAATAGCAATGGAAGGATTATTACATAGGGTATGAAGCACAGAATAGATGGAACGATGATTCGTAACGACAGCTTTTCCATTTTTATATATACGTGCCATACACATACTGCAACGTTGAATATTCTGTACAAGCGATTTGACGACATCTTCATGTCACGGTAAAATGACATCACCTGGCCGCCGAGATCGTACGATTTAACCTAAGTAGACTTTTTCTTTTGGCGTTTTCTTAAGCCTCAGGTGTACATGAATAAACCACAATGGTGCTCAAGGCCAACAAAACCCATGTCATCGGTATAAGAATATCGAAGGTAACATGAGATGTGTGGAACATTGCACCATCTTGTTGAAAACAACATGGCATTGGTATCCAGATCATCCAATTTGCCGTTTACAGTAATGACCTGGCTAACAGCGTTCTCAAAGAAATATGGACTGATGACACCGCCACCCAATAACTCACAATAATGAACCACCTCGAGTTTCAGATGAAACCGGTCAGTTACCTTAGTGGCACGTTCGCCACCACGTCTAGACCTTCAAACGGCTTTGTCACCCAAAAACCGATGACATCTATTCTAAAATGCAGGGAGCTCGCATAAAAGGTGTTGTACCGATTCAGTTTCCCTTATATCATAGCAGTATCTTCCGAAATTTTGGTGGGGCAGACTGAGATTGTCAGCGAAATTGCCATTTCCACAATCCATTCAGTGATCACACATAGTTGCCTGCTTTACGTTCAATTCCTGGGTCGGTTTAATTTTCTAAGGGTGCTGAGTTCTTGTGAGGGACGCGAAATCAACAGCCTCTGATACTTCTGCATACTCTCACGGGCACCTGCTATGTTTTCGACTTACTAATTCAGTCGACACGAAATAATCCACCTTTCTGTGAATCATTTTTTCAGTAGGGTGATTATATTTAACCACTTAGGTCGTTACAATCCTTGAGTAAGGATTGCGAACTAGCTTCTCTCACCACTTATGTTGTGTGTGTCCATGAGTGGCGGTATTTACAGTTAAATTTCGACTCCGAGCGACAGATTTTTCAGAAACTTTTCATTCCAATTTTATTTACTCTTAGAGTTTTTGCCAGAAATCTACTGAAAGGAAGTCGCCGAATAATGGGCTGGGGTTTGAACCACTTTCTCGCCTCTAATAGGCCAACACAATACTTACTGGACTACGGTGAGATCAGGACGATTATGGCCATCGTAAAATGGGTTTAGTGGACACGAATTGGCCGAACCAAACACCAATTTTGATAATAACAATTTTACTGTTTGCACGTATGGTTGCATGGAATATCCGTCCATGGTAATTTGGCAAAACAAAGTGGCAAAATGACAACTAATAGCTTCAATATTTCAACAAAATGGCCGTTATCAACTGTCAAATTTCAGAAGTCGCTGTTAAAAGACTCGATGTTATCAATTGTATTTACGACACAGTCTACAGAAATGAGAATTCAATTCTTTTTTAACATCCTTATAAAATTTTACAAACTTCTTTCCATAAAAAGTGACATAAGAAGAATTGATGAAATAAAGAAACCTACGTTCCTTTGACGTTGCTTTATTCCGTTGACGTTCCTTTATTATATCATAATTGTTCTTACAAAATGTCTGCAAGTGTTTAAAATCAGTGACTTTTTTCCTTTTTTAAGAAATATTTACTTTCGGCCAAACAATCAGAAACGGTTATTGGAATGAACGCTTTAAATTGATTTTCCGTTTAGTAGGTGTTAAAAGTACGTGCTAAATTTTCCTTTTTATTGAATATGATTTTATTAATAAACATTTACAAGCGTATTTAATAAATAAAAAACAAAAACGTATATTTTTATAATTAATTTATTGAAAATAAACGCTGGAAAAATCAAACTCTTATTAATTTAAATGGTTTACATTAACAATTAAATGAATATTGGGAAAAATAAATAACATCGCATAAAAATGTTATCGTAAAATATATGCCATATATGGATGTATGTATTTTACAATTTGTTTTTATACAATTTATGAACATATAAAATAAATAAACAAATAAATAAATTTCGTTTTATTTCATAATTTTAATGTTTTTTACCAAAAACAAAAACAACATTTTTTAGCTGCATTTTTAATATGGTGGAGCTCATAACAATAAAAAAAAAGAACAACATCAACATGAATTACACAGAAATGGTGAAATCTTTTTATTTTACTTGTATTGCAAATTTATAAATAAAATAATAAAACGAAATATTTTCATGGATCCTGTTCGACTCAGTCATCACGTGCAGCCGTAGGCAAATATAAATTAAACAAGTTTTATGTTCTCCATAAAGGCGTACCAGGAGTGGTTTACATTATCGAAGACCTAAAGCATTTTAAAATTGCCTTGTTTTGTCACAATGACTCGCTTTTAATATTTCAAAACTGGTCAAGCTCGAGCCTTGACCGCAAATATACATTAGGATGATCGAATAAATTCGTACTTTATCCGAATACATACATACATACATGCATAATTGGTCAATATAACCCTTTAGTTAGGATTAGAACCTAGTTTGTTACACCACTTATGTTGTGAGTGTTAATTTTTTAAATGAGTTTAAAGTCGATTCCGACCAACGGATTTTTGAGAAACTTTTCATGGCAATTTTATTTTTTCTCAAAGTTTTTGCCACAAATTTGCTAAGATAGGATGACGCCGAAGAAATATTTTTTCATATTTAGTGGGGTTTGAACCATGGCCTTACATTTAATAAGCCAACACGCCACCTAAGGTAACGTTGTGCAAATATTTGAAAAAAATTTACATTGATTGATTCATTATTAAGCAAGGATCCGTAATTAGCCTCAGTGCTAAAAGTACGTAAATTATTTACTGTGTTCGGTAGTTACACATCAAGGGACAGACAGTGTTATCCTTCATCTCTGAGTTGCGGCGTCCACCACACAAGAAGATGCTTAGTAGACAGGAAATCTTGCAATCTCCACACTCTTATACCCAGGAAACGTTAGCCGAGAAGTGGAATAGATCTATAACTTCTAGCCTAATCATATATTAAATATGGCGTTGGCGAGCTTTTTACCTGTTTGGACCAATACGACGGCAACATAATTTCCGGGCTCATCTCTATGCATAGAAAATGGGGACCTTAGAATAATTCAAAATTGATGTCGCTGTTGTCTAGTAGACAGATGGCTTATTGGACGAGAGCCCATGGCTGAAACCACAGGTCAGACATCACCAACAAAGACTCTTGAGAATCTTCTGAGAATAAAAAAATTGCCGTGAAAAGTTTCTTCAGCTCGTTGTTCGTTGTTAATAGAATAAACTACAGGTCACACACATTATCTGAGTATTGTCAGAAGCTAGGTTGTAACCCAAACTAAACGGTCAATATGACGTTCGAAAGGAACTTTATTTCAGCCTAGTTATTCGATTATATCAGGGAATATTATATTGTTTAGTAGCCATATGAATAGCTCTGACTTCCACTTGAAAGACACTGCGCTGCACTACAAAAATCTGCACATATTGAAGCCCTCGATATTGCTACGAAAATAGAAATGGTGTTTTGCTTTTACATCGTTTAATATTAAACAAAAGCTACTAAAACAAAAATAATGAACTTGTTTACTTGATAAACAAGGAAACAAAAATGCAACAACAAATACTGCAAGAATAAATGTAAACAAAAACAACAATAATGAAACAACGATATTTACTTATAGAGATCTCGAGAAGGTGAAGATTGTTTACGTTGTCATATAAAAGGCAAGGTAAAGCAAGCAACGGGGTTACTAAAAATTCAGTCAGTCTTGTGTGAAGACACGCATGTGTTTGAAGAGAATAATTGTGGTTTGAAGATCTCCTTTATAAAGAACTGTCCAATAATTGTTATTGTTTACGCATAAGAGTGTAAAGAGAAATAACAAACAAAGCAATTGTTGTTGTTTACATAAATTTGTGAACAGTCGCACACAGAATAGTGCGAACAATAAGGCATTTAATCAAAACTAATTAATGCGATCTGCGAACTCATATTTTAAACGTTTTTAAAAGGTGTACACCACATCCCTTTTTCCTATTCAACTTCGTACGTTCGTTGTATATTTGTATATCAGAGAATTTGATGTAAAATCGGATTTCGTATTGCAGTAGTATTTACTCCGTATCAGGGTCCTGAGCCAGATGGTTATTGGAGAGTTTCCATAATCAATTGGTACCGATGAATAGGAATCTAGGACATATGTCATCAGTTTGCCAAGTTTAACTTGATTGCCAGCTATTTTCCTACAACTGAGTATTAAACCAATTAAGCATGGTATGAAGTTTCTTACCAATGCCTCACAGTGAAATGTGAGGCAACCTAGAGAGCCACATAATATTTTCAGCTTCTTTTGAGACTATTCCGCCTTAATAAAACTTTGGAATACTAAGTTAATTGAGGAGACACTGAGTTTAATATCCTTCAGTTTGGGAGAATTGATTAGCGAGATACAATATTTCTCCATTCAATCAACGATCAAAATATGGTATATAACTTTGATAATTGAGCTACTAACTTCTTTGGAAGTTAGTTAGTCCACAGGAAATTCACTAGAAAGTTAAAATTTTATGAAATAACTTAGTCGTTCTAAGTTAATAGAGTTACTAAGAAGGACTTAACCATATATTTAGTGCTACAAACACAAACAGCAACAGACAATCACCCTAACGTGTATGGTGGTTGTGTAGGGTATACAAAATCTAATAAATATTACTGTTTATTGTTTTTGTGTTTTCGTTTGTTTTGTTCATTTTCGGTGTGGACTTTTTACGATTTAAACAAAAGATTCTTTTTTTTTATATATGGAAGAAGAATTATGCAAAAAGCGGTGGATTTTTATGAATTCAGTTGTAAATTATGTCTGAATTTCATGCTGCCAGAGTTAAGATGATATGTGTAAAGGGGAAGCTTTTAATTAGGTTGGGGAAACGTGCTTTTCTTAAATTAGTATCTGCTTACATTACGATCATTACTTTTTATTGTGTCTTAAAACAGGGACTTCTGAATTTTGACAGCTAATAACGAGGATCTTCTTAGCCAATTTAGTCTGTTTTGCAAATCACTATTGACGGACATATCAATTAACAACAGGGTCATTACAACCCTGCAGTCAGGATTACGAACTTCTCACACCACTTATGTTGTGCGTGATAGTTTTATACATGACTCCGAACGGCAGATTTTTTGAGAAACTTTCCATGGGAATTCTATTTACTCTCAGAGTTTTTGCCAGAAAACTTTTGAGAGGCAGTCACCGGAAAAATATTTTTCCGTGTTTCATTTTGTTGGGTATAACTGACCTGGGGTTGGAATCATGATCGCACGTCTAATAAGCAACACACTACCTACCTAATAAGCAACACACTACCCAAAATCTAGCTGCCGTAGTGATTTAGCATTTAATAACACGTGTAAATAAAAAAATTTTTTCTATATTCTATGCGGTCAACACCTTGTCCATTTTGCGATCGTCATAATCCTCCTACTGGGAAGACTACTCGCAATCCGGTGGATAATTTCAACTCCACTGGTTTAATAAACAAACAGCAATCAACCGTACGTCGATGAAGCACAAGAATTGCCGAAAATGCTCAAAAGACCTCATTGCTCACAAGAATTTGTCCTTTCGCAGACCACCACTTGGCGAATTCTTCGTCTTGGCTCTTTCTACGTGAGAATGAGCAGGAGACTACGAGGCAGGCGCACAACAAACCTCATTGCTCAACTCGTACTTTCACAAACCAACAACTTAGCGAAATTTTCGCCTTGGCTCTCTGTACGTGAGTGTGAACAGGATACTACGTGACAGACGCTCAACAGACCACATTGCTCACAAGAACTTGTACTTTCACAGACCACGACTGCACGAATTTTTCGTACTGACTTGTGCCTGTAGCCCTAAAAAATTCAACTGACAGAGAAACTGCGAGTAAGGAACCATAGCTGAGCTGTTGGCAGTTAAAGCAAATTATCATCGCGAAATCATCTTCAGCGAAGGAAGCTATTTCCTAGATGAAATGGTGCGTGAATACGCAAAATTCTCGAATTTGAAATGCTACCAATACCATGAGAACCAATAGCATTAAATGTATTCCGAAAAAGTTAATGTTTAGTGTGGCTTTTCGGCTGCCGGCATCGTGGGTACATATTTCTTTGGGATCGACGTTGGCCAGGCCATCACTGTCAATGGCGAGTACTATAGGTCGATGATTACCAACTTCTCTTGACCTCAATTGAATGATCTGGACACCAACGAATTGTGGTATCAATTGGATAACATACAGATCTTGCAACATTGGTTATTCTGTAGCAGAGTTTTGACCGCATGATCATCTTACGTGGAATTGAAATCAACTGGTCACCGAGATCATGCAATTTGACCCCGGTAGACTTTTTCTTGTACCTTTTTCTCGAGTCGCCGATTGTGCAAAATCACAGCAGCCCTCAAAGTCAACATCGGCCATCCTGTCGGTCATATTCAGACTGAATTATGCGCCTGGGTATGGGTAAATTGGACATTTCGAATACGCTCCACCTAGACAAGCCATGGTGGATATTTGAACGACGTTACATTCCATGCATAGTTGCATCAATAGATCTTTCAAACGTGCACAATACATACATAAATAAATTATTCCCTAATCTTTAATTGTGTGTGTGTATATACCACACAATCAAAATAAAATTCGTTACCAATAGCAAGTGTATACCTCTACTAAGATAATTGAAGGTCTGCTTACGACAAGTCTTTATTTAAACTTCGCTGTCTCTTAAACAGCATGACGTTAGTTACTACGCTTACAACTACAGAGAAAAGAAACTCAAAAATTTTCAATATTTTCTTCCCTTTTTTATCCTTTTTTCTACACAAATTCTTTGCTATCATGACACAAAACTTTCGTAATTAGAAATCCTTTTGATTGCTAATTCACAATGAAAATTCTTGTGTGGGGTAAATATGACGAAAATGATTTCGTTTATACGCCAATAAAGAGAAGTATTTTGCAGATATGTGCTGATGATGTTTTGGCTCAGAAACTTTTTTGCACTCTTATTGTGAAAAGAAAGAGAAGAAAAAAACAGAGGCAACTATAAAACACTTCCTTTTTATTTATTTTTTTTTTACAAAACCGGAACATGTAGATGCCACACTGACAAAATTTATAACATTCCTACGCAGTAGCAACAACAGCAGCCGTACGATGATGTGACTTCACGCTATTGTTTGTTTGTTTTGTCAAGTAACAATAAAAGCCAAGAATTCATATGTGTGTGTGTATAAGAGGGAATTTTTGAATTTTAATACGTGGGGGAAATATGGTGAGGAGGGGGTGTGTTGGTTTGTATCCGTTTTCGAAAAATTCATGTTCAAACATGCTTTTGTATTTAATGCATATACAAGAACAAAAACAAAAACAAAAAGCATCCAAAACTAAAAGTAAAAAGGAAGACACAAAAAACTTGTCTCTAGAGGCATTAAAACAGTCAAATTAAAAAATTTTCACACAAAAGTTTATTAAAACCAAAGCTACGTTGCAAAGAAGAAGAAATTTCTGATAAAACCTTACAGAATAGCAAACTGCAAACCACAATAGTGACATTCCCAATCATTACTTAAATGTTTCAAGGTTATTCCGTGCGCAAATCATGGGCTCGTGAGCCCATCATGGCGAAATCAAAATCAAATTGAATTAAAAAAAAAGACAACAAGCAGGCCAGCTAGACACTAAACGCCTCCAACAACAATTCCAGAATAACGAAACTAAGAACACGTTAGCAATGCTTATTCGTGAAGAAGAATGTTTATTCGTGATGGTATAATATCACAGCAACATATAAAATAGTCGCAGAAGAAACTTAAACTCCTACGATTCCACACAACCAGTCTGGTAGGCAAAAAGGCTGCTGCCAACTTTGTAAGATCTATGGATGGGCCATCTTTCGGTTTATATTTGACCCATCGGTTATTTAGAATCTGGCCTTACTTACATATGTCATTCTATTCTGTTACAAAATTTAGTTGATTATCTCCACTGAACGTAATGAATTGATTTACGCTTGAGCAACATTGGGGTTTTTTGGAAATTTATTTCCAAAACAGACGGAAATTGCACGAAAATCTCGTCGTACAGAAGGACAAACAGTGCCTGGTATAAGCAAGTTTATTGCTGAAGTTCGTGAGACTGGTTTCATTGTAGATGTACCAAGACGTCAACGTGCTCGTACAGTGCTAACACCTGAAAATATCGAATCTGTGGCTGAGAGTATGCGTATCGTCATCGTTCTACAGAATTGAATATTTCACGCACCAGTTTACATCGAATTTTGTGAAAAGATCTCGGTATGACGAAAGGGTTGTAGCCGCATGAGCATCCGCTTCGTTTTCCTTTTGCTAGATAAGGCCAATGACAAACTGCAAAATGATGTCGATTTTGCCAAAAAAAATCTTCTTTTCGGATGAAGCTCATTTTAACCTTGGTGGGTACATTAATAAGCAAAATTGCCGTATTTGCAACTCAGAAAACCCACACGTGGTCTTACAGAAGCCAATACACCCAATACGAGTACATAACGATGCACTTTATTTCATCTATATTTAAAGATAGGAGGTGCTTACTGAAAAATCCCATACATACATAATTCGTCATCACAACCCAATAGTCAGAATTACGACCTAGCTTCTCACACCACTTACGTTGTCGGAGATGTCTGACCTAGGGTATGAAGCGAGGGCTCATATATAATAAGCCAACACATTACCTACTAGACTACACCGACTTCAATCCAATACATCTGCGCAATCCCACACATTAGCTCAGTGCTTACGATTTTATCCATTCGAAAAATTAATTTTGTTATGCACTGTAATATTTGCATAACATTCGCACTTGTATAGATAAATGAACTTGATTGTATGTTTAACAACAAAATAACATGAGTTTATGAAAATAAAATGAAACAAAAAGCAAAAAACAGCAACAAAGCAACATAAAAAAAATTAAAACAAAGAGATGACAAGAGAAAAATGTAGAAATGTTGCAAGTAGTAGTCGTCCTCGTTGTATGTTGTTCAATGTAATCGGTATTCATAAGTATGTCCTTCACTTTTCATACACAAACACATGCATCCTATAAACACGCATTGCATCAAAGGACAACAGCACACACACATTTTTGTTAAACGTGTGTGAGTCCGTGTGTATGTCCGTATGCATATGAAAGTTTGCATTAAAAGCTGCAGGATAAAGTGTGAATATTTGCGTTCATTCTTGTATCACGCCATGGCAAATTGAATATAGAGCATCGTTTACCATTTCATAGCACAATTGTGCGGAGAGAACTCACACGCATTCTTGTGTTTTTTGATTTAGTTGTCGATCAGACTGCGACAAGAACACATGTGCGGCGGATGCTTTACCATTTTTTTCAGAATGACACTCAAAAAATGTTGTATGTTAAAAGATGCTTTTGATAATATTCAATGCCTTATATATTTTGTCGCATAGTATAATTTTTTTTAAATGCTTTAGAATGCTTGCTTTTTCTCTATTAATAAAAAATGGTTTATTATTTTTTTTATTTTTATTTATCTAAAAACATGGTCTAATTTTTAAGCCAACGATGGATACCTTTACGATCTTTTAATAAAAAATGGATTTTTTTATTTTATTTTTACTTATCTAAAATTATTAAGCCAAAGATAGATAGCTTTACATATGTAAGTTGATAAAATGACAATCAAAATAACGTATATTACAAACACTTTTCTATGGCTGTAAATAAATCAATTCTCTCAATTTATTTTCTCTCTCTTACTCACTAATACATAACCAAAAAATTTTTGGTAAACCTTGATATAGAGTAACCAGTGTGGGCAACAACAACAACAATTCCTAAGAAAAGATAACACCTACAAGCAATTTAAAACAAACAAGTCAACACAATAATTTTCAAAACTCGTGAACAACAGAAAGAAGAAAAAAAGGAAATAAAACAGGACCTTCAAACAATAAAACATTCTCTGTGCTAAAGGACCTTATTTTAACACCCAGCTCTGCAACAGTAGTAGTTGCAATAAATAACTTCATTTACACACATACATACAAACAAGGACACACTTACGCATACATTGTTTATGCAACTACCACCATTGATAATGACCAGTATGGTCATCTTCTACTGACTTTGACTTCTTTTTAGACTACGAGATGAGATGTATTTTTTTCCCATCATGTTCTTCTATTTCTTTCATGCCCTATTGATGCTGCTGCTGATGATCCCATGGTGAGTTCGGACACCAGATTAATCAAAGTTCTTCTTTGGCGACCTGTAGTTGAACGCTGCTGTTGCTGCTTTGCCTTTTGTGGTTGGTGGTTGATGGCTGTGTGTGTTGATGGTGATGGCTTTTGAATGCGGTCGAGCATCTCATTTCATGTTTCGCATCCGTTACACATTCATAGTTTGTTTCTGTCATCTTTTCTTCTATTCGTTAGCTTTTTTCTTCTTTTTCTATTTCATTTTCCGTATCTTCTTGTTATGTGTGTCCTCTTATTTTGTCATGTTATTGTTGTTGGCTTCTTTTTTTTATTGCAACTCCTTGTTTGTCATGTTTTATTTCCATAAACATGGTGTGTGTATGTATTATGTTAGTGTTGTTTTACTGTGTTACTCATGTTATTCATGATGACGATGATGATGATGGTATTGGTGATGGTGACGGTGGTGGTGATGGTGATGTTGATGGTATTTTAACAACATTAAAATTGGTATGTTCTCGACCACTAAAAGTTACACTTTTATGTCTTCAAATGGTGCAAAGGGGAGACCAGACTAACATAAATTATTTGATCGATTACCGCATTGTTTGCACAAGAATGCAATAGAATTGAGCGTGGAAGTTTAGCGTGCTGTCAAACACGAGAGGCACAGATCTATTCACTCCAGCTTCCCCTCAATAAACTGGTCTACAGGTCTACTGATCTGTTCTGTTCTACTGATCTGTACATCACTACTGTAGATCTACTGAACTGTAGATTAGTATCCCGCAAAATACTCGAAAACAGCCAAGTTACGGAAGCTGGCGAAGGCAACTGAACGATTCCCTTATCTAGACCTTCGACGAAGGTGTTTAGCGGCTATGGAACTAGTTCCTGTAGGGCACCAACACTCGAATTTTTAAAGGATTTTGCAAATTAAATTTGATTTTCCGATTGTTCCCAGTAGAATTTGTGATCACTGTATTATTTTCCTGGTGGAGATCATGTTCTGTTTGAAAACGGCGTAAAGTGGGGGAATTACCAATGAAAATCTCCTATTTTATTTGGGTAGCAGGGCTAGTAGTAGTCGCCGTAGTCTAGTAGGTAGTGTGTTGCCTTATTAGACATAAGGCCAAGGGTCAAACCACAGGTCAGACATCTCCAACAAAAGGAAATCTGAAAAAATATGTGTTCTACGACTTCCTCTCAGCAGATTTCAAGCAAAAACTCTGTGAGTAAATATATTTACCATGAAAAACTTTTCAAAAATCTGTCAATTGTAGGTCCCAACACTCATGTATAAAATTAATACACACAACATGTGTGGTGTGAGAATCTAGGTCGTAATCCGGACTAAAGGGCTTTAGTGACCAATTAAGTATGTATATAGCAGGGCTGCGTATAAGTCTCTAATGAATGTCACCTCGAAATCCATTGTCGTCCATGAAAGTTGCTGATTTGTACTGGAAGTTTCGGACGATTCAAAGACAACTCTGATATGGGTTCATCTAATAATGCATGGCTACAGATGAGGTAATGGTCGACATGGAGCTTACAATCTTCAGCATGTTACAGAACGTAGATATTCAAATTGCCCCAGTTAAACTATATATGCTCTGCTCGTTTTACAGCGAAGCTCAACTTTCTTGGCATCGAGAAGGTACTTACAATATTGGTAGACTCCTTTTTACTTGAATATATAAAAAGGCGATTAATTATTTTCTGTCCCTAAATCCCATGTACGTTTATCGTAAACTTGCGATTTTCATGAAACAGTGTGCTATTGAAAGGTTTTCCAAAGGACTTGGTATTGCATCGAATAGTACAAAAACGTTCGAAGTGCAAAAGGCGTCATACCGATTTCGTTTCTTCCGCAGCAATCTTAATGGGGCAGACTGAGCTTGTCAGTGAAATAGTCAATAGCGCATTGTCGCGTTAGAATTCCTGCCAGATTGCGAACCATCTTGTCGAGAATGAACAGCACTTTTGACATTGACATTGTTAACTAAGGCCCGGAACCTAGTAGAAGCGGGTATTGGGCTCGACGTAGACGGTGTAGAGAGTCCATACAACCCCTGATACATTTTAATTTGACGAGATCGGATCCCAGCGTTTTGATTGCTCTTTGACTGTCCACACATCTCGCATTTAAATCCCGAGTGATTGGGTTCTAATTCATGCAGTATTGAAGTGTGCCCTACCATACATGGCCTAAGCATATCTGAGGACTGTAACGGTTGGACCATCTATTGAGCCATTGATTATTTCAAATTTGGCAATACATATGTATGTCATTCTATTCTGCCACAAAATTCTGTATATTATCTCCGCTGAACGTAATGAATCGATTTACGCTTGAGCAACGTTGGAATTTATTGGAAATTTGTTTCCAAAACAAAGACAATTGATCGGAAATTGCACGAAAATGTCGCACAAAATTTAGTTGCAGTGAAGGTCCAGGAATCGAATCATTTCACACACCAGTTTACATCGAATTTTGCGAAAAGATTTCGGTATGACGCCTTACAAAGAGTGAAAGCCGCATGAGCATCCGCTTCGTTTTCGCTTCGCTAGATGCCGATTAAGTCCAAAAAAAATCATCTTTTCGAATGAAGCTCATTTTCATTTTGCCGGGTACGTTAATAAGCAAAATTGCCGAATTTAGGGCTTAGGATACCCACACGTGGTGTTACAGAAGCCAAAGCAACCATTACGAGTGATTGTTTTGTGCGGCTTGTGGAGCGGAGGCATTATTGACCCGTATAACCTGAGAAATGAGGACGGCGTAACCATTACGGTCAATGGAGACACTTATCGCACCATGATAACCGAGTTTTTGTACCCGCTCTTCATGGCATTGATGTGAACGATGTTTGGTTTCAACAGGATGGTGTAACTTACTACACATCTCATGCCACAATCGATTTATTGCGCCAACCATTTGATGGCCGTTTGGTTTGTCAATTGTCCGCCAAGAAGGTGCGATTTGACAATTTTCTGTGGGGCGCCGTTAAAGAAAAGTGTTATGAGAATAAACCAGAAACTATTGATAATTTGAAGGCCAACTTTCGTGATGCCACTGCCGAGATACGACCCCACTCACGCAAAAAGTGCATGAAAATTGCTCCGATCAAATGATGCACTGTGAGGTCAGCCGCGTCAGACATATGAATGAAATCATATTCCATTTCAACATTTCAACAATTGTACTTCACAACAAAGGGATAATTTGGCATAATTTCGAACCGCTTTTGTTTCATTGCATTTTTAAATTTGAACTTTTAAATCACCCACCCTATATATGGATATGGTCAGCTTACTAATCCATTTTCTGTAGAGAACATTGTGAGTTCTGCCGTCAAAGAAACCGGATATAAACTTTGAAGTTTATTACAACTTTTTGGTTTCTATTTCGTTTTGTATGATTTTTTTTTTCTTCTTTTTATTATTCCTCTGGATAAGCTAAAAACCTCTCTGTTCCTGTGGCATATAGATACATACATATATACAACAACAAATCATTCTATGCTTTAGTAATTTTGTTGGTGTTCTGGCTGTTGTTGGTGCTGCTGCTGTTACTGTTTATCTGTGCACTCGAAACACACATTTCTGAGTGCCAACTTTTCCAGTACAGAACAAAAGGCAGGCAACAACGTGAATTATTCTTTGATGATGAATTCTTTTCTACTCGTAGTTCTTTTTTTCCTTTTTTTTTTTTTTGTTCCACACTTTTGTTACATTTTAGTTGAAATTAAAATATTCATATATGCTATGTAACTGTGAAATATAATGAAAAATAAAAATAAGAAAAGGACATGTGAACAAAAAATAAAAGCAAGAGGTATGGTAAAGCAGTAGAGAAAAGAAGAGAAATAAAAATGCAACATAAAAGCAAATAAATTTTCATAGAAATAAAATATTATTTTCGTAATAAGGATAAATGAATTGAATGAATGGATAGATGCAATGAAATGAAATACCATAGAAAAGTAAACGTATATAACAAATATGTATGTATGTATGTAAGGCAGGGCAAAAAGAAAATGTAGGTAAAAATGTATTGGCCCATAAGCCAGTTTACCAGTTTTCCTATGCTTGCCATGCTTACTATGCCATATAAGTACATATTTGCATATATTTTTATTAAAATCATGTACCCAGGTGCAGTTTGTTTTATATTTTTGTGCTTTTTTTTTTCTTTGACTTTTTATGCAAAAATGTTCCCAATTATATGCTTAAAAGCTTTTATTTAAATTTACCTTGTATGAGTATAAAAAAATTTTGTATGCTTTTAGTCTATTTTGTTTGTGCTTAAGTAATACTGTTTGTATCCTTATACACGTACAATTTGCTATTTTCTATAATAAAAATCATTTGAAATAAATATGTTATCGATTATGATTTATTTAAGATTTTAAGCAATATTTGTTGGTCAGCATCAAGGTAAAGAATAATAATTTTTGAATGTTATTAAACTAAAGGACATAGAATTAATCGGAATACATGTCTTTAAGTGCATGAGAGAAAGGAGGAACCTAAGCAAAAAAAATTATACAAACCATCCATTTTTATCCATTTCGTGGTTTCAAAAGTAAACGTAAATAAAACACATATTCATAAAATATTTTTTTCATGATATTTCTTTTTTATTGTAAAGTTTGAACGTTGACATTATGAGTGAAACACTACATCATTTAAATGACCTCCACGCGAAGTGTTGCAAGCATTGATTCTTTTGAGGTAATTCTTTGACACATATTGGGCGGTATCTCAGCCATAACTTGACGAATGTTGGTTTTTAAGTGCTCAAGAGTTGAAGGTTTATCTGCATAAACACGGTCTTTCGCGTAGCCCCACAAAAAAAAGTCTAATGGTGTCAAATCGCATGATCTTGGTGGCCAGTTGATATCGCCACGACGAGAAATTACGCGGCCAGGAAATGTCTCTTGCAATAAAGCCATATTCGCTCGAGTTGTGTGGCATGTGGTACCGTCTTGTTGAAACTACATATTCTCCAAGTCGTATTCTTCAATAGCAGGCAAAAAAAAGTCGGTTATCATATGACCATAACGCTCCGAATTGACGGTGACAGTCGTTCCATTGTCGTTTTCGAAGAAGTAAGGTCCAATCACAACTTCGGACTTACTTGAGGATTCTCAGAACCCCAAATACGACAATTTTGTTTATTAACATACCCACCGAGTGTGAAATGTGCTTCATCGCTGAAGAAAATTTTGTTCGAAAAATTGAAAAAATGGCTGTGGCAGAATCAGCATTTTTGTAGTAGGTTTTGATAATTTTTATACGTTGTGTGATAGTTAAGCGATCCATTTTCGTCAATGTCAGACTTTCAACTGAAATGAAAAAAATTGGTTTCACAACTTAGTTTGACAGATGTCGAATTCCAGTCCCATACTTTTGAAACCACGAAATGGATAGCCCTTTATATCACGGTACGGTACGGGCACAGTTCAAAAGATTACTTCACTGGTTAGGTTCAAGTCCCCGTAGTCTAGCAAGTAGTGTGTTAGCTTATTAGACATGAAGCCACTGTTCAATCCCCATATCAGACATCTCCAGGAAAACACAATATTAAAAAATATTTCTTCGGCGACTTCATCTCTCAGCAGATTCCTAGTAAAAACTCGCATAGTGAATAAAAAATTGTTATGAAATGTTTCTTAAAAAATCTATATTTCGGAATCGACTTTAAACTGTATGTCCCGCCTCTGATATATAAAATTAACACACACAACATAAGTGGTGTGAGAAGCTAGGTAGTAATCCTGACAAAAGGGTTGTAATGACTATTTATGTATGTATGTGTGTTCAAGCACCTTCGTTCAACAATCGAATTAGGTTAGCTTGATGTTTTCAGGCAAGCTCACTCGGTGACCCGTATGGTCCATTGTGTTATTCAGTGTGAGTTAAACCTTCTTGTTTTCAACATTTAGTGGTGCGTTCAAACCACTCCGGATGAAACCGGCTAGTTTAGTGACACGTTTGCCATCATGCCCAGATCTTCAAACATTCTGTCACTTAAAATCCTATAATCTGAACTGCAGGGCATTCTCATAAAAGATTTTGTACCATATTCTTCCATATCCTGGTTGCTTCTGCAGTAATCCTGGTGGAGCATACCGAGCAGCCTTTCAGCGAAACCGCTAATAGCGTAGTATACCATTACAATTCCTCCGAATCCGAATCGTTCTTTTGTCTCCCAACTAGTTTCTTAGTTTTCCTGCTGTACACTTGAGTTCTATGTTGATTTTTCCAATTTGGAAAAGTATTCTTGTTGGAGCCGTTTCTATAAAATTAACACACACAACATAAATGGTGTGAGAAGCTAGGTCGTAATTCTGACTGAAGTGTTGTAATGACCAATTATATTTGAATGTAATCTTTTAGGGGCGCATATATGTCCTCAATAGTCTACTCCTCAGATATGTCACAGTGTCCCGGAACCAGGTGTTGTGCAGCTGCATAAACCGTCAAATTAGTCCTTCACAATAAACAGAGTGGCGTAGATACATTTAAAGTAATTACAAAGCATTTTAGGTACACATTTTATCATTTTCGTTGATTTCGAAAGTATTTTTTATACCATAAGCAGATATATGATAAGCGTTACAGATTAAAAACAGACGGATATAGAACACTATCCTCACCAGAGAGCTATATTAAGAAGCCCCGTGTAAATGTCGCGTCAAGAGACAAGAACGCAGGTTCTTTAAATAGTAAAATGTATATAATAAGTATGCTTCTAAGTGAAGTAGTCGTAGTCTAGTAGGCTCAAACCCCAGGTGAGACATCACGAACTTCTCGACTTGCTCCCAGCAGATTTCTGGCAAAAACTTTGAAAATTAATTTAATTGGCATGAGAAAGTTTCTCAAAAAATTGTCGTTCGGAGTGTATGTCAGCTTTTAAGTGGGGAACGCCCCACATATATTTATCACTACCCACTAGATCTTCAACTGTCGTCATGTCGTCATCATTTTAAAATTCAGTACAGAATCAACTCTGACGTCTCTATATGTAACGCCAATTCCAGACAGAAGCATTATTTAGCATTATTGTTGCGATTTTACTAAACTTTTTTTGGAAAGTCCTCTGAACTGCTAGACTTACATTACAATAAAACAATTAACCTTATAGTTACCCATGCCACCATAACATGTATACGACTTTAACTTCTAAAAACCAATCAATAATCATACGAAATTAAAATTAATTTTGCATTCAATAAAACCGTAGTAAATTGGGGAATAATATTACAAGTGGTAGACGAAATAATTTACTTGATACCATAATTCAAGGTGTATGTGTGTGTTTGTTTGTGTGTGTAAATATTCATTTTTTACATTTTAATTTACACAAATACTTTCGTAACGTGGTAAACATGTACATACAAACACATGTAAGTGAAATTTTAAATTCAAATAAATTTTTATTCTAAAAAAAGAAAAAAGTCCTTGAAACTAATTTTGCATTTAGTTTACCAAAAACTATTTGGTAAAAAATTTTAATAAACCAAAATAAAATACAACAACAATAAATTTGGCAACCAACACATACATACAATATCCATGCATACATATACATATATACAAAATGAGATTGAAAAAAATCGAAATAAAACAATGTTCATATGACCACATAATAAAATACGTTTAAACATACCAAAATAGTTATGAACTTACCTACATACATACGTATTTACATATACATACATATGTAAATACGTGCAATATAAAAGTAAATTTATGTATGTATGTACACAATATTAAACAGCAGCAAAAGTAGAATTGCCAATGACCTTTTAATACCATATTGAGGTTTTTAAATAAGCAGATATTTTCGATAATAAATACGTACATATGTATGTATGTATCTAATAAATGAAACAAAATTTTTGTTTTTAAAATTAAAATAAATTTCAAACTTTACCTAAATTAAGGATTGAAAGCAACTGTTTGTACGTATGTATGTATAATTGAGTTGCGTTACTGAAATTTATATAAATTCCCTATTTTTAAGTTTATGCTGCTCATGTCGGCAATGCAGTAAATCCCTATTTCTATGCGAAGTTTGTGTAATCTCTGAGAGATAACTGGCATATTGCCCCTCCAGAAAAATTGGTACAGAAAATATTTCAATAAAATAAAGGTCATTAAAATACATTGCAATTATCTTCAGATGGCTTTGCCTATAATAATGTATGAGCGCCAGATTCATAAAATTATCAATATTATTCGGCTATGTACGTACTTACATAATTGGTCAGCATTAATTTATTCATGAGTGTCGGGACTACAGTTTAAACTCAAACTTTTAAACTTTTCATGGCAATTTTTTGCCAGAAATTTGATGAATTTTGCTGGGGTATGAACCGTGGCCTCACGTCTAATAAGCCAACACACTACCTACTAGACTACGGCGACTGAATCGGGCTACGTAGCAATGCAAAACATATATATTTATGATTTTTACCGCTAAAGTCAAAAAAGATTACTTACTTGCTTACTTAATAGGTCATTACAACCCTTTAGTCAGGACTACAACCTAGCTGCTTACACTACACATCTTATGTGTGTGGCGGGATCTACAGCTTAAAATCGACTCCTAACGATATTAGTATTAGTGAAAATTTTCATGGCAAATGTATTTACTCACAGAGTTTTTTTTGTCAAAGGACTGCTAACTGGAAATCGTCGAAAGACTTCTCGAGTTGTCTGAGTCAGAAGTTTGAACCCACTAGACTACAGCATTGTAACTATATTTTTGGTCATATACTTTAATGGCATTAATATTTTTATTCTTATTGGTATTGAAAGTGTTCCAATCCATTTATTTGTACACAGGAGCAATAATTGCTTAGGTTAAGTAGAAATTTAAGTTGATCGAATTACATTATTATACCATGGGACCTTAATTAGGCAAAGTATCTGCAGTAGAAGCAACCATTACGTCTTAAAAAGATTAAAATATTCTACAGTTTAAAATTCAGGACATCAAGTAGCTTCTATTAAGCTTTCAGCGGAAGCAGGTCAGTGCCATGGACCAATTCTTTACTTTCCTCAAAACTAACCACTTTATGCGTTAGTGGTCATTACACCCAGCGTGTAACCACTGCGTTTATCTCTCTGTTAAACAATGTTCGGAAGTCACAAATACAAGTTCTGCTATGATTGCCCGATTCATTTCTCTAATGATGGGACCATCATTTTCTGGCAATATGACAATCACGATTAAGTTTGAATTACCCAGAGAGCATGAACATTCTCCCGCCTTCCAAATACTATATAACATGTAAGATTGTTCCAGTTCTGGCAAACACCTCTTCTACATAATCCACTACACGTTTTTTATATCTGGATCCATAGTTATTTCAATAAAATACTAGAGGCAGTTGTAGGTTGTTCTCTGCATTACGAATGACTAGATATTCAGATAGTAACAGCATTATAACAACTCATTTCGCTTTAAATTTGTACCAAATGCAACATGTATTTGTTGCTTTTTATCAAGTCCACCTTTGGCATATCTGATTCGCTTTCTCTGTTTTGTCTGCTAAAAATGACAAACCTTAGGTAAAAGCAACAACCAACACACATTAAAAGTAAATATAAACTAACTTTTCGTCTTGTTTTTGACAATAAAAAAGCAACATTTAGACGTGTTGATATCACTACCTGCTTAAATATATCTCGTCAGCCAGTCTACAGCCTTTTTGATTGTCTATTAAACTCTGCAATGGACAGAAATCTTCTTTAATACGCTCAGCCCAAGATCCATTGAAAATGTTCTGAGGTCCCACACCCTAAACTGCCACCTAATTACATGAGCATTCATAATTATATGAAGGCCGTAAACTGCAAATGATTGCAGATTTGCATTATCCGGGAGCAAAATATATTTTTCTTTGATAAAAGTGATTGATTTTTTCAAATCAGTGGACCAAATCTGTTGGGATAATGTTTGCTAAAGATCTTTTTATCATTTCGAAGATAGTCGTATAATCTGGTCATTACAAACCAGGATTACAACCTAGTTTCTAACACTTATGTTGTGTGTGTTAATTTGATACATGAGTGCTGATACCTAGAGTTAAACGTCTATTCCGAACGACAGATTTTTTAATTTTTTATTTAATCTGAGAGCTTTTGCCAGAAATCTGCTGAGAGGAAGTCGCAGAAAATATTTTTCGCATTTCGTCTAACAAGCCAACACGAAGATTGTCAGTAAGGCTTATGTCCCTTGGCTGTTAATTGCACCTGAGCCTTGCTTGTTTCTGCGAAACCCTCTGGTTTGACTGCTTTTTGCAATCTGGTGTAATGTTGGAGATCAACGCTTAGTCCACAGTTACGAAAAGATACAAAAAATTTTTCATAAACATTCTTTTGGTATACTTTTCGACACCGGAATCTCAGTTACATTCAATTCGATCTGAAAAGTACATTTTAGTGTTATACTATAGGGTACTCAATAATGACGAATACTGTTTGTGTAAATAATCCCGGTCCTATTTATTACACATGCTGTTGCGGGTGTTGCTGCAATTATTGAAAATTATTAAATATTTTAAACAATTTCTGTGAAAAGTCAATAAATACTTTGAAGTGGTCAAATATGGCATCGTTTTTGGTTACACAGATTTAAATATAAATAATTTGAAATGTAAAGGTCAATTAAAATGTGGTCATATCCATATTATATACATAATAATCACACTTTTGGAGTGTAACTTCATACGGCAATCATGTCATAATTATTGCAGAAACCAATGGAATTTGCATTATAAATGGAAACATTTTAATTAAGAAATACAGTGTGTGGTCAGTAGAATGATTACACGGAACTGATGGTATAGAATGACGCGAATTCAAACCATATACCTTTGGAAAATTGGTTAAGTAAAGTATGTGATAAAACAAAGTGTGTGTTTGAAGGACTTATTCATTATATGTAGAATATTCAATCGTTCAAATGTCCGCCACGGTCTCACTGTGGAAAGAGCATTTGAAGTATCCTATTTTCCATGACCCTGTCGCATAATTTGGGCTGATAATGAATGCTCCTATATATGGAATATAACATCATCCAAAGGTCGTTCATTGTTTCTCTGGGCGAAGCACATCCTAAAAGTATATTTTTGTATGAGTCTGATGCATAAATCAGGCTGAATTTGAGCGAAGCCATGAATTATGTTGGCTTTAAGGATTGCTGTGGTATGTAACTTATTTGCATACACCTGCGACTTAAGAAAACTACTCTGCCGCATAAAAAAGGCTAAATTTGAATGTTGGCGTGGGCTATGGGAGTTCAGGGACCATTGTGGTTTTAGGCTTGTCACTTACGCCTACGACTTCAGAAAACCCCACAAGAAAAAGTGTAACGTGGTCAAATTACATGATCTCGGTGATCAGTTCACATAACCTCCACTTGAGATAATAAAGGCGAAAGGCGGAGTTCTTGAGAGCGACACAAACTCTACTTCCTTGGATTCTCTTGTACACTCTCACGAGCGGCGATGATGTTTTCGGCAGATCTTGCGTTTCAATAATATGGATGTTGATCGATCGCTTGCTGGAACAGTGGACTCGAATTCATTGGTTAAGACGAATAGGGCTGTCGCACAATATGTGAAGCGTGCGGTACATTGCCCGAACGGAACACCCATTTGGATAAGAATAACACGAACGCTGTAGTCGTCAGTGGTGATTTGGCTAGCAGACTGAATAAATGACAACAGATGTAGTTTCAACAAGATGGCCGGTATCAACCAGGAAGTCACTTTTGGGACATCCGTCAAATATGATGGATTGTTGTGTAATCTCTTTTTATTCAGGCGGCGAGGATTGGAGAATTTTCTTATGGTCGAGTATAGATGTAGAAAAGTGTAGATCGATAGTACTATGTAGTGTGTTGGCGTATTAGAGATGAGACCACGGTTCAAACCCCATCTCCAACAAAACCAAATATGAAGAAATATTTGTTCGGTGACTTCCTCTCAGTAGATTTCTGGCAAAAATTCTGAGAGTTAGATAAAAATGCCGTGAAAAGTTTCTCAAAAGCTGTCGTTCGGAGCAGACTTTAAACTGCAGGTCCCACGAACCATGTATAAATTGACACACACAACATAAGTGGTGTGAGAAGCTAAGTCGTAATCCTGCTTGACGGGTTGTAATGGCCAATTATGTATATGTATGTATGTATGTAAGTAGTTTGGCTGTTTTTCTTTTTTTTTAATTGTACGACCACAAAGAATTAAAAAAAAAATTTTTAAGCTATTGTTGGACGTTGCAGTGCCACATTTCGATGTAAAATCTCCTCCTTACCGAAACCATAAAATCAATGAGCATGACTTGCCTTATAAAATAAATCAAAATCTTCTTACAATTTCAAGCTGGTAATTTTTATTGACTCATTCACCACCCACGACTGCTTAAATCCGACGTCATTGTTGCGTAAACTTGGACAATAAAAAGAGAAATTAATACCGATTTTTTTCTTTTCTACGCTTTTTAAGGCAAAATATTTGCCTGCTGAAATGAAATTCGTTTAGACAAATAGACGTAGACCACCTACATTTCATTCATCACTGCTGTGTGTGTTTTTTTCAATATTTTTTTTTGGTGGAAAATGAAAACGTTTTCGTTAATCAATTCATTCCGCCTCTATCATTTGTCAGGTCATCCATAAGATAATTTGCCATTATAGTAGTAATAAATTGTCACATTGAAAGTCTACTACTAATCAGTGCGTTTATAATAATAACAGCAACAACAACAGCAACAAAAATAATAATAAACGAGGCAGTAGGAGCAGCAAGAGCAAGGCAACAGTTTTATTAACAGAAGGTTTGTTTTTTCTACTATGTACACCCTACAACCGTACGTTAAGGAATACAGGCAACATGCTAACATGAAAATCGTAGAAAATTCAAAAAATCTTCATCATTTCATTTGTAGTTCAAAAACTGGTCGCTTTTGATCAAATATTAACACCACCACCACCACCACCACCAAAGACTGTAGTCGTAGTATTATTGTCGCTCGTTTAGATTAAATACAATGAAAATTGTTTGGTTGCATGTAATAAAGCCATTTTGTTTTAGTTGTGAACACGAGTAGATCATTTTGTCTATAATCGGTTGACTGATTTCGTGTTAAATTAATTAAGATGGGTGCGTGCCTTCTAGCATTTCCAGTGCTACATCAAATGTTTTTTTTTCTTTCCAACAGGCTCTTCAATCAAAATGCGTTTTAACAATTGTTTTTAACCTCTAACGGTATGGTTGATTATAATTGACATGCGTTTTTTGGTCGGCAAACGTGCGGGAACTTTCACATTAAAATCCTGAAAACTGGAGGTGGGCGGGGGGGGGTTTTTAAGGCCTAAAGGTGGTCACTTTATATTTGTTGCTGATTATTATCGTTTTTAGTGGTATGGCTTTATAAAACACAGAAAAATATTGTATTTTTGTAAATGACATTGCATGACATTGTGTTTTTTGTTTTTGTTTTTCAACATTTTTTTGTTTTTTGGCAACAAAATAATTTGATTGATTTTTGGATTTACAATGTGTACACATAATATATAATATGGATTTTTTTTTTATTTAATAAAACGAAATAAATAAAAACAAGGTTGATATGATGTCGTGGCAATTTTTTAATTAGGCTGGTTAATCTGCTTATGCTGACGACAGCCTCCTATTGCTGTAGCAAGGGACATTTGGGACATTGACCATCATTGCCGAAATGGTCCTCTTAATTGGTCCCATCATTTAAGCGATTTAAGGCCTTTGGATTATTTTTTATGACGCTATGTTACATTATTGGTTTATGCTGACAAATCAGCGGCTCTAGAAGAATTGGAAGCCAATGTTCAAGTGACCATTCACACTATACAGCCAGATTTATTGGAAAAATTAGTCAAAATTAATTTGTTCGAATAGATCATACGACCCGCTGTCTTGGTGGACATATCCTCGAAATAAAATTTAAAAAATAATTGACATGAATTTATTTATAATAAGGGAAATTTTAATTTCGACAATATTTCTGTCTTACATCGCTTGCAGCAAACCCTTCCAACTTTGATAGTTGGCCATCTTGTCGGAACCGCATCTTTCAAATCAGTTCGTCATTTATTCAGTCTATTTTGCTAAATCACTATGGACGAGTATAACATTCAACAACATGTGCAAATAATAAAATTGATTCGTCATGTTCTGTACTGCGCGCTTAGAAAATTTTGCAATCGCTATAATCATCTTATCTGGCGAAACTATTCGCAATGTGGTGGATAAATAAATTCGAGTCATTGGGTCAGTTAACGATCGAGTAACAATCATACGTAGAAGAAACGCGATACATGGCGAAAACATCGCCCCAATCCGTGAAAGTGTACAGGAGAATCCGAAGAAGTCGACTTCACAAGAACTCGACCTTTCGCAGACCACAACTTGATGAATTTTGTTGCAGTTGTTGGGTCTATCTATATCCATACAGAATTCAACAGCCCAGAAGCATTTCTTTGAGAGCGACGTTATTAATTTGCTCACTATTAACGGCAAACACTATAGATTGATAATTATCAACTTCTTTTGGCCTAAATTCGATGATCTGGACATCAAGGGCAGATTTCTGGCAAAAAATCCGAGAGTAAATAAAGTTGCCACAAATTGCCTCAAAAATCTGTCATTCGGAGTCGACCTCAAATTGTAGGTCTCGCCACTCATGTATAAAATTAACACACATAACATAAGTAGTATAAACCTTACTGAAGGGTTGTAATGACCAATTATGTATGTATGTGTGTATGACTCTCCTACATATGGACCAGCAACTGAAAGCCTTTGTTGTTCTATATTGCGGATGCTGTTTACATTTGAGTTTCCTGCGCGAGTCAGCAACCAAATGTTTCACCTCGTTGGATATATAAACGCTTTGTTAAGAAAGCGAGAACTATCATAACGAGCGGTCTTTGCCTTTTTGGTAAGTAAACATATTTCGGTCTAATCCGGCTACTCATTTAGACCCCTTGGTTGTGCCCATTTGTAAGGTATGTTTAGATCACGTTCCTCTGAAAACAATGTATAAAAAAAATAAATAAAACATGAGCTAACAGAAGTCAAGTGCCTACTTCATTAATGTTGTTCTCAGCCTCCTTCTATTCTGAATCCAAGTATTTGGAAGCAAAATTTAAAAAAAAAAAATTTTTAATGGGTTTATGGTCCACTTGAAATATGTAATTCAAATTCATTAAATTCAAATTGAATTGTTGTTCACTTTAAAAGCGGAAACCAATAAATGAGTGGAAAAAATTGATATCGATTTTGCGCCGGAGTTCAACAATTCCATTATAAAATTATTTATTAAAGTGAAGCGTGTGTGTATACAGAATTATAATAACAATATTTAAACAATTAACAATAAATTATTCTAATAACTATTGCTTGTATCCTTTTTCATTTTACTTGTTGGTATTTTGCTACGGTTGCTGTTACTGCAACAAATGGGAGAATGAAATGAAAGAAAATAAACAAATGTACGCTGGTATAGGGTGGCCCGTTTAAAAGTTCAAATTTTAAAAATGCAATAAAACAAAAAAGGTTTGAAATTTTTCCAAATTAATTTTTTTTTGTGTTGTGAAGCACAATTGGCCCAATTAGAAATGGAATATGATTTCATACATGTGGCTGACGCGGCTGACCTCACAGTACCTCATTCGATAGGACTAACTTTCATGCACTTTTTCGATTGTATGGGTTCGTATCTCGGCAATGGCATCACGAATGTTGGCCTTCAAATTGTTCTTCTGGTTTGCAGGTATAATAGTTTTTCTTAATGGCGCCCCACAGAAAGCAGTCCAATGGTGTCAAATAGCAGATTCTTGGCGCCCAATTGACAACACCATTTCGGCTAATTAAACGGCCATCAAACGTTTAACGCAATAAATCTATTGGGGCATGAGATGTGTGCCAAGTTGCACCATTCTGTTGTAACCAAGCATAGTTCACATTAGTACCATGAAGAGAGGGTACAAAAAAAACGGTTATCATGGTGCGACAGGTTGCACCGCCCTCATATTAAAAGAAAAATAGGCCAATGATGCCTCCGCTCCACAGGTCGCACCAAAAAGTCACTCGTAATGTGTGCATTGGTTTCAGTAAGACTACGTACACGTTTACATACATAATTGGTCATAACAACCCTTCAGTCGGTATTAAAAATCAGTTTCTCACACCACTTATGTTTTGTGCGTTAATTTTATACATGAGTGGCGGGACCTACAATTTAAAGTCGAATCCGAACGACAGATTTTTGAGTAACTCTTCATGGCAATTTAGTTTGTTCTCAGAATATTTTACAGAAATCTGCTGAGAGGAAGTCGCCGAAAAAATATTTTAATATTTTCGTTTTGATGTGTCTGACCTGTGGTTTGAACCGAGGCCTCACGTCCAATAAGCCAACACACTACCTACTAGACTACGACGACTTCACGTGTGAGTTTTCTGAGCCCCAAATATGGCAACTTTGCTTACCCATCAAGATGAAAATGAGCTTCGTTCGTAAAGAAGATTTTTTTTTTTGCAAAATCAACATCATCGTGCAGTTTCTCTTTGGCATATCTATTAAATCCTTATGTTACTCAAGCGTAAATCGATTCATTAAGTTCAGTGGAGATAATATACTGAATTTTGTGAGAGAATAGATTGACATAAGCATTGCCAGATTCGAAATAACCGATGATTCAAGTTTAAACTGCTAGTGGGGCACCCGATATGAGAACGCAGGGCATCAAAGTCGCGGTAGTGTAGTAGATAATGTGTTGGCTTATTAGACGAGAAGATATTTCTTTCGTCGATTTCCTCTTAGTAGTCTTCTTAAAACAAGAAGAGTTTCTTATATCTGTCGTTTGGAATCGATGTTAAAATGTCGGTACCGCCACTCACGGTTAAAGTTACAACACACAACCATGGTGGGGCGAGAGAAGCGAAGTCATACTCCTAAGTAAAGAGTTGTAATGATCAATTAAGTAAGTAGTTAAAGTCTTGATCACAATGGGCCCTAATACTGGGCCCCAAATACGGCAATTTTGCTTAAGAACGTACCCACCAAGATGAAAATGAGCTTCATCCGAAAAGATGATTTTTTTTTTGCCTAAGTCGACATCATCGTGTAGTTTCTCGTTGGAACAATAAATCCCAACGTTGCTCATTACGTTCAGTGGATATAATATCTTGAATTTTGTAACAGAATAGAATGACATAAGTATTGCCAAATTCGAAATAACCGATGGTTGATAACTAAACCGTTAGATAGCTCACCTGATACAACTTCACTGCTATAGCTCGTACAGTGCATAAATATTTCTCTAAACAACGAGGAAAAAAACTGAATAAATATGTAGGTTTGTATGGCTAAATAAATACATTATGCTTTTTTTTAAATAATAATAACAACAACAAAACCATTTATGCATTATTTGGCTTGAAGCCAAAATAATTGAAATATTTATTACAGGATACAAGTCCATTGTATATCGAACATAACATTCTACAAATAACAGCCATATACATACACACACAGCTATATACAAACATTTTTCCAATAGTTTGCAATACTTATGAAAAATTTCAATAAAAAATTAAAAAAGTATTCATAAATATTTTAGAAAAAAAACATGCTAAATAATTTAAATAAAAAGGAAATCGTTTTTTATTTTTTAATATTTTTCCTTTTTTTCCTTGTCTACCAATGGCTAGTTTATACAGTACATAAGTACTTTTAATACTCGTACTAAATACTATTGATGTAAACACTTAAAAAGTTTTTCTTTTTCTTTTTTTCTCAGCAAATAATTCTTTATAAATATTGTATGTTTTTATTTTATTTATTTAAAGAATTTTTGTAAACATTTATTTTAAAAAATAAAAATTAAATTCAATTTTTATAGAAAAATATTTGTATTTAAATTTAAATTTAAAAAGACAAGCTTTTAACAACAATTATGATATATGTAAGTAAAGAAGAGAAGTAAGGGTGATTATCGATTACATATTTCTATTCAATATATTGAATACTAAAGTAAACTAAAATATGTACAGTAAGTCGCAGAAATTGTTCATGAAATCCATGATGTTTTACAATATCTTTTGGAATTGTTAACTTGGATCCCATAAGATTCCGTTAAAATACCTACAACTCCTATTCCGTCATACATATAACTAACGGGCTGCGCATTAAGCTCTTCGTTTGTAAAATCTACTAAAGAAATTATGTATGAAATGTAAAACCGCTATAGCTTGTCTGGATGAAGCGCATTTGAAATTTCCAATTTTCTTATTCGCATACACGCTGTGGTCTAGTAGGTAGGGACGCTGGACGGCCTCTCGCTTGAAACACAATTATTCTTAGAAATGCCCAACACACCAATAACAACCAATTGCATCACTCTAATACCCCATCGACTTTCTCGGTCAAACGGATACCAGTTGCGCAGATTCCCTTTAGGACTAGTTGCTACACGTATAGCTCTAAAAATGGAAATAGAATGGGTCTGGGCCGCTTATATCAAACTTTGTTTCTGGCTACCAGATCATAATACAGTGTTTCAAGGAATGTATGATAAGGGCCATAGTCGCCTTAGTCTAGTAGGTAATGTGTAGGCTTATTAGACATGAGGCCATGTTTCAAGCCCCAGAAAAATATTTCTTCGACGACTTCCTCTCATCAAATTTCTGACAAAAAATCTGAGAGCATATACAAATTTGCCATGAAAAGTTTTTCAAAAAATCTGCCGTTCGGAGTCGACTTTAAACTGTAGGTCCCGCCACTCACGTATAAAATGAACACACAACATAAGTGGTGTGAGAAGCTACCTGACTGAAGGTTATGTATGTATGTATATGATCAGGGCTTGTAACTATTTAGTAAACTTGACCTACAGAGATTTAAATATCTTTACAGATAGGCAATTCCAGTAATACGGGATCGAAGACCGTCCTAGATCGTACAAAGGCGATTAACAATTATTCCAGGCATGGAACGGTATGTATTATATGGGCGCCTAGTCATGGAGTCATGGACTGATAGGAAATGAGGAAGCAAATATTCTGGCTAATAGACAAAGACTATTACATGCCACAAGCTTTAATAACCGATTCCTTTCCGAGTCTTTCAATGCATAGGGTGAATTACAAAAATATTTTCGGGTGATAGTAATGATCAGAAACCCATGATTATTTTAAAACTCAATAAAAGCAAACTCAGTACACTAACGAGCGTATTTATGTGGCACTCCGGCACCTAATCAGAGACCGTCTAAGGAACCTTATACCAGTTATAATGGGACATTAACGTCTAGGGGCATATCTCACTGCAGAAGCTATAATCAAACATGCATGGGGAAAGTGGAGAGACCACAGATCATCTTCTCTGTCATTGTCCGGTACTTAGGGAAGATTTCTAGGGCACCTAGAATTCATTAACAGAACGTGTATAGACAAAGTTGGGGTGGATAAAATTCAAATCTTCATAAAACTATCGGGGAGGCTGAGAGATGCCGATCAGGACTTCCAAACTTTGACTGTTGATAACACCCATCTTGTTCAACCTACATCTGTCAAATTAATTTTCATTTATTTCAGTTTATTTTGCCAAGACCCCATGGACGACCATCGGACAAAGACATATGTTCGCTGAATATACTTTGCAGCAGTTGAGGACTGATTCTAATTTTTATCTAATAATTGTCTTCAAACATAAGCTCCCTTTCAAGATAAATGGTTATATGAACAAACAAAATGGATGAGCTTGGGATACCAATCCACCTGAGATCCAAGAACCTCCAATGCATATCGAAAAATTAACCTTTTGGTGTAGGTCGATGATTATCAACTTCTTTTATCTTAAATTGAATGATGTGGATACTAGCGTTATGTGGTTTCAACAGGATCGAGCTACGTTCCACACATCTCATGCCATATTAGATATTCTGCAAGAGCGATTCGGGGACATGTTGAACTTACGTAGAGTTAATGTGAACCGAATACTCAGACCGTTTGATTTGACCATTTTAAGTCGCATATGTATGCGAATAACGTAACATAATACGTAACGTAATTGGTCATTTAGTCAGCTTCTCACACCACTTATCTTGTGTGTGAATTAATTTTATCATTAAGTGGCGGGAATTTTAAACTGTAGGTCGACGTCGAATAACAGATTTTTGGCGAGACTTTTCAAGGCAATTTTTTTTTAATCTCAGAGTTGGGTTAGGTTAGGGTAGATTGGAGTGGTAGCTCTGATACCAATGTGAATGCATGACGCCATATGTGAATGCAGTCCCCGTACTGACCAAGTTCTGCCAAACCAGGGAAGAAGAAGAAATTGGTCACCATAAGGGCTGCACATTAAAAGCCTACCCTACGCTAGAAAGCCAGCCCGAAAGTTTGATAATCAATAGATGGTAACTCCGTCAAGCTGACAAGAATTGGAGTGCCAAATAACTTATATCTGCACTACGCGAGAGATGAGCATTGATAATGAAAGTGGATAACAGTCTCTTCTTCCTCAGCGAATCTGCACCAACGGCAGAAGTCCGCGTGTCTACCCATAACACAATGACCTGTAAGCATGGCCACAGTGATCGAGATGATGCTACGACCAAGTTCGAGTAACTGGTTGGTGCGCCTGCTATCCATCAAGGGCCAAGTGAGTCTAGCGATGGAGAAGGACTCCTCATTGACCCAGGATAGGTTGACCTCCCGAAAGAATTTCTGCGGAATGGCCAACTTAGACGAGGTAAGTGGCATAACCATGCCGATTGAAGAGGATTCCAGAAGGAGTGCACTAGCCCTGGCGAGCCTTCGGCCCAACAGTTTCCCGGAATGCTACTATGCCCATGGACCCAGACCAGTGAGACACTGAAGCACCTACAAAGAAGGTCGAGGCAGTGGCAAAATTCTCTAAAGATCCTAGAGTTATTCACAACGCTCGACAGAGATCTTATGGGCGCCTAACTATCAGAAAAGACCGAGACGCGGGTGAAAGGAGCACCGTTGACGAGGATCCATTTAGCGGCCCGGTAAATGGCCATTACCTCCGACACTATCTACTAGACTACGGCAACTTTTAAACGAATTTAAATTAAAATGAAATATGAAAATCTGATTAGGCGGTGCTTTCTTTATAACCGATACTGTACAATTCATGATATTGTATGAAAAATAAAATCCGTGCGAATTTCCTTTTAATTTAATTCTCAAACTTCTCAACTTTTTTGAAAGCCATTTAATTAAGAATGTATACGATTTTGTGGACACACTTTTATTTTGAATATTTGAAAAATTTTTATAAAATACATATGTACGTATGTATGTAATCCAGTGAAATAGAGCATTACGGAAAAAAAAATCATTAAAAATTTAAATATTTTGAATTTGTTATGCAATTTTTTTTATTTTTTGTTAGAAATTTTTTGTGGTTTTGTATATGAATTCATTGTTAGTTTTTCATTACACTCGATATTTTCCTGAATTTTCAAAAACGAAATTTTTTGTTGGTTTTTTTGTTTTTTGTTGCAGAAATCACTGATAAATTCATTTCATTTACATGTGTTGAAAGTAAAACCTCTAAAATAAACCTCAGCTGTTAGTTGAAAATGTAAATAAATAATTTATGCACAGGCCTGAACAATGTATGAAACAATGAATGTATGTATGTACATATATATGCAGTGTATATGAATGAATGAATGAATGAATGCATGCAGTGGAAGAAAGAAATTCAAGTACAAATTCAAATAGTTTTTGCCAAACCGTACAAAAAAAAAAAAAAAATACAAAAAAAATGAGAGAGAAAAGTGGAGAAAATCAAATCAGATTTTTCTAAATCGATATGCATTGCAAATGAGGTTTCAAAACTTTGGAAAACAATGCAAAATTTTATAGGAAAAACAGAAAAAAAAAATTGCAACACTGCTGTTCGTATTTAAAATTTTGCACACAAACAGCGGGTGTTTGGTAAAAAGCAAAAAAAAACTTTCTTTCGTTTTATGTTGGAAAACCTTTTTTTTCTGAAACAAAATTTTAAAGTTCTGTTGAAAACCTTTATAATTTAATTTCGAATTCTGGCTGGCATATTAGAAAAACAGCAATGTTTTTATAGTTGCTCGGAACATAGTGCAATAGCTTGTTAGCACTTCATTTAAAATTAATATGTCAGATTAGTGGGTTAGATTGCAAAGCAATGGTGGCTTTGATGAATTAAATATTTCTATGCTAAATTAAGTATACATAAATCCATACATATATACATACATACATACGAGTATAAACTTAAAATCCACTTAAGGATATAAATTCTTATCAAACAAACATGCCAACACATCTTTAAATATTGACGATACAAATTGTTGGCATTTGCAATAAATTTATTGTGAAATACAAAATAAATAACGTTTAACTTTCAACAGCAAAAGTTATCAGAGAATAGATGTCCTCGTTTCTAATGTAGGTTGTGAAGAAGGGGTTAAAAATGTGTGTACAGTATTGTTCACCCTACTTTACAATTGATTGATAAAAAAAAAAAACAACTCAAGCCTTTAATTATATTTTTCTGTTTTGATTGAAGCATGCTCTACACATTCAAATTTAGGAAAGTTTTAAAAAAGTTTAATTTGCGTTTATGAATATACCGCGACCATACGATCCACATATTGTACTGCCACCGTACAAGCTCTATTAGACTTCAATGCTCTTGATATGTATCCAGCTTGTTTTCTACTGGAATGTATCGGGTAGGGCATCTACCGGTTTAAATTTGATTTCGAATCTGGGAATACTTATGTCATCCTATTCCGTCACACAATTCAAAATATTATCTCCACTGAACGTAATAAATCGATTTACGCTTGAGCAGCGTTATTAGGCCAAAGAGAAATTGTACGATGATGTCGATTTTGCCAAAAAAAAAAACATCTTTTCGGATGAAACTCATTTTCATCTTGGTGGGTATGTTAGTAAGCAAAATTACCGTATTTAGGCGTCAGAAAAACCACACTTAGTCTTACAGAAGCCAATGTACTCACTACGAGTGACTGTTTGGTGCAGCTTGTAGAGCGGAGGCAGCATTGGCCCACATATCTTTGAAAATGAGGACGGCGCAAACATTATGATCAATGGAGACACCTATCCAACCATGATAACGGATTTTTTTTTGTACCCGCTGTTCATGGTATTGTTGTGAACGATGTTTGGTCTCAACAGGATGGTGCAACTTGCCACACATCTCATGCCACAATCGATTTATTGTGTTAAACGTTTGATGTCCGTTTAATTAGCCGAAATGGTGATGCCAATTGACCACCAAAAGGCTTCGATTTGACGCCCTTGACCTATTTTCTGTGGGGCGTCGTTAAAGAAAGGTGTTATGCCAATAAACCAGATACAATTGAGCATTTGAAGGCCAACGTTCGTAATGCCATTACCGAGATACGATCCCATGCACTCGAAAACGTGCACGAAAATTGGTCTGATGGAATGTGGTACTGTGAGGCCAGCCGCGGCAGTCATATGAATGAAATAATTTTCCATTTCTAATCGGAGCAATTGTTCTTCACAACAACAAAAATAAATATGGCCAAATATTAAGACGTTTTATATATTAATTAAGAGCATCTCAAAGTAAACTCCTAGGCTTGAGATTCTAAGCAGGAAATTGGCATTGTTGACACCGTGCGGCATCCTGAAGTCTGTGCAGTATGAAGGGATATCAATAGATCATAGGTTTACAGCACCTAAGGCACCTTTATTTTTAATTTTTTTTCATACTTTAACAATTTTAATTCCTTAAATTTGTATTATTCATCTACCTGTTATATATCACTTTAAATGCATTGGGTTTTTATATATATTTTTTTTAATAATGATGTCTATGTTACTTCTGGATGTATATGTTACTTCTGGTGTTCCGCAGGGTAGCCATTTGGGTCCTTTACTGTTTTTATTGTTTCTTAATGATCTTCCTTGTGCTATTTCTGATTGTAGTATTCTGATGTATGCTGACGACGTTAAATTATTTTATACTTTTGATGGTGATGGTCAGGCTGTTCTTCAGCGAAATATTTGGTCAATTCACACAAGCCGTTGTATCGTTGTATTGAGTGTATTGTTGGACAATTATACAACAGTGTATGCTTGTTGTTGATAATTTTCATGTAAAAATCCGATACACATACACATTTTTATCATATGTTTTTGAAAGTTGTATTGGTTTCGTGATATCAAATTGTGTTGATTTAGTGCTATCAAAATGTTTGAATGCCAAAAAAAAACATTTGGAATACAAAATACACAATACAGCATAGCATTGAGCGTTCACAAACAACAAGTGTATTCAATACAGCATACACGATACGAAGTCGTGTGAATTGCCCAATTGATTCCTTTGTAACTTGGTGCGGAACTAATTTGATGGATCTTAACTTGAGAAAGTGTAGGTGCATGGTTTTCTCTCGCGGGGGCGTAGTTTCGTCCACTTATGTGATTAATTCTTGCCCTTTGGAAACTGTTACTTCATTTCTTGATTTGGGAGTATTAGTGGATATTAAACTGTCTTTTATTGATCATATTAGTATGGTGATTGGCAAGGCTCGGGCTGTTCTTGGTTTTGTGAAGAGATGTGCTAAGGAATTCACTGATCCTTATATAACAAGACTGCTATACATTTCACTTGTTAGGCCTATTTTGGAGTACGCGTCTGTTATTTGGAATCCATACTATCGTTGTCAAAGTGATTAAATAGAGTCTGTGCAGAAGCAGTTTTTATTATTCTGTTTACGTGGCTTAGGATGGGATTATGCAAATGGGTTTCCATCTTATGAGGCTAGATTAGGTCTGATAAAACTTTCAACTTTGGAGCGTAGAAGGGCTGTGTTGGGCGTTTGTTTTGTCTATAATCTGGTTAAAGGTGATATCGATTCCGAGTTTTTGCTTTGTAACCTAAATTTCAGTATTCCAGCAAGATTTTCACGGCACTATCGTCCTTTTTCCTTAGATTTTTATAGAACAAACTATGGTTGTAATTTTCCTTTTCGTAGATTATGTAATGATTTTAATATGTATTATGATTTTATTGATTTTAATTATACTGTTTATAATATTAAACGTAGCTTATATTCTGCCATTAATTTGTAAATTATTATAGAAAAATATATTCTCGTTCTTGTCTTAGGTAGTTATGGTTTATTGTTGCTTTATTCAGCTTGTGATTAAGTTCTGTAGCTGATTTATGTTGTCGTTGCCTTTACTTTTCCCTAAACCGCTATAGTCCGGACTGTAGTTTGTACGTGTCCCTACGCAATGGGGACAAGCCCTCCGCGGTCGGGTGAGGGTGGGTTAGTGTGAGGCCGGGGACGTTCGACAAAAAAAAAAAAATAAAAAAAATAAATATAAATTGACATTCAGCCAGACTCGTGCAGACACTATAAAGGATTTTATTTTTCGAGAAAATTGTTACAATTTTAGAATTCTCTTTTGCAACTGCTTAATTAAATTTCCATTAATTTTAAATGAGATTAAAAAGGTTTTATATTTTATAAAAAAAATCTACAGAATACAAAAAAATGTTCTTTTCAACGACTTTTAAACACAGTTTTTCCAATCTTTTTTTTGTTAATTAATTATATTTGCAGACAACAATTTTAACTTAAGCTACTTAAACTCAAACTAACAAGCAGAGAAACAATATATTTCTCAACATTTTGCAGAAGGCGATTTCTTAGCAAACGTTCAATTACTATATTCCGACTATGCATTACGTAATATGTGCGTGCATGTGTTGTAATCCAGTTAATTAACGATTTATTTAAAATATTTCAGTTAAAAAGTTCTCGTCTAATGTCCTGGTTTTTTGGGATTAAATTGATTTTGGTATGAGAATAGAATTGTCTCTATTATATGGAAACAAGACTTGACGCGAAACCTACATGTAACAGCATAAAGTGTGCACAAAAGTAGAAATCTGAACACAAACTAATACTGAAGTAAATGACAGATGCATTGCCAAAAGAAAACCAGCCTCTTCTCCAGAAGACATTTTTTAGCTAGCGCCAGACACGACATACTGTTCTGAGTGACGATTCTCTTCACACACAGCAATGGTTTTTGCACTGTTCACTCTTCAAAAGTATCTTTATAGTCTAGTGGACAGTGTGTTGACTTACTAGACGAGAGCTCATGTGTTCAAACCCCAGGAAAAAAATTTTAAGCGACCTCCTCTCCGCAGTCATCTGGTAAAAGCTCTGAAAATAAACAAATTTTCAATTAGAAACAATTTCTCAAATCTGTTCTTCGGACTTTAAACTTATGAATCCAGGACCACAAAATATAGTACCATCCCTTAATTACTGCTGGGATATCAATTCCAAGAATATATACGTGCGACTAAAATGATTGTTCCGTGGAATACGTATCATACACTTTCTGTCATTGGCTGCCATTAGACCTGTTAAGCAAGTTTAGTAGTTGATCTGAATGTCCATACCAGGTTAAACGATATGCTTCTCATTGGCAGCTGGAAGGTGCGTTCAATACTGCTAGAGTCTACTAAAAACGTGTGGATAAGAAGAAGTTTGACTCGCGTCTAACCTTAAATCGTATGGTCATCTATTGCACAGTAGCGATTATCATGTGTCACTTTCCTTTTTGAAAGCATGTCGAAAGTCTTTTTACTCCATCAAATTACTCCTGCAGGATCTGTTTTCACCTCATTTCTTAGATTTTCTAACATCCTTGATCGAGTTCTTTAATAATAAAAAAAATTATTGCCATAACAACATTTATTTTCGACTCTGGTCGAAAAAAAGCAAAAATTTCGAAAGAACAGGCACTTTACACAGAACAATTCAATTTACGTGTATAATAATTTAATCTTCCGAATACACTCCACTAGCTACTGTAAGAGTATTAAGACATCCAATTGCTCAGTATTTGGCCATAACAATCAATGGGTTGATATATCAAGCGGCAAAAGCTCTTGTTTTAGGAGAGTATTCATCTTTCAGATTTTTCCACTCATTTTGAAGCTACTGCTTCTGTTTAGGTAAGAGTTGCGGAAGAAAAATGTCAGCCCAACCAAGCCTTAGGTCACGAACTCGCTTAATGAATTTTACGTTCAACCGCCTGCGTACTTAATGCCAACAATGTCTCTGCATCTTAACGAATATAATTTTTGTTATGAGAGACTAGAAACTCGCTTAAGCTAGAGAGAGTTATTTCATTGTAATTTGCCCAAAAGGTTCCGTAGATAACAACTAACAATCAAAATTTTTAAGATTTTAGTTCGTGAACAACATATTTTTGGTTGTTAGCTTGCAACACAACAAAACTACGGTTGTCATCCAGAAACGATCTAAAAATTAAAGCAAGAATTAACTTATGAAGATAATTAAGACCAAAACATATTTAAAAATGTTGTACAATTTCGTGAATCCCTGCTGTTTACCACGCACTCATTTGCTTCACATTATTGTTACAAAGTTTTTTGTGTCTACAAATTTGTCCAAAGGAATGTCTCCATATCTGAGAATACATTTGCTGTAAAGGAATAGTAAAATATAAAGAACATGTGAAATGGATTACGACATAGCTTCTCACACCTACCATGTTGTGTGTGTTAATATTGCCTATAAGTGGTGGGACTTATATCTAGTTTCGAACACACAGATTTGAGAAGCTTTTAATTGACATTTTATTTACTCTCCCGGATTTTGCCAGAAGACTTCTTAGGGAAAGTTTATGAAAGAAAGATTGTTTCTTACTTTATTTTGTTTGAAATATCATGGGCTCTAATCAAGTAAACTACGAGATTACAGAAAAATTTTCTGAGGTATAGAGTCACCGTAGTCTAGTAGATTTTTGCTACGTTTGACACAGTCTTATTGGGTCTGGCAACTTCTAGATCCTCACTGTTGATTTGTTATTGTAACTCAACTTTTCTATTAGCTTTGGTCTTTTGCAAAGTCGTCGTAGTCTAGTAGGTAGTGCGTTGGCTTATTAGACGTTAGGCCATGGTTCTAAATCAAGATCACACATCTCCAACAAAACGAAACATGAGAAAATACTTCTTTGGCGACATTCTCTCAGTAAATTTTTGCCAAAAAATCTAGGAATGAATAAAATTGCCATGAAATTTTTCTGTCGTTCGGAGTCGATTTTAAACTGTAGGTCCCCCACCATTCAAGCCAAGGTCAGACATCTCCAACGAAAGGAAAAGTAAAAAAAAATATTTCTTTGGCGACTTCTCCTCTCCTCTCAATAGATTCCAGGTGAATAAAATATGCCGTTCGGAATCGATTTTAAACTCTAGCTCTTGTTATTCATGTATAAAATTAGCAAACACAACATAAGTGGTGTGGGAAGCTAGGTCGTAATCCTGACTGAAGGGTTGAAATGATCAATTATGTATGTATGTATATACATATGTATGTGTGTATGAAGATGCTGCTTATCGCCAACCATAATTGTTCACAGACTGTATTTCGAAAAGTTCTTTCAGCATAATTTTTTATTATTCCTTATGGAGCCGGGGCTAATTAAAAAACATTCGTGTAAACTTTAACTTCTTGCTCTCGCTAAGGAACGTTTAAACTGATGACATCTCTTCTTCTTCTTATGCTACGTGGCTGGTGAAGTGAGTATTCAAATCCGACAATTATCAATGGAATAGACACCATCACCAACAGTTTATAGTGAAGCAATTGCGTATAAGTATGCGTATGAATATATATTTTCATTTTCATTTTTATTTGTATTAAAAAATTTTAAAAATGCGTCGCACATTGTCTCCAGCATTGCGAAATGAGCAGCAGTCAAGCTCAGTCGAAGTAGGCCTTGAAAGTTTTTATGATTTCTGTTACTGTTGATGTCAAGTGCTTTACTGTGTGTTTTTTTTTTTCTTTCTCCAAATTGAAATGAATTATTGTTGAAAAATTTTTAGATTGGATTTATCTTTTGTCGTAGTAGTAGCCCGAGTAAAAAAGTTTCTGTTTTTGGTTTTGAAATGCCTGCAGATTTGTGTGAAATGCTTGAAAACGTTTTTTTTTTGTTAGATTGTGCCACAAACAAAACTTCAATAATAAAAATATAAAAAAGCTGTTTTGCCTTGTTTTTTTTTCTAAATGTTTTAATGTCAAAATGTTGTGATTTACCAGAAAAAATAAAAAAAAATTTTTTCTTACGTCGATAAGTGTTCAAAAACGTGATGAGGTTTACTTTATCCATTTATTTTTGGATTTTATTTCATGCTGGTAAATTGGCAAATGTAACTGACAATGTATGATATTTAGGAGGGAGGGTTGTAATCAAAACTAAGACTACCACATAGCCCTGTAACCTGTAAAAAAATCGTGCAATGCTTTACAAATAATTGAAATTCGGATGATATACAGTCACAGAAAAAAGTCTACATACAGTTTTTCCCAAATTAAAAAAGTTATTATAGCGTTATCAAAGGGATTTACAATTAAGAATATTTGAGGAGCGAATTTGAAAAAATAAAACGTAAACTTGTTGGGGAAAAAATATAAATATTTCCGAGGAAAAAGCCTACATACATAGAGTGGTACATGTAGACTTATTTCTTTAACTGTATAAGTGTTATGGCATTGTGGCTATCAAACAATTTTTGTATTTATGGAACAGTAAGGCTGTCTTAAAAAATTAATAATTAAAAAATTCATTTAAGTTAAGTTAGCGGGTAGCTTGCCGTACACAGGCAAGTTCACTTTCAATATGGCCTATTGTGTTACATAGTGTAATTCAACTTGCTTGTCGTGATCCGTTAGAGCCGGTTTTGAACTAACCAGAGCTCCGAATAAAACATGCCAGTTCCTTTAGTGCCATACCCAAATCTTTAAACATTCTGTCACGCAAAAGGCGTGACGTCTGTTTTGAAGCGCAGGGCACTTCTTTTTATGTGAGACGTAGGTTTGAACAACCCCGACATGGCATGTTCGCCACCATGCCCAGATCTTCAGACGTTCTGTCACCCAAAAACCCATGACTAATGTTTTGAAGTGCAAGGCGCTCACATCCTGGCAGCTTTGCAGTAATCCTGGTGAGTTAGTTTCGAGCTCGTCATCGAAACTGCCAATAGCGCAATGTCTCGTTAGAATTCCTGTTCTCTTGTCGAACTCAAGTAATTCTTTGATTTTCCTGCTGTTCACTGCTGGATACAGCAGTTTTGAAATTCGGCAACAAAGTATGTTGAATTCCATGCTGTTTTTATATTTTGGGAGAGTATTCTTGCAGAGGTGCATATATCCCCTCTATCGAACTTGTCAGTTGTTAGAGTTCCAAACGATCTTTTGTCGAACTCAAGTAGTTCCCCGGTTCTCTCGCTGTTCACTGCTGAACACAGCAGTTTTGAAATTCGGCAACAAAATCGGCTTTTCCAATTTCAAAAAGTATTCTTGCATGGACGCATATATCCTCTCTAACGTCTCTTCATCAGACATTTCCGATCCCTTCCATGTTAGTTCATTCGCCTTTTCGTTTTCTTCTATGCAACAGTGGTCCGGAACCCAATAGAGGTGTAGAGAGTCTATGCAACTCGTGACACCGTTTGATTTCACGAGGTGCTTTAACCAGCGCTTTAATTGATGTTTGATTGTCCACATATATGATCAAGTTTTAAGGAGCTAGGTCCTGGTTTCAATCATATGTGCAGCTTGTTTAATAGCAAAAATCTTCGTCTTAAATACACTCGCATCGTGAGGTGTTCTGTATAGCCCGTTAAGTGTCAGCTTATCGGGATAGACTCCCGTTGCAGTTCCTAATTCCATTTTTGAGCCATCAGTGAAGATCGTTACATCACCGTCAGCGATGACGGCTTCAGTAACCTATTCTCCCTCTGTGGGATTATGAGTTTTGTGTGTTCGTTCGAAATAGTATTGAAGCGTACACTACCGGACATGGCCTAATCATATCTAAGAATTTAAGCCTCATTGCAGTTCTAGCAACCACTCTTTGGCGGAAGATGTCTAATTGTTATAGAGACAAGATGACTTCGAAGCCAGCCACCGGCTTTAACATAAAAACACCTGTGATAGCCAATCATACATACGGCTGTACTCTTTTTAAAATTCAATTAAATTTTTAATTAAAACTATTTTAGTGCTCATTGGCTTTAATTAAATACTTTAACTATGCTATACTCAAATGTCTAATGAAAGTATGACAAGACAAAAAACGGAAAAATTTACAAACTGTTGTCTAAGTTAACCATCCATCTTCTTTTTTGTGTGTTCGTTTGCCAGTGCTGGTGGATTTAGACACAAAGCCACTGTTTATTGCCTCAATTGCCACTTTGTACACTTATTAAAATAAAGAGGTAAGTTTCTATATATTTTCTTTGTGGCAAAATGGTAGTAAAAAAAACAACAACGCCAGCAGTAATGCAAGCTGATGTAAAAGCATCATTATTATCATTAGACTAAGTGTCAGGCTAAAGTCTTTGCAACAGTGTGGCAAAATACAAAATACATTAAGTATAGTTCACAGTCTTTTTAATTCAGTTTATTTCCTGCCTAATAAATATTAAACAAAATATACATAACATACGTAATTGGTCTTAACAACCCTTCAGTCAGGAATACAACCTAGCTTCTCACATCAGTTATGTTGTGTGTGTTAATTTTATACATGAGTGGTGGGACCTACAATTTAAAGTTGACTCCGAACGATAGATTTTTTTGAGAAACTTTTCATGGTAATTTTTTATTTATTCTCAGAGTTTTTGCCAGAAATCTGCTGGGAGGTAGTCGTCGAAGAAATATTTGTTCACATTCCGTTTCGTTGGAGATGTCTGATCTGGGGTTTGAACCCTGGCCTCCCGTCTAATAAGCCAACACACTACCTACTAGATTACGGCGACTTATACAAAACATATTGGGTTATATTTCTAAGGGATTTTTTTTATATTATAAGACCAACACTCAGGGGATAGCCCCTACTCTACGTTGGAATTAGGAAAATTGGTTACGGGAATGTTTGTAGACAGTGGATTTGAATATTTTTATATTATAAGTGGCTGAAAAGAGTTCCACATACTGATAGTAAGGCTAATGCTGTTTGTGATGCACTGGTCAATTGACCACAAATGGATGTGTCCTCCGAGAAAGACGGGTGCCACGTAAGAATATACTATTTTCCAGAACAAGTCCCTTTAACCGCCAGAGCTATATCCCATGTAGTTGCGATAGAACAGTGAAACACAAGCCACATTGCGACGATGCTTCAATGAATCAATGGTATTGGATACTCTTACGTCATTAATGAAGTTCTTCGCCCTCTTCTCTACGCAATCGAGAAGTCTCAAAATAGACTTTGAGTCACCGGCCCATGAGAGTTGTATTACATTCTTGGTCGTATACAAGTGGTATAAACAGTAAGAAGATCAGATAAAGTGAAATGTTTCTTGCAACGTCTTAAGAAATCAAGGCCTTTTTCGATACTGGAAAAATGTGCTGCTTTCAAAAAATATTACACGTGCATTTTCATGCCCAGAACATCAAGACCGTCTGACTCATTAACACAACCCATAACTACAGATGTGGCAATATTATTGCTGCACTTGTGTGAAATAAAACAGTTTTACGTTTTTGGCACGTTAAAATTAAACTTTTTCATACGACCTCATGCGGAGATTGACTGTAGGATGGATGTAAGAGTGCACCACCCATAACTATAGACTATTATGCATATTATGCCTCAAAGTCATGATGGATTGTATTTCATCAATAAAAACACTTAAAGAACAATTCCCTTCTATCCATAGCGCTACAAACACTTTACGCCCGATTTGTTCTTGCCTACAATTGAATATTGTGAACTGAATGGTATTTGGTTTCAGAAAGGACTAAGAAGGCAGCAATCGCACTGTGCACATGTAAAAGAACTGTAGAAGAGACCAACCATCACTTATTGGCTGTATCGGGTCGTGGTGGAGCCAACCAAGCTCTGTGGAGTACATGTCTGGCGGACATGGGTGTGCAAACACCAATACGACCGCCAGCTGATAGCCAGATGAAGCAGGCAATCAGCTCTGCTCCATTCCAACAAAGGCATTATTTGTTATACTCAATTGGCTCCCCTCTGACCTCCTATTGAGCACAGGGTCCCACTAAGACTCTACGCAGTCAAATACTGGTCCAATGGATATGCTGCTAATATGGAAGGATATGGACGCATCATGGTCGACTATATGTATCCTTAAAACTTTCTGAATAGAACATTTAGCATTTTGAAATTCCAACTAGAGACTTCTGGTCTAAAGAAAGGGCGTTTCACTTAAGCTTTACACTGATAGCTCAAGGAAGAGTGACAGGGTGGGCTGTGGTATATTTATTAAGGTTTCTGATATTAAACTTAAACCACTGCAATGTTTTCCAAACAGGCATGTCATGGAAATTTTAAAAGCAGTACAATGGCTCTCTTAAAATCTTTTGATTTACTAGGACAGCCATATCACTACCACTATGGGCCTAATTGCATGAAAATTCCACAGAAAGTGTAATTTGTTGTGATGGTGATGTTACAAGGCCGCCAATAACTTGCGTTTAAACGTGTTAAGCTCCTTTTTTTTTTGGGGGGGGGGGGTTCTACAGCAAAAAGAATGTCTACACGGCTTATCCGCTCGAGAATTTAGAAACCAAAAATTCATCAAGTTATCGCCAAGAAAAAAGTGTTCGAAACCTACTTTATAACATGGGTTGTGTAAGAATCTAGATTGTAATCCTGATTCCACCAATTTTTTTTAAAAGACTACTGAGAAGAAGTCAACGAACACGCTATCTACTACCTTACGGCGACTTTGAAGACCTGCATACTTATAATTGAAAATGCAGATATGGATTCTCTCAACAAATGGATAGGATAGCTCAGTAAATGTGACAAGAGCTTAATAAAAGACGTAGAAAAAGGCAATAGAAACCTTTGAAGGAATCGGGCTATCATCGGCAGTCTTGAATACGACTCATTGAATGGACTCTGGAGCAATTGATAACGACCCTAAATTTCATTGAAAAACAATCTTCAGCGATGAAGTTAAATTCTGGATAAATTAATGCGTGAACGAACAGAATACCAATCCACATGAGATCCAAAAGCATTCAATGTTTGATGTGGATTTTGGAATGTCAGCGTCATCACCCCTTTTTATCTTTCAGAACAAAGTTGACTATGACATAGCGACATAGGTTGCTGACCAATTAAATTTTGAACTCAACAGTTTCCTCTATCCTTCACCACTGTTCAACGATGCTTCTATTTCCCCCTTAAATGCTAAAATATGTTGCTGTGTTGTTGATTTTTTTAAAACAAATTTATTTTTTGTATACGTATGTATGTGTGTAAGTACGGGTGTATTAGTTTATGGTCGTAACCCTTATACCTCAAATGATGATGAAAAACCGAGTGAATGTTTTTAAGCTTAAATAAGTGATAACACTTCAGTTAAGTTTAAGTCAGTCGCTCATTGTCGTCGTTGTCGTAGTCATTTCTGGACATTTTCATAATTTTGTACTCAGGTATCAGCAGACGGCTAAACAGGGACAGTTTAGTTGGTTTGGTTGGCAGTTTATCATTTTGTTTCGTTTTTTTTTTGTTGTTGTTAAGGTTTGCATTTTAAAAATGAATTTGTTGTTGTGTTTAATTTTACATTTTTTTGTTGGTGTTTTATTTTGACGTTGTATCAAATTCTACATCTGTGTGGCTATTTCTTAGCTTTTAGCCTTTATTAAAGGGAGTGAGAGAAAGAAGGAAAGAGAGCGTGCGGTTAAAGTCACTTCTTTTCTCACCTTCAATGGAGTGGAATATGGTATAAAGTGTGCTCTTTTTTTTGCCGCATTGGCTCAAGTAGTACTTTTGATTACTTATTTTACGAGAGTACCTTTTAAATGCTTATTTGCACTTTTATCCACCATTAGTCGTTTTATCAAGCGTTTTTAATTGTAACACTCAACAGTGGTTAAAGAGAGATACATCGACAGTCTGTTGAATTAATTTGACTCTTCTTGGTTTTTTTTCTTTTTTTTTTGATGTTTCAACATTAATTTTGACGAGAATGCAAATGAAACAATTTGTTTATTAAATGCTTTTGCATGATTTGAGAAAATAAAATATTTTGTGTCACTAAATGGCACAGATTCTAGGACTATTTAAATTGAAGCAATCCAGCAAGTCAGTCCTGTGGCTTACACATGGCAATATGATTTATTATTTGAGGTAAAAGTTATTCTAGTAGAGGTATCTCTCACCGAGATAGCGGAGCTTTGCGTTATTCCTATCATAAGAATACAGGGAAAAGTGATATTCTGGGTAACTGTAGACCGGATGAACTAGCCAGAAATTGCACGACCATTGAACACTCCGATGAGTTCTCTACAATGTGATCACCTTTGAAAATCTAACTCACTAAATTAATGGGTCATTACAATCATTTAATCAGGATTGCGGCCTCACTTCTCACACCATCTATGGTTGTGTTTGTTAATTTTATCCTGTTTACCATCGACTTCGAACCACAAGCTTGAGAAAATTTTCATGGTAATTTTATTTACTTTCAATTTTTTTGCAAGAAGACTGGTGAGAAGAAGACTTAAAAAGAAATATTATTTAATTTTTCGCTTTGTTCGAGATGTCTGTGCTAGGGTTTGAAACACGGACTATCGTCCAATATTCTAACACATGCAACGACATGTGCCTGACTTCGGATAGGAGTAAAATAGAGCAGCAAATACGGCAAGTAATTTATAAAGGGCGCAGAGACAGTCTACTCAAACTCAATAGAACGTCATTCAATGGGGGTATTTCAGCCATTACTAGGCATTATGGGCACTCATGCGAAGCTTATTGGTCTTTGACAAATGGCAAACGATTATTGCACGATCTGTATATATATGAGGAAGAAAAGGAAACTACTCTTTAAGTATTGGATGCATGTGCCCAACACTATGTTGTAGAAAGAGGTTCTACCTTATTGCGTAGACGAACAGAAATGACTTTTTCGCCAATTTATAGATTGAGTGGATGTTCAAGCATACCACATTTGGGAAGTTTCTCATTTTCTTCAAATTTCTTTAAAATATTGTCAATTCCTTGAAGAATATGTCCGTTACGAAGATAGCAATCACTTCGTAATTCTCAAAAAGTGATCACCTTTAAATCATCACTTTTATCGTAAGTTTTAATTATTTTTACATACATACATAATTGGTCATTACAACCCTTCAGTCAGGATTATTGACGTAGTTTCTCACACCACTTATGTTGTGTGTGTTAATTTTATACATAAGTGGCGGGACCTACAGTTTAAAGTCGACTCCGAACGCCAGATTTTTTGAGAAACTTTTCATGACAATTGTCCATTTACTCTCAGAGTTTTTGCCAGAAATCTGCTGAGAGGAAATCGCCGAAGAAATACTTTTTGTATTTTGTTTTGACGTCTGGTCTGGACGTCTAATAAGCCAACACACTACCTACTACGGCCACTTTTGTTACGTTGTTGTTAAACGATCCACATGTAAATGAGTGATATTCAAAACCATTTAGTTGATAACGCGATATATGTATCTTACGCGAAATTTACTAGTCTCTGGTGGTTTACCTGGCTTATGAATATTTTTGTGTCTAATACTTCAACAATGATATCCAACACTAAGCAGAACTGGACGAATTTCTAGACTACCACATTTTTCAACGTGCCTTAAAATAACGCACTTATCTTCGAATTAACTTTACTTTGCGGATATTAATCCTTTCGTCTTGGAAAGCAAATATTTTGGGGCGACTAGAACACAACTCATCTTCTGTTGAAGCTTAAGTTTATTTTTCAGTTATCTTTTGTACCGTTGCGCTATTGTTATGAACAATACAGATATTTTTTCTTTTCGAGTTATACTTTTTAAAAAAATTCATTTACAACTTCCTTCAAATTCTTGAAATTTCACAATTGGTAACGGGCATCTTGTTGAAGCTACAACTGTCATTACATACATAACATAATTGGACATTTCGACCTTACAGTCAATTCCATACGACAAATTCCTTTGCAACGGAGTTTGGATGATAAGAGCCTTCCAAAGTCAGCAGTACATGCCGACTTGCCGTGGCACGTGGACGTTACCAATTGACATTTGAACCAAGAGCGTTTAATGCATCCTGAAAATTTCATTTTGGACTGGCATCGCCATACCTTCATATGTTCTTGAGAACGAAGTTGTCTAAGTCATTACTGTCACAAAACAAAAATAGGAAAAATTATGATTAAAAAAATAATGGACTTACTTCCATGGTACACTATATACTCTTTTATGTACATATGTTGTATGGATTTAAAGCACTCTTTTAAAGTGCTCTTTTGAAGGACATTTTATGTATTTTTATACTCAAATAACTTTAACAAATTTTTATCGTGGCCATGTTTCTTTTCTAAAAAAAATGAAAATTATATTTCGAAATTCATTTGAAATTAAGAAAGCTTGTCAATGTAGTACAAGGAATACTTTTTACTACAATACTTTTTCTTCTTAAATCAAAATGTCAATCTTATTAAAGATTCCCTCTTACTAGAGTACTTTATATTCCAATACGAAATAATTTTGTTCACAATTTTATTTGAAAATCACATCATCCCACGCATGCACATCAAAAATATTTCCTTTAATTTCAATTCTGAAACGTAATTAAAAAATCACAAGCAAATGCGTGACTTGTTCATGCATAATTTAAATTAAAAAAAAATTAAAAAAAGAAATTGAAATTTATTCGTATAATATGACACAACAAATAGATATTTCCACTGTAAATGCGTATAAAATATATCGCATAATATCGATTTTCATGTTGACAACGCATCACTGTCAGAAGCTGCTTGATGCCTGCCTGCTTGTTGAATGATTGTGTGACGGACTGCCTGGCTGGATGGCTAGATGCTTGCCTGCCTGCCTGTAGGTCTGAATATATGAGTGACTGACTATTACAAATCAAAAGTGAATTTTACAATGACACATTGATAAGTGTCAAAAAATCAATAATGTGACATTTCACACACATACACACACACATTCTTATACTTATAACATACAAATCCATTTGCCATTACTGTTACACCAATAACAGTCGACAGTAACAACAAATCTCCTAAGTTTGTTTGCCAAAAGAGCAGAAACAAAAAAACTGAGGAAAAAAGTAAAACTTTTTGCCTTGCTTTTCTGTTTTTTTTTATTTTAATTTATCAGACTGTAACTGATGTTGATGGATGATTTAATGAAACTACCAACTACTTTGGCCCCCAAATATATAACATAATGGCACTTTGGCAATAATTTTTGCTTCATGTGGTGATTGAGTAGCTCAGTGAATAAATTTTCGTTAAATTTTTCTCGTTTTTTTAAATATGTAATTAAATAAATTCCGTCTGTTATATATTTTTACATACATATACATCAAATTTTGTAAGCAAATATTACACTGTAGTGCAAAATTATACCAACATTTGCTTTTTAACAACTTCTAAGATTTACAGAAAAATTTGAAAATGTTTAGTTTTGTCTGTCTTCTTGATTTAGTTTCCCTAGACACTCCCTTACAATTTAACCTCATAGCAGCCAAGTCATTATTATGTAGTGAGCATATTTTTCGATAGCATAAACTTCCGCTGGGGAGATACCCGCAAATTTCCCCATAGGCTCGGAATATTTCATTCTGGAACCAACAACTCCTGCTATTGTTTCTAGACCCATTCTAGGCCCATCCAAATGTTCCTCTTCAAAAGAGTATTTCGATTTTGGTTACATGCCACAATGATAAATATGCTTTTAGCAACGCAATTCTAAGTGCTTTAAGTGCTTGACTTTCTTGCGTACGGACAAATGTAGTTCGATACAATATGTACTTATAAGAGAGAATGTGAATAAAAGTTCGGGCATTTTTATCTTCCCTCCTTTTGAATGGAAGGGTAACACAATATTTAGCAACCAACGTCTGTTAGTCGTTCATATCAAGATTTGTACAAATTGCTACGACAGCCATTAGGAAAACTATGACAAATTTTCACAATCAATTTGAACAGTAGGAAAGCAGATTACTGAATTAAATTGTCGTTGTACAAGCGCAAAAGATGCGGAAAAAGAATTGTTAAACTTTACGATTGGGTGTTGGTCGATTAGAGACTGAGAAGGCGCAAATTAGCATTTTTGTGTAGAGGTATTAAAGTAGTGCCACCAAACGATCTCTTGTGATACCCTAAAATTATAAAAAAAACTTCCTGTAATCCCTCCAAACTTGTTTCCCTCATGAACATCAGGATAATGTTTGGTGTTCGTAAAGTAAAAATAACTCTCCACCTCTGTGCCCAGAACTTGATAAGTATACGGGTGTTTCCTTATCAAATGCATTAACGCCGTACGTGATTTGTTTTTTTTTCTTCTTAGAAATATTTCCTATTGTGAACAAATTGTTTATTGGTTTCCAAATTGTCTACCTTAAAAATAGTCTCCACCTTTTTTGTCTTTCTTTTTTCCGAGATTAAACTGCTTTGCTTTCTAAGTAATGTTCTGGCCTCATCAACGGTGTGCCAAACTCATTTACCTACTTATTGCTTTGAATAAGTAAGACGATCCTATTTCCCTTATGTACTTAATTTAGTTTTCCAATTTCATTTCAATCTGCATCCAATTCATAGCAGCTAGGAGTTTGAGTGGTAGTCGGACTGTGAAGCAGTATTGCAATGAGCTGTTACTGTTCAAATTTAATTGAGTACATACACGCTTGATCACATAATTGGTCACTACAATCCTTCAGTAAGGATTACAAACTTCCTTCTCACACCACTGATGTTTGTGCGTTAATTTTATACATGAGTGGTGGGACCTACAGTTTAAAGTCGACTCCGAACGACAGATTTTTAAGCAACTTTTCCTGGCAATTTTATTTACTCCCAGGGCTTTAGCCAAAAATCTGCAGAGTACATACCATACTTTATTCTGAAACCAAAAAACTACATTTCCTATCACAATATCCGTTTTCGATGCATCCGTACCATACCATTGTAGGATAGGTCTGCCTTGTGAAAGAGTATGTAGCCGCCAGGTTACTTCAGTCGTTTGTCTCCATTCACTTGCAGAGCATTTATTAAAATCATTGAGTCTACTTGTTCTGTTCAGAGAACAGCCACTGTAAGTCACTCGATTGATAAGGCCGCGTTGTCCCTAATGAATGAACGGATGGATGTCGCTAATGCTCTTATCCTTGCTGCTGTAGGGCCAGCTCTCATTTTTCCAGTTGTACCAACACACGCTAGTTTTAATATTTAAGCTGCTTTCATATTTTTTCTATGTTGTGATCCCATCCACTGTGGCATAGAGGGAAACGAAAAGGTGGATGAACCGGTCCGAAGGGGACCGGAGAGGAACAAGTAGCATGCAATTCAACAAACCGTGGGTGGTCCTACATACATGCTTACCGAATTTCAAAACTGCTGTGTCTAACAGTGGACAGCGGCACAACCAGAAAACACAAAACCCGCCTCTGATGTGTTCCAGGCCACTGTAGCATAGAAGGAAACGAAAAGACATATGAACTGCAAAGAAAGGGATCGTAAATGTCTGAAGAAGAGACGATAGTGGGGATATATTCGCCTATGCAAGAATGCTTATACAAATTGAAAAAAATCAGTATGGAATTCAACAAACTATAGGTGATACAACTTACCTGGATGCCGAATTTCAAAACTACTGTGTTCGCAACAGATACAGTGCGCCCTCTAACAAAAATTCTAAGGGGACAATGGGTTATTGGCAGTTTCGCTGACAGGCTAGTTTTGCTCCAGGCTAGTTTTGCTACGATGATATGGAAGATACATGGAAGCATGGAATTGAACAAACCATGGGTGGTTGGTTTAACATATCTGACTGCCAAATTTCAAAACTGCTGTGTCCTGCAGTGAACAGGAAAATCAAAAAATTACTTGAGTTCGACAAGAGAACGGTTCGTAGGAGTTCTAACGTGATACTGTGTTATTGGCAGTTTCACTGACAAGTTCGGTCTGCCACACCAGGATTACAGTAGAGCTATTAGGATGTGGAGGAAATGGAATTGGTACAACACCTTTTATGTGAGTGCCCTGGAGTTCACAACAAGAGTCATTGGTTTTTGGGTGACAGAACGTTTGAAGAACTGGGCATGGTGGCAAACGTGTCACTAAGGAAACTGGTTGGTTTTATACCAAGTTCGTGGTGGTTTAAACCCTCCACTATTGGATCATTACACACTGATTGCGGCTTACCTCACACTGGGCAACATAATGAGAAATATGAGCCACCGAGTGAACTTGCCTGTGGACTACAAACTACCCTCTAACCTAACCTAACCTCTGGTCCTATAGACAAAAATTTTAAATTTTTATTTAAAAGTGTATAAGGGTTCAAATTACGATGGTGAGTTACATACATACATTACTGGTCATAGTATTCCTTCAGTCAGGATTACGACCTAGTTTCTCACACCACTTGTGTTGTGTGCGTTAATTTTAATATCGACTCCGAACGATAGGTTTTTTGTTCTTTTTGATAACAATTTTATTTACTCTCAGAGGTTTTGCCACAAATATGCTGAGAGTATGGCGTCGAAAAGATTTTATTTATATTTTGTTTTGTTTGAACTGTCTGGGCTGGGGGTTGAACCACGGCCTCACATCTGAAATTGTAATAAAAAGGTTTATCTTGCACTAACGCAAATGAATGTAATTAAAGCCTTCATTCTTTTTTTTTAATAAATTTTTATTTGCTCATATTTCTTCATTTAGGATATCAACAACACGTGTTGTATCATTAAAAGAATAACCAAAAACGAAAAAAAATATTCAAATCATTACAGAAGTTTTAGAGTAACTGTACCACATTTGTTATCAAAAGTCTCCCTTCATCCTTAGACGACTGTAATTTTCTCATGGTATTAAAAAATTCCCCCTGCCCCACCCCCCAGAAACACTCTTGTTTATGGCAAGTCTTTACAATAAAGACGCTCAATTTGTTTGCGGTGGTGATTGTGTTCGTTGGTTGCATGGTTGGTAGGCCATTTCAAATTTCAAAATTTATTGTGGCCAACAATTAAAATGTATGAATTATTATCTTGTTAAGTTTCGGAGCAAATTTTTCATCCGTTGGCATCCACTAGATTATGGTGTTATGATACTAGCAGAGCTCTTACGAATGAACATTTCGAAATGAAACGGAAACACAATAAGGCGGCATGCACAAATGCACAGAGATACACCAACACATTAACACCAACTCGTAACGACATAAATTCCATGATATACGACTACAACTACTACTACAAACAAACAAAAGCAAATAATAAAAGAACAAGAGAAGAAACAGAGAGAAAAATAAAAACATTTTTTGGAAAGTCAGTCTAAAAGGGTGGCTCAGCAGCAGTATGTTTGAACAGTTGACTGTGACCAGAGTGTACGTTTTCTTGTTAGATGACAACCAATTTTTTCCGCTCGTTTTTTTCTGTTCTTTTGCCCAGTTAGACACCAAAAAGTCAGTCATGTTGTTAAGCCACAATATTACACACATGATGATGAGAAAATATGAAGTGTTTAAATGGATGACAAATTTTTGTTTTGTTTCCTTTCTCCTTTGCCAAAAGGATACATATTTACACACACAAAGCGTAAAGCTTAATATAATTTAAGTGACTTATCTTTGGGCTTTTTATTGTATTACCAAAATGTATTCCACTCCTAACAAAAACAAGACGATTTTAGGTGAGTTGAGTCTGTTTAGTTGGTAATGCAAACACTTCCTTATAGACTTCAATAAATTTTTTTTTCTTTATTGTTTTATGAGTGTTGCTCCCAGAAGTGGCACTACAACTGAAGTCGAATCCCTTATAAATTCCACTGAATTGCCACTTTAATCATAGAGCGTGACAATTTCTATTTTTCCTATCATACAGCCCTACAGCAGCGAGGATAAGAGCGTTGGATAGGGACATTCAATTGGGACAACGCAACCAACGCATGAACAGAACAATTAAAGTCTATGGATTTGACAAATGATTCTCAATAAGACCAATGAATATACAAACATGGGGGCTACATACCCTTTTGAAAGATAGAACTTAGTTTAGTATACTGTGGGGTCCACAACGAATATTGCGAAATGAGCGAAGATTTTAGAGCCCATAATGAAATATTTCAAGTTCATGAGCTTAATCGCATCTACCTTGCAAGCGTTAGTTTTTGTCATTGAAAAATAAACTCAATTAAACTCGGACAGGACAGTACAGGACAGAGGACGCGATATTGCAAAATTGGAAATAGAAAAACGGGGAACTAGGGCAACTAAATCAGTTATGCAAGTGAAATAGTGTCACCATTACAGAGGACGAGATATTACAATATTGCCTCACAGTCAGACTGACGTTCGACTACATACCTTCTATGAGGTTGTGTGAAGATTAATATGGAACTAGAGAAACAGGGAACAAGGGAAACTAAATTAATTTTGCTAGTAAAATAGGGTCACCTTACTCTAGATCCCACATTATGTAGAAATAAACAGAGACATAAAGTCGTCGAAGTCTAGTAAGTAGTTTGTTGGCTTATTAGACGTGAGCCTATGGTTCAAACCTAAGGTCAGACAACTCCAACAAATCGAAATTTAAAAAAATATTTCTTTGCTTAGCCCTGTTGAGTATTCTCAAATTGGAATACGAAGAATACCTAGGAAGACAATATCATGTTTGTATATTCTCAGTTTCGCCCAATCACTTGGATGAGTTGTCAGCTATTAAAGGGTGGGCCACTTAAAATTTTAAATTTATATTTAAATGCGATAAAACAAAAACGGCTTGAAATTTGGCGAAGTACAATTGTTCCGCTTAGAAATGGAATATTATTTCATTCATATGGCTGCCGTGGTTGACTTCACAGTACCTTAATCGAACGAACCAATTTTCGTGCACATTTTCAAGTGTATGAAGTCCATCTCGACAGTGGTATCACAAATGTTGACCTTCACAACATTTTTCTTTAATGGACCCCCACAGAAAATAGTTCAACGGTGTCAAATCGCAAATTTTTAGTGCCCTATTGACAACACCATTTCGGCTAATTAAACGGTCATCAAACATTTGACGCAATAAATCGATTGTGGGCATGAGGCGTGTGGCAAGTTGCACCATTAAGAGTGGGTACAAAAAATTTGGTTATAATGGTAAGATAGGTGTCTCCATTGACCGTAATTTTCAAAGAAATATCGCCCAATGATGCTTCCGCTACACAAACCGCAAGAAACAGTCACTCGCAAGGGCTGCATTGGCTTCCGTAAGACCACGTGTGGGTTTACTGAACGGCAAATACAGCAATTTTGCTTATTAACACACCACCCACCAAGATGAAAATGAGCTTCAACCGTAAAGATGAATTTTTTTTTTTTTTTTGGCAAAATCGACATCATCCTGCAGTTCCTCGTTGGCCTATCTAGTGAAGCGAAAACGAAGCGGATGGTTATGCGGCTTCAACTCTTAAACCAATTGAACTTTGTATGGCGTCTTACCGAGATCTCTTCGCAAAATTTGACGTAAACTGGAGCCTGAAATGTTCAATTCTTGAGAATGATGACAAGAGCCTCAGCTTCGATATACGTACAGCACGCTCACGTCTTGGCTCATCAACCACAAAACCAGTTTCCCGAACTTTAGCAACCGGGCACTGTTAATCCTTCTCAGCAACCAAATTTTGTACAACATTTTCGTGCAACTTCTTACCAATGATCTTCGTTTTCGAAATAAATTTCGAATAAATCCCAATGTTGCTCAAACGTAAATCGATTCTTTAGGTTCAGTGAAGATAATATACTGAATTCTGTGACAGAATAGAATGATATAAGTATTGCCAAATTCTTCGTAGTTAAGTAACTATTCATGGTTAATTTTATATACTGCTGAGAGGAAGTTGCGGAAGGAAATATTTTTTTTTTTTTGTATTTTGGTTTGATCGAACAGTATGGCCATGGCCTCTCGTCTAATAAGCTAACACTCTATTCGACTACGGCCACTTTCGGATAAAATTAACACACAAGATGGCGTAAGAAGCTAGCTTGTAATCCTGAATAAAGAGTTGTAATTAAAATTTAAGTATCAAGCTTATAATCAATCTCTGAGTGTTGTTGATCGATGTGTCACTCAAGCCAATTTCTGTCTGTTTTCGGGGTCACGAAAATTTTTCGATTTTCCAGTTTATTTATGTGATTTTCGAGCTATGTGAGCTAGAACAAATGTTTTTTTTTTTGCTTTTGTTGACCACTTCTCCTAAAATATATACTCGGAGAAATCTTTAGTCCATCTGACATTTAAAAGAAACATTTTCAAAGAAACGAACGCTATTTTTCAAATTTGGCTTTCATTTAGCTGCTACAAAGAATATGGCTTTAAAAATGTAAATAAATTATTGGGCACAGGAGAGACTTGTTTGGAAAACTGTTGTGGAGCTTTTGGACCTAAAACTGTCATGGAGTTTTTAGACGAACTGAGTGTCGAATTTGGGACAGATTAAATGATTAAAACTACACGGTAAGTGCGTTATTCATTGCCACCACACTTACAGTGGGTACGACGATTCAATCACTGAAATTACATTGTGTTTGGATTCTGGTGTACGGTATCAAATAGTCTACCTTAAGGCCTTTAAATTCCCTTTGTTTATATTTTTTTCTTCTTTGTTTGTTGTTGTATCTCTTGATATCTGTTTTTACATTTAAGTCAAGTGTGGTAAATTATTATGAAAATGTTCGAAACACTTTATGATTTTCGTTTTGTATACGACAATCATTCCTTTACGCATACATTCCATCTTTTTTTTTATCGCAAAAGCTCTGATAAAAAAGTGATGTTCAACGCTATTTACAGAGTAGCAGGGAAAACGTGATGTTATTTTTCATTTTCGTTTATAGTTTGAGATGAAATGAGCATGGGTTTTAAAAGAATTTGTCTTTTAAGATTATTTTTCTTTTGTTTTTTTGTTTCAATTAATTTTCAAAACACGTATTTATGATATAAAACAAAACGTTGTCACGCAAACACTCATATGCACGCTTAAACACAGACACACACTTTTTAATACACTACACTGGAGATGTGGGTTATGTGGGGTTTGTCAAAAAAGTTGTAACACATCATTAGATGCCAAAAACAGGCGAGAAACAATATTAAAATTTGCTGTAATTCGACGGTAAAAAAAAAATTTGTTCCAAAACGATAGGATGTAGGAAAACGTCTATCATTTGCTGAAATACAAGCACGAATTTTGAAAGTAAAAATAATAACATCGGAAGACAATGAAGAATTATTCAATCGTACAGCATTATCTTTTTCCCATTACCCTTCTTCTATTTTTCCCATTACCCTGGCTTCCATTGAGCATTTTCCACCTTTTCCAGTTGGCTCCTGTTGTTGCCATAAGTTCTGATGGGTTGTTATTCTGCCTTGTTTCCGTTTCGTTAGTCTACTGTTGTTCCAGATAAGCAGGTGATTGGCCTGCTGTAGGTCCTAGGATAATGGTGCTGCCGTCTAGAGTTGGCTAGAAATAACGCCTTCCCAATATGTGCTATAGTGGTAGTCATACAACGTTATAGTGTTCAAGCCACGCAAGAACATAGTTCCCCTAGAATTCTAAAGCCAATGGTTTAAAAGATATTGGCTCACATCATCCACGAAAGATTGTCAATCGCAATTTCAATGGGTCTCTGCAACAAACAAGCTGGTTTTGAACCTCATTGCTCTTGTACGAACGTTCGTACTGTCGTCGAACAATTGGTTTAATGGGGTGTTGCAAAGCCTTTGACACCATTAGACCATATGATAAGCACTCTACGGTACATGTTTTACAGAAAATATGATCGAAATGAAGTCGCTGTAGTCTAAAAGGTAGCGTACTGGCTTATTCGACTGGAAGTCGCCAAAGAAACAGTTTCTGCATATTTCGTTTTGTTTGGCGATGCCTGACCTGTACGTTCAACTGTGGCTTCATGTCTAATACGCCAACACACTACATACTGTACTACGGCGACTTCTTTACCGATATTTTAAAAAAATTGCAAGAAATTTCAAAGCTTGCAAGTAAAGCAGCAGCTTCGCTTTACAAACATCCAGTGCCTACGACTCAACACTTTCAAGACTTTGAAAGTCAGAGAATAAATACGTTCACTCTTATGCATATTTGGTCAGTATAATTTTGTTAAGCGAATGACATAAAACTAACGTAACAAAACCTAACAAGATTAACAAGAAACACGTAAATTGTAACATGCAAAGAATTTGTGCAACAACAGTATAACAAATTCGAAGAATAAGAACAAAACAAATAGCAAACTACAAGAACAATACTGCATAGAGAGGTCTCGAAGTTGCCAGATGTAAAATAAGGGACAATAAATACATCGAAGGAACATTTTGGCAATCAGTTATGAGTTAGACGGTGCCAGGCAGTCGTTTAGTAACTAACTGAGCGTTGTATTAAAAATGTGGCTTTAAGCACCGAGTACACTCGGCGTTAGGCAAGTTGACAAAACAAATAGAAAAATACAAGAGCAATACTATATGGAGGGATCTCGAAGTTGCCAGATGTAAAATAAGGGACTATAAATACATTAAAGGGCAATGTTCCCAATTAGTGATGAGTTAGACGGTGCCAAGCAGTCGTTGAGTAACTAGCTAATTGTTTTATTACAAAGTGTGACGTTAAACACAGTGTACAGCAATTTGAAGTCGTTGACTTTCCTTAGCTCTAAATAGTTCGCATAACACTGGAAGCTCACACTTAAAATTCCCTGCTGCTGTTCACTTACAAGCTTTTGTGTCGCCAAATACAAAAGAATACATATAATTTTCCTGTATTTGCTCACACTATTCCTTTTTTCTTTTTAAGAATTTCCTTTTTTTATGTTATATTTTTCCACTTTTTATGTATCTTTGAGACTGAATATGACATTCAACATAAAGTGTCAGTCATATTTAAGTTAAACACTTAAACAATGATGACAATTTTCACATTTGATGTATTCAACTATACTGCGTACTGTAGCGTCGGGTGTATGGGTGGATAGGGCTGGCTGGTGAAAGGTATGGGCTAATTTATGTGTAAATTGTGATATTTTTTTAAGGTGGCAATTGGATTAAATTTGTTTAAATTAAACTAAAAAAGAGAAATTGTTGTTGGTAAAATGTTAGAACTATACACAGTTATAGTTCAGTTTTTATCAAAAATTATGAAAGACAGGATTTTTATATTTTACATGTAACTTACATCGTGTAATAAATTTTGTATAAAATGTATAGTGAGTAATGTAACGTAATTTTTAAGTGGATATTAAAAAAAGTTGATGGGTGATACACAGTTCCAGATAAAGTAAAAAAAATTAAGAAAATATACTACATTCTGTACAGTTTGCTCAGTATGAAGAGTGGGCCACTTAAAAGTTTAAATTTAATAATGCAATCGAACAAAAACGATTTGAAGTTTTGCCAAATTCATTTTTTTTTTGTTGTGGAGTACAATTGTTCCAGTTAGAAATGAAATATTATTTCATTCATATGGCTGCCGAGGCTGGTCTCAAAGTACTTCATTTGATCGGCCCAATTTTCTTGCACTTTTTCTAGTGTATGGGACCGTATCTTGGTAATGCCAATATGAATGTTGCCCTTCAAATACTTAATTGTCTCTGGTTTGTCACAATGACAAGTACGCGTTCTTAAAAATAACCTAACCTAAATTACCAACCCTCGAAGCCAACATCACCCATGGCATCCGTTACTTTCTCCCTTATTTATGAGACATTTCAATTTCTTAGTAAAAGGCATTCAGGACAAATAAAAAATTTGAAAAAAAGGCTGATTGACTTTGATCCCGTTTAATTAGACTTATGCAAGTTAACAATTATCTCAATCAGTAGTAGTTCGGTCTTATGTAGTTTCGGTCCTTAGCGGATGGAAATGGAAACGTGTAAAAAACATAAATACAAAAACCAACGAACAACGCTTGCAAATCATTGAATTTTATTGCCAAAACTCATACAGTGTGAGAAATATGCTTCGCAAATTACGAAACAAAGCTTATTTTCGGCCCCTTTCTACAAAGAGAATTGTCAAATTTGGCATCAATAACGCAGTAAGAGGAAGTACATGTGTCGCCAATGCAACCAGAATGCCGGTGCTGTGCAATTAATTTTGTTCAGAATAAAACAACTTAAACATTTAATTGAGGGGAGGTTGTAACAAGACGATGTCACATTCCACACGACTATAAACTATTGAGATGAAAGTGGATAATTAATCTGTGGTATTAAAGCAATATATTTATGCAAGGACAAGTAAGTTACAATTACCGATCAAAAAAAAAAAAACATTACGGGTGGTGCGTTCCCTATAGTTGTAAATTTCACGAAGTACTTACTATAAAACTTAGTTTTCTCAGAAGGAAAAACAAGCAGAACATGGAAAGCGCAATGTTAAGTCGATGTCATGAAGGTTTTCATATTTACATGTGAAAAGCTTAGAAAAATATACCAAATTTTTAAAATGGGGGCTCAGAAAATCGTTATGCAATCCAATAGAAACAATTGAACTCACAACGACTAACTAACTGTCCGGTGGATTTTACTCCGGTGGCATGATTGAGACCTATTTGAAAATGTGTGATTGTGGCTGTGGGTGGCATTTGTTACAATAACGTAGTAACGTAGACCTAAACTAGACCGCATGGATCGGATGACATGGTCTGTCATCAGAGCCGTTACGGCCATTTGCCAGATATTTTATTCCATACTTAATTAACTTAATTAACTTAACTATTTCAAGAAATACGGTTTTTTATTTTATAGTCAAAGAGAATATTTTTAATGAGACACCCTTTAGCCGCTTCAGCCCATACAAAAGTTATCCTGTTTCAAATATACATACATACATACATAATTTGTCATTACAACCCTTCAGGCCTACAATACAACCTAGCTTCTCACAGCGCTTATGTTGTGTGTGGTAATTTTATACATTAGTGGCGGTATTTATTTCGGTCGATTCCAAATGACAGATTTTTAAGAAAATTGTTTTCATGACAATTTTATTTACTTTCAGAGTTTTTGCCAGAAATCTGCTGAGAGAAAGTCACCGAAGAACTGTTAATCCATATTTCGTTTTCTTGGAGATGTTCGACCTGTGTCTCACGTCTAATAAGACAACACACTACCACTAGACTACGGTGACTACCCATTTTTGATCTATTTCCAATATGATGCTCTTGCTTAATTGTATTTTACGAAACAAAAAAAAAAAACACGAATTATAAAATATATTTCTCAAAATATCACATTTTTAAACAGATTATCCCATTCATCTGTAGGAGAACAATACCATATTAAACCATGAATAAAATTCATTATCAATTAATTTCATGTCTTCTTAATGATAAAATTTCATGTACGACAACAATAATTATCATCACCACTATAAATTATAATTATCCTGTGCATACTTATAAAACCATTACACTTAATAGACGATGTTTTCTGTTCTCGAACTCCCAATAACCTTGATAATGATGATGATGATGATGATTACACCAATAAGATACACGAACGAAAAAGAAGCACATGATAATGATGTTGCCGTTCTTTTGCAGCTCGCTTTATCTATTGATTATAATTGAAGTATAAACACATGCTTAGAGTGAAAAAATATTGTCTTCGCTTGTCTTGTTTTGTTTTGGCTTTAAGGATGTTCAGCGAGGTGCACAAACTGTAGAAGCTTATATGGAAGGATTGGAATTTAGTTTTAAAATTTGCATTAGGGGGACACCCTAAATATTTTGCACGCATCGATAACGTCGAGCACAAACCAATTAATTTTTTTTTTTTTGTTTTACTTGTGTTTATACTTTCATTATACATGTACTCATACTCGAACTCATACTCATACTCACACTTGTATGTATGTAAACCTGATACGTAAACTAATGGAATATTTTGTGATTTCTTGTGTAATTTTTTACCTTCTCTTGCCCGTGCTTGTTATTTTGAGTCCATTTTATGCTATTTTCGTAATTCCTAGTAACTAATAAGCCAATTTAAATTCAGAACACACTTTTAAAAACATTATAAGTTAATTTCACGAGAATATTGGCAAATGAAAGAAAGCAAAAAAAACAAAAAATCCAAAAAATGGCTAAAAACAGCTTGAAACGAAAGCATTTCATTCTAATTTGAAGATGGAATTTTTTTTTAATTGGTATTCGATATTCGATAATTTCTTTCATTCTTGATTACTTTTTTTGTTTCTTTTGCATTTAAAGTTCAAATTTAAATTGAAAGTTACGTTTATAGGATATTAACAGTTTATACAACTGAGTTTATGTAGAAGCCATTACAGCCATTTAAAGTACGAAATAATTGCAAATTTAATATCAAATCGTTTCTTAAATTGTAATTTCGTTTATTTTACTTTTAATAGTTATAATAATATGCATTCAATAAGATTTAATGAAGGGAATTATCTGTCGTGGAAATATCTTAATTGTGTTTTAGATTCGCTTACAAAATGACGGCAAAAATTTTGGCATCATATTGAACAGCAAACTAAAATGAAGCGTGAATTCACAAACTGAAATCTCTATTCAACTTCATTGCTGCAAGACAGTAATAGGCATAAACTGGAGTCTCTCTAAGTTCATAATCATATCAACTCTATACTACAGAGCAGCGTTAGATGGCTTTAGAGAAAAAAAGAATCACCAAACCCGGTTTGAGTATATTATAAGAACAGCGGTCATCATTATACATACAGTGAGCGTTCAAAGAAACAGTACACTAGTTTGTACACTAAAATTGTAACAATCACCACACTTAAGAACCACTTAAGAAGAGTGCACAAAAAATTTGACAATGTTGCGAAATTTTTTTTTGTTCCAATTTTAAAAACTGGCAATGAAACAATTTTAAAATAAAAATAGCGGTAATTTATTAATGTATATTTTTTTTAATGTACAGTTTCTTTTGACGCTCTCTGTACATACATAATTGGTCATTACAACCATTCAGTTAGGGTTACAACATGGCGGTGGTAGTGTGAGAACACTTATGTTGTGTATGTTAACTTTATATGTGTGGCGGGACCTGCAGTTTAAAGCTGTCTCTGAACGAAAGATTCTTGAGAAAATTTTTAATTGCAATTTTTATTTACCTTAAGAGTTTTTGCCAAAAATCTGAGGCTCAGAGGCAGTCGCCGATCGACCTGTGATTTGAACCGTGGCCTCACGTTTAATCCTTTGCGACCTTATGTCTGCTCTCACCCACCAAAGCTTTATTACCGATCTAGTCATATGTCTGCTCTCAATCGATAAGCTTTCGAAATTTGTTGAAATCGAATGATATTTTATAAGTTGTGCTTAACTTAGATTTGGCGATTTCTCCTCTTAAAATATTTCAAAATAATACTCTAATAAAATGGCAAAAAGAAATTCACTGAAAGAAGTGTTCTGTGAACTTGAAAGTAGCGATGACGAATTTTATTTTGACTCTTTCAACACTGACTATTTCCTTCACAATCTTGCATACTGTGTATTACTGTTTTTTCAACGAAAATTAATTCCGACCAGCATGACACCCATATATAAAATTAATACGATCGCAAAGGGTTAATGAGCTAACACACTACCTACTAGACTATGGCGACTACGGCTGTCATTATAAGCAACGTTTTTAAAATTACATCAGTTAAGGAACTGTTTACTGTCTTTAACTGCCTACCACGTATCATATGGGCTATGCGGCTATCAGACTTAGTACACAACAGCATGGAAGTATAGAAATCATGGCCATGCCAAACTTTTGGGTATATTTGATGTGGATTTAACTATTGACTACACGATACCTGAGCACGCTTTCGATACACATGAGTTCCTGAACACTGGTCCATAGAATATAACAACGGGAAATTCAATTGAATTCATACGTGTGATTATCATTTTTTGCTGTGGAGCAAACAAATATTCTTAAAATCTACTCGGATAGAGATGAATATCCGTGGATCAAACCTCAGCTCAGACATTTCCAGCAAAACGAAATATAAAAAACGAATATTTCTTCGGTGGCTTCATCTCTCAGCAGATGTCTGGAAAAAGTCTCAAAAACGGGTGACTTTCGGAATCGACTTTAAACTGTAAATCCCGTGACTCAAGTATGAAATTAACACACTCAACATAAGTGGTATGAGAAACTAGGTCGTAATCCTGACTGAAGGATATGATAAATAAGACAACGGTGTAAATAGGCAACACACTACCTACTACACTACTACGTCCTCATATATCACATTGTGATATCACAATCGTACGAAATAAGTCTATCGTATATGGGTCCGCCACCTTGCCTTACTTACAGTCAAAGAAAAAAGGCCGCATACACCGCAATATGTGATTTTTTTTCTGGTGATTTTTATTAAATTGAAAAACTTATTATCGCGTTGTTTAAGGCAGTTAGAATTAAATATGTTTGAAGACAAAATCGAATATAAAAAATATATAATCTAGAAATTGTTGGGATTACGATTGATAAAAATTACCGTTGTATGTAGACTTTTTCTGTGGCTGTATTTGAGCTAATGCGACGAAATCCGTAAAATGCTAAAAGATAGGACAAAGTGGTAGCTTTTAGAACATTAATTAGCTTAATAGGGTATACATTTACAACAAAAATACATATATTTTCTGTTCAAAAATAAAATTATGAACATTTTCTTCAATTAAATATTGAATTGAGGAGAACAAATAAATAAAATGTCAACCAAAAATATTCATAAAATGTTGGTACGAATACAAATTGTTGCCAAACGAAAATTAATTTAAAATTTGTTCATATTATTTTCAATATTTCCTTAGTTTTCCTAGAAGCTCTAGAGAACCCTTGTAGTTCAAGTCTTTGAATTTCTTGTGCCTTGAGTCGTTTCACTACTGCGATATTGCCTTCATTTGTCTTCTACTTCTCATTCTACATCAGCTTATTGCCAATTATATGATAAAGTTTTTTACTATATTTTGGTTTTTTTCTCTTCCTTTCTTCTTTTTTTTAATATATTTTTGTGTTTTCCCGTGCTGCTACTACCAAATAACAGAAATCATATACAAAAAATGGAGAAAAATCTTTAACATTTTGCCCTTTTCTTTCCTTTGGGTTGGTTGACTGGTTGTGTATGGTTGGGTATGATTGTTTGATATTTTGTATTGGCAGCTGTACTGGCAGTGCTGGAATAGTAAGAAACTAAAAAAACTGAATTGGCAAAAAAATAAAAAAAAAAATACAAAAAAAAACCGAAAAACAAAAGGAATAAAAATAATAAAAAACTAAAACAAAAAAAATGTTATTTGTAAACAAGTAAAAATATTAATAAAGTTTTGCTCAGAATTTTTTCAATAGTTTAAGTTTATTTATTGATAAAGTCGGGAAACAAATAAGCAATAAAAAATTATATATTATTTCTGTTATTGTTGTTGTTATTCTGGTATTGTTTGAACACAAAATTAAAGATATTTTCCAGTTTCAAATAAATGTGTTCTTTCGTTATGATTTTTTATTTTATTTTCAATACAACGGAAATAAATTATAAACGAAAATTTATGCTCCACAGTTTTAAGCGTTTAACGGGTACTTAAGAAAAAAACCAGAAGAAAACTTTGGCAATTTTGAAGGGGAACTTCTTTTCTTTTGGAAAATAATTCATTTGGAAAGTTTTTGTAGTAACTTAAGAAACAGGGAGATTGCAATCCCCAGGTGAATAAAAAAAATAAAAGGTGTTGCCTCAAGGCAATACACTTCAGAAACTGCAGTTGTCAAATCGATCTTAAGAAATAAACATACATACACACACAATTTAGTCATTACAACCCTTCAGTCATTATTACAACCTCACTTATGTTGTGTGTGTTCATTTTATGAGTGGCGGAACCTACAGTTTAAAGTCAATTTCGAATGACAGATTTTTGAGAAACTTTTTCAATATAATTTTATTTGCTTTCACAGAGTTTTTGCCAGAAATCTGGTGAGAGGAAGTTGCCAAAGAAATATTTTTTAAAATTTCGCTTTGTTTCAAATATCTGACCTGGGCTTTGAACCGAGGCCTCACATCTAATAAGCCGATACACTATCTATTAGGCTACGGCGATACCAGTCTAATTAGGACGCATTGAATCTGTTTAAAATGTTATAATATAAAATAATTTTCGCAATGTCGTTCACAAAAGCCTGCACTACTCAAAATAATAACTACTCAAACAAACACTAATTTGTGATTCCTCTCTTAAGAACGGTGTCCCGTTAATCGGCTTCATAAGTCACAATTATTTCCGCAGTTCCTATGGCTTCTTGAAATGGTTTAGGATCAATGAGCGATTATTTGTCTGTCGTTTCACTTTATCAGACCACCATCCTAACTTAATTGGTCATTACAATATTATGGTCAGAATTACAGCCAGCCATATTGTGTGTGTTAATTTTATCTACGAGTGGCGGGACCTCGCCTCCCAACGACTGAGTTTTGTGAAACTTTTCATGGCGATTTTATTCGACCTCAGAAAATTTGACAGAAATCTGCTGAGAGGCAGTGACTGAAGAAATATTTTTTCATATTTCGTCATGTGCGCGATCGCTGAGCAAGGGTTTGATCCACGAACACGCGTCTAATAAGCCAAAACATTAACTATTAGAGTACGGCTATTTTGTTAACATAGATTTTTCAAAGTACCATCCATGGGCAGCTAGTAATGGGCAATAAAAGTTCCCTATGCCTTTTGAGGCCCGTAGTGAACAAGTCAACTTTTGATGCCCTGTTTTAAAGTGGAGAGTATTTTAGGGAGAGCGTTCTGCATCGATCGAAACAAATGTTAGTCCGAAGGGACAATAGTGTGCTATATGGCGGCTGAGATAAAACTTCCCACCCACTGTTTTCTACTAAAGTGTTAATTGACGCTGCAATATGTAGCTAAGCGTCGTCATAATTTTTCGGCTAATGTTCGCTTCAAATGAATTAATTGTTGTACAAATCTCCCATGATAGTCTGGTCCAGTCTTAGCAACAATAGATCACATCCTTCTGATACATATGATTTCCTATTGAATCCATATTTCATTGCCTTTAATAATTCGACGCAAAAACGATCATTTCAAATAGCATTTCTAGATGTGAAATCATCTTTAAAGGTTTCTTAGCTTTAGTTCATGTGGTACTCAATTTCTTTGCTACCGAGTGAATCCTGCTGCTTTTCAATACTTTGAAACGTTTGCTTGACTCATTGCCTACTAGATTACAGCCTTCTATTGATATTCCCAAATTCCTGATATTGTCTTTTATTTCATTTAAAATGTAAGAATTTTTTTTTTTTTTTTTATGAAACCAGCACTCATGGGATGGGCCCTACTCATGCAGTGCATTGTGCAGATTTTTTAGGAAAGGTGGAAAATGCGAACGGCAAGGAAACGAGTTGCAGCTAGGTGACTATAAAATGGCCAGTGCTATACCTTCACCATTAGACAGTCTACAGGCAATCGTCCCCAAGAAGCCCGCAGTTTCTCACACCACTTATGTTGTGTGTGTTAATTTTATACATAAGTGGCGGGACCTACAGTTTAAAGTCGACTCCGAACGACAAATTTTTTTGAGAAACTGAGAAGAAATCGCCGAAAAAATACTTTTTGAATTTTTTTTATATTTTTGATGTCTGGCCTGGGACTCGAACCCTGGCTTTTACGTCTAATAAGCCAGCACACTACCTACTAGACCACGGCGACCCCCAAATGTAAGAATTGTATGGTATTGTAACTTATTCCCTGCTTTTATAACTTTTATAAACAAAAAACGTTCCAAATAAGTACCTCAACGTACCACTTAATTTATCACAATATTATTTCGTTCAGATTATAGTAATAATTGTAAGTCCTTAGAATGATTTTTTAGTGGTATTGGTAATAATAACTTAAATATCGTTGTATTTATTTATTTTGTATTGTATTGCTAGAACTGTTTAAGAGCCATTCAAACATGAATGGGTTACAAAACAATAATTCTGTAAATATTTTGGTAACAATGATGTCAAATGCCACTTAGAAAAGTATTGAACCTAATATCATTAGAATGCCATTCGTTGTTACCTTTTTTACTTAAAATAATAAGTAAATAAATAAATTAAAGGAGAATATTTATACACAAACAGTTACTCTCATTGCATTTGAGACTAATTCCAATCAATATGAAAAGCTTATTATACTACATGAGTTGTTTACTAATACCAGTAGGAGCATAGCAGACTTGTTATATAGTAAGGTTAGATAGGAGAAGTTATTATACCCTATGCCAGGAGTAAAGATGTATGCTATGTACAGATTATTATTATTTTGCTACAGTATTACAAACATATGGTAGCAGATTTCTGGCAAAAACTCTGGCATTAAATAAAATTGCTATGAAATCTTTCTCTAAAAATCTGGCGTTCGGAGTCGACTTTAAACTCTATGTCCCGGCATACAATCCGGATTGAAGGGTTGTAATGACTGACCTTAGTCTCTAGGGTATTTTTTAAGAACTTGAAATTTAAATATCATTGATATATTTCACGTGTTTGAAAGGCCTCTTGACGCCATTATGTCTGGAATATAACATCATTTAAATGTCTGCCACGCCTTCTCTGACACATAATTCAAGCCGTTGTGGTTTTTGGCCTAATCGCCACTTAAGAAAACTCAACAAGAAAAAGTTTAACGAGTTTAAATGCCACATTGTCAGCGGCCAATTCATGTCACCTCCAGTGAGTTGATCACATCGTCAAATCGCTTATGCAGAATATTCCATGCGGCATAAACTGTGTGTCCTTTTGAAACCACATAACTTTCGTAATCATTGATCTACAGTGCTCGCCGATGACAGTAATGACCTGACTCCGGCAGCCTAAAATCCTCACCAAACAGTGACTCTTTCGGGATGTAGATTGATATTGTAACAAATTCGAAATTTTATATGTTCACATTCCCCATCACCCGGAAATAGGCCTCATCGCCGAAGATGATTTTTCGATGAAATTTTAGGTTAACAATGACAAACTGCTCTGGAGCACATTTAACGAACACGAGTCGTTGTCTATTGTCGCCTATGGTCTGTTGGCAAAATATTCTGAACAAATGACAGCTATTTTGGCAGATGAAGCTTTAATAAAATGACCGTTACGAACTGTCATAGTTCAGAAGCAACTCTTGAAAGACTTCCGATAATGTCCTTCTGAAACCTGTTACCTTGACAAACCTTAGGATATTGTTCGGGGTCTGTTAGTATTACTTCATTTCTAGTACTTAATGAGTATTCAGATATTTCTATTCGAGTTGATTGTCCAGACAATATCGTCCTGATTGTCAAGTAGTATTACTGTGACTCGTTCGTTGTATATTTCGTATTTGTTTCGAAAATTTCATTCTGCATCTAAACGCCTTGGCTTCTAACCAATTCTTTGTTCTCGACCACTCCTATCCCATGCAATTATACAATCTTAAAACCATATGTAGCACTCATATCGGGCCATTTACTGTATTACTTATTCTACAAATCAGTTTCTTTGCGGAATTTGCTGATTCTGTTACGGAGTCGGCAGTGTGTTAGCCTGTTAGACGTGAGGCCACGTTTCAAACCCCATGTCAGACATCTCCAACAAAACAAAATATGAAAGAATATTTCTTCGGCGACTACCTTTCAATATATTTGTGGTAAAAACTCTGACAGTAAATAAAATTGCCATAAAAAATTTCTCAAAAATCTGTCGTTAAGAGTTAACTTTAAACTGTAGGGCCCTCCACTCATATATAAAATTAACACACACAACATAGAAGAAGCTAGGTCGTAATTCTGATTGAAGTGTTGTAATGATCAATTATGTATGTACATATGTATGTATCATCCCAGCTCTGGTTTTTACTACCATATTTTTAAAACCATCATAGGCTCCACCGTCGTTATAGGACAAGTTTTCATCGTCTCATGCTATAAACACAAAATGCTATAAACCCATTAAAAACAGCCAATTTTGACTTTTACTTGCTTTTAACATGATTGTTTTTAACATGCTATAAACAATTTTTTAAATTTTTTTAAATCAGGTTTTGATCGGCTCAAGAAAATAATTTTCTTTCAAATTTTATCTCTGGCGTAGGGTATTATTTAGGCTGGTCTGCTGTACTCTAACTTGCTCTTACATGTTATTTTTTTGTTAAAACAATCCATTTATTGGAAATTAAAAAAATACAAATTAAAATGCTGTAAAGAATACTTAAAAGGATTTCAATTATTGTAAAATACATTGAAATTGTGCCATTGAAGATTATTATGTTGCTATTAAGTATTGTTGAATTACGCGGCAACCACACAAACAATTTCTTTTCTCTCTATCTTGACGTCTACCTGGCAAGGCTGGAAACTGTTTAATATCTTTCATCTGAATTCTGATATATTTAGTGAAAGTTTTGCAGTTTACGAATAAGGGAAGTTTAACAACCGAAAAAAACTTATAATAAAAATTTGTCATACAAACGCAGCCCCTGTTGTAGTATTACGCGGTCATAATTACTTTACTGAGCAAGGGTGCCCTGATGGCCTAGTTGGTAGTGTGCTAAACTTCTAGTGCCGAGGCCGTGAATTCAATTTCCACCAGAGACTCGGGGTGTCTGTGATTGTCTGATTGTTTATCTGACATTATATGTGATTGCTAACAATAGAAAAAGAAAAGTGAGAATTACTACTTAAAATAAATTCTCGAAAATAAAAAATAAAATAAATAAAATAAAAGGTATATACACTGGTCACTTTTCGCACACTACCTCTCTCTTTTCTATCTCCTACAAACTATCTTTCCCGTATTCCAACACACTGCACTGTCATCTCCTGAATGTTGGTCTCAAAAAAAAAAAAAAAAACATAAAAGATTATAAAAACATTTGAGTTGACTGGAAGAGTGAGAGCTATATGCAGGCGCTGTATCAAACATCGATTTTATAGATAACGTGGTGGATATTTGATATTTGTTGATTTCATGACACTTTTAGCAACTAAGTTTCCCTTACAACTTATTATTGTGTATTTTGTTTTAAGCCTCCATGCTTATAAATCGAACTCACACTCATTAAGGCCGACTGACCATACACAACGCCGTAGACATACTGTTTGAAAGCTACATTAACTCTTTAGCGATGCAATTCTTTTCTGAATCGTTGGTTATGTTCAAAAGGAAATTTTGTAACAGAAATTTGGCGCAGAACCCAGAAGAGATTGTAGAAATGTTCTAAATTTCGAAAAAGATGGTAGAAAACTTTCATTTTTTCATGACACTTTTAGCAACTAAGTTTCCCTTACAACTTATTATTGTGTATTTTGTTTTAAGCCTCCATGCTTATAAATCGAACTCACACTCATTAAGGCCGACTGACCATACACAAGAAGAGATTGTAGAAATGTTCTAAATTTCGAAAAAGATGGTAGAAAACTTTATTGTCAATTCTAAGGCAAATGAACTTCCTCATGAGACACAGCGCCATATACACGTACATTAAAACGGTATAAGTGTGGTGGGTAATAATGAATGCATTGCTTAGCTTTTTAACGCTTGAGATCCCAATATTTACCACCTTCCCAGTGGTAGCACACAATACCCCGCCTTAATGTCTTAGGTGTATGCCGATATGCCTGAGTCTTTGAAGATCTGCCTACTTACTTTGAGATCGATTTTTGACGTTGTTTCTTTTATCATCAAATCAGTATTTCAGACACCAAAATAAGTAGTTTTCATGTCACTACCTTCAGACTTTACACTGTGGTAATTATGATCGTCACCGTATTATAGTAGGTGACTTCCTCTCACCAGATTTCTGGCAAAAACTAATTAAATTGCCATTAAAAGTTAAAAAAAAAGAATGTCGAAGTCGACTTTAAACTGTATGCCACTCATGTATAAAATTAACACTTACAACATAAATGGTGTGAGAAGCTAGGTCGTAATCCCGACTAAGGGTTGTAATGACCAATTATGTATGTACATATGTATGTAATTATGATAGTCGTTTCATAATTGTAAAATTAAGTGCCGACTCATTTGAAGATTGATTTTTGATTTGAAATTCCTGTTAGAATGTTCTGTACATCTTAATCTAAAATTTCTGCAGAGTTGTTATGCTATTTAAACAATTTTTATCCCGACTCAAAAAAATCTATTTATTGTTTTATTATTATTATTACAGACAAAAGGCTACAACAATAGTTTAATTATTAACAGAATTTTAACAATTTCAAATACTATAACAAAATAGCTGAATAGTCGTTTGCTCATTTTAAGTTTGTGACTTTTCCACAATTACCCTACAAAATTGTATGTATTTTGAAAATTTTCCGCTCAACAACAAGAAAAAGGCTAACAAATCCTCTTAGACTTGGTTTTTTTTTTGAATGGCTGCTATAATTATTGCCAACATGTATTGGTTGGAAAATAGTTGACTTTTTTTCAATTCATAACAATTTATATATGTATACATGTTGTATATACATACATATAGTATAAATACATTGTATATTAAATTGTAGAAAAAAAGTTCGTGCTCAAGAGTTATTTTCGTATTAACAATAAACAGTGGGCTAACAACTACAAAAAAATGAGTACCCTGGTAGTCTAGTGGGTAGTGTGCTAGACTATTAGCGTGAGGGTCGTGGGTTCGATTCCCACCAGAGACTCTGGTCTGTGACACTACACCGAGCAATGGTCGAAGTTACTCAGTTCGTATACATTTAAATATAATTTGTAATTGTATTACTCGTATAATTAATAAATAAATAAATAAATAAATAGACTACAAAATGTTAGTTTTAATGCAAAAACATGAAGAAAATATTTCCTCGTCAGATATCGGGCAAAACCTTTGAAAGTTAATAAAAAATTGCCATGAAAAGTTTCTTAAACAAATCTGTGGTTCGGAGTCGCCGTTAAACTGTAGGTCCACGCCTCTTATACATAAAATTAACACACACAAGTTAAGTGGTGTGAGAAGTTAGGTTGTAAACCTGGCTAAATGGTTGTAATGACCAATTATGTAGGTATGTATGGTATGCATGCGTTTTTTAAGTACAACCACTTATGAAATCAGGTGCATAGTTGCATCGCTTGTGAAATTAATTGTAGTTGATTCAGTCTGTTCCAGTCATGGACGACCGTAGACAAAGACGTACATCCTTAAACTGATTTTCATCAAAAAACTTATTCAGTGATTGGTTTCATTCCTGGACAAATGGGTATGTGAAACAAAATTTTCGATAAGATCCAAGAGTATCCAATGCATCCGTAAGCAGTCATTAATAGGTGTGCATTTTGGAACAGTCTTTGATCATCACTTCTTTGAATGCAATGTTAGCCAGGCCATCACTGTGAACGTCGAGCATAATAGGTGATATAAGATGATAAGATGATTACCACATTTTATATTCTGCATTAGCAGTTTGCAATTAAAAAAATATTCTTCATAATTGCCCTCTATCATCTCTTCCTCAGACATCGCCGATGCGTTCCGCACCAGTTCGCCCGTCTTTTCGTTTTTTCTATTTCACAGTGGCCTGAAACCCAGTAGAGGCGGGTGTTATGTCTATAACTACGGTGTAGAGAGTTTCTGCAACAACTGATGCCATTTGATTTGACGACGTGGTATCCTAGCGCTTTGATTGCTGTTTGACGGTTTACAAACATGATCAAGTTCGAAGGTTCCTGCTTTCAATCATACGTGCAACTTGTTTGATAGCAAAAATTTCAGCCTGAAATACGCTGGCCTAGATAGGTAAACTCTATGATCCATCGAATGCAAGATTATCGGAAAAGACCCCCCGATCAAATTCCACACTGAATTTTTGAGTCATCGTTGAAGATCGCTATATCCCTGTCACCGATGACTGCAACTCATACTTCCCGTGTGGGAGTGCGAGTTTTATATGTTCATCCGAAAATAGTTTCTGGTACCATGTAGTACCATCTAAAGCCACGGGTGATTTGGTTCTACTTCATGCAGTAAAGTACTTCATGCCCCCGAGTGTGTTCGTTCGAAAACAGTCTCTAGTACCATGCCTAAAGTTCTTTTATCGCAATAAACGTGTGCTTATATTAATTTTAGACAGATGCGACGTCTAAAATGCCTCAAATGTAAAGAGCTACGGTCTACGGCTGTCGGAAACACCTGAACAAGGTGGCGAAGAGATATAATGTACATATCATTTGGGTTTCGGGACACAACGATATCCCGGGAAACTGCAGAGCGGATGAACTGGCCAGACGCGGCACGACCATCGAACTCTCCGACGAATTCTTAAGTATTTGGGTCCCTTTGGGGACCTGCAGGCTCATGATTGATGACGAGATCACGGACTCTATCAACCGCAGGTGGGCAGCTTCCGATAAGGGCAGAGTGGCGCGCATGATCTGGCCGCGGCAGGAAAGAAGGCGCACTGCAAGGCTGCTGAAACTCCAGAGAGGCGTGCTCAGTGCGGTTATTGGAGTCGTTACGGGTCATTTCATTATGGGTGTCCACGCGAAGCGTATTGGTCTGGGACACCTCGCGAACGATTTCTGTAGAAGCCGCAGGGACGAAGAGGAGGAAGAGATGGTTCTTCATCTACTGGGAACATGCCCGGCACTATGTCAAAGGAGGAAGAGACATCTTGGTGCCTACTACATCGATGATCTGAGTGATTTGTCGAACATTGACGTCGGTAGTCTGAGTCGCTTCATTGTAAACTCTGGGTGGTTCCAGGATTAGATGATTACAATGGGCCCCATGGGGCCTAAGTGCGTCCATCCAATTCAATTGGGGGGGACGGCCACTTATACCTACCTACCTACCTAAAGAGCTATTTCAACGTCAATTTTATTACAACGTTAGGATTTATATTAGCTTTAGTTTAGTTTAGTTTATATTAGCACAATTGGATTGGTCGAAGAACTCCACCCCTTTGGAGAGAGTTATCGACAACATTTCCACATATTTCAGGAGGTATCTTGACAAATATTGATTTTCAAATGCTCCAACAATAGGTTATTATCAGCCTAGAGAAGGTGTTTGAGGTAGATCTGTACAGAAGTTTGACGTCGTAAAATTGTGATTTTTAACTGGCCAACTGATGTTGCTAAAAAGTTAAATTACTCATGCCGGTAACTAATCATGCATTGAAGCCTAAATCGATGGTGGTAAGTCGCTTATGACACCGTGTTGTTGAAACCAATCTACAAAATCCAAACAATGTTCCTTACCATATGGCAACAATGCTCTGAATAGACTTCTTGAACAAATACGGCCCAAAGACATCTCCAGACAATAATGTGCACCAAACCGTCACTAACTTAATCACACCTGCAGCCAATTCATCAATTTTTTTTCTTTCAAAGTCGGTCGACTATGATGATCATCATCGAAAAGTGCATACGTAGGAACCAGCACTTTTATTATAAATTTTAACTAATGTTAAAATTATTTATTTATTATTACAACGTTAAATTATTCATTTATAGTACAACTTTTAAAATTATTCGTTTATAATACAACGATAAAATTATTCAAGCAAAATCTGTTTTGTTCTCAATCCTTTGATGTTTCTTACTCGAATATTCACAAAAACGAAACGGTACTTCTATATATGTACATAATATGTAATTCAAAAATGTATGTGTTTATATATAAAAATTAGTACCAGAACCTTCTAAATGAATAGTAATAGTAATGTTGCCACGTTAATGAAAAATATTACACTTAAAGAAATAATATGCAGCTAACACTAATTTTACTACCAGAATTTCTGTACATACCACGCTTCAGTCTGGATTACAACCTAGGTTCTCACTCCACTTATGTTGGGTGTGTTAATTTCATACTTGAGTGGTGAGACCTACAGTTTGAACTCAACATCGAACGACAGATTTTTGAGAATCTTTTTCATGGCAATTTTATTCACTCTCAGTTGTTTTGCCAGAAATCGGCTGAGAGGAAGTCGCCGAAGAAATGTTTTCATATTTTCGTTTTGATGTCTGACCTGGGATTTGAACTCGGGCCTTACGTCTAATAAGCCATCACACTACCTATTAGACTATGCCTATAATGTTAATGAAAAAGAGGCATAAAAATTAAGAAGAAAAATTTTCTTCATATTTTATTTGGTTGGAGTTGCCTGACCTTGTGTTTGAACCACGTCTAATAAGCCAACACACTACCTATGAGACTACGGTGACTTTAATTGTCACACTTGCTAATCCGTACCATTTAGATTTCGATTTGTCCCACAGTTCCTCGTTATATGTATTAACAATATAAGTACTTGAAGTGTACACTTGTACTTGTTGTAATTTGTTTAACAATTTTTATTATTCACTGTTTATTTTTTTTTTTGTTGTTGTTGAAAAATATTATTGAAGTGCTTTTTAAAATATGCGATTATATTATAAAATATTTTCTCTTTTTTCCCTTTTTCCCCCTTTTTTCCCTTGACAAATTAAACATTTAAATAGAAGCGAGGAGAGTGAAAACTATTTCCATCGTGCGAAACTTGTAGGTAAAGAAATATTGATTGGCTATTTGAATTATTGTTCATTATAAGTTTCATAGAAAGGCAAAAAAACAAAATTGTGTTCATTATTTTAATGAACTCCTGCAATATAAATTGCAAATTGCTGCATTGGTAGTTAATTGTTACAGCATAAAGTTTATAATTTTATTGTTGTTTTAGTTTTTAAACCACTTTTAAATGTTTCCTTAGTTATAAGTTGTTCCAGAAGTTGTACAATGCAAACATTAGAAGAAAACTAAACGAACAACAATTGAGATATACGTTTACGGAAGTAAAATTTTTTTGGATTATAAAGAAATTATGCTAAAGAAGGAATTATTACTTCTAATAGGGGGTGGTGGTCTCTCTCCTAAGTGTATACATAACCTTTTGGTTCTAAG